>OY754877.1:15144106-15758205 GCA_963576445.1 Lithosia quadra | reverse complement strand
ACGATAAACTTGTTAGTAATGCAGAAACAGGTAAGCAACGATAGTTTCTTTCTATCTAATTAAGAGTTACCAGTTGCCGGTTACAAATTGGATGGGAACTAGGTACAGTCAGCGTCAAAACTAGATGATAGATATTCTTTATTATACACCATAAATAATGGACGCAATCCATAGTAGACATAACCTGTGCTTTACAATGGGCGGTCTTATCGCAATTTGCGATTTCTTCTATACAACCTTTCGATGGACTAGATTGCCAAACATTGGATAGTTTAGTGTGTATTATCACTACTTACTGTGTACCTACTAGATGATGATAGCACAGATTCCAAATTAATAATCTGCGCTAAAAAGAATGATTTTAATATCAATAAAATTATTGTTATAGAGTCTAATTAAGTAGCTAAATAGCACTTTATCAAGAACTAAATATAGTCCCGTCCAATATCGCTAAGATCCTTTAAGCGGGGTGTGAAAAAGCATTTTATGAGACCTTCAACCTGAGGGCCATCATTATAGCACTATCGGTGTTTGTAATGGTGACTCCCATTCCAGAGATTTTACCTTTAGCTTAATATCAGGCGAGATGAAGTCATACCTATTGACGTAACCAACATAAAAGAAAAATATTTAAGTCAAAAATTAACTGTCAAAATCTGAAAATGATCATCGACTTTTGACGCTCACTATACTGTCACACTGCGTGTCTATTTGCGGATAAGTACCCCGCCCTGTTCTGCCTCGCCCTATATCGTCCGTGCAATAATTTATTAGCCCCTCTTGAAATAGGTACACGTTTCGTGAGGTAAAAAGCCTATGTATTATTCCAGACTATTTTTTACCCCTGTACCAAATTTCAGTCAAATCCACAGGTATTCGGTTCAAATCCGTTCAGCCGTTATAGCGTGATTGAGTAACAAACATCCAAACTTACAAACATCTTCACAAACTTTTACTTTACATTCCAAATTTCCAAATTAGTATAGGACGAACTAGAAGATCCCCAGAGATCTTGGTGGAGGGTCTTGTATACCCTCTAATGAAAAGTATCAGAACTACATTTCTAGTTAGTTACGCAATTTCCTACTTTTACAGTTTCAGATTAATGATTGCCAGTTTTATTTCGAGTTGTTACATTACAATTATCGTAAAAGTAAATAGGCCAGCAGTTTCCTGGGACGAACTGTAAAACATCATTCAGTTTTAATATCAAAACCCTTATACAGAATCGTAAGTCGTTACTGCAGTAAAGGGAGTGAGGTATAATGAGTGCAGTTCCCCGCGGGTTGCGCCTGCGCAAGCGCAGCCATACTTGGGGAGACAGCGGATCCGTAGAGCGATTTGACGTGTTTGACACACTGATTGCTGTTATTTCTCAAAGCTCAGACGGCACCGCCATGACAGGTGGACGCACATTTATTAGTAGATCGTTGTCTTTTATGACTCGGCAATATGTTTTGAGTATTTTATAGTTTATCGCCAACCAGTCATTATTTAGAAAACTAGGAAACATAATTTTGATAAAACGAGCTTTCAACAGATTTGATTCATATCATAAGACTAGATCATCGATGATAATGAAAGCGTTTAATGCAATTTAAGCGTGAAAGCTTGATTTAGTTAAACGGACTAGACTGAAGAAATCCAAGCAAGGCGATTGAAGCTTGTGTTTCTTTTGTCAGATCATGGTGACAAAATAAAACTCTGAATTGGTACACAAGTTGAAATCTAACATTTATTTTTTACTTTTATTTACTTTTCAGACATTAGCAGGGTTTTTTGTCATAATGTTTGTTTGTCAAACACAGTACAGCACATTCAACGCCACAAACTATACTTTTACAGCCGGTAGTTAACACAGAAATAGCAAATGAATCATACCTAGAAAACTTAAAACAAAGCTATAACAAGAATCCGTTCATAGATGATCATAAAAACAATTCCACAGCATGGTATTCTAAAATCCCATAAAGGAATCACAAGGCCCCATAAATAGTAGAGCCCATCATCACTCCTAATACGAAATCAAGCCATAATTACCATAATAATGACATAACTTAAATTCTTATTACCAAAAACGGTTACAACTTACCCGCCATTGTGATGACGACACACTTTCCTTATTTGAAGATCAGAACCCTCAAAGAATCTACACAGGTTTTAACACGAGCTAGTAACAGGACTGCGTTATTCCAGAATGTTCGATGTGGAATGCGGGCTACCGCCATATGTTTCGTGTAAGTCGGGATAACTAGTATTGGCAACCGAGCGTACCAACCGTACCATATAGTTATGTACCATCGTTTATTGAAACGTGTGGGTGTTGTTGTACTAAAGAACTTCACGCAAATCAAATTCGTTATAATTAGGTGCTTCTGAACAGTTTTACATTCCAATGTCCTTTATTGTGTAAAAGTTTGTGCCTAAACGTAAAACGAAAGTTTCGAACGCGTTTAACCAATCTTAGTTCTGTATCACAGGTTCAAGGATTCGCGAGTGACATTGCAGTTTTCCCGAGGACGTGGGCGGGCGGGTGCATACGGCGAGACGCACTGCAGCGGTTAATGCACCCGTAACGTCACGACATGGCGTCAAGTGATAACGATCGATAAATACACTGATATAATAAATACATAACACATGTTATGAACGTATAATACATTAATCTTCATTTTACTACTGCAAAAATAATGGAAAAAAATATATAAGTACAAAAAAAAGTTAATTAAAAGTTTGTTGTTGTGTCACGGGCGCCATCTAGTACGTTTTAGTAAAACTAAACATATTGAGTGAGTTGAAGCCAGAAACTTGTTGCTAGACAGTTTGCCTGTTGTTTTGTAATACTTGCATAGATGGCGTATCGTACACTGATAGGTAATAGAACAGCGTGGTGTTAGCCAGTCACTAAAAAGACAAAAAAAACATGATAGGCACTGGCACCCATAGGATGTACAGGGCACTACCAAACCAACATGCTTGAGGCTTAAACCAACCTCACCTATATTTTAGTGCACCTGCTAAACAATCGACTAGGTTCTGGCGCAGGTTTTCCTCTCAGGGTAAGACAACAGTCGCTCTCAGAAAAGGCGATATATAAACAGACCGCGGGATGCCAAGTGCAACCTTTGTACCCAACTGGGAAAGAGGATGATAATGGTATAATAATAGGCTTCTTAAAAGGAATCGATTAAAACGATTTGTGTTAAACTTAAGAAGAAGGCTATCCAATAATTAAAAAAATTGCTGATAACTTTGCGGACCACTTGCTCAATGACCACCTCATACTATCGCGTAGGTGTTTATAACTGAAGAGCTCAAAAAATGATAGTATTGCTGCAAGCAGTGTAAGTTAACATTACTATTATAGGAGTTTAATCAGACCAGTTGTAGGATTTTTAGGGCTCCGAGTTTCTGTCAGATAGAAAATTGTATGCTAGCTATACTTTAGCTAACTTATAACAGAAAACTGTATATTTTCTATTAGTTTCAGTTTGCTGACAGAAAATGTCTGAACATAGCATTTCAAATCAATAGGGTAGTAATTCATTGAAGGAAATATGATAACCCTATTTAGTTAGATCATCACAATTGAGCCTTGAAAGTCCCACAAGTGGTCTGATTGTGGTGAATAACCTCATTAGTTATTTATTATATATTCTTGTTGCTAGCTAGCTGTTTGTTCAAGGGACCCTTTATTTTCGTCAACACTCAAGCTTGACTATTATTAGACACAAGAAAATACGCGATTTGTCATTTTTCCAGACAACGTTTTCCGTTATTTAATGTCGGTGAATAATACAGTTGTTTATTCGGGCCTCTGTTTATTATATTATTAAAATACTATATCTATTTATATATTACGTAATATTTTTAAAACTAACACGTTTCTTGAAATTGTTTCTGATTTTATTTATTTGATTCAAACCAATTGTCATATTTGTAAGTTGATAGGGTAACATGGTACCTATCACTTTCTCGTTACAAAATGATATTCTGACATCTTCTGATAAATATTTTTAAACTGTAATCACCAGTAATTACATAGGGTAAGTTCGCCTGTTCGCGTCCATCGCCCTATTCGCGTCCATTTTACGGACCTCTCTTTGAAAACTCTCGAAATTAAGTATACTAACACATCAATTAGTCGAAAAGTCATTACCAACAATACCTCATTGTATAAGAGCCACGTACGCATAGGTAAAAGTTCTGTGCGCCCAACCAATCCTGTGTAAAAAAATAGTTAGTGACGGCTGTTCAACGAGAGAGCGCGAATCCGCGAAATTTTAAGAAAAAAGGTAGTGGACAGCGGTGCGTTTGAAGGCAAGTCTTTTATTGTTTTATGTGTATTTTGAATACATAGCTGTTTCTAGACGTCGATAATGATAAAAGGAATTATATTCATTATGAATTTGCAATTTATTTTTATAATTACCAATTAAAATAAGGTGGACGCGAATTACTACACTGAATTTATAGAACTTCCAGATTGCGTCCGCAATGGACGCAAACTATACCTGCAGGGAATAATGACAAGAACAAATCGCGTCCATTATTAAAATTAATTTCCTACTGCTAATATAAGAAAGAAGGATAAAGAACATACACAGAAGACGATTTAAGGAAAGCATTGAGTGAAATTCGAGAGAAGCAGAAATCGGTAAGACAAATATGCTATTCCCAAAACGACAATATGGACAAGACAAAATCAGTGGGCGCAGACCAGATGGAGTAAAGAAACCGGGCACAGAACCTGCGCTAGGTTTAGTAGGTGACCATCATAAGGACTGGCTAGAGAGCCCATACGGGAGCCTCTCGTTACACCTGACGCAGGTGATCTCCATGAACACATACTTCGGGGATCACTTGTGTCTGATCAGGAAGCCGTTGGCTCCTGCCAACGGCTGAATGTCATCACTGTGATGCAAGTTAGAACTTAGGGATGCACACACTGGCAGAATGCAGGGCGTAGGAGGTGTCGAGGCGAGCCCTCGTGGTGGCCCTCGAAGTGCGAGTCCTCTCACTGAGAGTCTGACTCACAGCGATGCTGCAGAGCGGGCGGGCGATGCCGCTGCCTCACTTTGCGAGTAAGTCATGCTCGAGAAGGAGGCGACGGAAAAGGTCTGGGAGAGGCGACCACAACAGGCGCAGGCGACTCAGGCGTCAGAGGTCGTTCAACGAACTTTGTCCTCCATGAGTGCAGGGTTGGGGATGACGCGTGGGGCCACCTGTCAACCTAGCAGAAGCAGGCTGAGGTGGCCGTGGCGACACCCTGGCGTTAGAAAACCCGAGATGGCGTACGGTTTTAATCAGTTTGATTCCAACATAACGTCCCCACTGGTGGGTGGTAACCGTAGAGATTTCCGCGTGAAAAATAGGAGTAGATGGTAAAAAACAAGGTTGTTAAATGGCTTCTTAACATTTTCAAATGTGAATTTCCAGTGAAAAATTCAAATTTCCTGTGAAAAATTCAAATTTCCAGTGGACGCAAACTGGTCCAGCAGGTGGACGCAAATTGGATTTTATGGACGCGAACTGGGTAAATCGCCTATTTCTGAAGTTTGTATTTTTAGAAAAAAAACTACAAGATATTTCGAATAAAACTAAAGGTTACCTTAAACTAGACTAATATTATGAACAGATTAAATAAACTTTTAATTGAAATTAGTACTGGTACATTTTTATTTTCTCCGTCAAACTTGCCAACTGCGCTAAGTGGACGCGAACAGGCGAAATGACCCTACCATACAATGGATAAGTAAAGAATCAAATAAACTATAAGGTGAAAGCGTACCTACCTATATTAATATTTTTACCCTATTATTTACCTATTCTCATTGAGGTATTGAGTGACAGTACAAGGCTAGAAACTGAACGCTAGAAACTCAGGGGTATTAATGAAGTTTAAAACTAGAGACACTAAACTTTGAAAAGAAATACACTCATTTTCGAAATTAAAATAGACAATATTGGGCCACATTTGTCATTTCGTCAATTATTGCTAATATTGACAAAACGAAAAATCTGGGTGTGTTGACGTACCTCCAAGGTTTGCCATGGACAAATAGCCAGCTTGTCAAATTAAATAGTAATGGCTCTACAGACGTGATTGATTTAGTTTACGGTCGCAGGGACGAGCCAAGGTTGCAATGAAAACACACGGGGAAACATTTATTGCACGGGGGAAAATGGGATAGCAAAATAACTAAAGTTTTAATTTTGCATTTTCACTTGCCATAATACAATTTTATTATGATAGCAAGAAATAACGCGATTATATGATTAGATTGTATACTCACTAAAAGCTTTATTTGCAAACTATTGAAGTGGTAAACAAGCAAATAGTTTGCACCATTAATCGCATGCGCGTGTGATTTTTGGCAATTAAATTTACTAGAAACAGCAATTTTTTTATATTATCGTAGCTGACAAACAAGCATCAACGTATGGTAAAGAGCTATCATACCTGTGAACGATTGTAATTACTAGAAACACTCAGGTGTTACCATTATGCAGAGGAATAAGAGGAAAACAGGAAAAAGGAAAGGAGTATAAGGTATCAAGCACTCTTAGAAACCTTTCGAATTAGACCTTACTTCTTCCTCCACTTATTCTTAATACGGGACACATAAATGCACAAAAGTCTGGTTTACCGTATAATAAGTGATTAACTTCTGATTAATCACCGGATGGACAGAAATTATTAGAGCATACAAGAGATTGATTGCAATAGATTCAATCTAAGTACTTTCGGCCGGCCGAAAGGGTTCGGCTCAACCGGGGAACTCCTCCCTGAATATAGACAAGCTGCAGTACATTCCAGTGGGGACCATAATACCACCAAAACGTAAGATTTATAGTTGTAGTTGTACTAAAAAAGCAAGATTAGGGACCAAGACAACAGCAGAACAGGAAGAGTAACTAATCTAAAGCTAATTTGATAATCAATATGCATGACTGCTTCGAACTAGCAATTGATAATTGACAACGCAACGATTAACTTTCCTTCCAAGTCTCTAAGCCAGACGTGGTTAGAATATTATAACCATTTAATTAACCGGATACCGGCAGTAAGTAGGATAAAAGTATTTTGAGAAGCAATCGATTGATCGCTTTAAAAGGCCAATGACTGTAATGGCCAGAGTTATTTCCAAGAGTTGACATTTCTTAACAGTGAAGGTAAGACCACTGACCATGATTTGCCTAGGCTTCGTGGGTAACAAATATCTGGCCATGCCACCGCCACCAGGCCTGATAGGAAGAGAAGACCCAAGAAGTGCTGGTGAAATCATATCGAAATCTATAAAATCACCAATTTTCCTAAAACTCCCGGAAAACATTACAAGAGACCTCTTCTTTGCACACCAAGTGATTAAAATCAGGATATAGCAAATACCGGGAACTCGCCGAGACCAAGACTAGCGATCCTTTGAATTCTGAGATTACGCATAGGTTACCTGCGGGAGTGAATGCCCTAATTCTGACAAGTGAAACAAGAAGACAAGTGCTCGTAAACTTTTGCAAATGACATTTACAACTAACAAAGATAAAAGTAATACCTACGGTTTATTGTAATTAATATTTTATTAATCATTTTTTGTGTTTATTGCCCCTCAATAAAAACAAAAAATGATTCACCATTCCCAATATCATAGCTTTAAGACTGCTGTTACATTACTGCATAGAGAATAAGCGACTGGCGATTTTTTTGTAAGAGGAAATCTTATGGGATCGTATCAACAACATAGTGAAGTGAACAATTATATATCTCTAGCAAGGTGTTCAATATAATCCGCAAGTATCGTAACCATTTTATCCTTTCGTCATTTAATCAATTGTAACCGTAAAAGATTGGTTATGTTATGTGTAGGATTGGCGACACTACAATATCTTTAAGTGAGGCGTGAAAAGGCATCTGTCGAGGCCATCAAGGCAGAGATTACCCAGGGAAAGCATCTAAAATGATGACCACTACTCACTTCACCTTAGCTTATTATAAGACGCGATATAGTCAAACTTAACGACGACGACCAAACCTAACAAAAGTTGTATGTAGGTATGCACTTAATATAAGAGTATCCAAATTCAAAGAGACAAATACGACATTTGACAAAAACGTACGTGAGTAATTTATCATAGTATCACACAATCTAGGTACCTACAACGAAGTTTTTTTTATTTAGAAAGCTAAACACAATATGAACAGATGCTTGCAGAGATGACCTGATGCTCAAATACGGATTGTGAAAGTCATCCCATATGTAACCTGAAAGGCTACAAAAAGCTACTAAAAACATGATTAATGACAAATTAATAATATATAGACCACATTGACGACAAAATATTGATAAGAGCTATTGATGCATAATGTAAAACCGGATAAAGATACATTTTTAACAAGATGAATGTAGTGAAATACATACAATGAAATCAATAGGTACATTCCTAGGAATCAACGTGCGTTAGATGAAAATATTGCGGTCTCTGTACACTATGAATTATTATTATAATTGTGCCATATGAGGAACGAACCGACAATGTCGACAGAGCGACAACGGTTAGTTCAAACTTACATGGTAATGTGTTTTAGTACTAAACTAGCATTCAACACGAAGTATCCTGCAATGGGGAGTTCCACGTCAATTGCTAGTGTAGTATACTAATGCATATAGGTACTTATTTGCCCTTGCTTTTAAAATCTTAATCAAAAATTTAACCAAATTAATAAAAACCGACTATTTTACTAAATCCTTCTCCAGGATATAAAAAATATTTTTCTGAAAACCGCATTAAAATCCGTTCAACCAAATGTGAGATAATCGCGAATGGTTGAACGGTTAATTAGGTAAAATAGTGAGCATACTTTTGAAGTCTGTTAAAAAGAGGGCGCAAAGAAGAAGTTAGGCAAAAGGTGTCATAAAGTGTTCCAAGAGCCATCTAACATCTGTATTTCTGGTCTACTGGCTACATGCTCCTATTACGAACCATTCGTGCGATTTACTAAAAACGCTATCATTATTTCATATCGCTAATCATCACCAGTGAGCACACTACCTAAAACAAAAATACGAATATTATCTTGGCTTCTTCAAGCATGTCGCAAGATAGTGGAATATTCAAATGATTGTCGCAAATTAAAGCCCAATTGGCATTTTGCCCATTGTAGCAATTAGTTACTACAGAGTTCACTATAATCTGTAACTTTTTATAAAGACATGTGTGAACAATTGGAAGGAATTAATGTGCAAAGATCATTCAAAGTCCACAAAATTAGTTTTTAAAAACATTTATTACGAATTTACCTAATTTGAAGGTTGTTTACCAGTAGTAAAAACGTCCGTGTTTCGAGCGAGAAAGAGGGATGGAGCTATATTACTCTTTCTTTTTTGTGAGGAATACAAACGCTTCAACACGTCATGGTAGAGTAGCAGATCACCACAGTAACGTCAAATTAATTTATTGTCAACAAGATTTCATTTAGGTACTAATAAAAGAGATAAGATAAAACTTTATTGGCTAATAAATGGCATCCACTAAAAATAACAATTTTAAAACTTCAAACGTGTCTAGCCGCAACAGCCAGGATTGGACCTTCCCAATCCCGTGCGATCTTCTCAATCAATGAAACGATACGATAATAATTAGAGGTTGGTCAAGTCGACTTACGAAAAATGTGTTCACATACACATTAGTTTGTTATAGTCAATCCACTCCTTTATTTTGCGTTTGACATTTCAATTTTCTGTCAAATAGTTATGTCCAAATGCGTAACCTGACCGATTTCAAACAATAATCGACTTAGTCTCTGAAGAGGTTGCAATCGATTTCAAACTTTAATTTATTTTATTTCTGCTCGATATTCAAATTTTTATACTTCTTTTGCGTGCCAGGCGTATAATTGAATAAAATAATTCGCAATAAAATCTGTTAAAAATGTTTTTATTTTTATAATAATGATAATATTAAATAATGGCTATTATTGGATCTTCCTACAAAATTTTATGTTTTGTAATAAACATTCTTTTTTCGTGTACAATGTCAAAGTCAAAATCAAAAATCATTTATATTCTGTACTAGCTGTTGCCCGCGGCTCCGCCCGCGTGGACGTCGATTTGCGCGTTTTTTTACTATATCGCATGTTCTAATGAGCCGATTGTGATCAAATATGCGTAAGATTTTGAGTCTAACCAAGACCTTTCTAATAAAAAAAACCGCATCAAACCCCGTTCAGTACTTTTTACGTCCATCCTCCTCCTCCTGAATGTATCAATTATTCGACGACACTTATAGGCTGTTCATACCGATCATCTGTCATGGGTTTACGCCAATAAGATAAGCCTATCGAGTTTAGGCTCCATTGTTTTGTCATGGTAAAAACAATTTGCGGAATTACTGGGTCACCCGCCGTATAATAGCCCTGACCTCACACCTTACGATTTTTATTTATTTCCGAAAAAGGAAGAAAATACCGAGATAAACGTTTTATGGATACCGAAGAAGCTGTGGCTGCGTTTCAAAAGGCCGTCGAAGACGAGTGGGCTCAGTGCTTTTCGTACCTACGTATAATATTAATGAAAACTATTACCCTACACAACACAACTTAAATATTTTGATGAGATGATTAGCCATTGAAAACACGTACAAGAATCCATAATACGCTATAAAAACAAAGCTTACCTGTTACAACAACTTTTGTGTTGACGTAAATGTAAGTAAGTTTGAACGATTATTTTAGATTCGTAATTTGCAGCGACTTCATTCGATCCCAACACTAGACATGGTAGAGTGTAGCCGTTTTCATTGTGTGAGCAAATAATCGTAAATTTTAAATCAACCAAAACAATTAAAGCCTTTTAATTTTGGTAATGAGTTATAAATAGGGTAGATACATATGATACGCCAGTTTATATAATTTCTTGGTCACGCATTTCCAAGTTTACTTGTAGGATTAATGCAACAGTTACATTCTAAAACTGCTGTCAAACGCAAAAATAAGGAGTGGAATGACTATAGTGACAAGTAAAACGAATAAAAACGTGATAAAACCACAGATCACAGAGTCACACGTTGACAACACGGTCATAAATACGATTAACGATAAAGAAAACATAGCAAAACTGTATCGTAACTATTTGTGCAACGTGTTTCTATGTGGGTTAGATAAAAACAAGCTATTTTGGTAGCCATTTGTCTTCTAAAAATATTAAATATCGAAGGGATCAGCAATGTTGGTAAACAAAACTTGCAGTAAATCTGGTTCTGCAGGCCTACTATGTCTTGACGAAACATGATTCGTTTCGCAGATTCGAAGGCCGTAACGTCATTAAGCGACTAAGCTAATGGATTAATGTTGTCTCTACCATAGAGGCTACTTTATAACTCTCGTATACTAATCGAATTCACGATACTAAGGTCGTAACAACAAAACGAAGTACTATGCTGAATTGCTAAGCCAAAGAAGACTTTATTCCGTGTACTTACGAGTTATATTTGTATGACTTTAATATAATATCTTACATTATTTCGCTAAGTTTGTGTTTGCCTTCGAATACGTTTTGATCTTCCATTGAGTTATGAATCAAAAGGTAAGCTATTATTTATTTTTACAACATAATAAATTTAAAACGGTATAGAAATAAATTTCATTCAAATTTGTGATAAAATTTACTACAATTTCTTAAGAATATGACATAAATTCAACAGTGAAGTGATCCAAACTAATATTTTTTAAATATGTTCACTAAACGCACTAGTTCAAAGACTCTCAAGCGAAGAACAAAAAAGGGCTAACGCATACATAGGTACAACTTTTAGTTGAACAAGTCTTTGTGTATCATCGTGTATCATAATATGTTTAAAAGATATATTATAATGAAAGGCGCATACTGTCAACTCGATAGTTGTTCGACAAAAAGTCAAAAAGCTTCATCGACTGACTTTTGATTTAACAACTATCGATTAGTTGGATTTGGTTTTAGTTTGGATGTAGTTATGTTTGGATTTAGTTGGACAACTATCGATCAAGCGCTCAATTCGTATTGCTTTGTATTGACCATCGACTAAACAGTCGATCCGTGACTAAGCCCGAGTCGGGGTCGGAGTCACCGACTGCCAGTAGCATGGCAAAACCTGGATAGATCTCCCGGACTTGACGTGCATTTATACCGAATTACCGATTTTTGGCCAATTTCTACCGATTTTTTGGTATCTCTATCTTGTATCTTGGCGTTTTATAAAAGGACCAATGAATGAAATTATTTAATTATCTGAGTGCTCTTATAGCTTAGAATGTAACGTATGAAATATTCCACTAGGTAATCTATCACTGACTATTCCGGGATTTTGCGTATCTGTCCTTCTGCTACAGAGCGTACAGGATGTATACAGTATCTTTTTTTTATCTATATTAAAATTTCTGAATAAAGACTGATCGATTTGAGGAGATACAAATCGATTGTATGCGCAATTCCATCAACTAAACTATCTAGTTGAGTAGAAATCATGAATAATACACAACTCGACGAAATAGTTTAGTCGATGCAACAGTTGGATGTATGGATGTATACGCCCGGCCTAAGTTTGTTAGATAGGTAGGTACCATATTATACTCATATGTACTTATACCTTGTCTAATTTAGGATGATAATTTTGAGAGCTCCAAGTAGGGTACCCCATATAGTATAATCGAAAATGAATCATTCGATTTTCGATTATCGTTCCCATAGAATATGGAATCGATACTTACAAAAATACAAAAGCATTTATTTTTTTATTATTTTAGGTAACTTACTTCAGGATGACCAAAGAGAAGTTTTATAGTATAGTACTTATGTTTTGTATTAAACTTAGTTAATTATATTATAAAAAAATGTAGTAGATAAGTACTTAATCATTTTAATAAATTAATTTAATTTCGATTTATTCGATTCATTTGTCTACAGTCAATTGTGCTGATTTCTTGCAAGTCGCTTCACTACGGCAAATGGGCGGTACCTGTCTATGTGCTACGATAATTTTTGAGGTATCATCTCGTTGATAAAAATATGATACTTCATAGACGTGAACTGTCAAAATTATCATCCTAAATTAGACAAGGTATAATAGTTTAACTTTTGGTATGCTTAATAATATTCGTGCCGAATTTGAAGTGAATCCATGCAATACTTTTTGAGTTTATTCCGGCCATCCATACATCCAGACAAACAGATAAAAATTTTAAAAACTACATTTTTAGGCTTCGGTATCGATCACACTTAGGGTTGCCACTGTTTTTTAAAAAAAATAGTATTTATTGTTTTCACTTCTAAAAATATAGTACTCCTTTTTTATCGTGCGGAAATCCCCATGGATATCACCCCCGGTGACCATCGTGAGTCGGGATTGAACCGACTAAAACCGCACGCCATCTCGGTTCTTAATTACCGAGGTATAAGGTTACCTAACAGGTAGATCCCTCGAACCCTAGCTGACCCTGGGCCATCTACGGTTTAAAGATGGCCCCCTTGACCCCGCGAAAGGGGGGGTGCCCTAGCCCTAGCATCGCGCAACTTCGCCGACGGTGGAGTGACAGGTGGCCGTCCTGTCACCCAACCGTCGGCGCGTGGACAACCCGCTCGCTCTCCACTGTGCCCTCTACTATTCAGAAGGACACGTGGAGAGTCTCGGAGCAGCCCTCTAGAGGGCCACTCCCTTCCCAACAGGATTCGCCGCAGGCAGCAGCGTCTCACGTATGTTAAAGAATGCCTAGAAAAACAATGGTCTTATTTACTACTGTGCTGTAAAGTATCGTGCTTTTGTAATTATTTTTAGATTTATAGTTGTAAAAACTGAATCAATTAAGTTGTTAGTTAATGATATATTTTTAAGAGCATAATATTAAGCAAGTAAATAAAAAACATACTAGCAAGTGAACATGATTAAAAGCCCCATGTCCAAAGTAAATAAAATATTTCTTACTATGGCAACATTGACGAGTTGACAACTCTCTAATCAAAATAGACAAGACATGACACAAATGACATTTGCGTTGTTGTGTTTTGGTATGGGAGTGTTTTCAATCACCATTAATGTTTTTTTTAAGTTTCTTGAGAGCCCAAGGCCTCTGATAGTTACCTGAGTGACTGTGCTGTTTGTATATTGGATTCCGATCTTGCCCTATTCTGTGGATCTCGTTGTTCTGAAAGAAACTTATTGTTTGCTAAAATGGGAGGTGGACCAATCCGTATTCTATGTATCAATCAATATTGCAATATATGTGTCAATACACCTGCGCTGAGATCTAGCCCTGGAAGGTACACTCTTGATACATGAGTTACGAATTTAATTTGTAGCTGGATGTATTCCCTAATCGTAAGTACCTATTGGGTTTTATTATAGAATCGTACTATCGTAAGTTTACACGAATGTTACTCATTGAGACGAAAACAACCGCGATCATGGTTGTTGACAATCAGCCAAAACATCGGTTATAATTGTATATAATAACAAATATTTAATCCGTAGAAGTGGTTTCATTTCAATGATAACATTTACATTAGAAACTAGTTGAGTGATCTCAAAGACATTCGTATGAGTTACGAGTATAATGATTCTATGTGTGTAAACCTAAACTAAATTGCTTGATTAATACAAACCTTTAGAACTGTGTTTTCACATTACAATTCTTTGCTTTTCAGATTACTGATGAAGATTATGTATATGAAGCATATCTTGCTATGTTCAGAGTGAATGTTAATTTGCAGCTTCTCACAGTGGTGAACCGCAAGCCGGACCTAGACACCATGGCCACACCACTGTGTGTCTTTTATGTGGTTGTTACGACGTCAAAGTGATAAAATATTGAGGGACAATCCATCTGAACTGCAGCAGTCTATGATTCATATTATGAAAGCAGAAGAGCACCAAGACAGGTTGGTTATATTATTTTTTAAGAACAATATATTATGGTAATTCATCGTCATCATCTTAGCATTTTTGTCTCGGTTATGTCCTCTGCTAATAGTGCTAGAGTCCGAGGTCCTCTTTGAAATATACTTAATGTGGCTTGGTTTTTATTCTATGTTGGGATTGTCAACCAGCCGATGTCCAAGCCTGAGTCGCAGTCGTTGACCAAACATTAACAGTGGTACAGATCACCTACATTGGCTTTAATCTTGACTAAAGGACTGTTGACAGCCAGGACTGCCTTTTACGTGCCTTCTTAAGCATGGAAGCACTTGGATGAAATACCATTAAGCCATTATTCATGTTAATAACCCCATCTTGGTACATACATTACCGAACAATAAGAATTATTCTTGTGAAATAAAGACAAGAAGATGCATATGGTGACATCCCATGAAAATCTTTAAAAATAATTTAGTACATGGAGAAGCCATTCTGTGTTATGCATTTAAATGTAAATAGGTATATATGTTGGGAAAATGCAGGCATCATTGTAATACTTGGGGTTGATGAAATTAAAATAGTATTCTTTATTTCCAGATAGCAGCATCTGATTGTGTGTGCCACCTATGTTGGTTACACACACAAAGAGAGGTACGCCCGTATGACCCATATTATATCATGGTCATGTATTGTGATGGATGACACTTGTCTGGTACTTGGGATGGGCCAGTTGTCAACAAAATCGACAGAATTCCTAGATGCAATTATTGTCAGAGAAGACGATGAATAAATTTCCTATAAAATAATCTTGTTTTGTTTATTTTTGCACCCTAAAATATATAATGCTTTTATTAGGTACTAGACTACAATGATACCTAAGAATATTGTTCGATGCCTCTCTCTCTGAAACCTAAACACTAGACGTGACGGCGGGTAGCGCGGGGGATGGCCGTTACCGGTTGATGTTAGATGTGTTTACTAGTTTAGAATTTACAATTCATTACAGATGTCAAAATAGGCAAGTAAGAAAAACTGATTTACCGACAGATATAAGCATATAATATACTTATTGGATATTATATACTTATATTATGTAGCGAAATGTGGGTGTATAAACCGGGAATAATTATATAGATGAATAATGTGTATATAACTACGTACATATCTATTTCTATATATAGAAAAGAAAGTGTTAGTTACACTATTTATAACTCAAGAACGGCTGAACCGATTTGTCTGAAAATTGGTAGAGAGGTAGCTGAGAACCAGGAGACTGACATAGGATACTTTTTATCCTATATTTTTGGAGTGGCGAGTGAAGTGGAGAGTCGTTCGACTTCAATGCGGGCAAAAGCTAGTACTTATATAAAAGATTATGTAGCTACACCATTCCATTCATCAAAGAAATTGACACATACTATACATGGGCTAGAACATTTTGTAGGTTAGCTACAAAATGTTCTAGCCCGAATATCTATTATTCTCGGCATTCTCAGGTTGAAATTCTAGTATATACGTACTAAAACAGGTGATCACGCTGTATCAAATTGTATTTTTTTATTTATAGACACACATCATTTCACTCTCAAATAAAATCTTGTATGGGCGGCTCCCATTGTACCTACTATCGATTATATTATAAATTAGATAAGAATTGACAGGATTCACATCGTCACTAGTCACTAATCACCAATCACATTGAAACAGAACATAAAGCAAATAAATAGCAAAGTAATTTATGTGAAAGCCGGCCTTTGACTAGGTTACATCTAGAGGATATTATTATAATATTCTATCGCTCGTCATACATTTTGTACGAGACCGTTCACACACTAAATGTATGAGAAGCGATAAAATGTTTAGTTTAATAAATCCCATAGTCTTAAGCCGGCTTAGAGCTTATAAATTGCATTCGCACAACAGCTGTTTTAAGAGAACTTAAAGACGCCATATTACATTTGAGTCTAAAGTTTATGGCGTAAACTCTTCGTAAACTATACGTAAAAAGAGCGAGCGAGAGAACCTAGCGAGTGCGAGTGAGACGTAGCAAGAGCAATACGAGCACTTAGAGTATTCTGTTGTTTATCTCGTTATTAAATGTCAAATTTGTGGACCTATGGTAGCAAATTGTAGTAAACTACCACTTATCATACGGTTTTATTCAGTTTAATACACGGCAGTTGTTTCGTTTCTAGTTCTAAAAAATATATGGTAGAGCAGGCTGTAGTTGACTATCACAGTTATAGAAACATTATAGTATGCTTAAAATATGCTAAACTCATGGTAGACGCTCTGGAGTTAGTTAAAAACTTCTTGAGTAACGTGATTTAATACGACTGTTGTTTATAAATGCATTTCAAAACAGTCACGAAGATTTGCCATCATCAGAAATAAGAAAGTCACAAAACAAAAATTATAAATGTTGTTTTTGCTTTATGGAAATGGAAGTGGGGCAGTGCCTACCTTTTCTTAAAACATTCATCGTATTAGGTTGAGATAGGTATGAGGGAACCCAACTACGAGATATGGTGGTAAGCAGATCAATGAAGCACATTAATACGGTAATTTTTAGTCACCAGCTCGCTCATGATCATGCAAATCTCAGGCAATCCACTTTAAGTCTTAGGAAGTTGAAAATTAGTAGTCTGGCTAGGATTAGCACACAAATAAACATTAAGAAATGTATTTTTCATCTTGAAACCCCTTCAGTTTCGAAATTTATATTTAAACATTTCAATTTAGATCACAAATAAGAAGTTAAATAGGTAAATCAAATATGCAGAACAAGAAAAATAGTTTCGATTAGGTTACCAATTTTAAGTCTACGAAACTAGGTCTTGGAACTTGGCTATTTGTACTTACTGTATATCATCTAGAAATGTGGTCATGACCTCTTCGATCAGCACTTGATCTCCGCAAACATGACTAATGGGATCATTGTCCAAGAGAGAACTTGATAAAATCTGAATAAGATTGTTCTTAGGACTTGTTTGCGAATTATCGTGAAAAATTAAAAAGAAGTCTTCATTAGGAAAACCTGATCACTGGTCACAAACCAAGGATATAGGTTATTACGGTAATGTATGTTAAGTTCAAAGGTTAATCAATAAGGAATCACGAATCCAGGTATAAATTGCAGTTAAAATAGCTCATAGCCAATAAGCTTGCATATCAAGCGTGCAAATGCCGCAAACCCCGACGCACTAATTAATTCCTGAACGGAACATTGTATGGAAATGTGAGACGCACCGATTGAATCACGCTTTATTAGCGAAATTAGCTCGATATACTTAAATAAGTGTGAATTATAATTAGCGAAGTCAGAATTTACATATCCGGATAGAAGTCTTAACAACTTTTAGAGCTATCGCACATTAGAGAATGTCTATAGCAATCTGAAATTGCAGCAATTTTTCTATAACAAAAATAGAAAAATTATCTTTTACTAATTACTAAATAAAAAAGAGAGATACTGGCAATCAAGTGATTGTGTGGCAAAAGTGGACAAAGGAATGAGTACATTAGCGGGGCAAATTATCCATAGCATCCATTCTTAAGGATAAAACATGATATTGAATTTTAAGTTTCCCCGTTGAAATCAAATATGGCATAATATTAACCTAACAAACCAAAGAATATATAAATAGGCACATATTATGCATTATAAATATTAAATTACATTTTAGGTACCTACATAATCGATGATATCATAAACATATTTTGATCTAGTTCACAATCACGGTTTATAGTTGGTACACGGAATCTGGCAACCAAAAATATTGTTGTCCAAATACATAAAGTCACGTCTTTTTTCCATTGCATTATCTACTTACTACGATCCTGGCATACTCCTTTAGCTATCCTATTTTCACAATGTTCTTTCCTTGGGGATCTTACATGCGTGAGACGTTATAGACAATAGGCCATAGGTATCTCTCCCAGTAACTTAGGGAATCTAATCCGACGGTTCATACAGCTGAAAAGGAGTTCATTCTTCCGCCAGTATGTTTCAGCGCTATGACCATCTTTTTCCTTATCGTCATTAATTTAGGTAATTAGACTCCTCAAGAGTTGCCATAAAAGACCTGGAAATGCGTATCATCATCTCCGGTCTATTATGTGTACCCATCCTATGCTCTGTGAGTGCTGTACAAAAGCAACCGTGCAAAACAAGTCCTTATATGTATGCTTTTGTTCGACCTCCAAAGAGTTCTGACTCAGAGGTTAGACTGTACGTGCCACTATTAAGGAAATTTTGATGAGTTATATTATATAACTCATCCAAATTATATGTATCTACGAAACTAATATGACTTCATTTGCGCAAATTATATCCATAAATGAGTGTGTATGTTTTAATTTTAAACTAGCGGGATAGGTATTTACTAAATATGGATTTGTTTTTTGAAATATCAATATAGTATCATACAGTTATAAGCAGTGGTTGTGGTATGATGATGATCGATGATGTCCGAAACCCAGACCAACCTTTTCTGCAAGCCGGTGCTTTTGCTGACTGAGGGACGAGGCTATGGTGCAGGTTTTCCTCTCGGGGTTGGATTAAATGCTTACTTAGTAGGGCGCTTTTTTCTTATGCAGGAGCGTGAGGGACTCCTGGCTAAGTGGAAACCAGGCAAGGCCTGTAGACAAAGTGACATTACAGTGCAATGACTTTGAAGCGTATTGTCAAAGTCCGAAATGAATGGGCGTGACATGCTTAATTAAACGTGATATGTTTACAATGTTATTCCCATACATTTTGGAAATTTTCACTGGGATCATAGCTATACAGCCATAGAATGTAACTTTCTCTAGGGTCCTAGAATAGCACAAGGAGTTAAAAGTGCTCTCTGAGGCACGAAGTCGCACGTTCGTTAGGCCGTTGCTGGGTCCCATAGGTTAGGCATCACGTGGAACGTAGAGCAACTAGTGAGGCTAAGGCATGTTTTTATCGATGAATTATGTATCAAGGTTTTAATTAGACTACGGTTTAGGGCAGATAATATAAACGTTGTGATTAACATAAATATTAAAATGATAATCTCATTCTCTGCGGGGAGTCGATAGCTAAATAGCATTTTTTATGATTTTAATCCATGACTATACTTAAAAATATTTTGAATAGCTCAACGTACTTTATAGTACGGGAGGTAGCGTTAATTCTAACAAGCAATCGATAGCCAGTTGATATTCTCCACGATAATAGAGCTTTATTAATACATAACAGAGTTGACCGTCAACCGGTCTGGTAGCGGTCTAGTCGAAGGTGACACCATGGTAAAGTTGTCAAAAAAAATTACGCTCCGAGCAATCATTTGACACGTGAAACTTTATATGGTGATTCCTGAGGTCATTTTCAACTGAGAAATAACCGTCAGATGTGGTGTAGAGTAGTGGTTATACGTCAGTCGCGTATATATTAGACCAGTGCCGATAGTCTTTGAGACAAAATAAATTTATAGTAGGATGAAACCTGTTGGAAAAGGATCAGAATATGACAAAAATGAAAGGAAAAATAAATTACGGGTGATCTGAGGTCGGGAAGTGGGGAGGGGGGTGAGTTTTAAGGGTAAAAACGGTTTATCTCGATTTCTGGCAAAACTACAAGTCCTATGGAAAAAAGTTAAATGACAAAGTTGTAGGTAATAAAGAGACCTACAACTTTTCATTTACACTTTTTTCACATAACCTCAAAATGTATGTGAAAAATTCAAATAATCAAGTTTTTGGTTTTTTATTTTTATCTTAAGCAAAACAAATTTGTTTTCCACGAAATTTGGTGAAAACTTAGCTTTTTATGTCCTACAGACACTGTATTTTTTTTGATTTGAAATACTCTTTTTTTCAGCTTATTTTGATTAAATATCGAAAAACCACCCTAATTTTCAATCGAAAATTCTCACGCCAAAATATCAGCTTTTTAAAAAAAGTCAGAGAGTTTTTTGTTCTCTGAAATCTCTTCTTTCTGATAATGTAAAAATACATATACATTGCTATGGTAAATTTTCTCAGAAAATGCAAAGAAGAAAAACTCGAATTCGAAATTAATATTTTTGTATTTAGTCATTTCCTGAGAAAATTTACCATAGCAATGTATATATATTTTTACATCATCAGAAAGAAGAGATTTCAAAGAACAAAAAAATTTTTGACTTTTTTTAAAAAGCTGATATTTTGACGTGAGAATTTTCGATTGAAAATTAGGGTGGTTTTTCGATATTTAGTCAAAATAAGCTGAAAAAAAGAGTATTTCAAATAAAAAAAAATACAGTGTCTGTAGGACATAAAAAGCTAAGTTTTCACCAAATTTCGTGGAAAACAAATTTGTTTTGCTTAAGATAAAAATAAAAAACCAAAAACTTGATTATTTGAATTTTTCACATACATTTTGAGGTTATGTGAAAAAAGTGTAAATGAAAAGTTGTAGGTCTCTTTATTACCTACAACTTTGTCATTTAACTTTTTTCCATAGGACTTGTAGTTTTGCCAGAAATCGAGATAAACCGTTTTTACCCTTAAAACTCACCCCCCTCCCCACTTCCCGACCTCAGATCACCCGTAATTTATTTTTCCTTTCATTTTTGTTATATTCTGATCCTTTTCCAACAGGTTTCATCCTACTATAAATTTATTTTGTCTCAAAGACTATCGGCACTGGTCCAATATATACGCGACTGACGTATAACCACTACTCTACACAACATCTGACGGTTATTTCTCAGTTGAAAATGACCTCAGGAATCACCATATAAAGTTTCACGTGTCAAATGATTGCTCGGAGCGTAATTTTTTTTGACAACTTTACCATGGTGTCACCTTCGACTGCTCCGCGGGTGCGGGTTCTGACGGTCAATTCTGGTATGTATCAATAAAGATCTATTATCGTGGAGAATATCAACTCGCTATCGCTTGCCAAAAAAAATTAACGCTACCTCCCGTACTATTATGTGTTAAAATTGAAAAAAAAAATCGTTTTCTATAAGTACAAATAAATAAAATTGGAGTCGCTGTTTGTATTGTTAAAATAACAGCTTTTACTAAGTGCACTTGGATTTATACGCGGTAATTATACCAAAACAATTTTTTTAAGTAGGTACAATTTTTGTCTATCTGTCTATTTGTCAGTCTGTTTGTATCTCTGAAATGGCTCTACCGATTTGGACGGCACTTTCGCTTCGCGGGCAGATAGCTAATGTAACAAGGAGTAACTTAGGCTACTATAATTTTGGAAAGAAAATAATGATTCCGAAAAAAAAATTAAACCCTAAAATCTAAATCCCGCGGGCGATGTCGGGACCACAGCTAGTCAAGCATCATGGGATTAACTATAGAGGGGTCATCTTAACTTTATAGCATCCTTAGATTATATATCATCCGGGTGTCAGGTGAGCACGAGTTTGCCTAACCGTTTCCATCTGCGTAAGCGCATTATGTCAGATGGCCTCGCAAAGGTCGATGTCGAGGTGAGTTTATGCCATTTATACGACAAGTCGTTTTAGGTATTTTTATACTTTATACGTGTTTCATTCAGTGAAAACTTGTTGCCCTCAAGACGTGGTAGATCTTTCCGCTTTCGATGCGAAATGTGTGTCAAGGAGGAATACATGTAATTGTAACCACATATAGTATTAATTTAAGGTAGGTAATAAAATATGTTTTTACCTTTTTACTCTACTAATGAGTCAAACAAACACGCTATAGTAAGTTACTGGTATCCATAAACAATCGTAATAACAGAAGTGATCTTGATTATTTTCCAAGAAAAGGAATAGCTACTTTACTATTTGAATGAAATTTTTTAAGCAATTGCATGCTAACTATTTACAATGATTTTCTGATCGGAAAAATGATCATCCAGGACGGGACTTGAACCCGCGACCAGTCCCTTACAGGGGGAATACTCTGACCAACTGAGCTACCTGGACCCGTTCTAGATGCTCGAAATTTTCCGATATATTCTACGGCTTAGGGCGCCGGTGGAGCCATCTTTTTCTTTTACTATTACTTTACTATTACCAGAAAATTAGATAACACTTTGCCTGACCCGGCAATCGAACCCGAGACTTCATGCTCAGTAGTCATCGTGCGACGCACGCAAACGCCCTCCTTATAAGTGGTTCCCGTGGCAGATGGACGTAAATGCTTGTAATCATATATCAGGAGATTTGACTTGCGCGTACGCATAGAGGCTAAGGGAAAAGTCACTTATAAGAGTGTGGGGTGGTACCTAATTTCCCGGTCATAGCTATTTCAGTTGTGAAAAGCATTACCTGAATTCCTGTACCAATGCTTCTATGATTCGAGATTACATTGTGATTGAAAAACCATTCAAATAAAATAAAACGGTCAGCTCTCATACGCCATAAATAATGGCATTCAAATCGTATCAAATCATATACAAACATATGAACGTATGTCCGCAGATGAATAATTCAAACGCCACATGGCTTAGCCGCGAGATTATGTAATGTGTATGACTGTGCCGACCTTGTTCATTGCTAAGTGTACAATAACTAAATGACACAATGGATATAAAAAGAAGACGTGAGAAAAAAGGGACGCGACCTCCTTCCCGAAACCGAGAGGGTCATCTCGAAGCCGGAGTTGGCCCTGGGCCTGGGTCAACCGGGGTGCGAGGAAAATGCTCCTTGGGTCACCTTACACCCCGGTGCGGTTTTAGTCGGTCCGAGTCCTATATAACAAACCCCGATGGCCGTCGAGGGAGGCATCCGCGGAGATTGCCGCACGAAAAAAAAGATATAAATATCGTATAAGCCTTTTTGCACAATGGTAGATAAAGGTAGAGCCGTAGAGGTGCCTGATTTTGCATAACCGAGTTAGATGCATGACTATCGACGAGTCTTTAGAGTTCAAAAAGCAATTAGCAATTATTTATGGGAAGATCGGAATCGATTAAAATGTTATAGGAATGTCAATTCGATACGAGTAGTCTTTTTTTAAGTAATTCCCTCATACGATTGTGATACCTACTGGATTTTTTTTGAAAAGTAATGTTTCACTGCAGCAATTTATGGACATATGTGCATAATATGTAAAAGAGTTCTGGTAAAAAATTATTGAAAAGACATACCAATATTTAAAAAAAATCAGAAATGACTAATTTATACTTTTTGTTAAGCTATTTAATTAATGTCGTCCATCAAAGCTATATGAAATGATAACAAGTAAATTACAAATGTAATTATGGATAATCGACTCTGATAAAAATTATAGGTAGGTACACAATCTATGAAGCAATACAATATGCGCAATATATCACTAGCGAGGAGCCCATTATAACATTTTCTCCTGCATACCTCCATTTTCAGATTTCAGGATGCACCGGATGCACACCGCCCGAAGCGTGTGTGGGGCCTGTCATTCTGATGGGCGAAATAAAAAAATAATAATTTTGCCAATTTAGCATTTTGCATTTATTTTCCGATTTCTCAACCTGTAACGATTAGTCTTTTGGTTAATTAGATTTGCTGTCTATAGTCTTTCTGTAGTCATTCTGAATAAAATATGAATTACAAATTATATTACACCTATAGATACTATAGCCACGTTATTTTAGTGTTTAATAAAACTAATAATGAAACCCAGAATACCTACTAAGAGTCCTGAAAATTATAGCAATACTCAAACCAGTTCCTGGTTCCCAATATCAACCTTGGGTCTAACCCTTTATCATTATAGTTAACAAATTACCTATGTACCTATGTAACGACACTAGAAATCTCTTTGATGTAAACATTTAATAGAATTTGTTCATAGAAATATATAAGACCCGTACGACCATACTATTTTCGCATAATATTATGTGACCTTACAATGTCACTACAATATACATAGCTATGATGACGAAATGTATAGCATCAAATCAGTAAATTACGTACGTAGGTTGAACACAATGAACAAACAAGCTGTTAGCATTAATACAGCATAATACACCTGTTATTCATGTCTATAAAGTCTTACACGAACACCTAAGCAGTTCACCTATGTAGTTGTAAGATCGTTTAAGATAATATTTAGATTGAAACTGCACGTGCCGTCATGAAAGTGTATAAACAGTTTATCAACAGTAAATAGACCTTCGAAATACACCATAAAGAAGCGATGAGACAGTTAAAAATCCGAGTAGTTTGGTCACCACCCACGAGGTCTTCCCGGAATAGACACAGCCGTCGTAAAAGAACGGAACAAAACCGCAAACCGGTCAACTAATGCTAATGTAACCATCATCCTGACTCCAAATAATAACCTGACTCTAAATACTAGTGTAGTGCTCCCTCTAACAGGGTGAACACAGTGTAGTAATCGGCTCGTTACGTCACCAGTAGCTGGGGTCAACACGTCCGCTCTCGCTGCGCGCTCTCACGTGACTGTCTCCCCACTACCCGTGAACCCGAGACTAGAGGGTAGTTCGATAGGACAAACACTACATCCCTTCCTCATCACATTTTTATTTCTAAAGAAAACAATTAACCCATAGGTAATCAAATTCATAACTGATCGACCAACTACCATCAAGACTTTGATTCTTCATTTCCTTTTTGATTTAACCGTTCACTTCCGTCAACCCCATTCCTCATTTTCCATTCGCCCCACTCTCTTTTTTTTTTTTTTTTTTTTTTTTTTAGCCTTTGACCATTTTCCTCATTATGATAACAATACTTACTAACTTTTTAACCTTTACGTTAATCCACCCTTTATGGAGCCAATAATTTCGTGAAAGGACGTCACCGAATTCCAAGTCTAACTACTCCACTTCTGCTCACATATCCGGCCCCACCAAACCGATTGCAATGAAACAAACGCAATACTTCAAGTCTGACCAAGACCCCCCAAACAAAACCGCATCGAAACCTGCCCAGCCGTTCCAGCGTCCATCGCGGTCATACATTTCTGGTGGCAAAATCCGCCATTTTGATCTTCTAGAAATCCTAATGCCGGCGTCACCCACACAATCATGACGAATCAAATGATACCTCGCATGCCGAAATCCGTCAAGCCGTTCAGGCTGCGGCCGTGACAAAGAAATGGACACACATACATACACACAGTCGAAAAACATCACCCATAGAAATAGAAAATTCTGCCCTCGAAGGAACGCTTTACTATTAACGAAGTTAACTTTTTCAGTAACGGATTAGCGATTAACGAAGTTAACTATTGATTAACGGTGCCCAGCTATGGATATCCCCCAGGACATGCATAGGAACCGTCAAATAAAATTCGCAACCTCGCCCCTGTCAGGGTTTAAATGAGATGGTTCAAAGAGGTTAAATGCAAAGCTTTATAATCAGATAAAGTATTGAACATGAATGCCAATGAAATAATGAACCACATCCGCAACGCATCTGAAAAGTAATACTTAGATCTTTTCTTAAAATATTATTACTCGAATATAGTTTTACACACAAGCATTTTATGAAACAAGCCATTTGATCGTCACCATAATTATGGTTAGGCACATTTATAGGCAAGTTAAGAATTATTAAAGTGACATTCCAAATTGCCAAATAAAGCCGGATCTTAAATGCTTAGCACTTGAAGTGAATAATTGCTATACCTAAACCACGTAAAAGAATAAGCTCAAAAGTACAACATACCCCCGTCTTTTAACATTATAAATAACTGTCTGCAAATATTACTACACAGGGTATCACTATAATAGCTCACTTATAACAAAACGGTTACAAGTAAATCACCGCACCATCGCAGATCGCACCCTGAAACCCTGGAACAACCGAGCTACTGACATTTATTTTATTCTATGGTACAAAAAGTACATTTTTTTTTCATGATTTTGTACTACATGAAAATTATGATAATCATCCGGGGTCGTGCTAGGTAGAATCACACGTGCTCGCCCCCTACACCTTCGTGAGCGTCGATGGAGCACACGGCACCATCGCACGATACTTTGTCTACCCGCGCCAACGATCCGTTCGGATAAAATAATATTAAACTGATAACACTGCAAAATCAATGGTAAACACATACCGGACACACACCATGTCTATATCTCCTCTAATAGTAACAAGGCTCTCCTCTACGCCGAGCCTCGAGTTTCCGTCGCCTCCAGGAAGACACTCAACGACCCATTCCATCTTTCTAAACGCAAGGCAATGGTGGCGTTGTCGCTTTCAAGGTCAAGTTTCTCCGGCGGTGGAAGCAAACCTGTCATGTTTGGTACCCGGGGCCACCCGACCCCAAAAGCAACCAATGGACAACGCCATCCACACACGTATGGTTTACACTTAAAAGTGATGGCCCATACTGCCTGTACTATCTACTTAACCTTTACCGTATACCTTATTTACCTTATCGTACTTTTACTTTACATTACCGTACCTTTGTGTACGTACAGTTTACAATTATATGAAGGCCTGTACTGCCCACCACATATATACGCACAGTTTACAATTTCATGAAGGCCTGTACTGCCTGTAACTCAATGAAAAACGGTTTACAATTTCATGAAGGCCCATACTGCCTACCACATATATACGCACAGTTTACAATTTCATGAAGGCCTGTACTGCTTGTAACTCAAAGACGCACGGTTTACAATTTCATGAAGGCCCGTAGTGCCCACCACATATATACGCACAGTTTACAATTCATGAAGGCCTGTACTGCCTGTAACTCAATGAAAAACGGTTTACAATTATATGAAGGCCCGTACTGCCCACCACATATATACGCACAGTTTACAATTTCATGAAGGCCGTACTGCCTGTAACTCAATGAAAAACGGTTTACGTTTTCATGAAGGCCCGTACTGCCTACCACATATATACGCACAGTTTACAATTTCATGAAGGCCTGTACTGCCTGTAACTCAATGACGCACGGTTTAGAATTTCATGAAGGCCCGTAGTGCCCACCACATATATACGCACAGTTTACAATTTCGTGAAGGCCTGTACTGCCTGCAACTCAATGACGCACGGTTTACAATTTCATGATGGCCCATACTGCCTGTACCATCTACTTAACCTTTACCGTATACCTTATTTACCTTATCGTACTTACCTTTATTACTTTACCTTACCGTACCTTTGTGTACGTACAGTTTACAATTATATGAAGGCCTGTACTGCCCACCACATATATACGCACAGTTTACAATTTCATGAAGGCCTGTACTGCCTGTAACTCAATGACGCACGGTTTACAATTTCATGAAGGCCCGTACTGCCCACCACATATATACGCACAGTTTACAATTTCATGAAGGCCTGTACTGCCTCTAACTCAATGACGCACGGTTTACAATTTCATGAAGGCCCGTACTGCCCACCACATATATACGCACAGTTTACAATTTCATGAAGGCCTGTACTGCCTGTAACTCAACGACGCACGGTTTACAATTTCATGAAGGCCCGTACTGCCCACCACATATATACGCACAGTTTACAATTTCATGAAGGCCTGTACTGCCTGCAGCTCAATGACGCACGGTTTATAATTTCATGAAGGCCCGTACTGCCCACCACATAAATATACGCACAGTTTACAATTTCATGAAGGCCTGTACTGCCTGCAACTCAATGACGCACGGTTTACAATTCCATGAAGGCCCGTACTGCCCACTACATATATACGCACAGTTTACAATTTCATGAAGGCCTGTACTGCCTGCAACTCAATGACGCACGGTTTACAATTTCATGAAGGCCCGTACTGCCCACCACATATATACGCACAGTTTACAATTTCATGAAGGCCTGTACTGCTTGCAACTCAATGACGCACGGTTTACAATTTCATGAAGGCCCGTACTGCCCACCACATATATACGGGACAGTTTACAATTTCATGAAGGCCTATACTGCCTGCAACTCAATGACGCACGGTTTACAATTTCATGAAGGCCCGTACTGCCCACTACATATATACGCACAGTTTACAATTTTATGAAGGCCTGTACTGCCTGCAACTCAATGACGCACGGTTTACAATTTCATGAAGGCCCGTAGGTACTGCCCACAACTCCTGTACACACAGCTCACATTTTCGTGGTAGCCTGTACTACCAATTACGTAGGTATTTATAACAGTGTGCCTACATTACATTTCCTGACCCGGCATCGCCTATGCCTACAACTACCTGCATTGTTTATTTAAAACTTTGTCCCATAATATAAATAAACGCAGTTAGATATATTGTCCTTGTACCTCACTGCCTATATATTCATTACATATTATATCATTTTGACGTTCAATTCCTGTATCTAACTACGTAGGTCAATATTAATCTTTCAATGGAACGCTTAAAAAAAGTTGGCGGTCGTAGGTAGTTTGTTTTTCTCTATAGACATACGACCCTACGTAAGCTATCTATATCCTAGCTTAGGTTTTAAACAATAAAACTATAGACCGACGCTGCTCCTACTTTGTAGACGAGTGTCGCTTTGTTTACCTTAATATAACACTAGTAATGACTATGAGATTAGGTACGGCTATTCTTTGTTCGTGATGTTACACAACACGACTCGATTTTGAATTTATAGATTGAATTTAATAATTTCATTTCATTTCATTTCATTCCATTCCATTCCATTTCATTTCATTTCATTTAAGCGATGTGTTACAGATTTTTATTATTTTAAGTACTGTTAACAAAATAAGCACCCAACACGACTCGATTTTGAGTTTATAGATTGAACTTAATAATTTCATTTCATTTCATTTAAGCGATTTGTTACAGATTTATTATTATTTTAAGTACTGTTAACAAAATAAGCTGCATACCCTCTTTACTTTTTCCAAAATTATTAACATCATAAAGTACAAAATATTTCATTTTGCACTGACCTTTTTACTCGTCGCCACTTGTAGTGCTCCCTCTAACAGGGTGAACACAGTGTAGTAATCGGCTCGTTACGTCACCAGTAGCTGGGGTCAACACGTCCGCTCTCGCTGCGCGCTCTCACGTGACTGTCTCCCCACTACCCGTGAACCCGAGACTAGAGGGTAGTTCGATAGGACAAACACTACAACTAGTATTAATCAAAAACTTGTAAGTTTTCTAGTAAGTGAGCCCAAACATGACGGGTTTATCTTGTGTAATTCAGCAGTTCCTATGACCAGCTACTGCCCTCATTTTCAGAATCTGGATATCACGTAGCATAAGAGTATTTGCCAAAACAAAATAAATAACCCTAAACTAAATTACTTTATCTAGTTCAGTTCAGAAGATCTAATGGTCACTGTTCGACTCCATCATCATACAAGCTTCAAGATATCAAATTTGGATCCAATCTAACGTCAAGAAGAATTCCTAATAAGGCTTTCAAGATTTACTAACAAACAGCAGAGTAAGTTAAATAAAAGATTGTAACAACAAATGAAATAACTTCACCCCTAAATAGGCTATAAACCATACCTGAAAGCTATTTTTGTAGATAACATTAAACGTCAAATAATTCTGAAAATACGTGCTGACACCTCAAACCGTTAGTTAGACGAACTAAAGAGTCCAAAAATAAACTTGGAAACATCAGTATTACAAAAGAGATAGTACGGAACACGCGCAGATTACTTGTTGTAGTAAATAAACAAGTAAAAACTGCCAGAAGCGCACTCTCCGATAGATGCACTCGACCACATAAAACAAACAGCCTGATTGGGAAACTATAACACGTAAATGTACGTAAATACTATGTAATCGACACATAATAATTATGTTGTTCTCACACGCACTTTTTGATAGTAACGAAATACTTGATCCAGAACATTAAAAAACTTGATAGTTACACAATTACACACAAAGTAAATATTATTTATTTTACTCACAGCCGGGCGATATTCCGTTCTCCTTCATAGCGCAGCGGTACGGATAGTAAGTGCCTGGCAGCACCTTGCCATACATTGTTCGGTCCATTATTCCACCAATCACAGCTGTCTTTTACAATTAAAACACCCACAGGAACTACACCGCCGTCAGCACACCATAATCACAGCCTACACACTATCCGCGTAAACTGCGTCCTACGCGAAGAAATTGCAGTAAACATTCAATAACTCATCTAATCATCACTATTACAGTACAATGTTTGACTAGGTAAACAAAACGATCTATACGGGAAAAGGGGTGCCACAAGGACGCGATGTGACTGAACGCTATCGATAAATCGAGATATTAGTACCGGCTCTCATATCGATGATTTTCCTTTTGTTGATAAGCGAAGTGATAAGTGATAACGCAATGTCACGGGGACGAGGTCGCGGAGCTTCGAGTAGAGTATTCGTCAGCGCGGCGGAGTCACAACTAAAGTGTCGTGGAGCTGGCGCCGGCGCAGCGCCCCAGTCGCACCGGCTTCACAACAACAGTATTATTTATATGCGGGGACGTACATAAATCAAAGTATTTGTCAAAATCGATACGATTTTTTCAACTATTCATTGGTGAAAAGTATAATACAATCAATAAACCATTATTTTATTATCTTGAGACTTATGAGCCACGCTCACCGTGTCTTTGAATTATGTTTATTTAAAGATATATTCTAATAATTAAATTATTAGTCGGAAATTTAATAAGAATAAAAATTAATTATACATATCATGTCAACGATTAGGCAAAGATAAAACAAATTGATCAAAAGAAACGTCTGAATCTAAGTAACGATAATGAAGCCATGTGTTCAGAATTCTGTGTTATTTCGACTTTGGTAGAGTTGTCAGCGAGACAGAAAAGGTGCTATTCATCATGCGTTCCTTGGCGGGAAATTTTCTAATTCGGTACGTTAAACGCCAAATTTCACCGCGCCCAAACCGCATCCGGGCTATACGAGGCGAGCGTCCCTTGACTTACAACTTCCGCCTCGTCATTCCACTCCATCACACTTCACTTCACTATGGCTTTACGATTGTCATAAGATAGAAGGTAACTACCGACTTCGTCTTTGAAGTAACATTTAGAGAAAGCTATTTTTAGGGTAATTAAAGCCTATAAAAGCATTTTTATTACAATTAATATGAGCAATAGTTGTGGACTTTAGGATTCAAAGTGCAGTAAGTAATGTCTAAGTTCTAAGTGTTCGGTATACAAGACATCGACGGAAGCTGACATGAAAATCTCAACGTCAAAGCGCATTTCACATACTTTACGACTTGTCCGTTTTACGATTGAACTAACTGTTCTATTGTTCTGACTGGGCTCTAATAAGGAAGTAAATATTTGAGTGGTACTCGCGATGCTCGGTGTTAACTCAAATGGAGAACAAGCCACGTACGGTGGTTTGTGTTGGCTACTCGGGTACTCAAAGACTGCAGAATATTTAATCGAATTCGACGAACGGCATCAAATCCAAAGGTGTATAAATTCATTATTGCTGAGTAACACTAAATTCGTCATAGATCTAAATAAGCAGCACACAATGATGTGAAAATTAATACCTGTATTGGGTTCACTAATAATTATAAATCGAAGTATCGATCTGGATTAGTTTTGAACTTCAATCCTTAAGCTAAGACTAATATTTGAATCGAAGCCAAGTGCCATTTAAAAGTGCCAAGGGTAATACTGAAACTAATAACTAAATATTTTACTCGCTAACACAATCTTAAGTCCATAAGACAAACTGAAAGCATAGCCAAGAAGGCAGAGAGATATCACAAATGCATTCATGCATATAAAGTAAGGAAATACCTTTTCTTTTCTTTTGTACGTAAGTATATCACAATAAAATAGTGCTGTCCACTGCTATCCACTACTTGACCATCACAATCTGCGCTTAGATAATTTGAATGCTCAGGATTTGTAAAAAAAATGTAGCCTAGTAGGAAAACAATACGTTACATTGTAATCATTATAAAAACAAAATATAATAAGAAGCATTAAAATTCAAACCTCACATTGCAATTTTTGCTAATAAATATTACGAATTTGTGAGAATATTAGAGCACACCCTGTACAACGTAGTTAAATGTAATTGAAATAGTAAATGAATAAGCAGGAAAATCAATCAGGAAAAATGAGAAACGTTGATAAAATTTCAATTTCAAATTAATGATAATTAAGTACCTATAATGAAATTAATTAACTCAGTAGCATTATGTACACAATTAAATAAATAAGCTTTACAGGAAACGAACTCTACTCCGAAGTTACGATTGGCGAAAGCGCTTGAAGGGCCAATGTTTCCAACTATTTTTACCAGTACGTATGGGTTGGAGCTACGCGTAAGACTGACAATTCGTAGGGAACACGTAATACGCAACTCATCGGCGTTAGTGACGAGTGGGTGACGTCACAAACTATATACATATTTACAACCCTAGGAAGACATACAACCTAATTGCCGGACTGAATCGCTATTAGGTCAAGCTATTAAGTTTAGTAGTCTACTGATATTGGCAGACGACTGAGTTCAGGGTTGCGGACTTGCGGTTGTGATTTCCCAGCAATGCTGACATCATAGTTTTGTACAGGTCACAAATTCAGCGTATTACTCGGTGTCCAATGAAGTGACCGTGACATATAAAGTAATAATGAATTATACCGAGTAATTCTTAAGCAATTACTGTTAATGATCTATTTGTTAACCATTATTCTGGTTACCGAGGACAACTGTACTGGGTCTTCTACTGTCGAAGTGAAGTCTGACCGAGGTCGCATATTCATTTTTACACCACTAATGCAGTGAAACAGCATATTATGAGCAAACTTAAACATACGTCAACATAGATACGTCACCATAGATTACGGATATCTGCCACACCAGAGGCAGTAAACAATAACGTAACATCAAAAATGTTACCATATCTGAGACATGACTATGCTTCTTTCACTGACCCTACCCCCCAGTTAGTTATGTGGATCAAATCCATTCGGTAGGTGTGTCCCATCACGAAATTCCCCGCGGTGCCTGACGACTAATTAGATTAATTATGAATGCAGGAACTAACGGCACATTAAAGAGTAGTATCGTGTGTCTTGCGTGTAAAACGTACATAATGTGATGCAGGGGACAGTGACGTAGCATTTGTTGATTAGGGAATTAGGAAACCAGTCAAGTGAGGGTTGGAATCACGTCCAGTGTTCTGCAGCTGTGGCTCGAGAAAGTGAGGCACGTTACTGTGCTTGTAGAAGAGTAGAAAGAACGAGTGCTAAGCAACATTAGACTTGCAGTGGTGAATATTATAATGGAGAACTCGGAGCGAATGAAATCTCCAAAATCTCTCCTACTGGCTGAAGCAGATACTCATTGAATATGGTTGCTTGGGGAAGTACCTACTAGTGGTGGATATCTATAGATGCAATTTTTTGGGGAGAAGGTGATATACGTGACAGCCTGAAAGGCCGCAGGAACAGATTCGCTCTGTTCCTTTTACTAACTACTACCACTAGTACTCTTCCGTGCTGTAGAAGGGGTATTGGATGACGGATAGCGCACAATGACTTTATAGTGGTCTGAAGACAACAAACAGTTATGCTTGTTGTATTCGCAAAAAAAACAGTAGTGATAACGAGAAAACATCTGTTAATAAGTTCATGTATACCTACCTATAGACACAAAGCTTTTTGCTACGGCTATCAGAAAGAAACGACTAACATACTAACTTTATTCGATTATTTCCGTCACACAGGTTGACTCGATTTGAAACTCCAAAGTCGAATATTTCGAGTGTCAATGGATATGGACATTCCACGCTGACACATAACAGATTTCTCCCATTCCCTTTGGATACGTCTCGACTGTCCAATTAATCTTACTGATATATTTTTAGAATGCGTAGGTACAGGAGTTAGAGTACATCATAGCTTGTTAAGATATGGCTCAACCACTCACAGTTGATTGGTTTTTAATGGAAAATTGCGTTGCTATGATATAACCGGTGCACCGGTGCAGTTTACACCCACTAATCAAAGAATCAAACCGACTATAAAAACAAAACTAATGCGAAATTTACAAAATTGCAGTACTAATTTAAATAATCGCATATAAACATACCAACACGCAAACCTTACAGTAAACCTCCTTATGACAAAAAATGCTGACACACATGATTTATGTGGTGAATATAGACTTAATTTTTGCTCTGAACGGGGACTACTTTTACAAAAACTGATTACCTAATGACCACACGGACCAAAATAAATTCAGTTTGGCTTTGCCCCATGTAAGGAAATGAAATGTACAGGACCCTAATCGAAAGTATTTTACTTCGAACATAAGAAAGAATCGTGCAAACTCAAATGTCTCAGAGGAATTAATGTCCATATATGAAAAAACCTGGTAACAATATAGGATGGTATATTCCACGACGATATTCATGATAAAGGCAGTCACACATCAGTGTGTTCCGAAAGAATTGCATTTGTTTGAAAACAGTTCGTTATGCTCCTAATCTGCAGCAGTACAATACTCCATTTTTCCTCTATCTTTATATATAATCGCATTTCACAGAACATAAGGGCGTATAAAAATGCATTGCATCATTCAAAATAACGTCAATAGTCATGATACCGTCATCCGGTTAGATATTCTTAAGACTGAGTTCACTGTACATGGAGTAATGTTATCACATGGATGGGTAAACCTGAGTACCAGCTAGAGCCTTTGCACCCGATACAGAGACGAGGATTGTCAACGATTGAAACTTTATAACCGGTATTGAAAAGATTTCACCTTCTTATATGAGTTATTCCAATTGAGATGAGAACGGCTTAGTCCTCACACCACTCGCCACCGTTAGGGAGATCACTTACAGTAGGATACCTACGTATTTGCTATACGGTTTCAAAGGAATTGCCTACTTTTTTGTGAAGGACAGCAAGAAGCTGGAGACTTCAGAGATGGCAAACTATGCCACTCCCTGATTTTTTTCCTAACTGCACTTTATGCTAGCTACAGAGAAATAGCCGCAGCAGGAACACCTTTTTAAAGGAAAACTAGAAGGGCATTATACGAGATTTTCACCCGTTTTATATACACCTAAGTTTCATCGGTATAATAAAGTTTTGGATATGAAGTCTGACGTGTACAAATATAATTTTATACGCATGAAGTTTTTTATAAATTGTGAAGTAAACTAAAAAGTTTGATTGATAGTGTTTGCATTGCCCTGATGTGACAGCAAGTCGATAAATCACAGCGAAACAAATTATTGTTATAATTAAATAAAGGTTTGTATGTAAGTGTTTGTATATTATTTGAGTGGCAACCAGGTACTTTCACAGGCATTTCCACAGCTCTATACAAATTAGTAATATTTATGTAGCTATATATATAGCGCTGGTTTAGTTAGTACAGCTAAGTCACTAATGGCGCTAGAAAATTACCCTTGATGACACCCCATCACTTTATAGTGATTAATGATTACCTCCTGCGCAAACCACGCCTTGCAATCTTATAAAAGCTATTATGATTGGACTCAGCGCAGAAAGTAATAAGCCTGATAGTGTCCTATTTATTGGAACTTCGTTTGCGTCTAACAACACTAGAAATATTTTTGTTATTATTGTATTTTTTTACGCATCCATCCCTCATTTAATATTACATAGTAAGAGTTAACTAGCAATATGTTTCTTTCGTGCGGTTTATGAGGCTACCGAAGATCCAATCTCCCTCTCTTTACTTTCTTACATTTCAACGTATGCAAATAAACTTCAACGGTGTTGTTAGCGATAGTTTCAGGTGGCTGTGGGCTTATTTGCTACTGGAGTATATTTTAGTTATGTGTTCGAAACAAAAAAATGTCGGTCAAAGTAACCTGCATACAATTCTTTCGGTCAGTATTTGTGGGGTGTTTTGACAAAGGAGCTATTTAGCAGTGGATATTGTTTGAGTCTTGAAAGGCCCAATTGGAAAACGATACAGAGGGAGACCGCTTACGACATGAACGGATGACATAATAAAAACAGCTGGTCCGAGATGGATGGAAAGGAAACTGCACAGGATAGAAAACAGTGGGCGTCTTTGAAGGAGGTTCAATCAATCACAGAGGGGTTCTAGCTTAATAGAAAATTATTAAGAGAATTAAGTTTAAAGATTTTTCAGATTTTCTTTTATATTATTTTGCAAGAATTAAAAGGCTTTTTATGTTATTTATATATTTATTGTTTGAGTGAGACTATGGTAATGACGAAGTCAACGGTGTTCTGTGTACAGTAAGATGCATGTAGCTAGGCACTGGTAACACAAATATAAAATTTCGTAAATATGTTTTACTTTAGAATAATACATTATGTAGCATAGACGAACCTTTATCGTTTAAATTTACATAATACCGACCTTTATATTTAATATTAACAGATTTATAATGAAGTATGTCATCAAAATCCATTTTATTATTCTTAATGTTTTATTGTTCATCTTGTCCAACAACATTCCTATAAACTAGTTATGTCTACATTGAAGGTTTTACGATGGTTTTACGTAACTTAGTGATAATATTGATAATATGATAATGTTCAATACTCAAGTATACTGCCTCGGAACACGTTAAGCCCTCGGTCCCTCCCGGTTGGCATACAAACATATGGTAGTCGTTACGGGTAGTTAGAGGCCTAAAAAGTTCGACAGGTCTACAGAATTTCGATATCACCAATGGGTTGTGGGTCAGATGGCAGTCGCTTCACGGGTAATATCGAAGTTCAGCCGTTCCAAAAAGGCAACCCCATAATAAAGGATGAAAAAAGTGACGATGTGGTTATCAGCCCACGACTACCGCTCCGGTAAAGCAAACAATTTATGGGTCATATTTCTGACGAGAAACGTAAATTGTAAGGCGGAAGATTTAAGAGGTGCTCCTAAAGAAACGACGAATTCGGCCGCTCATTGCCTCGCTATTTCCCCTCTGTGCCTTTTGCTTATCAGAGACACGCGGAGGAACCGACCAATCCATAAGATAAAGTAAGCTACTTCCAATTTGGCAGCACAGATAATCAACTACGACAGGCTTATAGACAGGGAGTACCTACCTACCATGAGGTTTTTTAGCCTAGCATTCATAGTGAAAAAGTGCGGCGGTAGAGCGATCGACTGCTATGTCAGAGGTCGCTGATTCGATTCCCATTCGGTTTAAATATTGACATAAATATAAGACTCTATAAAAATGGTGTAAAGCAATATGAAAGAGGGGCAATACTCATGATATATGACCAAAGACAGAATAAGTAGGGTAGCCAGAGCTCACCCAATCAACTCTTCCCCTCCAGAGTCAGCAGCACAAGTGTGACACCACCGGTGTTGCACAAGTCCAGAGGCCAGGGTGACCGTTTTCCATCAGGTGGGATGTGAGCTTGTCTATCACCTCAGTGGTATAAAAAAACCATTCACATAATCTAAGCTCTCTTCAAATTATTTCCACTCCTTTCTACAACCATTTGCATCCACAGAGAATAGGCATAATCAGTTATAGACAGTTGTGAAATGTCTCAGAGAAATCAGGATGAATACATTTGTAACCATAGATGGATGTTGTTACCTTATATGGTTATGTATGACTGGCTCATCTACAGCTCAATTGTAACAATGACACATCTCTAAAATTAAACACTATGGTTCCTGAAGTACCTACCTACAGTGAGTTAAAAGTATAGTGATATACCTACTTCAAATAATGATATTTATTCTAATATTATATTTATTTCAAAATATTGGTTGTTATAATTTGAATGGCATAGCGTGAACACCCTACAGTAAGTCATGGTTACAACAAACAATACAAGTTATGTGCCTGGGTTGCTAGGTTGCCAAAGATTCAGGGTTCTCATTATATTATGATAAAGGGGATGTTGATTAGAATTTCCCATTTTAATTTGGCCAGTCTGACTGAAGAAGCCAACATCCTATAGTAAGCCATGGCTACAACAAACAATAGGTACAAGTCATGTTCCTGATTTACCAAGGTTGCCAGAGATTCTGGTTAGGGAGTGGTAGGGTCAGTAGAGTAGGGTGTGAAAAAGTCTTTATACTTAACAGACACCAATAACTGCCTTATTTACTTTTTTCTGACTTATACTATCATTTATTTTGTTTATTTTACTTAGGTGTATTTTAGTTCTTGTGCATCCATTAGATTGCTAAAAAAATACGCCACTAAAATCCTTTTGTATTTTACACTTGCACCGGTCATTGACATAATTTTATATCAATTGTATTTTATCTTTGTGAGTACACAAAGATAAGAAAAGTAAATAACATGTATTATGATATTATTACCTATTTTTCATTTATTATTTATGAATTCATAGTTAAAGTGTATTAGTCTATATTATAAACAGGTACAATATAACATGAACACATGGGAAAGTACTTAAAAAATAAACAAAGTATTTTAGCCTTTGAAACGCAAAAACAATAACAAGTTATCATTATATGGGTTCCAAAAACTCATAGCTCCGTCTGACTGCAACCTCATAAGCAACGTTAGAAGTTCGCCAAGGTGCAAATATGCAAATTAACAAGTTATTTTAGCAGAACACGTCATTTCGTATACTCAGAATCAGAATCCAAACAGGTTATGATAAGACTTAACTTACCTAAATCATCCATTGTTTCTTAAGTATCACTTTTCACTTACACTACACTTATTAAGTCCTACTATAAATTAATAAATATTTAAATAATATAAGTTGCAAAATACTACAATAATACTGCAAATCAAAGTTGAAAATTACAGCCCAATTACGGCAATTTTTTAGTTATTTAGCATTTTTGGCGTAATGTTGGTGTACCTGAAAACTTGTCAAAACATTTCCCGTCTTTCATTGACGTCGTCTTTAGATGTTTCTGAACGATTGAAGTCTTGAAAATATTTCTGATTGCAAATTTTCTTCTAGCTTATTGCATAAAATTAAAGTGAAAACCAGTGATCTCATCAAAAACTAGTGATCGCACTTAATGTGTCATGAAATTGCATAAAAAGTTTGCTAAAATTTCCTGTCTTGTATGATAACTTGTTTTTTAACGAAAACAGTACCACTACAAAGAATTTTAAGTGTCAAAAGCAGTCAAAAGAAATTCGTTCTGAAGTTATTTTCAAATAATTCTCTTCGAAGACAATTTATATTTCATAATTATTTTAGACAGTGTTTCTTACATACTCTAACGGGAGTCATTGTTTCTTTTTATACTTAATTAAATACGAATATTATAAAATTTTAATTTGATCGTGTACTTGCCAAAATCACCTAAAATATTTTTTCTTATTACGTTTTAATGTAAAATAACTAGTTTTTGAACGGAAGTTAAAATATCTTGCTGAGTTGCTGTATCGATTCACCTCGACTCTCGCGTACAATCCATAATATTGTTATAAAATACAATACACCCAGGTTTTTTTATTAAGTGAATACATAATACGAATTAACCAACATGAGTAGCACAGGTGAGCAGCTAACTTTAGCCAGGGACATAAAACGAGCTATCGAATTGCTCGAAAAACTTCAACAAAGTGGTGAAGTTCCTGCTACGAAACTTGCAGCGTTGCAAAAAGTTCTCCAAAGTGATTTCTTGAACGCTGTTCGAGAAGTATACGAGCACGTGTACGAAACAGTTGATATTCAGGGATCAGCTGATATACGCGCTTCGGCGACAGCCAAAGCCACAGTGGCTGCATTCGCTGCCGCAGAAGGCCATGCCCATCCGAGAGTCGTCGAGCTCCCCAAAACAGAGGAAGGTTTAGGATTTAACGTAATGGGTGGTAAGGAACAAAATTCTCCAATTTATATATCAAGAATAATTCCTGGGGGCGTCGCCGATCGTCATGGGGGACTCAAAAGAGGTGACCAGCTGTTATCTGTTAATGGCGTGTCAGTAGAAGGAGAAAATCACGAAAAGGCTGTTGAATTATTGAAGCAAGCTGTTGGTTCAGTGAAGCTAGTGGTGCGGTACACACCCAAGGTGTTGGAAGAGATGGAAATGAGATTTGACAAGCAAAGAACCACAAGACGGCGTCAGAACTACAATTAAGTTTACTCAAATTTAGAACACAGCTTTATAATGATGTTATTTTTAGCATGCAACATCATACAGTTGATATAGATATGAGATCATTATTATGAGCTGTGAAAAATACAATGGATGATGTGAATTTATTTGGTCAAGATGTGACTAGCCCCAAGATGAACTGCTGATTTTCGATTGTTTTGGTGTGTTGCAACTTTGCATAATTTAAATGCAATGAAATAATTGTAAGAAATAATAATGAAATTATGTGAAAATAAGTGACTAGCTATATGTGGCTAAAAGCTTTTACCGAAAATGCTTCCAGTAAAGTGCAAATACTTTTTCTAGCATTTTATTAGTTTTTGTGTGCAAACATAAATGAATTTGTATTGTAATTCTATAAAGAATCTTTGCCTTAAACTTCAAGGAACAACATTTCCTCTTTCCCATACTTACTTATTTTTAATAATCCTTACCTATTATATCTCAAGAACATTACTTACCAGTTAATTACCACTAGGTAGAACTCCCCCTCACAGCTTCCATTTTCAAGTACATTCTCACCTTTCAGCCTGTCAGTATCGCCTTGCCGATTCACCTGTGTAAGTCCTGACTCCATGTGACTATCAGGGTCAAAAGTAGCCTATGTTACTCAGGGATAATGAAGCATTCATGTAGATGTATGTACTTCTATCTGTATGCCAATAGCCTATTTGTTTACATTTGCTAGTGTTTTGTTTTTTTTTTAATATCTAGGATTGAATGTTGCTAGGTTTGATACTTCCGGTCAGTTGATCATTATCCTCCCACTCCATAGGTGAGGTAATAATGCCCATCATTTGTAAATAGGAAATGGCTTGCTGCAAATTCTAGAGTCAAGCAAGAGGGATTTCTCCATTACCTTAATTTAATTTGCATTAGAAATTTTGCCTCGAAAGGAATGTGTGCAAAAAATAATGAATCTATATTAACATAAATTCATTACCTACATACATTTGTTGGAGAAAGTGGGCCAGATTTAATGCAAGTACATATTGTATTTTCAATCCATTTTATTTAAATTTTTGGACAAATTCATCCATCAGGAATCTAGCTGACACTAATATGGCAATGGACAGTCTTATGGTAGCCATATACCTACCATTACGCTGCTGTCCAACTGGTGACAGCAGAGATATAAAATTGTTGTCTATGATCATGTCATACATAGAACCAGAATTTGTGTTATCTATTTATATCCACTATTAAAATATCTAAGAACTAATAATGCTAATTACCTTAAAATGTATTATTGCACTTGGATTATTTTATTATAGCACCTATACATAAACCAATCTAAAAATATATGCAATATAATAGAATATATCATCTGAAGTTGTTAGCATGATTTTCTGATCGGAAAAAATGATCATCCAGGACGGGACTTGAACCCAGGAAAATAGTTAGCATGCAATTGCTTAAAATTTCATTCAATTGTTAGCATGAATTATTTAAATGAAGTTCTTTCAGTACTGTATGGTATGATGTTCACAACATTGTATGGTCATGTTAGTTCAGAAATCACTTCTATGGTACCTATCACACATTAGTTTTAGTCTTGTTATTTAATTTAGAATAATTTTATAAGTAGAAAACAAATTATATAAGCCATAGTAGACTTGACTACTCAAACTAGCAGTTTATTATATTCATTCCCTACATGAGATTTTTATATTCATTGTAGGGTTCTATAGGGTTTGGGATATGCTTGTAAATTGATAAGTAGTATAATGAATAAGACATTGGCACAATCTAGAAATGGTCAGATATGATTGAATTCTAATTTATTCTAGCACTTATCTGTATTATGTATTCTGATCCCAAGTCTTGTTTATCATAATAATGAGAGTTGAAGAAAAATGTTTATATTCAATTGAATTGATTTTCCAAATGTATATTAGAATTATGTAATACTGTGACTGTGTTCTGTGCTTTAGAATCAAATACCTACTGGAAAATAAATCATCTGTTTTGAAGTATGTTCAATAAAAGAGAAACAACTATGAACTATTTATGGTCATAAAATTACTACTAACCATCGAGCATAGAACAAACAGAATTTAGGGTTATCTATGATCCACTATCATCGTTAGTTTGGCACTTTAAGCTAGTAAATCATTGTACCGTTTAAATATTTAGCAAACTATTGAATTTATTAAGAAAAATATAAGTATACCTATTGTTATGAATTTATTTAGGTTATCAGTATATCAGTATTAAATAAAATACAAATGAATTATTATAGTACTTTTATTTATTCATAACTTAAAACTATATTATGTACATACATATTATATTACATAGACACTAACATAGAAACTAAAAACAATACCAAGAGGTACAGCAAATTGTTTAAGGTAATTACATAATTGCTAACAACTTTAATTGCAATGATGCTGTAAGAATTACATTCGTAACAACAAAGTAATATTTACAAGCTCAAGAACACAGCCAACATTTTACAAAAAAAAATTAATGAAAACTTTTTTATTGAGAGGCAACCTTAGCATCGTAACATTTACTAGTATGTAAACATATGATATATAATACACAATAATCTGTATAAACATATACAGATTATTGTGTATTGTTGCGAAGTACAGTAATATAGATACAATGGGTCAATCATGTAGATAAGACAAGTAGGCATAAACTTATCAGGAATGGTTGATATTCCTGGTAATGATTCATCTGTATCAACTATTAAGTAGTCATTGTTAATAATTTGAATTTAGAATAGTACACTGAACAATATTGTCCCTGAACAACATAGCAAGCTTATAACTGATAACTGACAGATGAACTAATGTTACCAGCTATCAAAACCACCATACCTATGCCCCTCCTTTTTCGATTTCTTGGCGGGCACTTCCTGTGATTTCGCTTGAAGTTTGCTAGTTGAAGATTCTTCTTGCAAATTCAAATATCTGCCGACTCCATCTCTGAAGACTTTCAGCGGTTGTTTAGCCTTCTTTGGTTTTACACTTGCACTCTCCGATTCTGCTTTCCTCTTCAATTCTTGTGCTCTCTCTTTTGCAAGCTGTTATGAAAGAAGCAAATAATTATAAACATATCTATCGTATCGTAACTAGATGTATCATCGTACGATAATAGACGGGATTTCTATTATTTGGGCCTGACAACTACGAAATGTGGGCGTTCATACATCTGAATCCAATCCAATCCAATGTAGCCAATCATCTAGAATGATAAACTTAATTAACTTAAAAATCCATAGGCTATGATGACGATTCCCATCCCGTGGGTGTCTGCCACCAGTGGTATAAAAAAAAATTAATTAGGCGTTGCAAGGTAGCCACAGCTATATAGAGAGTGGAGCAGATCATAAGATTTTGCAAGGAAACAAAATTAGAAGGGGACAGCTGAAGCAAGGATGAAATAATCCTTAGTTCTCGCAGGTGGATAGTCCGTCCATCCGTACTTACTACTAAGCAATCGCTGTCACTGTTAAAGGGACATCGAAAAATGTTGGAAGTATGTAATCAAACTTACCTCCTCCTCGGCCTCTGCGAAGGGATCAACGAACACTTGCGCGACCTCAATCACAATGTCTTGTATCGGCCTGTCTTTGTTATCCACCTCGACCTGTTCCATGGCGGTTAAAGTATCCATGCCTCCGACCAATTTGCCGAATATCGTGTGTTTTCCATCCAGCTGTTTGCACGAACGGAATGTGATGAAGCTGTAACAAATTATTACGATTATAATACTAGAAGAGTAGCATACGATTGAAGTGTATGGTAGCTTAGTGGTTAAGGAGATGGTCTTACGATATTACCCCAGGTTCAAATCCTGGCTATTACACTACTCTAATACAAGCAACTTTGCTTAGATGGATAGTGAAACCTGGTTGAAAACTGTACGTGCATATTCTCACACGTGTATATGCTTCAAGGAATAGTTCCCCGGCCTCCCCGCTGTTATCTCTGACTAAAACCGCTCTCCCATTAATTTTTTTATAGTTAAGTAATGTTTTGGTTTCAAGTAGTATAGCATTCTACATTGAGGCAAATCATCAACTATGGGCAAATAATAGGAGAGATGGGGTGGTCTTACTATTCAATAAGTATTATAATACTTATTGAATATTATACGTAAAAATGCCTGTTATACTTACAATTGAGAGCCATTAGTATTAGGTCCAGAATTCGCCATAGACAGGACCCCTCGACCCGTGTGGTGCAAGTTTGGTTTAACCTCATCTTCGAAGGGCTTCTTCCAAACGGACTCGCCGCCCAGCCCAGTGCCAGTGGGATCACCGCCTTGTATCTAAAATGATATATTTTTTAATATTATACACGTTTTAAGCATAAAATTTTTATACATTTATACCTAAAATTTTCTTAACTAGTTGAAATTCCCGTCTAAATTTTCTTATATTCCGTCTTACTGCAATGGGGTATATGGTGTGGGAATCCAAATCTTAAGTACCCTATCCAACTTCACCTCCTAGTACACCTGAGAGCCAATTACATAAAAGGTATTTTTCATACCAAAAGAATACCTTTTTTGACATATTGAAGATCAATATGAGATTGAGATTAGACTGAGATTGGACTTGTGAATGTTATTAATAGGAGTTGGCCCTTTGTTGATTGGTGGACGAAGCTTTAGTGCAGGCTTTCCTATTAAGGTTGGGAGGTCAGATGGCGGTCTACTTTGAGCTTTTAAAAATTTCCGTCTTGTCAGGTTCCACACTATTTTATAAAAGGGTTCATAATGTTATGTCTAATATAAATCCAGAAAATAAACTTACCATAAAATTTCTTATAGATCTGTGGAACTTGGTGCCATTGTAGTACCCGCTGTTGCAAAGCCTTATAAAGTTGTCACTAGCTTTCGGTGTCAAATCGCAGTACAACTCGAAGTTTAATGGTCCTAGGTTTGTCACCAATCTCACGTATCCTGTACAAAAATATTTTGAATGCATAAATACATTGTACTTGTAATACAAAGTATTATTTTTTTTATACTATTTAGGTGGCAGACAAGCACACGGCCCACCTGATGGAAAGCGGTCATCGTGGTCTATAAATAAAGAAAATAGCCCTAAAAAAAGTTTGATCACTGGTCTATCTAAAGAATTTAGATACCTTCAATGGATTGTGGAGATCAGATGGCAGTCGCTTCACGGAAAATATCGAAGTACGCCACTTCGACGTTAGGTTGAAAAGACGACTTCAAATGAGTTAAGATGATGATAAGATGGATGGATGAATGTAGGACTAACCTTTCTTTTTCACCATATCGTATTTCACGTCATCTTCACATATTATGGCTGCTTCGTGCACTGTTTCCGGCATCATAGCAGTAGAAGTAAAGCTGGCTGCCACCATGCCAGTTGAGTAATGAGCTGCATTAAATTTGTCGGCAACCTGCAATTTTTGCAATATTCAATTAGCACGGAACATCAACATAATGTTTAAAATGTACTAACGTCTTTCAAGGCGCTTGAAAAGTGTTCAAGTGTATTTGGGAGAGGACTAAGTTTAAATATTGTAGCTAATGGCATAATGCTGTCTTATCTACAATGAGAGGCTGTTCCTATTTTCTATTTTTATCAAAAGTTTGCTTGCTAGTGACTTGGTAATTTCTGGCTACTTAAAACTTCTGTTTATATTATGTTATTTTGGAATATGAAACAGTCCACTGTGCATAGATAGATATTCATTCTTTACAAGATAAAGAATCATAAATACCTCTTTCTTCTCTTCTTTTTTTTCTGGTGCTTTGTACTCTTTTTCCAATTCTGCCAAAATGTCTTTGGTCTCAGCTGATACATGTTTAAGTCTTGCATGGGGATCTTTTCTAAGTGCTATTTCTTCTGCAAGTTCAAAAACAAAGAAATTAAGAATTAATTATTAATTATTGAGAGTAGAAGGCAAAAATTGCTTGCTTTAACTAGAAAAGTCTTTGTTTTTACTTTTGGGTAACGATAATGCCTTACCAATGTTACAATGGGACTGATTAAATGTGGGTGTTTATGAAATTTGACCTATTGCTGTAGAAGTAATTAGTCTACCATTTGCAGGTCTGGGGATGGCTTTATCGAGGATAGGAAGTGACCACTTCATACATAATAATAATACATCTTACTACAATAGCTAGTCATAGTCGTAGTAGCTATAATAGTATGTGAAAATCCCGTTTGGGTTCCCAATCCCAAGTCTTGACTAGACTGGCTATAGATATATTGTAAAAAAGATTGCACAGTCATATTTACCTTCAGTTTCCACTTTTAAATTTTTCTTCACATGATGAAATGTTGATATGTTGAACTTATTCAAGTTATTAGGGTCTTGTATAGTAATGATGTCGCTCCTTGTAAACGGTGTATCCGAGATAAGGTCCTTCCAATTCTTTCCTTTGATGTTGAGTTGTTCAATTGCTTCATATGAGAACACATTACCAGTTGTTTTAATGGCAACAATATGAGAATTTTTTGTAAACGTTTTAAATAGAACAGGGCAATGGTAAGCTTCCTCTGCATTTTTGAAGAAATTTAATTTAGTTAAGGATTTAAGGTCCGCTTTCTGTAACAAAGAGTGATCTTTGATTAAAAAACTGTCTGTTTAACATAATTAATATAAACATAAATTTTACACTCCAACAACTGGTCTAATGGAAAATATCGAAGTACGAACTGAGTTGGGAAAAGGCTCGGAGGATGAGGATGATAATAAGAGAATGCTTTTGCTAGAGCAACAAGTATGCATTATGATGCAGGTCGGTAACACTTGCAAATTCTTTCATTAACATGATATAACCTATAAATAATGGACGACCTGAAAAGGGTAGCTGGGATAGACTGGATGCGCAAGGCGGAGGATTGGGTGCTATGGCGTACATTGGGAGAGGCCTATGTCCAACAGTGGACTGCAATAGGCTAATTGATTGAACCTATAAATGGAGTACTATAGACTATTTTGATTAAGGAAAATGTATTCTGATTAGTTCGATAAAATGAAACATAGATCTAAATTGATAATATAGATCAAGTTTCAGGCTAGTCAGTTCAAATTGTGTGAATTCTGCTAAGTTATCATAAACATAATTGATTGAACTAGCACTGTTAGTTACAGATGTGATTTTGCAGATGGGGACATGTTTTCTTAGGGTAATTAAGTGATGATTAATACTAACAATATAAAATTATTAGTTAATGTTTAATTATGTATTGATCAATAATGATTATCATTCATAATTATGATCAGTATTTTCAATACTTCAATAGATGTTTTTTATTTTAAGTATTTACTTACTTAATTACATATTGGCTAATAATAACTATCATTAGTTAATTACTATCAGTCCATACCTAATGAATCATTGACTAATACCTACTAATTTGATATCAAGTACCTAATTAAGATTTCTTTCTGAGAAATATTGAAAGGGCAGACTGTTAAAGACAGGGATAATTGGCAAGGAAAGGAGGCTTTCATCCAAGGGAGGCTAGAGGACAGAAACTGAATATTTCATAGATGCATAAGGCTATGAATAAATAAAAAAATGATAAGCAATTACTAATTAGAAACCAGTTAGAAAACATTTTCAAGCTTAAGGTGCCAAAATGGCCATAAAAATATTAAATAATGGAGGATGTATTTTGTAGAGTAATACTTACTTTGCCAGTAACAGGATTGATCTTGAATTTCTTTAGAAATTCCAATACAGCCTGTAATTCATATATATTGCCATCCGAATCGCAGTAAGGGTCTCTAAAAGGCTGCAGACATAAACTGCAATGATCGTACGGTAAACGTCGGAAACTAGTATCTTCCTCTCTGGTAGTACCAGACCTTTTGCCTCCATACAAGGTTGTCCACTCCGTGTACGTTATGTACCTGCAGAAGTAAATGTAATATAATGAAAACATTCCATCATATACATATTAACAAGATCCACAATAAACTCTGCCAAAAGTTAATACACTTACATTTTATCCTTTTGATGTTGTCTTTTACCCATTTTGTTAGATAATTCTTGGTCACTGCAATGTTAATATACAAAGTTCCAGCTAGAACAACTAATATCACTATGATAGAAGACGTAAATATGTATTACGCCACAATAAAGTTCACAGTACACCAAATTCTCAAAATAAAATAACACATGCGATGCGACGCAACTCACAAATCACTGGAGAGCGAACGTTACGCGTCAAGCGTCAAGCGTCGACTGACTGAGGAACATCGCGTCGCTCGCGTCGTCTGTCGGGTCGAATAGGGCTTGCCGCTTGCCGCACCGAAGACGAATAATCGGAGAATATCCGGAGATTATAGAATTTGTGAATAACCGGTTTTTTTTTTCTTTTTCACCGGTGATTTATTTGTTTCAATTTATTTTTAAAAAGTACTACAATGAAATCGTACATAATATATGACGGAAGTGCTGGGGTCGTGACTAAGTTCTAAGCCCTTAGGATGTATGAAAGAGCAGTGTTAGATGGCTATTTCTATTGGGCTCCATACTACAGCATGGTACTCGACATAGAAGCACCCTTTTCTTGGCTAAGCTATAGTTCTGTTATTTATTTAGCAATAACGTAAGGTTTGTTTTTAACTTGTTGTGACAAATGACTACCGCAAGAAGTCCCGAGAAGACCCTTAGATAATATATGTAATTTTATAGTTGTTTTCGTCTTGCCAACGGCGAGTATTTGCTCAAAGAAAGCCAAGTGGCTAGGATAGTTCATTGACAACTTGCGCTGAAATTTATAATTCAGAGCAAGGTGTACCTCTGATCGCACCATACTAATCAGATTCACCCACATCACTAGCGCTTGACCGAACGAAAGAGATAGTGTCAAATGTACGTGTGTAAGAAAGAGGTATGAATATTGAAATTCGTTGCATCTACTCACCACAACCAGTATAAAACGAACTCCGTCAATACTTTTATGAAACATAATATATAGTTAAGATTATGTATTCATTTAACTTACCGATGAAATTAAATTCCGTCTTTGCGAAAGTTTGATGTCTGAGTATAAATACCACACCATTTTACTAAGCAAGTTGGCATAGTTATGTTTATTTTATAAATATTTGATACACAAATGTGGAATTGTTCGCGGATCATGTACGTGGTTAGCACTGGTCAATTCAAATCTGATTCAAGGTTATGTACGATTTATTCGCCGTAACCATTGCCAGAAGTAACTCACCTGTAAGGGGGTTGTATGTATACCAATTGGTTGTATGGTCGTTGCCCCAATGTTATCCAAGGTGTACCAGAGAATCACCGGATTTTCTCCGGAGACTTTTGAAAATAAGAGGTAAAATCGTCTCCGCAGCACAGCCCTAACGTGTCTGTTCGCTCGGTTCAGCTCGGTTTATCAAATTTGAATTGGTTAGCATCAAAAAAATGTCTGGTAGAGAGAGCAATTGCTAAATTATAGGCGAGAAAAAGAGACTTCATTAAATTTTGAATGCGTAACACCAACGTTGGTTTGGAACGAAACGCGGCGCTATTATAATAAATATAAAAATAATAAAAATGTCAATTTGAAAATGTAAAAGGCTTGCCAGTATGTAATAATTGTAATTTAACATAGTTTATAATATTATTTTATACTATCCATACATTGCGTTTATTATTTAAAGATAATAATTTTATGATTGACCAAATTACATTTTGAAAGATAAGATCAAGGTAAACTTTTGTAATCAGAGATTAAAATAATATTTAAAGTTAATTGAGATTCACTCAAATTCCAATAATTCCATCAATATAGGTAGTTTTGGTAGATAATAGAATAATGTGCTGGTAACTCGTGATCTTAAAATTAAAAAGTTAAAAAATGTCGGAAAGTGGTTGTGCTTCGTGTAGAATTTCTTAGTTCGTTATTTTACATAGTTAATTGCTTATTTTTTAAGCAAACTAGCTTCATTAGGTTTACTTATCAATCTGTAAGTATGACGACATTGCAAGTACCGATTTTTATTGTATTTATATATTAACTGGGCTTGTGTGCATTCCATGAATTTCAGTGGTTGTTTGTGTTGGTGAGGGTGACGGACAAATGGATGAAATGTGGTAGTAGAAGTGGATATCATCTTGTGAGAGTCTTGTCGGAATACAGCTACTTCAAGTTTTGACTTCAAAATAAGGTAGATTCATAATTAATTGTCTCTATTATTGAATCGGTTAACATGCGGAAAGTAACAAACTGCTTATTTACGCTTTGCAGTGCGGAGCATTTAACACGGAGTTTCCATTGATTGTATTGCACAAAATTTGTACATATTGTGGATGAATTCCTTTCTAACCTATCGATTGTGTATCCAGGGACGTCTTTTTCATTGAATTGGGTCACTGGTGAATCAAATATTGTAAATTATCGGATAACGCCAGCCCACAAGATGGCCGACTGTTATTCGTAAGGTACAAATAAATCTTTTTCCATATCATGCATTTTATGGTTGTAATTTTGTGTGGTATTGTTTAGTAAATGTCAGTAGAGTATTGTATGATTTGTATATTGCAGTGCTGATGTTTAGTTCACTTATTAAAAGTTGTAGGAATGTCTTTGTTCTAGTCATGCTTGAAATAAAAAAATCTTTTTTAATTTTGTTATTTTGTAACTAAAAGTTACCTTTGATTTACTGGAAGCTATATTTATCATCATTGCAAAGTAATCAATTGTCATTGTGACTCATTACAGTGTGAAGACATTGCACTTACAGAGATTTTTTTGCACATAACAATGTTGTATCATCAAACCTGTTTATTTTGAGAAGCATTATTCCAAGAATGTTCATTTAGCATTATTTAGGTACATTTTTGATTTCATTTATCTTCACGGGAGCATGCATTTATAATCAATCATTAATTTTTAACAGTTTGGCAATCATCCCACATAATACATAAGCTAACTGGCTTATTAACACTGGCTGTTTAGTTTAGCGGATGAGACATTTGGTGCTTTTAGATAATGTCCGGTGCCTCTGGTTCATCAGGGAGTGGAACGGGACGTGGCAGAGGAGGTGCAAGCTCTAGCGGAGCTGTCGTGGAGAACAAACCTGATACAAAAGAGAATAAACCAAATCCCAAGATGTCAAAGGCACTGGGCACTTCAGCGAAGAGGATTCAAAAGGAACTTGCAGAGATTACACTAGACCCACCACCTAACTGTAGCGCGGGCCCCAAGGGAGACAATCTGTATGAATGGGTGTCCACCATCCTAGGACCACCTGGCTCAGTCTATGAAGGAGGTGTCTTCTTTCTTGATATACACTTCTCTCCAGAATACCCATTCAAACCTCCTAAGGTAATTTTATATTGCTTTATTTAAATCTCTTTGTCCACCTGCCTTTAGTTGTTATAGTCTACACCAGTTAACCTGACAAACATGGCTACTGCATGTTCAATGCTGGCAAAAAAAAAAACAACATCAAAAGATCAACCAATGATGTGAGTGTGCCCTTTACAGTGTTATATCCTATGATTGATTGATTTGACAAGGCCAAGTGGCCAAGTTGTTTGGTGTAGACTATATCAGACTATTTGATCCTTTTTTCCATGTTATATTATTTATAATAATTTAGCAACAATTTTGATCCTAACCTGATTGAGTGTCACACAAGTATAAAAACTACACTACCATACCAATGTGAACCCACTCCTAACTAGCTAAGATAGAGGAATACTAGTAATTTATTGGTATGTCGCTGTGTATGGTCTAATGGGTTATATTTCATTACGAATTATTATAATTTTTGCAGTTACATGATGACTTTAAAAAATATATCCAAACACCATGTAAGTTTCTACAAAGTGAAAACAGTGACTTCAAAATTTTTACATAAATGGTTTATTCATATAGTTTTAAAATTGGAAATTTGTGTGGAACCAAAGAACAATGCAAATTATTGCCTATAATGGTGCTATTACTATAATATAATAATAGATATTAACGATCCCGGTTGCCGGCTTTTTTTCCACTACTTAGCTCGGCTTTCGGCACCCCTAGCTGTGAGACCATTCGCACGCATGTAATCTTTTTTGAGGTCAAACCAACATTTCTAGGGTGTAACCCTTACCTCCGTTAATGGGACCTGCCGTAAGCGGCTCGGCCAGACATTTGGCACCTACGTGGCGCCGGCAGCCACTGTAAAGCACACAAGCGTCAGCGAATTACGCCTCCCCTGTAGTTAGATAGCAATATTATGAAAGTTTTCGCGGATTACAGCAATCTATACCTAGAATGTGCTATACCTGAGTATTCTATTTATATCCGTTAAGATAAATCAGATCCGTTAAGCCAATTCAGCCTGATTGAGTTACAAAAATCAATCCAAACTTTCGCATTTATAATAGTAATGTATGTATGAGTAGCGCAGATCTCCTTACGTGTATAGAATACAAAGCAAGTTCCCGGATTCGATTATAATCCTTCTGTGGGTTAAAAATACTAGTTCCATGTTCAAAGCAGGGTATAACGCATACCGTACTGCGTTGACAAACCATCACCAATCGCTGTCTAGCATAAAACTATTATTTTTTGTAACTTTTGTAACTGTTTTTTACTAAGTTTTAGTCACGACGTATGCATTTTGTCTAATTGGCCGTTTTTTTGTATGCGTTTTCTCAGAAAGGCGGTTTTTTTAACATGCTGCGATTTCTTAAGGTATAATCAGCTCTTGAAATTCCTCTATTATTGCTTCCTCTATTATAACCTAATTGTTGCCCGCGGCTTCGTCCGCGTGGAATTGTGGTCCCGTACTCGTTACCCATAGGAACTTATTCCAGGGTTATTAAGTATGAGTTATTCCAGACTATCATCTATTCCTATACCAAAATTTAACCAGATCCATTCAGCCGTGATTGAGTATAAAAACATCCAAACATCTTCACAAACTTTCAAAATGATAGGTATTAGTAGGATAAGATTTTATCTGTGTAATATTTACACGTTTTCAGAATAAACATGGTGTATCGTTAAGGTATTTATTTGCCTATGGTTGTGTGAAGGTCTACATGTTCAGCCCAATAAATAAATGTGTCAACAACTGACAGCAGTACAGTAGGTACACATAAAATTATGTTATTATCTGATACCTACGTAATGCACACCTAAACTCAAACAGCATAAATATATCAGAAGGGCAAGTTGGCGGCCCTTCGTTACATTAAACATGTTTGTGATTACAATACACTTGTATAAAGACAATTTACTATTCTATTTCTATAGAAATCCCTTTTTCCTTTTTCAATATAAAGATTGTAAGGATGCCTATAAATGATAAGATAAGACAGTTCAAGTCCTGGGTTATCAACAATAGGGGGACCACACGCAGCAACAAAAGCCGTTAGTGTCATTGTTTGTGTATTTTTTTTACATAGGGATTTAAAAGTGTGTGAATTTTCATACTTACAAAAAATTTCAGACTTTCTAAACTTTCATTTGAACTGCTTGCGTCAAATACCTACCCGGGGTCCCGTGATTCGTATAAAATATCCTATAACCCGATTGCAGCACCACCTATCGGGTCCAATTGTGAATATCAACCATCCAGGAACCCATTCAAACACAATATTTCAGCAACTTTCATATTGAATTATATTATAGTCGTTGATTCAAAATACGCTACTAGAAGCGCCGACATAAAATTATCGTGCTTCGTACTCGATAGATCGTGCTACCATATAACCGTTCATCTCCTATTTTATCCATCTTAGGACAGGCTTTTCTAAAAATCTAAAATTATCATCAATCAGCTGCTAAAAACTCCAGTTCGTAAGCTCAACGGTTTAAACTACACAGAGTTCATCTACGCATCCGTTAGTCTATTTACATAACCGTCCATATAAATCTATACATATTATGTATAGATTTATATGGACGGTTATAGGTTATAAAGGAAGCATTTGTTTTGTAGTCAGATTGGATTGATCGAGACGCGCTCTATAAATACAAATTGTCCTCTGTTATGTAGCTGATGCATAGAGCCGGATTTATATAGAGCTAAAGTAGGAGCAGTCAATGAATCCGGCCTTGCTCCAAGGCAATTTTGAAAGTTATAAAAGGGAGAAAGAGAATTTCGTTCCAAAGAGTCCTTACAAGAATGAATCCATTCCTGTAAGGGCCTTGTTAACGTAAAGCGCTCAGGGCATCCAAATTGTTAATTCACGTAGGATTTGTAAATCATAATTTCGAATAATATCAGAGGTTCACAAAAATCACAGGATCATTCCTGTATTCGATATTATAGCGTTCAATATTATGTGAAGTGAACAGACGTTAATAATATCAAGCAGGTAGTAACACATCAATCATTGTCGGCCATCATTTACTAACTAATGTAGGGTAGATTATTGCCACAAGATACGTATTGCTCTTTTGTCGTGTTTAGCGAAAACATATCAACATGTAATACTTTTGCTGTTGATTCCTATAATGAGGAAACAATGCTTACCACACACATCTACATAATTATCATTAGATTGAGTGATACCATCCAACTGCTAATGATTTCCTTTCTGGCGCGTTTTTGCGGTCAATGAACTTATAACTATTTTTCTCATCTTTTATTTTTAATTCCCATTGCCTTATTGTTAATGATTTACAATGTGATGTCTTTTATGCATTTTGCATTGTGTATTCTTCAAATTTATGCTTAGATAGATTATTGCGCTTTAATCCCTAATTTCTAGACCCCACAAGACTTTAACAAAAGTAAAAAAAAAGTTTGCATAATGCATTATCTAGACTCTTTATTCTTTTATCAGGTAGGTGTTTCTACCTGATAAAAGAATAAAGAGCCTAGTTAATGCATTTGCAAACTTTTTGTTTTGAACCTGTTTATCTTTTCGGACCGCATTTTTTGTGTGATTTCGGAACAAAGCCCGATTCTAAGAAATCGATTTGAGGTTTCCAGTCCTTTAAAATTGTTGATCGTTAGCTTTAAGTTACTCTCGATGATTGAACGTAAGTATACCTTATACATGTGAACTAGCTGTGTGTACCCGGTTTCACTAAAATTTCGATCTTTTCCTGTGGATTTTCCAAAATTGATATTATCCTGGTGTATGTTTCTTCATCCGAAGCTTTCACTCCGGAGCCCAGGGTTCGCGTTCTTGCTTTTCCTTTTTACTTTGCAAGGTCTTCAGCATCCCATACAGACTATTGATACGCAAGTCACCCCCCTTTTCAAAATTTGCTTACATATAAGTACTGTCCTGGCAATGTTGTGAACACAGAAAAAAAATCCAAATCGGTCGAGCCGTTCTCAAGTTTAGAGCGTAGTAATAAATTTTACAAGTTATAATAATAAAGAATCCTAACAGAAACATAAATGTGAAAAAAGGGTCAAGTTTATAATAAAATAAGACAAGGGTTGATGTATCGCCTTGTAAGAGTTGAAATCTGAACTGGTGCCATGTTATACCACTTTTTTATAGCGATTTCTATAAAAAGTTAGTTTATGGATATGAGTTTATAACCTGCAACTTTAATTCCATCTATTTCGTCAGTTTCAAAACTGTTAACACCCAAAGAAAGACGAAGAAGTCTTAAAATCTACTTACTTATAGTCTTATATTCTGTGAGAAAACAATTTTTTTTCCTCTACAAAATTCGGAAATTACAACACCGAATGGTACGCACATGTATGCCCTTCATTCCGCTAGCTAGCATTTTGTCATAGCAGACACCCTGCGAGGGATTATTACTGAGTATTTCTTAGAACCCTATAATATTACTCGAGTTGGGATAAACACAACCGCAGTACCTATATTATGACGTCATTAACTACCTGAATATCTTTTCCGCTGGTGTAGTTTCCTTTGTCCGACTTCTTATTGACATACATCACCCGAGAATGAGTATATGTATAGATTTTCTTGCCTTTTTGTACATTAACCGTAGAGTAAACATACCTAATAGCTCTTTGTCTGCGAGATATTTGTTTGACGAACTTTACTTTTTATGATTTTTTATAGAACTGCAATTTTTTATTGTTCTCACATGCGAACTTGTATAGTATTCAAGTCACGAGTGAATAGGTTCCTTCTAGGCAAGCGCGATTCATCGTAGACCACATCGTCATTTACCATCAGGTGGGATTGAGGTCAAACTTAAGCCTTATAAATGAATTAAAAAATATATTTTTTTCTTTTTTTTATAGTCGATAGGCTCGCTTTTGACTACTGTCTCACCTGATGGTAAGTGACGACGTGGTCAAGAATGGAGCACGAGTGCCTAGAAGAAAACGTATTCTACTCCCGAATTAAAGACAGGTTACAGCTTTCCCGCAAACGCAGACTCAGGCAGTGCATTCCACTCCTTAGCAGTACGCATAATTATAATGTGTTTTTTCTATTTTCCAGGTGACATTCCGGACTAGGATATATCATTGTAACATTAACAGTCAGGGTGTGATATGTCTAGACATTCTCAAAGACAATTGGTCGCCGGCGTTGACAATATCAAAGGTTTTACTATCAATATGCTCATTGCTCACTGACTGTAATCCAGGTAAGAATTTTATACTTTTTTTTAGCTTTTTCAAACGCATCTTTCGCTCAAAGTACTACCCGTTCGCGCTAAGTTTGCCGCTGTCAACTGTCACGCGTTTAGCGTTGTCTCACTCACTCAGTTCTAGTTCCATTGAGAAAACGCTATACTGACGTCATTTGACAGCGGCAAACTTAGCGCGAACGGGTAGTACATAGTTATGCCCGCGAGGCATTCACAAATATACAATTTTCGTACTCAGAAGTGATTGAAAGACAAGATTCATAAGAATTTTTAAAACGTACAGACAAAATTACCATCTTTACATTGTGCCCAATGGACATACAGAATATAGCTGTTGCCCGCGGCTCCGCCCGCGTGGATGTCGGTTATCGCGACCAAACATAGCCTATGTTCATTCTCGAGGTCTAATCTATTCCTATACCAAATTTCATCAAAATCGGTTCAGCGGTTCAGGCGTGAAAGCGTAACAGACAGACATAGGATACAATAAGTGTCTTGAGTTTAAAAAAAGTCATAATCTGAAGCGAAGGTATTTACCAGTCATACATAATGTATAATAAGTATGTATTTACAAAAAAAGAGTATATAAGTATGTTTATCAGCATTCTAGAACCCATAACACAAGCTAGTTAACTATGCTTACTTTGGGTCTAGGGAGCGCTGTGTAGAATTGTCGTAGATTATTTATTTATTTATTTATAAACTATAACGATATAACAGAAGCGGTAGGCAGAGTTGTGTCATGGGCTCTTCATGTATCAGCCCTATTATAAGAAATCTTGTCACGATCCCCAAGAAGTTTGCATTCTATTTCGTTATGAACTCAAATTCACTAAGTATAATTAATAAGTATAATAATAGTAAGATTACTTTCTATACCGACTGCAGTAATAACTCGATAACAGCCCTTAAACCTACCATAATATAGGTATAATACTTACTTTCTAACGCAAAAAGTTAATACACGATTACACGAGAGGTCAAAGCCCCGCCGCCCTTTCGTCCTCTTGCTTGTTTTGTTCGTACCTCCTTGCTATGGCACGGTTATTTATATCGATACTAGTTTATCGATGTAGCCGTCTGTACAACAATGACGGATATCCCTGGTTACATTTTAAGAATTACTTACTGTTGGCCGCGGTTCTGTCCGCGGGAATTTCGGATCCACGACCCACAGGAACCTTTTCCCGGGATGAAAGGCCTATATTCAACAACCTTCCTAGCCCTCCCCATCCCTTCCTAGCCCTCCCCCCTTCCCTTCAGGGTAGGCAGCGCGTGTGTGACACCCTTAGTGTTGCACACGTCCATACGCTACGGTGACCGCTTCCCATCAGGTGGGCCGTGTGCTTGTCTGCCACCTACGTAGTATAAAAAAAACCATCTAGCCATCACACAAACTTACTCATTTATAACAATAGTAGCATTTCCTTACGTGTTTTTTTACCATTGATCACGTCAATATCAATTTACCTCCCCTGAGGGTAAGCAAAGCTGAAGTCTCAGGAATAGGGGTCACCATTACAGACAACATAATAATGCTACATGGCCCTTAGCTTGACGGCCGAATCAAATGCTTTTTCACGCCCCGCTCAAAGGACCCGGGACCGAAGGAGGAAGGAACCACGTGTGTTGGTAAAGAATTCCAAGTTTTTATGGAACGGCAAGGAAAAGAGGCACCGAACAATTTATTTGGTCGCATTGCGGGCCCAGTTATTTGGTTCTCAGAACTGTGCGCGGTGGGTGCGTGTGGGCTATTTGCAGTGGAAGGCGTTGGTCGCACGGGCTAATTTCAAAACTTGATTGTGGATAAAATACTATAAATTTAAATTATCGCGTGCATTGATATGTTTACGTTCTGATCTTTTATAGATGCATATGTTCATACATTCACGACTTTCTCTTGCCGGGGTAGGCAGAGACTACAACCCATCTTTTGGTACCGTTTCCATCTTTATTCCTCACACATATCTGAAGGTAAAATTCGATCTGGGTAAATTTCAAATCTTTCATTTTTTTTTCCTTTGGGAGGCCATGTTTTGTTACATAATGATAACTTTTATTTTTTAGTTAAGAAAAGTCAACATCCAAGACTCGAGGCCGTAGTAGCATGTCCCTGTCTATAGGGTATATTCTTACTACCGGGTTTTCAGTCTAACAACGAATCGTCGTACTTCGGTATTTGCCGTGAAGCGACTGCCATTTGACCTCACTCAACTCACACTCAACAACTCATTCTATAGTTCCACCAGTTATCAGGCTTTTTAGGTCTCCCAACAACTAATATCGACTGCTTAAAAATGTTCGCATGGCAATCGGGACTGACGCGACGTCTTAACGTACACTCCGAGGATGTGTTTCTGTCATATTTAATAATAAGTACCTGTATTAACTTTCCAGCGGATCCACTGGTGGGGAGCATCGCGACACAGTACCTCCAGAACCGCGAGGAGCACGATCGCATCGCGCGCCTCTGGACCAAGCGCTACGCGACATGATTCGCTCGCCGGCCCCGCTCGCCACGGAACAACCTGCAGTATCATACTCAATACCATTCTGTTCTAAATCCATCCTGGGGCCTGATTCACTAAAATTACGTTTTAAAACGTGTGATTTCAATACCTTACAAAATAAAACGTAGGTATAAATCTAATTGGAAGCGAAGCAAACTGAGTGATTCTTTAGGTTTAAAAACTTCACGTAATCATAGGTTGGTTTTGTTCTGATCGACATGGAATACTAAAGTTCTTACGGTTTTCTTACTTATCTAATTGAAATCACGTGTTTTAATAACGTGGTGGTAGTGAATCCGGCCCCTGTTCACGTACATATAAGCTTATATTATTATCGAACACTAGGCCGTTTAGTGCGACACTTGTTAACTCACTAGAACACTTAACAAGGCGAAGCACTTTGTGCATGATGTTTACAGCTTATTAATTTTTAGTTGCAAATTAATGTGATGTCATGCTTGAGACAATCTGAATTGTATAATTTTAGGGACACGAAAGATTTTGTTACGAATTGAATGAATTCTGTTAACGTTTGTAGCTCTGTGGCCGTATGATACAGTGATAAGTTCACTAATGAAAGTGTATCATAGGTTTAACCAGTGAATTGAGTCAATTTTGCCGCTACTTAGCGATGATCTCATACACTTCAACTGTTACTAATTATGTGTAAGGTATATCTAAAGTATGGCGATACCCTATTATGATATAAATTTCGCAATAAATCACATTCATGTTATGTAAAAATGTTTTTGATTTCAGGGTAGTGTATGCATGTTTGGTCGGTTCGTTTGATATGTAGAAAGACAATATTTCAAAGCATTTCAGCTGCTGTCAGTGTCTCCACTCTGTCTATGGAATCACAAATTTCATAAATATAAAGTTTTATGTGATATGTAAACTAGTTAGTAGTTCTTGATATGGAATCGAAATAAGTTCTTATTAATCCGATAAGCGAATGGTAATCCTACAATAGTGAAGCATATACCTGTTTCAGACTATTAAACATTTTCCATCACCATCAGAATGTCTTCAAAAACTGAAGATGTACTTGTAAACATATTTTATATTCCTTTGTGCTGTTTCCACGATAAAGGGCATTGATGTCACTCGTTAGTGTGGTCCCAGGTTTGAAGATATTGTAACAGAACTGGCAGCATTGACAAGCACGAACTAACGCTCTGAAATTTCTAGAACAATTTCAACAACCACTGCAACTTACGAAGCTTTGTAATTATAGTGAGAGTCAGTTGCTTATCTTTAGTGAGATGTCGTATGTTGGCAGGGGAACCAATGAAAGATATATAGTTTTGGAATGTATAAATGAAATGTTATGGTCTAATCGGAATTGTAGAGAATGTGATCAGTCTGTACTTGGAGTATACGTATTATATTTATTGTCACATTTTTGGAATCTAGTTTTTGCTTGTACTTTAATCAATCTAAATTGGCGCACTAAGCCTTGTTTGACTGAAATCTGGAGACGGTTACATTAGATAGGTTTTTTGAACTTGTCCATTTTGTTAAGGATAGATAGCAAAATTATTTGAAATTTATATAACTTTGCGGTTAAAGATCCTCGGGATATTGTTTATTTGTTTTATATTGTGCAATTGTATCGGGTTTGCTATAAAATCTTAGTTATATTTTTGCATTATCGACTTATAAATAAATGATTCGACTTGATTGCGTAGGATAGGTCTGGTATTATTGTATCCTATTTATTTTTATAATAATCTTGTGAAGGTATTACATGCGTACTGTGCTGTGCTATCAGTAAGTTTTCAAATATACGTCATTAAAAGTTGACGTAGTGACCGACAATATTTATTGGACGCAGCTACCGAAGCACCAGTGGTGATGGTTGAGACGGGCCGGGACGTGACTCCTCACACGACACATATCAAGGTTACAACAGAGTGAAGTGATTACTCGTAATTCGACTGCTGCCATTACATTACCTTCATGAAGTGCCAAAACTCGGCACACTGCCCTCCGCTCCAGTCTGACATCTCCGACTTTTCTAAAATATTCCGTTTAGTATGTAAACAGTTATAGATGTAAGTTATTTTATTGTCTAGATAATGTATAATGTATGTCTTAACCCTAGTACTATAGAACCTTAGCGTTGTAATGATTTTAGCTAAAGGTGTATGTCGCGCGTATATGAATGTTTGGTGATAGTGTCGTGAGTATAATTTTTTATAAAAATTAGTGATTTCGTTGTTGTCGGAACTGGTGCTGTGAGATTCAGATGCTTGCGACATACAACAGAGAGATGAATACTGTTACTGTATTCGGGACTGGATATATTTTGTCATTGTGATTTTTTAATTATTTTATACTGTGACTCGAAATTTGTTGCTTGCAAAACAGCCTGTATTTAACGCGACTGATGTTCCTTGAAACTCCACGTTCACGCTGGTACCTAGTAACCATCCTTTGTTACGATTTATATCATGGTATAAAATAGAAAATAAAATGTGTGTAACTAGGACACTGATTGCTGTTTCATTTATTCACGCTAAGATCCCTCAAAATACACTGCCGAGAAAGATGCAACTGTAATGTTGTGCTTTTGTCGTATCTCAAAACTGACTGTCCATAAAAAGTCCATGAAACATTCAAGTAAGTATAAAATAAATAATTGTGCTTGCTTGGCTAGGCCGGCAACCTTTTCGATTTGACTTTGACGGGAGCGATTGCCGTCTGACCTCTCCAAATTCCTCGAGGGTCCTGCGCCAAAATCTCTTCCGTCATCGGTAGGTATGCCTATACAGATTAGGTTGACTTGAAAAGTTATCAGGATTTAGTGCACACTTCTAAAGAATTGTGAAAATTGAAATCAGATTTCGTGAAAGTCAATTAAACGGGGTATGTAGAGGCCACATACGCTCGCAGGTTATTGAGAAGACCAAAGTTGTTACGCACGGCTGTTTGGCCATTTGAAATAAACCGATAATTATTTATAACATCTACATCTATACCGATAATAAATCTTTAACCATTTGGTTTGGTTTTAACCCTTAACTTGGCAGCGTATCTAATAATGCACATTTTATAAAAAAAAATATTGCGAGTAGTATCACTCATTCTCAACTGTTTCTTTTGTTTGAAATGGTAGTATAACGTCCAAACTTTCTACCAAAAAATATATTTTAGCATTCTGGCAACACTATTTGACAGTGGATCGCAAGATGTTGGACCATGCGAAGGCGATGCCGAGACTCAAGGTAATAACTTGTAATAATTCCTTAATTTACTTGTTGGGCCCTAAGCTAGTTACTTCATTTTATACTTGAATACCTGTACTTACGGTTTTAATTTCAATTTGAGAGAAAAAAACACATTTTGTACAACAATCGTGAGCGTTTTTATTGGTGTATCTATAAATGCACATTGCCAGGTTATGCATATAGCAACGTTTATTTGGTCATGTGTATTTTAGGATACATTGACAAGGACTCGACAAAAAGTGTGAAATGGTTTTTTTGTTATAATTTGATGTAAAAAACATGTTTAAATAAAATTTGGTTTTATTTTGTTGTTGTTCTTGTTTTAATGTGCAATAATTTCACGATTTGCAGCCAATCACAATGATCTCAGCAAATTTTGACATAAGTACCTAAGCCAGGAGCAGACTCAGACCTAGAAAAGACTGATTCCTGTGAAAGTGGACTGCATCTACCTAGGTGTTTACATAATTACAACAGCTCGTCAGCATTTTTGTGGTACTGCAAACCTTCTGATGCCAAGTCACCTTCAGAATACTTTTACATGTTTTTGTCTGGCGGGTCATCCAGCTTGGTAGAAAAAATTGCGAGGAAGAAGTCGCCAGAATTATCCAGTTAGGTTGGGCAGCATTTGGCAAACTACGTCCGGTAACCTCCTCTCCCTTATCACAATGCCTCAAAACGAAGGTCTTCAACCAGTGCATCCTACCAATACCATCAATATCCACGTTTCGGCACCGTAAGTCATGCCGACTTACGGTGCCGAAACGTGAATATTGACGTTGGGGTTAGTCCACAAATATAAAGTCGCGCAGCGGGCTGTGAAGTGAGCTATGCTTGGAGTCTCTTTGAAGGATAAAATCTGGAGTGAGGACATCCGACAAAGAAGTAAACTTACCGACATAGCTCGCCAGAATAAGCAAGCTGAAGTGGCAATGGGCCGGCCACATCTGTAAAACAACCGATGGCTGTTGGGGCAAACGAGTTCTAGAATGGAAACCGTGAGTCGGCAAAAGGAAAGTGGAACCCCCCCCCCCCCCCCCCAGTCAGATGGACTGGCGACCTGAAAAAGGTAGCTGGTATGGACTGGATGCGGAAGGTAGAGAATCAAGTGGTATGGCGCACATTAGGGGATGCCTATGTCCAGCAGTGGACGTCGATAGGCTAATTGATTGATTGTTCTTGCCTGACGATATACAAATCGGTATCATGTTCCATTAAAGGGCACTTGCTGAATATAACTACCGACGATATAAAAGAGTTCATTGCCATCAACCTTCTTATGGGTGTCATTGATATGCCATCTTACACCGACTATTGTTCCACTTTTCTCAGGTTTCACAATCGGCGTTATTATTACAAGTAATTTTTACTAATAGCTGTGACTTATGATAAATAATAAAATATTTTCCTTACCAAAATACTATGTTTTTTTACTCTTACCAGCAGACAATGTATCTCTAAAGATACGCAATTATTTTCTACTACAATTTAGAACTCTTGGCAATGTATATTATAAGATACACGTCATAAATCCAAAAATATAAATAAGATATTTTTTTTTGTATTTTTTTCATGTATAATTATCACTAAGAAGCTAAGTTAACTAAAAAAGAAAAAGAAAAACGGTCACTTTTTCCGCTGCCAAGTTTAGGGTTAAAACAGGATAACATAATTAAAAACCAAATTAGATAGTTGCAGTTTTTATTATAAATATACACGAGAAACACTTTGAAAACGTTACAATGCCTGTTGTTTACATTTACTGGACTTACAATCAAAGGCTGCGTTATACTTGTAACATTGCACCTAAACAACTAACGAATCGTACAAATCTAATATAATGTGCACCACATCTAAATTGGTTATATAATGACATATAAATAGTAAAGGGTACAATAACGTTAATACTAGGAAAGTTGAATTGAGATTTCTAATAATATAAAAATGTAGGAAAGTTCGAATAAGGTTTTGGCATTATGCAATCAATTCTATTCCAAAAATCAGTCTTCGACACTGAGCACACTTGGTGACACTAAAAGAAAAAAATATGTGCATTGTGTTTTGATCACTCATTTGTTTGCAAATATGGCAGAACTCCACACAGCAGACGCCTTACTCTTAATAGCAATTCAAATACGATGCAGTTTCACTCAGGGAGAGAGATGGAGCTATGCAACGTGTATAGCGCCGTCTCATCCTAAGTTGAACTGCATCGTATTTGAACTCCTATTAAGAGCTCATGGTAAGTCGCCAGGTTGGAGCTTACTTTAATCATGTTGATAAATCGTTATAGCACTTAAAATAATCTTATAAATAAACTTTGTTATCGACGTAAATTATTTCAAAATATACATTACATACAAAATAAACGTTGAAAGAGGTGTACTTATAATCACAACTTAAGTCGGGCACTGCTATTTAAACATGTAAGGTTTTGTTAGAAGAACCGTATCGCGTTTAAACAGTCTCGTACTGGCTGCGGATGGAGCGGGCGAGGCAGCAAGCGAATATTACACCCAGGAGCTGAAAAAAGAAAATTCATTAGATTACATAATATTGACTAAATAAATACCGCAATGCCTGAAATCGAAGGTCTTCGACCAGTGCGTCCTACCAGTCATGACCTACGGTGCCGAAACGTGGACACTGACTGTGGGGCTAGTCCACAAATTTAAAGTCGCGCAGCGGGCCATGGAGCGAGCTATGCTTGGAGTTTCTTTGAAGGACAAAATTCGCAACGAGGTCATCCGACAAAGAACCAAAGTTACCGACATAGCTCGCCGAATAAGCAAGCTGAAATGGCAATGGGCTGGCCATATCTGTCGAAGGACCGACGGCCGTTGGAGCAAACGAGTCCTAGAGTGGAGACCACGAGTCGGCAAACGGAAGGTGGGACGCCCCTCAGCCAGATGGACCGATGACCTGAAAAAGGTAGCTGGGATGGACTGGATGCGAAAGGCGGAGAATCGGGTGATATGGCGTACATTGGGAGAGGCCTATTAGTATAAGATCCCGTTATAGAACGACCTTCACCGAGATGCTTATTTAATGAAACGTATTTTATATTTAATTTAATATGTCAATAAATATAATCCATATGGGTTGCCTAGCAAATTTCAGTCCAGAGTATGTTTAATTAATAATTAAAAAAAAATATTTTTTTAAACATTTCACCGGTATGATTATTAGATAAATTCTATACCAATCGAAAGTATGAAGCCCATAGAATACACAAACGTTAGGTTGCCTATTCTTTTCCGGTCACAACTATCGGGTTGCCAGGTATAAACAGGTAAATCTGTACTAGCATTTTGCAACGTTCTGTTTATTGGATGAAATTTAAATGAAATTAAAGATTATTTTATTCTGAACACAGTGGTGTAGGGTTGCCTGCGAAAAATAAGTCCAGAATTGCGGTTGTCGAATTTTAAAAAGTTAAAATATTGCTCCGAGTGAATGTGTGCGACTGAGAGGTCCCAACCAACCATCCCATGCGATAGAAGAGGACACAGCATAGCGGCTGTTTAGAGTCCGGCCATTTAAAGAAAGAGAGTGCGCATGCTATTTGGGCTTGGAAAAGAAAAGGATAGCGACTTATTTTTCGCAGGCAACCCTACACCACCGTGTTCAGAATAAAATAATCTTTAATTTCATTTAAATTTCATCCAATAAACAGAACGTTGCAAAATGCTAGTACAGATTTACCTGTTTATACCTGGCAACCCGATAGTTGTGACCGGAAAAGAATAGGCAACCTAACGTTTGTGTATTCTATGGGCTTCATACTTTCGATTGGTATAGAATTTATCTAATAATCATACCAGTGAAATGTTTAAAAAATTTTTTTTTTTAATTATTAATTAAACATACTCTGGACTGAAATTTGCTAGGCAACCCATATGGATTATATTTATTGACATATTAAATTAAATATAAAATACGTTTCATTAAATAAGCATCTCGGTGAAGGTCGTTCTATAACGGGATCTTAGACTATATGTCCAGCAGTGGACGTCGACAGGCTAATTATTGATTGATTGATTGATTGAAATAAATAGGATGAGGTGTATGGACCCCTGAAAGACCTTCGGGGCACCTTTCTCTGCTGATTGACGCACGAGGCTCTGGCATCGGATCTCCTTTCAGAGTTGGGAGGTTAGAAGGCAGTCGTTCCCATAAAAGCCTTATGCAAGTGAATTCCTGGTTCTGGTGTAATAGCGTTGGATGCAACCGCGAAAAACGCTATCATGATAAAGGGGTGGGTTCGATGGGACCATCTTAAAACCGTAGTTGGCCCAAGGTCAGTCCCCATAACCCGGATATCTGCACAAAGAATTGCTTTGTGCGGTACAATAACACCATGTAAGTCAGAATAGGTTTGAATCTCGAAAATTAAGTTATCTTACCTGTACAATAGCAACTCCAATTCCAACACCGCCGAGCACCATTGCAATGTCCTTGAAGTACACGACCAGTTTGGGCAGGCAGCCATCTTTGTGGAAGTGCTCGGACTGTTCGGTGCAGGGCGCGGTGACTCCGCCGGAGATCTCCTGCACGGAGCAGCACGTGGCGGGGAGGGGGATCTTGTTGGCCGCCCAGTCCTCGGGGCTGTTGATACCGCAGCATTGTAACTGGAAAGTGAGATAAAGTGATATGTATTGCCTGTGACCTGTGTACCGATATAATATCGCAATAAATTGATTTGATTTGAGTAGACGTTAGTGAAAACATACTGTTGTAGATAATACACACATAATAGTCACGTCTCCTTGCCATTGAGGATAGACAGAGACAACGTCTTTATACTTTTACTATCCTGGTACACATCTTTCGTTTTTTAAAACACCGATCAAGTTACAATAATAATCCAATCCCTCTCTACGCTCCAGAGTCGGTAGCGCGAGTGTAACACCCCTGATGTTGCACAACGTCGATATAGGCCATGGTGACCGTTTCCCATCAGGTGGACCGTGTGCTTGTCTGCCACCTAAGTTGTATAAATAAGGACATGCTACACAACAGCTAGCTTATGGGTTCTAGAATGCGGATTACGGCCGTACTACATATAGGTACTTACGTCAGTCTGGAGAATGTCGAAGCTCTTCGCAACGTCCTTGTTGGTCGGGTATTCCTTGATCGTCCTGTTCAGCCCGGCCATTATGGACTCTTCCAGGTCCTGGTGCTTGATGTAGCCTGCGATGCCGACGGCCAGCTCAGCCACGAAGATGATCAGAAGGAATACAGAGAACTGGAATGGAAACAAAGAAGAATCTTAAAACACTCGCTATTTTTATTAAACAGTTTTATTTAACTTGACCTGTTTGTTTGGGTCAAATCTAGTACTTAATTGAAATTTGAACCCCTTTCAGTTGTCTGATTGGTCTGATATTTGGCAGAAGTCTTTACTTCTGATGACAATACAATTTAAAACTGTACAATTTAAAAAAGATTTTTTAATAATTTATTTTATGTCAGCGTGGTTACGCTTGCAGTTATTACGAGGTTGCGGGTTTGGAGCCTGCCTTTAATACCGAGTTAAGAATGCAAATGATGTGATACGAAAACCCACTCTTACAGTTGACTACATACCTATGATTTTGACATAATATTTGTTTCATGACTTTAACAAAACTTTGGATTCTAAACTTCTTCTTCTTGGGACGGAGTAGGTACTAAGTAAAAAGTTAAAGTTCGGTTAAGTAATTTCATTTCGTGATAATTATTTACTTTAGATAGTTATATTAGTTATTGAATAATCAGATATATTTACAACTGTTATTTTTAGTGATACTGGTGATATCACTACCTTCCGTGTTTTTTCTAATTCATTCTATATAACATGAATGATCATGTCTATCTAAAATCACTAAGTACCTTTATTTGAAAATGTTCATATAGGGCAGGTACCTTTATTATGAAAGCTTTTGTTTTACAATTTAACCATTATTAAAAGTAAATATCTATTCAAGAATATACCTAATCAGCTCGTGTGTACCTCAATGCTTGCCATTTGGGGATATACGTAATTATGTGCATAATATTCTAACCAGCTTTGCTTGCATGCTATGCACACGTGAATAAAACGAGTTATTTTGCATATTATGTAGCTAAATCAAAGTGAATTGTTGATAAGAATAAAGAGAGGTTAATTAGTTAGAAACAAAAAATAAATGTCGCTTTAAAAAAGTATTATGAATAGTTCGTGATTGTGTGTTTATAAATAATTCTCGAAAATATTGAGTCACGGCCAGTGATGAGTTTATGCCGTCTGCCCTGTCACTTTGGGCATTAATCGTGCATTTATTAGGGTCCATCTATATAGATAGGTTTATGCCCTGGCATTTTGGGCATACATAATAAATGCCCGATAAATGCATGAAGTGTCAGGGCCGAAACCCGTGGTGGTCAGTGTTTGCGCCAGTTTGCGCGAATAAATTGGCAAATGAATTGTCTAAATTATGTATGCACAATATGATAAGATCAAATTGAAAGTTTTTCGAAGCTGTCATTTGGTAAATTAGATAGAAAAAAAAAAACTAGTTCCAAATTGTTTCCTCATCTATAACGCCTTCGAACTCTCATATATTATAATCAAGATATAATCTATTTCTTTTTCCTAATTTTTGTGGCTATTAAAAAATTATGACTGGTTGCAGACTGATAAAAACAGTCTAGACTCAGGTTACAATTTGATTAAATAATTATGTGTTGTTGTTTGAGTTATCGTGAATCTCTGCTCAACTTTGATGACGACGAAAACAAACGATGTGCGGTTATTGAAGCAGAGATACGAACGAAATCAAATTCAAACAATATTGCAAGATCTATGCGCATCAGTTTCTATCTAATTCTGCCGAGTTAAATGCTGCCAGCGAAAAAAATTAATAGTGGCCTATTTACTTTCAACATAGTCGAGCGATAAAAGCTAATTTTACATACTAATGGACCTGAAACTAAAAACAGCAATTTGGAACAACGGATCGAACATATTATAACCGTAAGGAAAATAAGAGTTCATCAGGAGATGACATTGTGGAAATATATTATGGTTGTTGCTTGCGGTTCCAACCTCATAAAATGGGGATCTCGTTCCCACGATCCAAAAGAACCTTTTCATCCATCGAAATTTCTCATTTTTGATAGTATTAAGATCAGATGAGCAAACGAATGTGATTTAAAAATAACTTTACACAATTTTACTACTCTCAGAATATTTCTATGCGTGTCAAGAAAATGCTTTAACGTATGTTTTGTTTGTTGACTTTATATTTTATCTAGTTCATCCAATTGATACATTTATATGTCACGTGTATATAAAACTAATTGATGACCCAGTTCAGTTCTAAATCTAGACAATATAATTGTCAAAATATAGCAACAATAGCTGAAGATATTAAAGGCTGACGTCATCTAGCAAATTGAAACAATCTTTTCTGTGACTTTTGGCCCGATGCCGAACGAAAGCAACTGACTGAAGTATGTATTTGTTATAATAAGTACTTGAGAAAAATAAATTTGTTCAGTGAGATTGTAGTTATTGAAGTGATACGTGATGACTGATAACAGTGATAACACCAAATGAATGGTAATTCCACTTTACTCACATTTAATATACTGGTAGAGACAAAATTAACATACAGTGCAGTGCAGTATCCAATGAGTAATGACAATAAAATACGTGTTTTTTGCCTATATCGCATAGGATTACGATCCTCAGAAATATCAATAATGGTCAAACCACCTCTATCAGGTCTCATTCAACTTCACGAGGTGGAGGGTTTGATCTAGCGACCTATATGTTTGAATCTATCCAAAGGTTGCTTGGAAGCGCGTCTATTGTAGATTGAACTTAAGAAAATACCATTTTCAATATACCACTAATTTTATGATGTTTTGCGTTTTTTGCCTATATCTCCAGTTTTACTCATCCGTTTGGGATAAAACATGCGTAAGATTTAAAATCTTTCGAACAAAAAAGCCGCATCAAAATCCGTCCAGTAGTTTTGCGTCCATCGTGAACAAAATGACAATAATTCCAAAAAATAATAATTTATATTCAGAATCGTTCAATTAACTTATCCCATTATATTTCTGAAATACCGGCAAAGTACAGACACAGCTCATTTACAATTTTATAACAGGTAATATAGATATAGAAGTACAATAAAGAATATTTTATCTTTACCCTATAATAATGTTGTTTGTCACACTGAGCTAATCTAGGACATCTCGTGCCGTTCGATACAGAGTGAAATATTAATCGGTTATTGATTCCTTTGTCTGCTGCACAGACAAGGCGTGTTAGGAGTATGTAGTTAACTCGTGTAGTGCTTCGATACTGCCCTAATGACCCACTTCAATATAAGAAATAATGATTTTGGTTTGTGGCGAGTTTTAGAAACGGGCGAGGTGAGAACCTCGGATGCGACCGGGATTAACGCGAAACTGATTTATTCCAAGGAATAGGCTCCTATGGGACGCGGAAACGGGAACTCAGCATCAGTTAGTGCAATAAAACCTATGATATTATGAACAAAATACTTGGATTGAATTAAAACTTTTCCATAATATTTATTCAATTAAACATGACCGGTTTCGCCTCACGGCTCACGGTATGTGTAGCAAGTTCCACCAAGAGCTATCAATCAACAATTTAAACAGTATGAACAAAATAAGTTCGATGCGAACCAAAGTTGCGGTTAACCATGTAGCTTCTATATTATTTATTTACGATGACCGCTTAACTCTGTTGTAGTCGAATTTCATCGTGCGTTCGTATGTCTTACAACAATTTGGTTTTATATTCTTCAAGCAGATTAAGGGCATAACACCTGCTCTAATTTCCGGTCAGTGAAAATTGAGAAGCCAAACATTCTTTCAACATGATGTGTCAAGAAAGATGATCGATCTCTCAGCTAAACGCAGGTAATTATTGCCTTTAGGGGTCTATGAAATCCATACTACTTATCACAATAATTGTAAATTAGTTGTGTCTATATATTATACATAGGAGATATTTGTTGGTTTATATTTAATAAACGATTATGAACTCAATTTTATTTTTATGTCCATCACAAAAATGCAAAACTACTACGTACTACTACTAAACGGGTTTTAATGCTGTTTTTTTTTATTAGAAAGGTCTTGGTCGTAATATTTGCCGTACGTTTGATTGTAATTGGTTAAGTAGAACCGGAGATATTATGACTAAAAACGATAAAATTCATACAAGAATTACTCCGGGTAAGATGAAAAGTTCGCCATTTGTATGTTCCTTCAAAGAAATGGGGGAATTCGGTTTGAAAGAGGTCGTTGTCCGATTAAACCGCAACCAACTGAAAAAGCCAAATCCAAATCAACCAGATGGCCTACAAGTATATATAGATGCGGGCAAAACAGTTCGATACTCGATTAAGTGTAGAGAGGTAGAGTGGTCGCATCTCGTATGCTTTTCAGGAGTAAAGGGGTGCTGATTTTTTAAATAAAAGGAAGGGCTAGGGTTGCTTCATTCTGCGGGATAGTTATTCCTTTTTTTCTTGATTGTAATCGGTCTCACAGTGTGGTATCGAAAGTATACCTACAAGTTAAAAACAAATAGAAGTGACAGGTACCCTTTTTTAACTCGGTTAAGTTTAATAAAACCTCCAGAATGTAAAAATACTTATACTTTTTTGAAAACCTTATCACAAGCGGTTCAACAATACGCAAGATAATTCGCGGGCTAACATGTATACGTCAAATAGTGAACCTCCTTTAGAAGTCGGTTAAAAAATCAATGTAATGCATACGCTATATTCTTCGAAGACAGGAGTCACGGCTTCGATACCCGTTCAGTATCTATATTTGTATGCATGATGAGATTTGCAAAAGACAGGTTTCTATTCAAAAAAAATGTAGATATATAAGTAAGTAAGTAAGTAGGTATGTATGTTTATCCGTATTCTACAACACATTATAAAACTTATTAGGTTATGCTTACTTTGGGTCTAGATAGCGCTGTGAATATTTATTATTTTATTTACTTTTTGTTTCATGATGTGTTTACATTATAGAACGATGAAGTTAATGGATGAATTGTGTTCGACATTGAACTAGGATTAGCACTAACTGGTTCAGTTTGGAAAAACTGGAGTATCCAATTATGACGTCATGAGCTTTCTAATGTGATAAAAATTATGTACTTATACCTAGTAAACTCAACGGGCTTACTTTTAGGATATTGACCGTACAAAAATCCTTCCGGTTGTATGATGTAGTAAGTCCGAACGAATTTACCAAAACTAGATACGGTAGAGTGTAGCTGTTTGAATTCCGTGAGTGAAATATCGTAATTTATAAATTACAAAAAGGGTAGAGATACATAATATGATGAGGTAGTTTATATGTTTCTTTTAGGGTGATATCACAGTTTACTTTTATGAATACTGCAATAGTTACGTTCTCAAGCCGCTGTCAAATGTTAAAGTATACCTGAAATTATTCTCGCTAACACCTTCATTCAGGGGTCTAGCCATGACGTTTTTATAGCTATTCAAAACTTCAAAAGAAACACAGTTAAGCTGAGGGAGAGAAATCTTAGAGGTAGAGTAATTAGAACTATTCGTGTCCTAGCTAACCTATTGCTCATGTTAGGAGTGGAATGTACAGCTAAATTGGTTGTATCTTTATTAATTTCAACTAGAGAAGGCATTTATATTATTTATTTTGATAATTTTTTTAAAAATTGAAAATGCTCAATTTGATGCTTTTCGAAGTTGTGTGTATTTATCGCAGGTTTATAAGTGCCCGATTAATGGCAATAGGCTCGCCACCTATTACATTGGGACCTAAACAAACTGGCGAAATGTGGGTGCTAGCACCTCTGCCTACCCCTTCGGGGATATAGACGTGAGTTTATGTTATGTTATATGTTATGTTTCATTTGAAAGCCATTTTGTTAAACATACAGCAGTTTCCTTATCCGTGTTCGTGGAACAGGTTCCGTTGGTTCAATAACATGTTGTATATTCACAGTTCCACACAAGCGCCTCACGGCACGTGACTGCGACAAAGGAATTTTAGTTTGGAACCCGGGTGGTACACAAATAACAAAGCGTGAATGTGTAAAATGTCCACAGCTGCTGTAGTATTATAAAAACTATACAAAGGGCTTTCTATTAGGTATAATGATAAATCACTCTTTTAAACTCGACAATAATAAAATATCAAAAATACGACTCTGTCTATCAATAAAGTTAATATGTCTGTTAGTAAAGTAATATAATTTAACAACATTTGGTAATTGTTTGACTTGACTTATCTCTGAATCGGTCGAACTGATTTTGACGAAGTTTTCATTAGCAAATAGCTGATGTTATGAAACGAACTTATGCCACCTTTATTTTAGAATTATTATACAGATCTAAATCCACGCAGAACGAAGTGACAGTACCTATATAGAATCGAATGACATCCCGACATCTAAAACGGTTCTGGCATTAAAAAGATGTAAGAAGAAGAAATGATAAGGTGGCCCTTGTTCTACCCAGCCGGGCATAACACAAAACTGTGTCATTTAAATAATAGACATATTAACGGTATAAAAATGCAAAACTTTGTGCATAATCTATCGGATATACTCTCGTGTTATTGACCGTGAGACCTTTAGCGTTATCAACGAATAACTGATGTGGTCGTATAGCCCAGAACACTCAACAACATTATCTAGAACATTCGCAAGTATTATATTTCGTACTATTTTTATTATAATCTGTTAGTTATAGACACAAATGAAACAAAATTTAGTCGAGTGTTCGTATTTTTCAGAGGTCAAACAAGTAATAATTACTTCCAAAAATCCAACTGCGATTATTCTTGTGCAAATATTTGTTTTTTTTTTCTATTTTTTGAGTTGGTGAATAATTTGAAGATGTATGAAAAACTCCACCTTCGGGGCCCAAGAAAACCTCACCAGTTAGCCAGTACCTACATCTGATGATTAATAGATGAGGCTCTGGTACTGGCACATTTGTCTTTTTATTAAGTCTATCCTTTTTAATTGAAAAAAAAAAAAAAAAAAAACAACATGAAAATTGAAAGTTTAGTAGTTTTTGTGTCAATCGCGAACAGACAAACACAAGAATTTATGCAAAAATATTTCTGTATTCAGTAACTGTTCATTTAACTTAACTCAAGTATTTTTTTAAATATAAATATTTCCAATGTTCAGACACAGTTGATTTACAATTTTATAATAGTATAGATGGTAAACTTATTTTGTCAGTTTGTCTGTAAGCTAGGCATACTTTTCCGGTCAAGCTTCTCTATTTTTATTGGGCATCAGACAGTATCAGGCGCAAGGACCTCAGCGAAAGGTCCTGGATTAGCAGTTGTGATATTCAATGAGTTTCGTAGATCAAATGATGTTGTTTACACGGTCGACCGCCGCTGTTTACACCCGTCCTAAGCTAAGCTCCGTAAAGAAGGGTGGTTTATATTTAGCTGGACACACGGGGTTAACATTTTCCTTACTTTATGTATTTTCCCGTGCTCTGTATGTTGCACAATGAATGATTCAGATGCTTACAATTACAACATGATTCACTCGATATCAAGTTGACCGTGGAGGACTGTTTTTAGTATAAAACACGGGTATGTGGGTGATCTGTCAGAGTTTATGTGAATATCAGGATTAAACTTGTTAGACAATACACTTTTAACAAGTGAATCATAGGTAATGATAAAACCGTTACTCATATCTATGTATAGTACCTCATTTATTTGTCGTATAATAATGAAATGCTTTATCCATGTACGTTTCCAACTTCCTATAACCCGGGTTCTTCAAGCGGGAAAAGTATCTATTGAGACTATCAAAATATAGGCCACCATTTTAAAATTTCCAACATCTGGACTGTCCTCAATTTTTCGATATCCCCGAAGCTTATCTTGCCGTGAAATTGACAAACTGTCAATTCTAAATACTAGCTAACGGAACGCCTTATGAGATGCATACATGGAGTTTTTTTTTTGTTTTTCATGACTATTTGGTTCAATGAATTTATTTAGATTGATTTCATTTATCAGTACTATTTTGTTATTACTTATCTTTTTACCTGTGTTTGTTTGCATAGTATAAAAGCACGCTGTTTTATCTGGAGATTCTTGGAATTCTAATTTTTAAAAATAAATATAGTAAATCTAAAACAGTTGGTATCCGTAATGTTTAGTACTATTTCTCAACACATTAACCAAAAACTTATTAGACACTACGTATCTATAACATAAACATCTTACGATAAGACTGCCCGACTTAAATAAATAAACTGTTGTTTCCCTGATAAATACAATGTGGGTGTGTTCTAGGTGAACACGTACATCATCATACATCACATATCACTATTATAAATGATTATTTATTAATACTTAATTTATAGCTGTGATATGCTTCCATAAAATGTTGAAAAAGTAATTTCGACAAGAACCAGTTAATTTTTCATTAGAGGGCCAATTCTTGGAAAGAAATATTTTCAAAATTCATTTTCGATCTCACTCAGCTCAATTTCATACGTCAAACTTGAGGCAGAATAACTTTTTTATCAATTACTAAGACTAGGATTAGTCGGTCACGATTCAGTCACAATCACATTATAATATTGGACCAATTGGATGTGGAAAATTTTGTCACAAGAATACTTTATTGACATTTGTGAGATCGAGATGAGATCGGAACTGAATTTTTAACATACTTTATTAATACAATTTGACTCTCACGTGTCAAAACTTCAAGTAGAGCACCATCTATTAACCTGGCACATCTATCATTCACTTATATCTGCGATGTTGTCCAGGAAACCTTTGAACAAGGGTCTTACATGGTCCAATAATCTTGGTACAAATACCTCGATTACATACGTGGACAAACCGCAATTATGTACAAATTTCTGCTTGTAATACAGTGGCATAATAGTACTATTAACAGAGACCAGTGTAGGACATCAAGCGACACGAATGTAATTTCAACAGCTTTTTTTTTAATAGCGGTAATGAGTAGTGACGCAACAGGAAATTCCACTGCCCACTGTATAATTCGGTTTAACTGTGATTACTTTTATCTCGTTTCACGTCCGTACATTGTTTTAATGATTTGGATTAATTGAGTGACATTTTTTTTTGGCTGTAGGTACCTGTGACATCGATGATTCAAACATGTATACTTCAATTTTAAATACAAACATTAAAGAGTTCAATATGTAATGTAAACGTTTATCTTATGATGAATAGGATCCCCCTCAAATTCATGATGCATGGATCCCATAATTAAATTTTGACTAAGTATATATGCCGTATACGGAACCACCCCTGAGGTATCCCATTTCTAAAAACAGGACATGTGGTTAAAAAATATCGCTGAGTGAAAAATTGTGAGCCATCGAACGATACAAAATGCACACAAATTAAATAACAAATACAAAGTGTAACTAAGTGCACTCGGATATAACGAATTGAATTGAATACGCAATACTGCAATCTTTGCAGTTTTTAAAACTCACGTAATAGCGTGCATTTATTTGCTGACAAGGTTGAAACAATTTTATCTTAGTACGTATAGGTTGATTGAAGGCATGTATACATACACGCTATAACATTTGCAGTTATTGACCCATCTTGTTTTGTAAACCAGAATCATGTTTGGCGATGCGCACCTAATTATGGGATTCGAGTTTTTGTTCGGTTTCAAAGAACAAACAACGAAACGTAGATACCTATTATATTAATAGTTTGGCAACGTTTGCAGATGTTGTTAATTTAGTATGTTTGCATGAAAAAAGAATTGGAGAAATGAGGTCATGTTAATAATCGAAAACCGGGGATAAAATGGTGACGATCTGATTTGTTCATGAAGATATAAGTATTATTACAGGAAGGATGTCTAAAAGACAGAGAGAAAGAGGCAGGCCAAGAATATATTATATGGAACAGATAAAAGAAAAGGTACGAGTTGGAATGAACCAAGAGGTGAAAGAATTGACAAGAGTAAAGTGATTACTTCTCCGATAAGAGCACTGTAATAGTTTAGCCTGTTTAGAGAGTAAAAGATAAAATATATTAATCAAAACCTCTATGTAAACGAAATTCGATTAAGAAATATTTTAAAGACTGAGATTTTTATGATCTTGTGAACAAGTATGCGAATGAAAGGCACTCCTATACATCAAACGAGGTCAGACAACGTGCGACACAGTTGCAGCCTTGTGGTAAGAAACTTTCATGGAGGAAAAAGGCTTTATAATCTGTATGTATACCACGATTGGTACTCAGATGCAGAGGAATAAAGTGTATAAGGTGGAAGGATCCACCTAGGAATAGGTCTGAGCAATTTAGAAGTACATTGCTAATATCCTCAGGCTGTCTAATAGAATTGCTATATATTCAAAGAGCTGTTAACTTAACCTGTTTTATCAATACAAACTTTGTGTAAAGAAATAGACACACTCGTCTCCAAAATGAGGATTGGATGATAATACGTTTATAATCTTAAGACTAATAGCTAGTAATCTTTTCTGGAATAAACCTATTTGGCTAGTAGCCAACATACCGTGACATAAATCGTAGTCCATTATAAACGAGCAAACTAATAGTTGTACTAAGTAGAAAAGGATGTACCCATTTAAGATTTAACTGGATGCGAAGAGTCCACTCGTGTCAGAGGTCGCAGGTTGACTTCATCGCGGTCAATTGGACGGGCATTGACGGGCTTATTATTAAACACTATCTTTCGTTGCTTGTAAGACATCTTATATTTTAATTGATGTTATGTGCAAATAAGCGACAGATGGACTTTGGTTGTTAACTGAGTGTAGAAGTTACCTACATAAGCGTTGTTTTTTTGATGTTTTTTGATGTTTTTTGTAGCCACATAATGCTATGTAGCATTTATAGCACGGAGCGACGGAGACGTGGTGAAAACAGCTTCCATTGACGTAAATATGAAAGAGAATGTAGTACCATCACCTTGAAAATATCAGGCCAATTAATGTATAGATAATGACGAACAACAACCACTTGTTTATATCGATGGTCTAGAAAACATGAAGCATTTTGCATGTTTGTCTTTTAGGCTATCGATATAAGGTTCATATTTGAACGTAAAATTGTTTGCTGTTAGCACGTTTGTTTTCTAGACCATCAATATGACGTCATCGCTACGGTTTATTCCGTATACAAATAGGTTGTCATTGTTAGTTTTTACTTGCTAAAATCTGTAGTTTATATTATGTTAGTTCTAAAATCTGCCTCTTGGACAATTGTTCTAAGATCTGTCCTTGTCCTACCTAATATTTGGGGGTCAATGCAATAATATAATCTGGCGTTTAAAAGGAGCTTTAGCTGTAATTTTACGATCTGCTGCCTATCATTAACCCTCTTTGGAAACGTTATTAGGTAAAAACAGTTTGCCCTTCACCTGTCTGGTACTTAAGCACTGATTTATCATGCGCCAGAGAAACTCCGACTCCACCGCCGACTCTTACGACACATAGGCGTTGAGATGGGACTGGCACATTCTAAAATGCTTCTGTCGCTCCCAGGTCAGCTTGAAAGTGTTTAGCTTAGAACATTACTAAACGTACGGGGCATAAACTTCTACTATAGCAATATTTTTAGTAGCGATTCCGATATACTTAGGTACTAACATGTTATGCTAATTAACATACGTTCGTTTCTAATTGGAACTTTTTTAGTTATGCGTCACAGCATATTATCAAGATAATGAACTTGTATTCGCTAGCCTAGACTATTAAGTTTCTCAAAAGATATAAATTGAATCTACTTTAATATGTAGTGAATGTTTTAGGTCCTCAACAAGACGTTCCTGCTAACCAGAAACACTGCTGACTGACGTACGAGGCTCTGGCCCAGTCTTTTCTCTTAGTACTGGGAGGTCATTTTGAAGTGGATTTTGATAAAGTTGTCACTTTAAGATATTCTCACAGTGATCCTAAATAAAGTTTTGGAAACACGGGCCGCTAATAAATTTAAGAATGTTGTGTACGTTAAAAATTTGTGCCGTAATTGCTAACGTAATTACCAAATAACAGATATTAGTTATGGACAGCGTACAATTAGGCTTGGTTATCCAAACCGACAATAGAGGCCTTTTGACAACTAAAAGAGACTTAGGTCTGAATCGGGATACGTCGGTATTGAGACGCCACCAAGTTAATTGAGAATTTACATCAATAAAGGCAATTTCAAAGTTTAACATAAGCTTATGTAGTTCGTAATAGCAAATATGAATGCCGACCCTTTTGTCATTAGTATCACGAAATAGGACAAAGTCTATTGCCATTTATCAGACATTTCCTCACAGAAGAACCCAATAACTTTATTGAGTTCTTCTGTCCGAATGAGAAGAAGCTCACAACAAAAACACGTGTCTAAGTATACGAAGTGAAATTAAATTTGCATATCCAATTATTTCTCCGATATAACCTAGTTACCAGTTGATTTTTTACTCTGGCAATACTAATAAATTCGTTCAATTAATCAGCCAGCGTAGGACGGTAATAATGTGCCACCTTATTAACACAATTGGCCGTACACGAAACGTGTTTTGAATTTTAAAAGCTTGGAAACGTTCGAGTTTAATAATAAAACTGTCATAACTCATTCATAGGCAAAAAAAAACTGGAATGTACTTCCCGCCCACGTGTTTCCTTCCTGTGAAAAGGCATCTGGTCAAGGTAGGGACCGCCGTTTTGGGACTAATGGTGTCTAAAATGGCGGCTCGTAGGTACCCTCCTGGGCTTTACCCTAACTTTTAACATCCAGCGGAGTAAAGTCAATTGACGGACTGAATATAAAAAAGGCAGAAACAAAATTGTTTTATTTACACTTTGCTACGATCCTGGTAGGTACAAATATTTCACTACTCTGACTTTTCATAAATGCTCGTCGCTTTCGGGTAGGTACTCTTGACCTGGGCAACATTTTTAATATGGGCAAAGTACGTACAGCCTAGATACTTACTGACCGTCCGTTTACATATTATAATGCAAGTGTAATAGCTTACTGAACCGTCTTAGTATTCATAGGTATCTGTGTCTTGATCACGTTGTCTATCTAAATGCTAACTATGGGGGGATGTAGTAAGCTTTCTCGAAGAGCGATGTACCTATGCTCGGGCCCTCTCCGTAAGTACCAGCACAGCCGTGAAACCAATTACTACACCGCGATGCGATGGTAACATCGAAACGAGAGAAGAAGTGAACTTATTAAAGTTCATCGTATCATTGCGGTGATTTATTAAAGTAGTACGAGACTACTTGTCCCAAAATAATTTTCAATATGGTTGGTGGTGTTCGGCTGTCTTCAGACATTTAGCACCAGATTAATAACGGTTGCACAGGAAACCGTGTATTTGTTAACTACCTTAGTAGTACAAACTAATCTGATTAATAAGGTTAGTGTATGCTTAGAGCAACGACCGGGATTATAAACTACAGTGAGTAACTCAAATGTCACTCAAGTCGGCTTAACTCTGACGTCATTCCGCCAACAAAGCCAACTTCCACCGTAGATAATGATGGCATGGAAAAAAATATGTTATTGCAATCGGTTAACACGGGTCGGAAGTATTTATTACACGGTGAAACCTTCACAGACCTACCACCAGGATACACTACGAGGGTTCAATTAATGCACGCATCGATATCGATCGACTTAAAATTTTACCTATCGTGTTACCTCTAACACGATAGGTAAAATTAAGTCGATCGTTATCGACATTTAGGAGCACACCCCCACCCACACGTGTGCTCCTAAATGTCAAATATAAATTTAAAGAATTATAAATACAATTCGACCTTCGGTTGGCAAATAATTTTTATGTTTGCATTGTGGAAGGGATAAGATCTGAAAATGTCAAAATTTAAACTATCTATGATCAACTCCTTGCCCTTATTTCGGCATCTCTGTTATGTAGTAAGAACATTTTGATCCTTTATAAAGACTTCATGTAGTTCAGGTAAATGTTAAACCATTGACACTTCATCTACTTATGTGTCATCGAAACTTTAATATTTACCTTACAGTTTAAAATAAAGGGAAAACCCAAGAACCAAGACGCAAGCGCACGTCATATATAATGATGATCAGGTGATCAGTTCAGGTGAAACTATGATGAAATATGTTAAAACTATACCTACTAAGTAAAACATTTTTAAGCTAAGTTATCTCACACACATGTCTTCATTCTTTAACTTGCCCCTTTTGACATCACAAGATAGGAGTTTTGAAGGAATTATTGTAGACATAAATTACAACACTGCTATGTACCAGTGGACGTCGATAGGCTGATTGAATGTAGGTGCACATTTCGCTAATAGATTCATGTTTCAGTTAATTAGTTGCTTCACCGAAACATGTTTAATAACCGCTAATTTCATTCATATACCTAACCGGTCAGATGGTTCAGATGATGCAAGAATAAATAAATGTTAATGTTCGATAAGTTATATTAATGTTAAGTTCTTTCAGCCACACAATAAGGTAATAATGTGCAGATTGGTATGCTCATATAAGTTTAATAGTACCTATACTACCTATAGATACATACATAAAATTACAATGACTAAGTAAAATGAGTAATTGATAGCTGTACAAAAAACTATTTGTACAGATATTTTATATTAATGAAAAAACCATTTTAACATTGATCATTAATTGGCGTCCACACCATTATTATGAATTTATCATTTTATTTTCTAATAATGTCGAAAATCGTTAAAATATAATTAAATAAATAGTTTCGTAAAATACTGTTCCAAATGAGATATAAGATAAAGTTGTATTACTAATTGTTTCCTCATAACTAAATTAGCAGGTGTTTGTATGAATCATGGAGTTAATTAGAAATAAAACTCTATTTGTAATCAATCAATTGACTTACCGTTATGATCATGCAGTGGTTTTCTTTAACAGCACCGCAGCAACCGAAGAATGCCACAATGAACACAATCACTCCGACAATGATGAGAACAATCGGAGCCGATGTGTAGAAGTTGGAATCCGTTAAGTCCGTGTATGGCAATGCATTGATCTCCGCCTTGATGCCCGCTATGAAGATTATCAATCCAGTGATCTACAAATGATAAATGTAAATTTAAGGACCATCATCTTGCAAAGCATTTGTAATCCCGGTTGCATTCGAAGTTTGCACGTTGAAGTTCGTAGCCCCTTTTCTTGTTTAGTGTATATTAACTTATACAAAAGTAAATTCCGTCAGACTCCCAACCTCCGCAAGCCTGTTAGTACTTCTTCTTTCAAGCAGCAGGTGTATTGTTATTGTCCTATTCAATTCAATGGGTTTACCTCTGTATATCCATTAAGGAGGAGTAAATGACAACAAACAATTTCCTAAAGTCATTCATGTTAGTCATGATTTAAAAAAAATGTATTGACATTTATACCTAGATAGGTACTTTGGGTAATAACAATCTTTAAGAATTGAAAGTAAAAATATATTTGGTAGTTAATTTTCTTGTAAATAGAAATAGGTATATTAATTAATAACAATACTGTGTTGTGCAATCGATTCTATAGGTAGTTACGGGCCGGTTAATGAGTCACTACATAACGGTAGAGGTACCCACATACGCATCCGTAATTATTATACACTTAACAGTAAATAAATATGCATTTAACGTGTTATCACTATAAAAGTCTGCAGAATACATAATTGTATTGTGAAAAACATCTATAACTTGACAAATAGATGAAGGTGGATAAAAAAACATCATGGAAAAATTCTTACCGCGAACAAAAGATTGAAGAAAAATAGGAGATATTTCACACACGACATTCCGCCTCCAATAGCCATGTTTAAATTTTGTATTTGTCTAATTTAACGTTATAGATCTGTAACAAAAGACACTGAATTTTAATAATCCTTTCTCTACGCAGTTCGCACTTCACGCAAGCCTGCGACCAAGGTAAAGTAAACATCGATCACAGATCAGTTGTTGACACTGAAGTAGATAAAAAGTAACGATTTTAATACTTTCACACGTATTGAATGTAATAGTTTGTTATTCTTTTAATATTATTGACAACAATTAAACAAAGCTTACCGCCAAAATTTATCTTGAGCGATAAAACAACACAAACGAGCGACGTTCGATAAACGACGAAGTTAGCGAGTGACTGTGTTGCTACAGTCATAAAATCGTAATTAACATTTTTCATTATTGCCAGGCATTAATTGAGGACAAAATAGTAGTTTTTGTATTAATAGATTGTTGATGATAGAATAATTTATTTTCTCTGATAAAATACGGTCATTTTGGGTAACATTGAATCGCAGTGTAACTTTGAATAAAGTTGTGAAAAAGATTTAAAAATTTCTTTGATGCAAATGTTTTATTGTTTCAATATTATAACTGCCTAAACGGATCGCCATAATGTTTTTTAACAAACGTAACGTAAAACATTAAGCTTTCAAAGTCAGAATTTTGTAAATTAACCGCCTTTTTCGAGTGATGTTTTTAGCAGTGTTTGTTAGTTGAATTTAATATCGGAATTATTTGTACAAAACTTGCTGTAAACAGGTATGTTTGGTGTTTATCTTTAAATTCTACTAAAAAACTTATTATTTTTAAATCGCTGTCCGTACATGGTGTTACATAAATTGTCTAAAACTGATAAAGTTGTAACGACGATCAAAATCGAAGTGATTTGGGTAACATTGAATGGTTCAAAGTTATTCGTGTCTTATAAAAAGTTTCAATTCTAAGTAATTAAAATTGATTGCTTTTTTCTATTTTTGTATGAAATTCTTAATGTGGTTCACAGAATACGTCTACTTACCAAGTTTCAACAGCATAGGTCTTATAGTTTCAGATAATAGTGGGTGTGTAACATACGGACGGACAGACGGACGGACGGATGGACGGACGGACGGACAGACAGACAGACATACATGACGAATCTATAAGGGTTCTGTTTTTTGCCATTTGGCCTTAAAAAGGTGGCAAAATTCGTATTTAAGATCACATTTTGTTCATGGAAAGGGGTGATTAGTTTTCTTTTAAAAAATAAAATGTCCAGAAAAATTATTAGCAGTCATTACGATTTTGATCTCATCTGATAACCAAATAAACATATAATTTATTATGTTGTGCACTACGTTCCTACTTATCTTACTTTATTAGAAAATATAAAAATAACTATGTTTTTTTTCCACCAAATTGGTCCGCCTTGTTTCATATGGCAAGACCTCGCTATTTTTCATAGGTAGTTACGTCAAGTTAGTCATGATTTTCATAGATTGAACTTTTTTTACAAGAATACATCATTCAATTTTATCCAAATCTTAAAATGTTTGGATAATAAAGCTTTTAAAATCCAAAAAAATATATATTCAAAGTTACCCAAAACTCGTGCTAACTTTGAATGTGTGTTTTGGGGCAAATTTTGGGCAGTCTTAGTGTTTTTTCCATAAATTTGTGGGTTTAGAAACATAAACCAACTCAAAAGAACACTATTTATTCTATAAAATAAAGATGTAATAAATATAATCAGAGAGTAAACATTAATAATCCGTTAAAAATGTTCAAAGTTACCCAAAATGACTGTACTGAGAAAATAAGAAATAATTATTGTATGCACCTAAAAGTTAATCTCACTTTTTGTTTGTGTAACAAGCAGGAGTGTGTGTGCGTGTTTAACACAATTTTTACATAATCAGTGATAGGTTTATGTGAGGGTTTATGTTATGCCTTATGCAGTTATGCCCGATTAATTTGAGCATTAAGCGGGCATTATATTTACAGCATGGTATAATAAACGCCCGATTAATGTCCAAAATGCCAGTACATAAAACCATCACCGTTTAAATTATGTAGATAGGTATAGCTTGTCCATAAAGTCGTGAAATTAAATGAGGGCGCTGCTGAACTTCATGTAGCAACCCTATATAGTGCGACTAAAATGATCTTGATACTAGAAGTTCGATCCTAGTAAAATGAGTTACTAAAATAAAACACATCATGCAGTCATAATATTGTTTCTGTTTTATTTATTAAACCAGGTGCAGTATAAAGTTTTGACCCAGATCTAGAATAAAGTTATTGAACCAGATCCAGAATAAAGTTAGTTCAAACTCAAACTTAACCATTTATTAAATTCAATCAGTTACAAAGAATAATCACTCCGGATTCCAAATATTAAATATTGAAATGCGTTTCGTCGCCACTTTCAGCAGTACAGTCACCACTGTCACCACAAATATTAAAGTTATCCATTTCTTTCTTCGGTCGACCTTTCATGTGTTTAAAAAAATTAAACCTTGGTTAACAAATTAGCCAAAGTTTTTTAAATTTGGTAGCACTGGGAACTCGAACCAATAACGAAATGAAATGACACAAGTCACAACGCAAGTGACACAACACAACACACAGTAATGGGTTAACGTCGCTCGCTAGTGTATTGGCCGGGAATCGAACTCCGCACCTCTCGATCATAAGATTGACTACTTAACCACTACGCTGCTGACGCTTTTCTTCACTCCACCTCATAGAGTCTCTAGTACTTGGGGATGCCCGGGGTGCCCGATAGAAGACTAACGTGGACAGAGCGGAGCGGAGAGTCGGAATCGAACCGATTAAATCCACACTGGATTTAATCGGTTCGATTCCGACATAACAACTTCACTATAACTCTGATGAGTTGGTCCATACGAAAAATAGGTTGACTTGGGTCTCGAAGATCTTTGTAGAGTACACGGGTAGGTACACCTGGGTTCAAAATTCGTCCAATTTTGCCAATACGAATAAAAGTCAGTCTTACTATTGCTTTGAAAAATCATTCATTTTTTTGTCCTAAGTACAATTTATTTTAAACTGAATGTTTTGGGCTATCATTTTGTTTTCCCAAGATAAGATGGATGTGTCGAGATAAAAAAGATATTGGCTTATGATTGATAAATCGCCATCATCTCCGCTCAGTTTATGTATCATTTTTGGCGCGTATCTATACCATAAAGATATTTAGTTCTAAAATTTAAATGAAAAATAAAATGATGGCTATGAATATAAAGTGCAAATTTCCTAATTTGTTTAAATCAGTGAGGTATATATTGTTTGTAGTAAATGGAGTGCTTCTGGTAAGTTTTTATGAGTATTGGTTGTTTTCAAATCGGTGTTAGATAGATTGTTAGATAGGTACAGTCCATCAATATTAGCTTAACACATTTCAAGCGACCGACTATCTTAAATCTTAGCTCCCAACCCGGCATATCAGCGCGATACCCCCCCTTTTCCCGGATGCATAACAGGGACAGAAGCCATTTTAAAGCCGGCAAGGGAAATGCTTCTTGGATCAACTTAAGCCCCGGCGTCTGAAGACCCACGACTGCGGGGTGCGGATATAGTTGGTCCGGGTCTGATATAACCAAACCCGATGTCCAATGAGGGTGGTATCCGTGAGGATTTCCGCACAAAACTAAAATAAAAAAAGATAGGTAGGTACAGTCAGCGGCAAGAAGTCTATGATGATTGCACAGTTTTACGACTGTATAGGTATACAGTCGTCATTAGTATTTTCCAAGTGACCGATTACCTTAGCTCTAAAAATTTACATAAAACAATGAATAAAACGGAAAATTTGCGGTTATTGACGTGATCCTCCTAAGCACCGTGATTAATTCCGATTTAGTGCTTCATCAGTGGTTTATGTAAGTACATTAAACGTTATAGAAGTAGCCTATGATTTAGCTATCTGGCAGCGAGGGTTCCGTCAAGATAAGCCCAGCCGTTCTACGGATTATCTCATTCAAACATACAGAACGACAGACAAACAGATTTTTATTCCTAGTTCCTAGAATTAAAAAAATCTGCCTTGTAAAATGGAACGCCTGAAAGGTTTGATTAGCATGGCGGCTAACGGCGATTTACAGTCGTTGTAATTTTGAGTTTTAATTATTTGAGATTTCGTTGTGCATAGTTGAGGTAGACGGGCATAGTTGTGAACAAGAGGTCTAAAGTAATTCACAAGGCTCAAATTCAAATTCATTTGCAATTATTTACAGTAAGGTAGGTAAGTGGTCATTCTAGCGCGAGTAGGGTTACCATTTAGGAATTTGATAATTCCTGACAAAAAGCCGGACATTTCGATAAAAGTCCGGACACCTCGTTGCAAGTAGCAAGGGGGGGGGGGGGGGGAGGATTAGGATGCGAGGTGCAGGCGGGTTTGACTTGAAACGACTATCACATAGATAAAAATAACATAAATTCCCACAGCCAAATTTTGGTAGAAAGCTGGGATTTGCCATTACAAATAATATTTTACAAATCCTCATCGATCCTATGGTGTGCTACAAACATTATTCGGGGTCATAAGTCAAAACTTGAGGTTTTTTGAATTTTTGTCCAAAACGGAAATTTTGTTAAAAAAACATTTATTAAACCAAAGTTGTAGATCTTAGAATTATCTAAAAAAATAGTCTCCATGGTTTTTTCCTAAGAATTACCATTCCTGAGATATCGCGATTCTAAGAGTTGTTTTTTCGTCCATCGCTTCTCGCGACGACCGAAACTACCGAACGGATTTTGATGCGGTTATTTATTAGAAAGGTCTTGCTTAGACTCAAAATTTACCGTATGTTTGGTTGTAATTGCCATAATTGGTTAAGTAGAACCAGAGATATGGCCAAAAACGACCTAAAACTAATACGGCCGAAGTCACGGGTATGAGTTTGTATAAAAAGTAGTTACAGTGTTCATACTTCTGGGTAATATAATTATATAATAGGCCCAGAAGTATGAACACTATAATAGTACCAAGTTTGATCAAAATCCCTCCAGTAGTTTCTGATTCATGCGTGCACATACAGACAGACAGAAAGACAAACAACTTACTGATTTTATTTTTTGCATTAGTATTGTATCGATCACCAATCATTCCCCAATAGTTATTTTGTACATTTATATTTAATGTACAGAATTGACCTTTCTACAGTTTTAGAAGAAGATATACCATCTAATTTAAAAAGTCCGGACAAATTAAAAAGCCGGACAAGGTCTGGACAAGTGCCTAAAAGTCCGGACATGTCCGGATTAATCCGGACGGATGGTAACCCTAAGCGCGAGTATGACGCCCCTGGTGTTGCACACATCTGACACAACCATAGGCATAGGCTACGGTAACAGCTTCCTAAGAGGTGGGGCGATTGCTTGTCTGTCACCTAAGTGGTATTAAAAATGGTAGCGCTCATATTGACGGAGATCAAATGCGCATTTAAATTTTGACGCCCCGCTTAAACGACCCGGGACTGTAGGACCTCACCTATACCAGCTAGTAGGTAGGTACATACGTGCCGATCAACGAACTTTTCTCTCAAGGTTTGAAGGTCAAACGGAAGTCACTTCCTTAATAAAAAAAAAACCAAAACATAAAATTAAGAGTTCCGGGTTCCGAATTTAAATCTTGAGATACAACAGGGATTATCGCTGAGATGATATAAATTTACTATAGTCATTGTTTATTTTTAGATTTTGGGATTTATTCTACTCATCATTGGCGTAACAGTGTTCGTTAGATACTCACAGTTCGAGGAGCTGATCACGAGGAGGTTTTTTAACATAGCTGCGTTCACCATTGCAACCGGTGTCATTACTATCTTGGCGACAGCTCTTGGGATACACGGCGCCTTTTCTCGACATTTTTATACTATTTCTGCAGTAAGTTATTCAGATGACTTTTTTTCTAATAATTACCAAGGTTCAACCTCCATTCGATTCACCCAAAACAGAATAACTATGTACTTATACAATAGATATGGGGTTCTTCAAGAAGGGCGTTAGAAGGATTCTACAGACCACATCATCACTTAGCAACAGGTGAGATTGTGGTCTAACGCGAGCCTATTACCAATAAAAAAAAGAAAAAGAAAAAAGATTGGCAGCGCGATTGTGATGCCTAGCTGGTGTTGAACCACCATGGCCACGGTGACCGCTTCCCATCAGGTGAGCCGTGACCACTGATAAAATTAAAATAATGGGATCTCCACGCGTTGTATCCGGGCAATGCTATGTCATTCTAGAACCCATTACACAGGCTAGTTAAACTATGCTTAGGTTGGGTCTAGAGCGCGTTGTGTCAAATGTCGTAGAATATTTATTTATTTATAATGGTGACGGAGTGAGGGGAGACAGCTGCCTGCGGTAAATGCCGGCGGAGGCAGGAGTTGGGATCTAAAGGACTGTTCGGAGGCTTGAGGACGTGTCCCTCACCCTCCGACTAGCTGAGGGTACAATGGGGAGCAGGCAGGGGGCGCGGGCGGGCTGGTTCTCCAAGTAGATCCTTATCGTTAAATATTTTTCTTGCAGTTTGTGATACTTTTGTTGGTGATTCTGGTGTTCGACATTTCAATAACCATAGTTGGCTTTGGACTCAGCAACGATGTGTCAGAGATCAGGGTTCCCATGTTGGAGAGTGTAAAATTGTATACTACGAAAATTGAGACAGCGCAACTGTGGGACCGCCTGCAAATGACTGTAAGTACTTGAAAATAACTATATTAAGTAGATATACCTCGGTGTGTAGATACAAATTAATACATTTCTATAAAATCCTACATAACGCTATTTAGTCCAAAGTAAGCATAACTTAACTAGCTTATGTTATGGAATCTAGAAGGCTATAATACTTACCTAAATACATTTTCATTCGTAAAAACATACCTAAGTACATATTCATCATCATTATCATGTCCCTGCCCTTGTCCCGATTATTTAGGGTCGACGCAACGTATCATTCTCCTCCATAGATTGCTGTCAGATGCCATGTCCTCAGTCACTCTTTCTTTCCATCCTCTTTCACGCATTCTTTCCATCTTTTAGAAATTGAAATACCGAGTTTTAAAAAGTGGCGTCACTGAATCGGGCGCTACGACTGACGGCATACTGTGCCACAGATAAGAAGTTATGTATACTGTGCTCTCCGAGGCACGGAGGACATAGACTATATTGGCTTAACTTTTTAATATGACCTGCTCGATTATCTACTACTTAGTCACAAGCCAATCTGCTGTAATTCATCATTCGGCTTTGGAACCCATGGAAAGAGCAAGCGTTCACATTCACATAATTTTCGTTCTTTTCCAGTTTGAATGTTGCGGTGCCAATGGACGCTTCGACTGGCCGGCCACCAATCAGATTCCTGTCAGTTGCTGCTATATAGACTACGGGACTATTTCGCCATTTGTGTGTTCCGTAGGGAACGCGTATACGACGAATTGTGCAGCAGCTTTGGGTGAACACTTGGCTGATCAAGCATTAATCATTGCTGTCGGCGGGGTTGTGGCTACTTGCTTCATGGTTAGTACTCCTAAGAGCTATAATAAAATATCATGTGTAAATATCTCAACACATTTATTTATTTATGGAACTAAAGACCTTAATTTTTGACAATAAATAAATAAATTATGAAAAAATCTTTTCTTAAGTTAAACGCTCAGGCTAGAAGAATAAGATCTTATTCTTCTAGTCTGAGGTTAAACGGTTTTAAATTGTATTGTCATCAGACTTAAACTAAAGACTCCTGCCAAATATCATACCAATCAGACAACTGAAAGGGGGTCAAATTTCAATTACTAGATTTGACCCAAACAAACAGGTCAAGTTAAATAAACCCGTTTAAAAAGCTGCGTCGCGGGGCTGCTCGCTCTGTCAATAAGAAGGTACGCGGCTATTCATAATTGCATGCATGTCTAAGGAGACGCATGACCCCATGCTTTATATATGGAAGTATGGACACCATTGCGTTTAAAGAGCCAGTTTATTTATACTGTGAGAACACACATCATGAATCCACCTGTTTCAGCTATTTAATAGTATTTTCCAACAACAACACCACTGCGCTATTTAAAATAGACCACCTTTCGTAATACAACTATCCCATATCAAATAGTTCTTTACACACGCAATCTCCCTTCTTGCTATAAGAAGGTTCTATAGTCAGGATGTGAAAAAATATCTCTCAACAATTGAAATAGTAGGTAGCTATTTGGACTTCACCTGAGCTTGCAATCAGACATGATGTAGTCAAATTGACGGAATAACTCTTCATCATTTTAGCGTTCTTGAGCAGATCTTTGATTGTTATTATTCTTTCCAGGTGCCATTAATTGGATTCAGCGCTTATGTGGCCTGGCGGTCGAAGACAGAAAAAATTGAACTTGAGTCTTAGAGACTTATATAAGATAATGTAAATGTGAAAAATCTAAAAAAAATTAAACTAGGATATTAAATCTACGGCATGGTTAAACAGTCAATAAATATCGTGATATCTGTGTCATCATCGGCTTTTCAGACTCACTATGAAGTGGCGTACTTCGATATTTTCTGTGAAGCGACTGCCATCTGACCTCCACAACCCATTGATGTTATCGAAGTTCTGTAGTTAGACGGAAACACCTAGACCAATGTAAATAAACATATTCATGCATACAAATATTGAAAACACAGTGAGCGGGAATCAAACTCGCGACCTCCAAAGTAGCAGTTGAACGCTCTACAGCCACGCCACGGAGGTAGTCAATCGTGATCCGTGTCAATATACCTACTTAGATACGAATTATGTTTGCACATCAATATTATATTGAAAGGATCGCGAATATCTGTGATATTTATGGACTGGGTAATCCCTGCCTATCTAATTACTTATTGTAAATGTACTATAATTTATTAATAAGAATACAAATAATAACAGCTTAAAATGTTGTATTTTGATTTTGTTATTGTTTTTGGCGTAAGAGTGACGATATAAGATTTGCAATATAAAGGAATCGAACCCACGGATCTGAACCTATACCTACTTAAAAAGTCTCCAGTAAGAAAGAAAGAAAGTATGCTCTTTAGACTGTCAAACTCTCTCACCTGCCATTGTATTTCAATTTTCTCTTGTTTGTCCGAGGGTCAATTCTGCCTGCATCAAGCTCACATTTTTTTCCCTGGGATAGTTAAATACGGCCAGGGTGCGAGGGAAACGCCTTTTGGGCCATCTTATACCTACCTATCTTACACTAGAGGATTCGAGACGGCATGCAGTTTAAGTCGGTTCGATTTCGACATAACCGCCCCCACTGGCCGCAGGGGTGGTATCCGAAGGGATTGCTGCATGTAAAAAAAATCGGATAGTTTAAAACAATTTGCAGACCGTTTTTAAGAATAACAATGGCAAGCAATAATACACATCGATAGATACATATTTTAGCAGAGTTGGCACGTTAAAGATAAATAAACATATCAAAGAGTATTGCTGTAGTTTCTGGAAACTACAGTGAAGAAAAAGTACGATCTGCCTTTTCCCATAAGTGTTGATGATGTAAGCCATGTTATTGCATATGAATTAGGTACTAATAACGAGTACACTGCACAAAATGATCGTTGCTTCGTAGTCACGTCGTCATTTTTAAGCATTAATCATGTGTGGCATTCCGTCGTAAAGTGTGGTACGGAACTTAGAGTACCTACCTAGATAGCACATATGCATTTTTTATCGAAGTTGCCACAGACTTGCCAGTATATTTGCTAAGGAGTACAGTTCACGGTATCTAACTTGGCAAGGTTTTGGAGTAGTGGGGTCCACACTACTCCAAAATCTTGCCAAGTTAAATGCTGTACACTATACTTGTTTCTATGCGACGCATTTTGCCAAAACACGAACACACAGAACTATACAGCTGACATCCACGGACAACGGACAACTACACAACTCATATCGATTGCTTTCTACGGTGCGTCAGTTTGTTCTGAAGCGCCGGATCCGATGCTTTTATGCGCTTCTACAGAAATTTCTAAAGGGTGTTCTTTTTACCATGCCGCATTATTGTAGGAGGATTCGTGTACCTATGTTTGCAGAATCACCTACCGTGGAAAGCCGCCTTTAGGTCTTATGGTAAGATATCACAAAGCAATAACCCCAATAAACTATTATGTAGGTTTACCTAAGTCAAACCAAAAGGAGAAGAGGTAAGCGGACAGTTGATAATCTGGTAGGGCTTAGGGCTCACAAGAGACGAGGCCTTGGTGCTAAGTGTGTAATGGGAAAAAGAAACAATATACACGCCCCTTTTCTGTAGCCAGTATTATTGCCAAATATTTCGCAAGTTTACTCAACACAGTTGAATAATTTAATTTAATTCCTAATTTCAACTTAAAATAACAAGTTCCGTTTTCCTCTTAGTTATCTGTGGAAAACCATTATAATACTTAGTAAATAACAATGGTATAACTGGGGTCACTCGCTCCGGATTTGACCCGTGAAGGTAAAACCAACATCTTGATAACCATGGCTGTTAAGGGTCTATATATTCTAGAACAAACTACACAACGCCATCTGGACTCAAACAAGCATAGATCTTGTAAATCTTGAAGAGATATCTATTTGCAATGTTGGTATTGGTTATTATTTAGGACTCTCTTTCATCCTGGCAGATTTTTTTGCATTTTTCCTTTTAATCGAATTGAAATCATGCGTTTTGAAAACGTGGCGTTAATCAACGGGCACTTGGGTCGCTCACTATGGTGTTAGCCCTATACACGTGTGCTAAGACAACTAAATAACATTAGTGTCTAACCACGCGGTTCCCAAACCCGAGGGGGCCATCTCAAATCCGGAGATGGCCCGGGTCAAGCCGGGGTGCGAGGGAAATGCTTTTTGGGCCACCTTACACCCTGGCGTCAGAAGACCCTAGACGGCGTGCGGTTTTAGTCGGTAAGAGTCCGACATAACCTGCCCCGCTGGCCGCGGGGTGGGTATCCATGAGGATTTCCGCACGAAAAAAAAAAAAAAAAGGTATATGAAAAAACCCAGCACCTCTGCATTAATTCAATTAGACTATCAGGGTCAATTAATCAAAATGGATTATAAACTAAATGCGCTGATGATCTAATTCATCACTTCTATGAACTAACTTGTTCCGAGGTACATATTCTAAGCAGCAACATAGAGCAAATATATTATAGAGATACAATATATTCAATCTACACCCCGCTTGCAAACACTTGCACTAAGCAGCAATCGAACCCGCTACCTGAGAATTAGCAGCCAAACGCTCAAATGCCTCACACATCGTCAAATATAAGTAAGTGTCTCGTGGCTAATACAGTGCAAGGTTAAGCAATTCTAGCCAGCGGATGGATGAGGCCCTGTTGGAGGGTTTCCTCTCGAAGTTTTGGGGTTCAGACGAAAGTTGCTCCTGTAAAAGTCAATATAGCCCAAATTAAGAGAAGGAATATGATCCCGAACTCAATACCGTAAGCTTTGGATGCATACAGAACTAACGCACAAATCAAAAATAATAAAATTTTGAAGCAATTAGTGTGTTACCTTTCCCTTTTATATATCGAAAAAAAGGCCAACCTGGATGTTGTCTTGCTTGTAGTAAAAAAAATTGTACTTCACAATGGAAAAATATAATTGTACATGCTTTTCTTATCGCTTCCTGTACATTGTCGTAACATGGGAATAATTATCGAGACCGATGCAGGTTAAAATTAACTCATTTTGTTCTATCGATTGTACGCGTGAAGTATTGTGCCATGAGTGCCATGACAATTTACAGAAAATATTAAATAAAAAAACTAAAAATCCTTTAGCTACAATACCATTCGTAACTAGTGCAAGATGTTTAGTTCTGTAGCTCAGTCTGTGATCTTTTGTGCTTGAGAGTGAACGACGTGTGCGTCTGATAAATCCGCTTGTTTTCCTTATCAAGATTAATAAACCTACCTATAGTGATAAAAATATCTCAAACCAGTTAAAACGTTGAAGAAGTTGTCACGCGGGTGTACACGTAGCAATTTGAATAATATTACAACGAAAATGTGGTCCAAACTATTTACAACAGTGAAATATTTATTAGTTACTGTTAATTTTATATTTTTGGTAAGTTGTGAGTGTTATAGTGAGTGTTTGTTGTAAGTGAGGTAAACCAATATCAGTCTGACGTACCTATATTTCAGATCACCGGCATAATAGTTCTTTCAATCGGCGCTTCAGTGCAATCCGCCTACAATGGATACCATCCGTTCTTATCAGAGAGATTCTTCTCTCTACCAGCGTTTTGCATCGCGACCGGTGTTATTATATTCCTGATATCATTCTTCGGGTTCTATGGGGCCTATATGGAGAACTACTTTATGAATCTAGCGGTAAGTGTAACACTTTTTTATCTGAGTAAATGACCATGGTACATCTGTTATCTCATAGATTGATCGCTGCGAACATCGAAGTGATTGGTGTTAATTGAAAATGATAATTGACGACTCATGAAGCTCGATTGGATGTTAGCTACCAAAATATCGTACAAGTACACTGTAGAAATGAATTTGTAACGTAAAGTTTTCTTATAATACTTATAAACCGTAATACATAATCGTCTTGCAAGGTAAATACAGACGTCACTTTTGTAAACACAACTATCACGATAGCTACTATATTCGTGAGATAATTACATCATTATTTGTCAGAACATAACGGTTTTGACATAAACTCACACATGTCTGGTCCGGGATGTATAAAATTAGCCCAGTAGTATAAACTCTTCGTAGTACAAGCCGGGTGCCCTATTTTCGCGCTATTCACATTGACATAGCGCGCGTCCAGGGAAATGTCACTCCTTTAACAAATTAACTACCTGACTATCAATACATTGTTGTGCCAAGATAACATTTATATAATACATAGAATAATACAGCGTCCATATGTGGTTACAAATCTTGGGTCATTGCTTTTTGAACTCGACAAATAAGAAACGAATCAAATAAGTAGATCGGCCGGTACCCGAGTTTTACACTAAACAACAAATTTTGTTCCATGCTGTTTAATTTTGTTTATATAGTTGTTATTCTTCAAATTCAGAAATATGAATAACATTTTTATGACTCACAATGAAAGTTAAAATAAACAACTGTGTTCTTGTTTATAGGGATTTGCTCAAAATAGAAGATAAAAAGTTAACAGCATTGATTGATGTTATCGATCGGGATGCTCGCCTAACATACATATAAGTATTATCATCATCGCATCGCATTGTGCACCTCGAAGCCCAGGGTCTGCTTACTTCTTCTCCTTTTCGTTTGACTCATAGACTTAGACATTGGCCGGTTGACGTCCTAACCCCGAGAGAAAAGTCACTTTTCCACTCTAGGACTCGCTGTCACCAACGGCCATTGGCTCTACGGCAAATGTATGTAGCCAGTTAATGGCCACTTCAGCTTGCTGATTGTATATTATACCGGTAGAAGACAGTAGCTCACCAGACGGTCCAGTCCAGATGATCCATTGCCATTACATATAATAATATTTTGACCGATTGACCACACATTCTCATGAATATTTCGGTCAAAAAAACTATAGCGTAATATTGCGTGATTTCGTGTTTACAATCGTGCAGTTTGATATTTCAAAGAGTTTTTGACATAAATTATAAATACTTAACTGTAATTTTTGTTTATCATGAAAAGGTGTGGCCCATGTTACCTTGGCCTGACTTAAAACAAATATTCTTTTGAGCAGATATGAAAAATAATCATGCTCCTTGTATGAGGAGAGAGAACTCTACTAGCAAGTAATCTGACTGGTGATCGTTGCAACATAGAGAGGAAAGAATTTGATTGGATTTGAAAAGACCATTTTTAGAGTTTTAGTTTGTAATTTTGAATAAGTCTTTCGCCAGTCTTTCTTGTATAGACCTACTACTAAAAATATTTTATACTCCTCCGGTCTGCTTCAAATGACACCAGCTATAGACATTTCTGGTTTCAAGTAGGTACTCAGTAAGGGGATTATAATAAAAAGAAATGAAGTATCGAGATATTTTTATTACTCGATAGTTATTATAATTGGGTAAACCTGCAATAAAAATGCTAATTATTGGACATAAATTGTTTTTTTTTATTATGTAATTTGCAGTTCGCAGGCGCTATGATTCTCATCTTCGTGTTCCAACTATCCGCCTGCATTGCGGGATACGCTCTGAGGAATAACACTGTGCCGTTGGTGCAGCAACAGCTGAAGTCAACGATGGATATATATGGTGTTAACAAGAGTGTTGAAGTCACAAAGCTTTGGGATCAAATACAGGAGGATGTGAGTATGATGTTTGTATTATATACATACTATACTATATATATATATACTATACGCGTAATTGTTTTCATAGTGAAAGGAAAAATCTACAGGAAATCCGGATTAAACTTGCTTAGTATTTCTGGTATTAAGTAGGTTAAGTTAAGTTGCTAGAAGAGGTAGAAAGACTATGAAGTAGGCACCTAATTTGTACCTTTGTTGCTGCAAGTGTTAGTAGCTGCCTACCATCAGAGGGGCTGTTGGGGTTGTTTGTCGACAGTGCGAGGGAAATACCCTTTGGGCTACCTTACATCTCGGCGTTAAGAGACCCTATAGTCTAGGGTCTAGACGGTGTGCGGTTTTAATTTTATGGGATATCCACGCGCAAAAAACGGTTGTTTGTCAAGTTTGTTCTTTTTTGTTGAAATAACTCACACGTGGATAAACAAGTAGTATAATTTTAAATGTGCTAAAGAGCGTCTTTTATTTTACGACTTACGAGTATTATGCGCAAGCGCGCGTTCGTACGAAAGACTACAAACTACTACGGTTGGTTTATTACGTAATAATTCATTTAGTAGCATGAAGGTCGTTGATAATATTCTTTAGCTAACTGTTGTAGCATATTTATGCTCATAACCTTAGATGTATCTATTTATAAAGTTAAACAGTTTGTCTGCTCGAATGAGTTACTTTGAGCACTTGCAAAGCAATTTCATACAATTCTTTATGTATCAGATGCGTTGGTAATGAGGACGGTCGTATATTATTAAATACATTATTGTCTATTGTATGTGTGTGGGCAGCAATTATACAAACACATGGGATACATAGACAAGTAAATAAAATTCTATAATAGATGATGTATACATATATAGATATACTGTCTATGCTTAATCAGATACTTACAATAACAAGCTATTGGAGTTATTATGAGTCAGGTCAGATTTCCGCAGTAAATTTAATTTACCTTAATCGCAGTTCCTTTGGTTGGTGAAATCTATATTAATAGTCTTCTGGGTACAGAGGTATCGTGCTCCAGCCAAAACTGAACATGGGCAAGGTGGAAATACATGATCCTTCTCATTATACCATATCAACTTTTGCCTCCCCGAAGCAGGCATGCAATCGTTCGCTATCTGCTAATACAGTAGAGGAAACTCGTGCACTCCTTATGCAATTTTTTCTCAATAGATCATCAGTTTAATTAGTGTTTATAATCGGCGAGGTCGACATCGGCTTACCTGCTGGCTTTTCAATGAGATATATAAATAGATACAGTTTATTGCACACCAAAACAGGATACAAAAAAGATATAGGTACTCGTACGTCAAATAATCCATAGGCCACGGTAACCACTTTCCATCAGGTGGGCCGTGTGCTTGTCTGCCGGTGGTATAAAAAATAGGTATACTCGTAATGGGTAGTCTTATCGCAGTCTGCGATTTGTTCCAGACAACCGGGGTATGTACATACTATATTACATGGATCTGGATAGTTCGTGGTATACACTATTACCATAGCAAATAATATTTTACTTTATAACTATGCATTTTCGAGAAATTTCGATCGATTCTGATACAAATCTTGCATTTTACAGTTCGAATGCTGTGGCGTAGTCAATGCTAGTGATTGGCTGATTCCTTTGGGCACTCATGACACAAACGGGTTGCCGGTCAGCTGTTGCAAGCACACGTACGGGACTATCACGACGTTTAATTGCACGGTTCCAATTGCGTATAGGGTTGGATGTGCGGAGTCGTTCGGTGCGTGGGTGCAGGCACATGCTGCTGGCATCGGTGGAGTTGGTATCTTCTTAGTTTTAACGCAGGTAATGAAATTATCATCATTAGATCGATTCCGGTTGAATCCAATAGATGCATATTGCAGCTTTGTGTAGTTTAAAAGTTATCTGTTTCGGGAGAGACTGAGAAGTACTGCGCTAGAGCCTCGTCCGTCAACTAGATGGTGTACAGGCTTGCAGGTGACGTTAGCTTGAGTCCCAAAGTTCTTGATAGTACCTGTGGCGATACCACATATACCCAGCGCCATCTAGGGACAGCACGACGAACTACTTCGATACTACAACTACGTCACTACGATCCTGAATCGCGAAAGTGAAGTGAAGCGCTGGTATAACATATATTATACAAGATCCCAACGTTAACCGTTGGGCTGCGGCCCGCCAGGCGTGATCAACTTGCCTGGTCGGAGGATCCTCCCTTTGTGTTGGAGGGACGTCACATCCCGTTCCTCCACATAGCCATACATACACAACGCAGTTAATGTTCTTATGATTCGGTTATAATGCATCGAGAGAAATGAAGACATAATGCTGAAGGGCTGTTAGACTTAGAATTTACTTCCATGTCTCTACATTACAGCGAAAGAACGCTCTACATACCTGAAGCATTGCCGATCTAACCGGACTCTACCTATTCGTCCCGATATCAAATGAAAACTGTACTGACTGTACTTGTGTACTAAAATTGTAAAACGATATAACTCTATGATCTGCTGAATCAGCTGAGTTTCTTGCCGGAGTCTTTTCAGGTCTGGGCCGCGTTTCGAACCGGTGGTCCATTTGCTTCTAGTTTTAAATAACTTTGATTTTGACGTTTTGTAAGTTCCGCTTAAAACGGTTTATACAGAATAAATGCTTTTTGACTTTGACTTTGACTTTGATCATTCGTTTTCGTTTCTAGGCCTTGGCTGTAGCAGGAGCGTTATGGATGGCAAAAATATCTAGAGACGAGCGAGGGGCTTATCCTTAAGTTTTAAATCTTAAGTTGATAAATTATTTTGTTGATTAAAATGTAGCATAATGTTATTAGTAACGAATGAACAAATACTTAATCTGTTGCAGCATTTAGTACAACGGCGCACAGTTTTTGCGTTTTGTTTTGTTTCTTTTTTGTTTTAATTGGACGTGTATAATTTGAAGATATAAGATAGTAGAAGTTACTTGCGACTGTAAAATGTCATACGGTTCAGTGATGTATATAAAGCGTAATCTACGTATTACGGAAATGATAGCTATAAATTCTCGAAATAGTATACTTAGGTGTAGTTATTATTGTCAGTTTCAGAATTAACTAGGTATAGGTACTTATTTAATAAAAGATGACATGGGCAATGGTATATTTTCAAGTATTCATGGAGTATAATCAACATAAACTTCATGTAACCTTTATTGGTGCGATTATCACAGACTAGCTCTTGCCCGCGGTTTCATCGGCATGAAATTCTGTACCCGTTACCGCTTCCCATAGGAACCTTATCCAGGGATTTAAAGTAGCCTATGTGTTAATCCAGAATTTACAGTTACCAGACCCGTACCCGCCGTTAGAGACAAACATCCAAATATCTTCATAAACTACACTTAAGAGAAGTTCATTCTCAAAATATTAGTAGGTACGAAGTAGGACGCCGCAGATTATACGACGCGATGCTATATCTACTTTGTGACTACGTCGAGTATGGCACGTTGAGATGTGATCTCTACTTACGTTGCTCGTCATAGATTTTCATGATATGACATCGCATGAAACGATGCTGCGTCGCGTCGTAGCAAGACCCGATGTAGTCGTAGCAAGATGCGCGCGTAGTCGTAGCAAGACGCGATGTAGTCGTAGCAAGACGCTATGTAGCCGTAGCAAGATGCGACATAGCCGTAGCAAGACGCGACGCAGTCGTAGCGTAGCGTGATGTGATGTCGTATCATGTTTATGTGTAAGACCCTTTACAGTTGCAAGTGACTGGGATTTGCGGTTTAGAGAATAGGTAGGTTCACTGGGTTGGTATTAATTTCATACCAATTAATGAAACTCCTGTAAGAACACTAATAGCAAATTACTTACATACATTGTGTTCACAAAAGGTAGATAAATGAAAGAGTGGTTGTAAATATTTTATTTTACTTCAATTACAATCTAGCCTTAAGACTAATAAGTAATTTAAATTTCATTTCATTGGCAAAAACTTAGGTACGATTAAACAACGTGTTCATTGAAATATTTAAAAAATAACAATTTATGAATACAAAATCTAGTACTTAGATTAATTTGTACGTCCTATATCATATAGGCAAATAATTTTCGAGATGACGAAAATCTCATGGATGCCCTGTGTACAATATAATTCTGTAATATAAGATGTACTTATATTTATCCGTTGTATTTTATTATTGTGTGTGAAAAATCCTTAGTACTTAATAACTTTGACTTCGGATTTAAAGAAGTGTAACTTGTTATATAAAATTAAATGCTTTAAGAAATTAATGCCTTCGTATTTTTTGTAACTATCAAAGCCTACTACTTTCCAACTACTTGGGGTCAGTGCAACATGTCACTCTGCCGTACTTTCCCCTCCTCCTCCTCAACACTCTTTTTCATGTCCTTTCTCCTTTCATAGAAAATTCGAGTTTATTTTTAAATTAATGTGTTTGGTGTAGAATTTTCCAGAGACTTTAATGTTTGACTTCTTCGAACTTAATTCTAAATCTACGTCTGCTCTTGTAAAAGAATAGTTTATTATAGTTACTGTTTCAATACTATACATTTTTTTTGTTAAAAATATCACATTGAATACACGTTGAAAATTGAATCTATAGGTACGATTGGTGATCCGTTATTTTTCTCGAGACTTTGTTTACTTATCAAAAACCTACTTAATTACACACTTTCTTATCTAGCGCTTGTTATTTATGTACAGATGTAAGAGTAACTTACAATTAATGTTTCTGATATGAGTGTTTAGCAGTTGTTAGTTCTCTTCCTGTTTTGATACTGCAAAACAATAACATCATAAAATCATTAAATTACTAACCGAGAATCCGAGGTTACCGTGGGATCAATTAACAATAAATTGTGACATTAAATAAGTAGCGCTAAACATGGTGCTAAATAATGTCCGCCCATCAAGAAATAGGAAGTACTAAACCGTTTTATGCCGATGGATGATATTTGAAGGAATAACCCAATCCCCATAAAAACATCAATATAAATTCATGGTGAAACAGATATCTGCTGAGATGATAATGATTAAAGGCAGATGAAGCTGTAATTAGATCACTTATAAAGGATTTAAAAGCCGACTTTAGCAATGGCCAAAATCTCCATTGCTGCTGCAGCCTGCAGCTGCTATGGTAAGTGGTACCTAAGTACAAGTTAAGTTTTATATAATGATGGAATGGACATAATGCATTTTTAAATAACTACAATATTTCCTGCATAGAAGGAAGCAAAATAATATTCAATTATTAAGATAAATCTGGTAGAAATATTTTTAAACAATATAAAATACGATAAGAATGCTCACAACTGCTTCCATACCCTCTTTGATTCTAATTGTCTTTATTTACCTGGTATGGTGCACAATAAAGTGTATAATTAAGAAATAAGCTGTAGTATTTATTAAGTTATAGATTGGTTTATCTTTTAGACTCTGGCCATAATTTGATTAACCTCACACTTGACCTCGATTCAGACGCATTAGGTATTAGGTACGACAATTTAATCTATGTGCGTTGTTAGTGATACAGTTTTAATATTTACTGTAATCGGAATTAATCTGTCAAGTGGTGTATGAATGATGAATCAATGAAGGGTCATCTCGAAGCCAAAGATGGCCGGGTCAGCCGGTTGCGAGGGAAATGCCTATGGGGCCACCTTACACCCTGGCGCTAGTAGAACCGAGATAGCGCGTGGTTTAATAGGTTTAAGCTGACATAACCGCCCCCGTTGACCACCACTTACGCTGACTTGTATACATCCTGCAAAACCAAAATTTTGGTACTCCATGGTCGCCCTCCGAATCAGAAGGTCCATTACGTCTTAGGGTGACGCAATAAAAAATATTCGATTGTAATATTGTAATAGTACTCAAAAATGCCGGTAAAATTTCTGGGAAGTAATGAGACATGCCAAATCGAAGGAAATGGTGTTTTAATAATCTGATTCATACTTTCAAGCAACCAGTACTCGTAACTGCCATAACTATTTCCAACGAATTTCAATATTAGTACTTATATTTTGGACATTATTGGTCGTGCGTGACTGTTGTTGGTAGCCGAAGGGCGTCGCCAAGAGACATTTTGATTTTATTTTTGTTGTCATTAACCTATAAAACCTATGGAGGGAACGCGTTAAAGAATGCAACTGACGGCACTAAAGTCGGCACTCTTGCTTATTATTGCGTATAAGTCGGCACGCACACACATAAACTAGTCAGCTACTACGCGGTTATCGTCATTAGATTCCGTCAGTTTAAGTAGCGAAAAATACAACATGTCTTATGTAGTGAAATAATGTAAAAACCGTATTAAATAATATTCAGGAATCACATTCCAATCAAATCTTTTGTAGTGTAATGGTGTAAAAACCGTAGTGAAGTGTAATAAAAAATATCCAGGATTCACATTTGTGTAGGTAACACATTGTAACCCAAAATTCAATCACACGTGATTAGTCACCGCCATTTTTGTGACACAGTCTCATCTTCAATGCGTTCCATCTCTATAGCTTCATGGTTGTTGTGGCATTTATAAAACTAGGTGACTATTTTATTTACAGTCTTTAATACTTATTAAAATTTAAATAATGTAATGAAAATAAATTATATGCAAACTTAGCAAACCTAGATAATATAAATAATAATTAAGATTACAATTATTTACTATTGTTATGATTACTTATAGCATAAAGTATTATTTATCAAGATTAAGGTGAATTCGTATTTTTCTGCAGAAGATTGTTTCTGTTACGAAGAAAGGTATATCCGCATTTTAGAATTCCAGACTAAAATCTGTCTCTATTATCAAATCTCATTCTTAAACGTTTAGCCGTTACGTGATACTATTAAGTAACAAGCTTCCACGAATCCATTTAAATTTGCGTATTCATAATAATAGTAGGTAGCATTATCACATATTATAAAACTAAGTCCTCCGCCGCGTCTGTCTGTCTGCCTGTTAAACTCAATAAACTCAAAAACTACTGCACCAATTTTCATAAGTTTCATGCTGTTTTTACTCATGGTGTCGGAAAAAATAAGCAACGGGCGTTTTAAACAAAAACGCTGCCTAAATCATTTGATATATAACAAAATGATGTATGGTGGAATTTTGTATGTTATTGAAGTCTACAGAAAAGTCCATAGGTTGCGGGAACCAGATCAAACTATCATGATTACTTTGGATCGCGATAACCGATATCCACGCAGGTGAAGCCGCAGGCATCAGCTAGTTTGTAAATAAAATAACAATGGGTAATAACCACATGATTAATAACGTTATTAGCAAGAAAGTGACCTCATTACTTTATATACAACCGTAAGAGTCAATATAATATTTACCAAAAACTCGAATTCTCAAGACCATTACGAAACAGAAAGTAAATATTAAGCACTAACTATTACGACGCTACACAAGCATTCCCACATAACAATACCTACATTCTATAACAGCGACGGCATGACGTTCTATTTACCCATTACATTAGCGTTTAAAGCAGACAAGGTAGGTAATTGGCTGAAAGAAAATCGACGTGTTTTCCTTGCCCCTGAATAATATCCAACAGTCGTGGTTGGACATAGACAGCAAGCGTTACCTTATCAAGTGATAACGTTGGACGGAAAAAACTTCAGTATATTGTGGAATATCGAGACGGAAACATTACTAGTGCTGTGTATTTTTTAATAAAAAATGGCGCAGAACAATCTAGAATTTGGAATGAAGTGCATTAAATATATGCTGTTGTGTATCACGGCCATTTTTGTGGTAAGTAAAAAGGATAAAAATAAATTGGAGTTGTTTTAGCGTCATATATTAATTGCGACATATTTATTTGTGGAGTTCATTTGTTATCTATGCTTTGTTCTTTATCAAAGTGGTGAATAAAAGTGATTGCGTTGTCTATAGAATATTGTAATCATTTTTTTTTAAATTTAGAAGTAGGTACCTACCTACAAAGTTGAGGAAAATAATATACAATTTGTCATAAATTAAGTAAATCATTTATAGGTATATTCCTATATTTGATTTTCTGATGAATTTAATAAAAAAAATATTTCTATAAAAATTTGGTAGCGCGATGGACCACTATATTCGACTAGGTACATTACGGTTTTTTCATTATTTCACCATTGCCTAAATCTTCTAAATTAGAATAATGGCCCGCGGGCATTGTGACATTTATGTTATGTCACCTGACTTTTTGGTAGGTACACGGAGTCAGCCCTCTTTGCCTTCTACTGGCTTTCATAACAATCATAACAACATCAAAAATAAATCGCTATGCGAACCTTACCCTAATTACTAAATGTATGAAGAACACGTTCATGCAACATGATATTATTTAATTTATTCATGCCAAAATTAGAATAATGAACTCATTCACACTGAGTAGGTACTCAAGTATGAAAACTTGGAATTGCTCTAAAAATCTAATGTTATGAAAAATTCGTGTCACTTTATTTTATGGTCGACCGCCTCCGAAACGGCTTGACCGATTTTTATTTGTATTTAGTAGCTATTTAACCTTCCTACCCCAGCCCTCATGTGTTAGGTACCCCTAATTTTAATATTTCTTATAAACAATTTAATTAACCATTCATTGATTGATTTGACTTACGCGAAGTATCGCATCACTTTGACAATTCATTCTAAGTTAGATTTCTTTCATAATTTACCTATATGGCAGAACAGCCTTTGCCGGTTCAACTAGTATCTAAGTAGGTACGTATTTCATCATAAGAAAATACACACCAGTACCTTTTCGTTTTTGGTATCAACGTTCTAACTATTACTGAAGCATTGCAAATAACAGCCAAATGATAACAGTGAAGGCTAATTATCGTACCTGTGAGCCTTCTGGCACTTAACAACGTCAAACTGTGTATGTATACATACACCTACACATACATGACACGTGTGTAAGTGGATGTATGTGCAGTATTATACAGGTAACGATGAATAAGCGGCTTATCTTCATGGGTAATAAGCTGGTTACATTTTTGAGGCATCCGAGCCATACCATAAAAATATAAATTACATACCTACTTAACATTGTGTTCAACACCCATATCATGGGTACGTGTTTTGATAATGTATGCTTTTTGGTTCCAACATCCATCTCCACATATTTCTTTTTATGTGCCTGTGGCCACGTGGTTCGACCGTATGGTTCGATCAATCGCACTACATGAACTTTTTTTTCCATTTGGTTCGATTTTACAATCTTGCCAGTTGAACTACTAAATCTTAGGACCACGTAGTTCGACTCAACAGTCGAACCACGATTACCAGTTCACCTGGTTCGATTCATCGAAATATATAACCCTCTGGCCACGTGATTAAGCCGCATGGTTCGATCAATCGCACTAGGTGAACTTTTTTTTCCAGCTGGTTCGAATCACAAGTTTTCATAATCGGACTACCGCCCTCTATGCAATAGGTTATCAAATCTCCTTAGAAAGTAATAATTGGATGTCAATGATAATGATAGATGTCTAGTTCATCATCAGATATTAGATATTGAATACAATTATGTCGAATGAAGAATTATTATATTCATCGGAAACGCGGAATTGTACTATTGTATAATGGTCACCAGTTTTACCGCAATAAAGGTTTTAAAAACGGGTCATTTTTATGGATTTGCCGAAATAAAAAATCTGAAAAATGTCGTGGATCTATAACCATAAAAGTAAGTTGGTATCTTTTGATAATAATGTAGGTATCTATGACTGAATATGTTTTCATGTGAAGTTATTTACGAGTATGCCTATATTTCTTTAACAGGATTCACAGATAACAAATACAAACGATCACTCATGTGTTCCTGACTACAGTAAAAATGATATCGACAAGCAGCTCTATTTGATGAAAAAGGCTGCATCGGAAAACTTAACGTCTATAAAAAGTATATATGACGATCACGTTATTCCGTTAAAAAACTCAGGTATAGATTTAATCGCGAAAATACCAACCTATAGTTCTGTTAAAAGTAGTTTATTCAATAACCGAAAAAATGCACACAATATTCCAAAGTTAATATTCGTAATTATTTCGTAATTTCGTAATTATTCACAAAACTCAGTAGTATCAATAAAAAAGTTAATTATTGCCAGAAACTTATGATAATTGAAATAAAAACTAAGTTATTTGACTAACTTTAATAGTCTTGTAGATTTACAAGATTCAACCAGGATCAATAATCGAAAAAATTAGAAAAAATCGGGTAGTCGTAGTCCGAATGACTATTATATTTTCTCAAAAACATATGATCAATCGAACCAAGTGGAAAAAAAAGTTCATGTAGTGCGATTGATCGAACTATCAGGAATCTTAAAACACATGGTTCGATCACTCGAACCAAGTGGAAAAAAAAGTTCATGTAGTGCGATTGATCGAACTATCAGGAATCTTAAAAACACATGGTTCGATCACTCGAACCAACTGGAAAAAAAAGTTCACGTAGTGCGATTGATCGAACCATACGGTCGAACCACGTGGCCAGAGGGTTTTATGTCAGCTGTGCCATTGACTAGTATCATGATGGTACAAATGACACAACTTTGTAGCATTTGTACCTTTAAAGAAAGGTATAGAGTACATAGTATATATATATATATATATAGTACTTACGCCCTTTTCCCCTTCGGAGTAGACAGAGACAGGCATCCCTCCATCTGCTTCTGTTCTTACATACTTCTCGATCTTTCTCTATTGTCATTACACCTCTCTTGCAAGCTTACCAGTTTCGAGTGTTTTGACCTGACCTTTTTCAGTAGGTACCCCATGAATTTGATCAATGTATGTTCTGCGAGATCGACTCTGGCTTGTCTTCAGTCTGTCTTGTTCTAAGTGTCCGAACCACCTTCTTATATGGTATCGATGGATTTTGTTCTCCCAATGTGCTGCTACCTGGATTGCATTCTCAGAGGCACTCATGAGTTCCTCTGGTGTGCATGTACATAGGCATGTAACACACGATAGTAGGTGAGCTATGGTCTGCAGGGTAACTTCACAGTCACACCAACGCCTTAGCATACCTCATACCTTTTCGATTCTCGTCACAACTCGACACAGCAATTTATAGTACAAGTGACCTAACACGACATGGTTACTTCAGTAGGTACTGGATTTGTCAATAAATTCATCAGGCTCTATAAGAATAATTCAGAAGAGCATTAGGTAGATACCTACTGATAGCCGGGATAGGCTGAAAGCATGTTGGGAGAGATCATAATGGAGTCTACTGCAAAAGGTTTAAATGTAGGTATCTTGTATTGTCTAATGAGTGAGGAACAAAGACTTTAGGCCCGTGTTTTATTAATAGCTGTATAGTAATAAAGAAGACGTAGGTCAGATAATAATAGTATTCTCGTTAACCTCTCCAATGAGCTAAATTGTTTGTGTGAGGACCATAGCGCACATGCTACTTTTAGCAGCGGCAGCCGAATCATCACTTTTGGGAAGCTGAATACCGCATGCAGATGTTTTTCTTGTCTTATCTGTGGTCGCTTAAAAATTCACGTTCATCAGTGCTGCTGTTATTGTTACCTACTTATATATATTTTTTATTTTTATTTTGTGTGTTGTTTCGGATTTCCTTTATTTATACGTGTTCATGTTGTGTCATCCGCAATAATAAACATTTCTTCTTCTTCATGTTGCACGCGTCCCTAGGCCACGGTGACCGCTTCCCATCAGGTGGGCCGTATGCTTGTCTGCCACCTAAGTGGTATAAAAAAAAAAATGTGCCTAATAGTAGACGTACTCACCAATTATCGAATTAGTTAGTTTTTAACTTCCAGTAGAGTATAGTATCTTCTAAACTATTATGAAATTGTAAATTAGTTGCCTGTAGGTAAATTGGAAATAAAAAAATAGGTTTATGTAAGTATATGAACAATTCTGAACTAAAAAATATTTTTCTTAAATTCTTTTTGTTTATTCGCGATGGACGCATAAACTACTAAACGGATTTTGTTGTGGTTTCCATTAGAAAGGGTTTGATCAAACTTAAAATCTGCGGTATTTTTGATTGCATTGAGTAAAAATAGACACTTCACTTTTATTTATTTGTATAGAGTAGGTATAGATAGTAATGTATTGATATGGTATTGAACTTCTCATATACCCATGCGAGGACCTGTAATAATCTATTGTAATACTTCAGTTAAATAAGCTACTTATCGGGACCTCCTTGAATAAATAAAAATATTATGTAAATTACTGTATCGTTAGTTTCGTCAAAAGCTTTATTTAAGTACTTACTTTCGGCAACTGCGCCGTTCCAATGTAGGCATACGGAATGACTAAATGAAATTTACTTTGGAAAAGTCAAATAATCGTGTTAATGTTGTTTATTTAGGTGTTTTGAATGTTGACAACATGGATAAATAATATGTACACAGACCGCGTCATACTAGGTTTTTTCTTTAAAACGCATCCTAATCTCGCATGCCTTTATGTTTAGGTTGTCGCGGGCAGGTCTTGTTGGCCATTATGCCACTGTGTCGATTTTTCACAGGGTCTACGCTTGTTAAACCGCACCCGGTACTAGTTTTGTATTGCCCATATGAAGTCATTTTCATGATGCCGCGCCGGCGCTAAATTTCCTAGGACTCACCATCCAGGCCATAATGAAATCCAATCTCGAAAGCATATTTTACTCAAGAACATCACTGACAAACAACATAAGTCCAATAGTTAATCTACCATTACAGTAACGTTAACTGAGCTGTTTTCCTGCACCATATTGGCCTGTTACGTTATCAACTCAAAAGGGAAAATAAATGACTTATAATATTTAACAAGGGAACATAATATTTCATGTATCCTTATTAGTTGTGTGGGCATGTAGGAGCAGGATTGATAATATTCTAGGACGATGCCTGTGGCGGATGAAGTGCGTTCAGTGCATATCAGATGCGGATTGGTACATAGGATATCCGTCCGTAATACCCAGAGTTGTCTCTTCCCGGGACGGTAATGGGTGCGGGACAAGCCAATCGCTTATCATGTGTATGTTTGGAAAACTATTTTACAGTAATAAGTTCAATTTTACGCGGACTCGTACGAATTACGAATCGTATAAAAAGGTATAGGTATAAAATGTACGATTTATTCCACTTTGCCACGAATGTTCGCGTAGGTATGTCATCCATATTTGGTGGTACTTTTAAGGAAGGCACTATTTGCAAGGCAGATTGCAAGGTCTACGGGCAGTTCACTGACATGTCTGACATATTATTTTAAAGATTTGTTCTCGTAAACAATCACGCATTCACAACGCTTTTTGTGCGACGTGATCGGTTATAGGTCACTCGTATTCAGGGAGATGTTGTATTTAGTGGAAAAAGCATCTGCCACGTATGCAATCAAGATAAACGCAGGTGTCTCCAAATTCGAACGAAGAATGTCCTAATGCTCATGTAGTTTGAAAATAAAATAGCTAGGATATGAAAGGACGTTTTTGTAAAAATGATTAACAATCATCAATTTATCAGGATGTTATTGATTACTTGTAATCTTATCACAAACCTATCATATATTATGTGGATACTATTGGACTATTTGACACGAGCACAGTAAATTGTAAGTATAATGACACTTTTGTTCAAACAAAATATATTATTCAAAACCTGTTTTGAATGTAATACCTCGTACACACTGAAATAGCTTTTGTTAGTAAACAATATGAGGCCTAATTTGGGTGGATTTTGTCAAACTGATTGTGATAAAACCAACAAGATATGATACAGTATGAAAATTCATATCGATCGTGGGACTGGCGTAGTATCTAGGATGTGAATTTATACATAAAAGCAAGAGTAAAAGAGAGTTTAATTATTGAAAGAATAATATAAATATGTCAATTTAACTTATTATTTTATAATGTGTTTACTTCCCTCCCAAATTTTTCTACCTCTAGAAAATAAATAAATAATTAATTAATTAATTAATTAATTAATAAATTTTTCTACTGCTCAAATGTTGGCTGGTAGAGAACTCTTTACATACCTACATTATTGTATTTCTTGTTTAATAATATTTGTCTATTTTATTGTGTACAATATGGAATTAAAGAACATAAAGAACAAGGGGATAGCGCGTAGGACCCCTGCTTTTCCGAAAGCGTGACGGGGTACCGTGATTTCTAAACCGGAAGGGGTCATCTCGAAGTCGGAGATGTCCCGTCGCGGGTCGTTAGGATAAAAATCAGATCCAACAAAACGTGGCTCCTTGTGAACGTAGGGTAAGTTTAGTGAAATTGCACGTCAGAATCGACACCACTGTGTTATAAAATTGGTTGAGAGGTCAGTCGGCGCCATCTTCGTGATACATAGTCTCATCTTCAATGCGTTCCGTCCATAGCATACGTTTAATAGATGCATCTCGAAGTCGGAGATGTCCCGTGTCGTTTGCATTTATTATATTAGTGTGGTTAAAGCGCAGGTGTATAAATAGATTATTCAGTGCAAGATGTCATAGTACTGCTAATAGTGCCGTAACTGGCGCGGTTAGCTCCATACATCAATAGCTGACCCAAGGCCATGCCATTGTTCAGCTACGCTTATCAATGTTATCGATTTCACACTGTTATAAATAGCCATTAAAGTATGACTTCGCTAACGTCATCTCGTGTTCATAGCAAAAGAAACTCCATGCGAACGCTTTAGCGGCTATATTTGCTTAACATACGTTATTTAAAGTGCTAAACGTTTTTGAACAAGTACCTGTAATAAAGCGCAGGTAGGTACCTTATTGCGTTGCTAAGTAGAATTCTCTATTTTATTATTAAAAGTAGAACCTATCACGAAGATGGCGGCGACTGACCTCTCAGCCAATTTTATGACACAGTGGTGTCGATTCTGGATGTGCAATTTCACTAAACTTAGGTACCTAACTTACCCTATGCTCACACGGAGCGACTCCACGTTTTGTTGGACCTGTTTTTTATTCAAAGGCCATGATAAATAGTTATTATGGTCTTTGGTGTGAACGTAGGGTAAGATCTCTAAATTTAAATTCCCATTTTATCCCGGTATGTTTATTTCAGAACTTTTTAAAACCATTAAATATTATTACGGCCTGCACCTGAATGTTTTTGCCAATTTTGGAAACAAAACAACATTTAATTTGGCTTTAAAGTCAACACAGAGACTTTGGTCTTTGGTCTTTGGTCAACATAATATTTAGAGATTTTAGATAAGTTTAGTGAAAATGCACAACTGAATCGACACCAGTCAGACCCAGTTTTATGTGCCTTTTGTTAATGAGTATGAAAAAAGATAATCGTTTCCTAGACGATGGTGGTGCTAGACATTAGATCTACACAGGATCTACACAATCGACACCTAGTTCGGAAGAAAATAATGTCAAAGGGAAACCGTTCGTGCCCACGGCCAATTTGAACCGCGCTTTTGGAAGTGTGGGAATAAAATTAAGTTAGTATTCATCTAAAAGCATAATCTAAAAGTGTGTTTTATCTCCAATACTGTATTTTTTTGGGATAAATATAATATAATAACGTTAATAATGGGTTATAGCAGGATAGTCATGTGAAAAATATAAATACCTAATACATATAAATTTTCCTCTTAAGTTTATATCAAATAGGTACCTACTCCTTTATATAATAGTTTCAACAATATATTATTTTTCTCATATTAGTAGAGTAGGTATATATTGTTGATAAAATTAATAATAAACATCTCACGATAGGTAGTTGACCTATTCACAAGTGGCAACACTAATTGCAGATAAAATTAAATAGGTACCTAAATATGAAGCTACTACAGATAACGTATCTATCTTAAAAATAGGGTAAACCATACATTGTCAGCCATCCAGTGGTTGGCATTTTTGGATTTACAGTGAAATAATGAGGCTTCTACACTACAAACTGACTGCAATCCGCCTAATGGTAAACTGAGGTGAAACACCATTCCGGATACTATCCTTAGAATGGTGGTCCCTACTATGACGGTCTCGATAGGTGCTTTATACCGCCTCGCAAAGACCGGGGATTGTAGGACGAAGAAGACACCTGTGTAGGCAATATAAATCTATTATACGAAGGAGATATGTTATTTAAATACAAACGCGATGTCAAATAGCCACAATTGTAGGTACAGCTGTATAACAAAAATCATCCTTTGTTCTCATAAAATTATTTGATTAGATTAGTGCTTGTTTGTCTGTCTTTCTGGCTGTTTGAAAGAGGTAATCTCTGGAACGGCTAGGTTGATTTGGACGGGAATTTAGCTGCCATATAGGTAATATTTTGAGGCGTAATATATGATATGACTTTAATTTTACAAAAATAATTATTGATTTTATAATATAACTATTGATTACGCGCAAAAACACTATCTATATTCTATATTCTATATCCACGTGAGCGAAGTTGCGGGCACAGTCAGTTTTTATATAAATAGCAGCCAATGAAGGGATGGTGTACCTTACTTGGTAAGAAACTACAAAGGGGTAGGTAGGTAACAGAGTGGACAATGACATAAACGGCTGGTCACTAAAGTCAAGGCCTCGACAATTCTTTGTGATTAAAATCGATACGGCTAACCTTTACAGTAATCGGGGTACTTTTTGTGGACACAGTCACGGCACCTACTTAGTACTAAATAATTTTAATTACTAGCAGCTGCTGCGCGACGTCACTTGGCTTATGTGTTTTCCTGACTATAATCGTACCGAATTTCAGGAAGATCAGTTTTTTTACCCAATTTAGGTGGCAGATTAACATACGGCCCACCTGATGGGAAGCCGTCACCGTGGATCTATGCACGTGTGCAACACCAAGGGCGTCATACTCGCGCTGCTGACCCTGCAGGGGGGTTAATGGGGATTGGGTGGAAAAGGAATGGAATTATAACGAAACAATTTGAACCTAAACTTAAAACGCGACCAAATGGTTAAACTAAAAAGCTAAATAACAAAAAAGACACTGAATGTGTGTGTTGTAGGTATTTACCAATGGTTAAGTTAAATGAATAATTCTTTGCAAAAAAAACCGGGTTCAACCGACCAAATTGAAATGAAACCACACGGGAGGCACCAGCTATCAAATAATTTTTCAAAATTGGTTCACCTAGTCGAAAGTTCTGAATTAAGAAACATAAAAAAAATACAGTCGAATTGAATGCCTCCTTTTTTAAGTCGGTTAAAAAAAGACACTAAATGTGCGTTGTATTAACCAATCAAATGGCTGTCCATAAGTTATATGAATAAATGAAACGTATTGCAAAGATCATAGAAAGTACTTATAAAGTAGTATAAGTTGACGTATCTAGCGACCTTGGTGTCGCGTTTATAACCGGCAAGGTCGGAGGGACAAGGTCAAGGAACGGTTTTCACGGGGGAAATGTTTGATTACATAAAGGGCAATTTAGTATAATTGTGACGTCACAACTTTTTCTGTTATATTTTTTATTACTGCATTCACTTTCTTGCTTTTTATACAACTAACTGTGCTGGTTTCATCCATCGTACATGGTTCGATACTTATTAATATTATAAAGTATTTGTTTGTTTGGTTAACACGTTTATCTCAGGAACTAATGGTTCAAATTAAAAAAATATTTTATTATTGGATAGCTCATTTATCGAGAAAGGTTCTAGGCTATTTATCATTACGCTACTACCCAAGAAAGCGGAGCTGTAACCATAAAAGTCAACAAATCGGGCAAATTTTTATACATCATTGTAAAACTAATAATGTAGGAGTTAAATAACTGCCAAAGGTGAAGGGTCACGGAGAAGTCGCGGGGCACGGTAATAGTAGCCAATATAAAGCAATCATAAAATGGAAAGCGAACCTCGGACTCCGAGTCGAAAGCCGGACGCACCGGTCAGCGAGGTCGGCTCCGATTAGATACTTCCAATGGAAGTCATATCTCATATGGAAATATAATCACGCCACCATCGCCATTATATTAACAAACTAGCGTACCCGCGCGCGGCTCCGCCCGCGTGAATGTTGGCTATCGCCACCAAGTCTTTTTTAAGCTGAGGGACTGCCCGTACTAACTTTCAATGTCTATTCCTTCGCAATCAGTGGTTGCAGCTAAACGTATTCATTTCATCTCAAGTTCTATCAAACCCTTCAAAGTACAGTGCCATGCATCGCGGCCAAAGCCCGTTTATTTACCATCATTATCCTTTTTCATTGTCTTCTAGATTTTATGGGGATTAGATAGCTGCTCTGGCCAAAGTATGTGTGACTCAGAAGAGGTCCTTTGAAAAACCCTTTCATCATATTTGCATTGCACTTTCACATTCGATGCACTATTTTAAATTAGTGAACATTATTTATTTCCGAAAATCTGATTTTTTTATTATTAAAATCTTGCTACAGACATTGACATTTGACAACCTGATTTAATATTCAAGAAGTTCATGAAAGTAAAGAAAGAGGATATACTAATAAATACTGATCAAGTGCGAAATGGGCTCGTGCGGATTTCCGCACGACAAAAAAAGGGGGCGAACTTAACTTTGTTGCAGTGCTTCTTGTCTTGAATGACAGACATACATTTTTTTTTGGTGAAGTAGGTAATATTTATGCTTTCCGGACTTCTCCCTGTACTTATGCTATAAGATTTTACTTTCTGCAAAATATCTGGATTCTAGCCCAAAGGAAAATACCCCTTTTTTTCGTGCGCGATAACCCCGTCGGGCTTCAACTCAACGGAGCCAACGGAGAGGTTGGTATGTATGTCCACATACTCTCTATGGTGACCATGGTCGGCACCAGGGACCTCACCATGAGGCTAACCCTACCGACGTCTGCTTCTAGGACATGGCGCCACTCTATCCACTCTGGACACTCTACCAGTGTATGAAGAGGTGGTGTGCTCACGGATCAGCCCCGGCAATGGTGGCATTCAAACGTCAGCACCCTGCCTACGCAATGCAGGAACTCACCAAAACAGCCGTGCCCATCAGTAAGCCTTGGATAGCTCAGGGTCAAGGGTTACCTTAAACTTCGGCGTCTGTAGACCCAAGATGGAGTTTGACTTTAGTCGGTCAAGTCCGATATTACGTCCCTACTGGCCAGAGGAGGGGAGAGATTCGTGGGGATTTCCGCACAAAAAATAAGGTACGGCTTCCTAAAACTCTCCAATTGCGGTGCAGGTGACTCACTAACGTCGCCGAAGGTAACTTAACGACCTCCGTCCTCCATGAGTGCAGGCCAGGAGATGGTAAGTCAAGCCACCTATTAGTCGATAGTGAGACCACAGTTTGGATATTACGCTTCGTGTAATGCCAAGCATTATCCGCAACATTCCTTTTATCTAATTCAACTTGATCAAAATCGATCTTGATCAAAAGACGGATAACGAAGAGATAAGGTTTTTTTTCCTAATCAGGCACAGAACCCTAAAAATCAATACATTCTATTTACTTTTGAGGAAAAAGAAGTAAGGGATATTACTCTATGAAAATTTAGACAAAGTCAATTTTAGTTCCTGTTGCTATGACAACTATTATAGATGGCGATAAAAACGTTTGCAACATCTAATTTTCTTTTTATTACTAAATTTCCTGAATGAATCATATATTTTTGGTTATGTTATGTGCTATTCGAGGCGGAGACAAATCCAAAAAATCATAGATCATGAAAATCTGTTCAGTCGTTCTTGAGTTCTGGCAAAAGCACGTTTTTAGCCCTTTTTAGGGCTTTAGGGTTCGAATTTTAAAAAATCCTTTCTTAGTACACCTCTACGCATCAAAACACACATATTCTGCAAATTTCAAGCCTCTACGACCAGCGGTTTAGGCTGTGCGTTGTCTCTAGGTCAGTCAGGACTTTGAATTATATAGTATAAGATTATCAATTATAAAGTCATATTAATTGTAATTCATATGCGCAGGAAACATCGGATTGTAAAATTAATAGCTTTGAAATACGTTATAGGTAGTTTAATGTCATCCATTATTAAAAAACAGCAAAGAGTAAAATCATCATCTACCCGCCCTTGTCCCAATCTGGGGTCGGCGCAACATGTCATTCTCCTCCATACAATCTTGACAGGTGCTAACTTCTCAATCACTCCCTTCCTTTCCATTTCGTCTTTCATACATTCCATCAATCTTTTCTTAGACCTAACTATGCCCCTAAAGATCTCTACATAATACTTTGAATCACATTACTCTCATCTCTTCTCACAGCGACAATCGCTCGCTGATAAATTTTTCATTGACGGTGCAACTTTCAAACCTGGTGTTAGTAGACGTCCATAGGCCACGATATCCGCTTTCCATCAGGTGGGCCGTTTGCTTGTCTGCCATCTAAGTGGTATAAAAAAACTAATTATTCCATAATCTGTCCATTTTTGTCACATTAATATAGTAGAAAATCAACAGTAGGTATATTTGTATGTAGGTATATTTATACTTTTTTTGGGTAGCTAATTTTAACATCTTCGATTTCTTTTTCACAGCTTACATCAGCGCTAATCATATCCGTGGGCACGACAATCTACGCAATCTACCACGATGTGTCTTTCTTCCTGGAAGACCATTTCTTCTCGCCGGCAACTTTTGTCATCGTCATCGGAATCATGATGCTGTTCATCAGTTTGTTCGGATGCATTGGAGCCTTGAAGGAGAGCACCTGCCTTGTTAATATTGTGAGTACTTATGTACATACTTTGTACTTACAATTCAGAGTATTAAAGAAGTACCGATCGATGATCCCAGGTACTATGGAACCATGGAACTGATACTGATATTTATGGTAGTGACTGTCGCATACTTCCGCTACGAAACCAACAGTTATATTTTTATGCTATAAACTTTATTGTACACATAACATATTGTGATACATTAAACAAAATTATGTTTAGGCACACAGGCGAGCTTAACTTAATGATGAATTTTCTTCCAGCAAACCCTAGAGTGATAGAGAAGAATAAAACAGAGGCAGAGGGTAGAGCCAAATATAGACGTGGAACTGGCAAATTAAGAAAGAGTTTCTTACTGTGTATCCTCCTCCTAACGATTGTTTTTCTTTACCAGTTCGCAGTCATCCTCAGCTTAGTATTCATCTTGGAGATAGCAGCCGCCATCGCGGCGTACAGCTTGCGCAACCAGGTCTCTGGCATGCTGGATGATAAACTGAGGAGCACGCTGCCCTTGTACCACGAGAATCAAGAAGTTGCTGATGCTTTCGACTTCATCCAAAGCAGAGTGAGTAAAACTGTCTGATGGGAACAAATAGGGCTTTGGTCCTGGAGAATACCTTACGCATGCATAGGTAAATCAGATCGAAGAGATTTTAAAGAAAGCCAAGTGTGTATATATGTGAATTATTCCCAGTAGTCCCCTCTCACTCGAACGACTGCAGAATCTGGCAATCCCCTTCATTTTTGGGCCCCGGAAGTATGACCATGTTTCCGATTTTCTGACAAGGTTGAAGTGGTTACCTATTCAGTAGGGTCGAGATTCCCATATCCTCTTTCTTCTCTACTCTATCCTTAACAATGCGCATTCACCTTAATGAAAGTAGAAGAAGCGAAGGGCATTATGCCAAAAATACCAGGATCGTAGCAAGTGGAAAGATAGGTATTATCTTTGCCTACCCCACTGGGAAAGAGGTGTGACTATGCGGGGTGTCCTGGAATATTGGGCACCTAAGCTGTGTGCGCCCAACTTCACCTGCGAGCCGGTACACCTGCTGTATTAAGACGGGCTCTCGAGGCTGGGGATCTTAGACAGACTCAAAAGTTGATAATGAACGGTGGCAATGAATGGTGTGATAGCTTACATATGTACATACAAATCACGCCTTTTTCCCAGTGGGGTAGGCAGAGACAACATCTTTCCAGGTAGCTCACCGTATCCAATAACTTATATTTAAACAATAACACAAAACCTTCTATGTGTTTTTCAGTTGAACTGCTGCGGCGTAGACACCTACATGGACTGGAGTGTCGTAGACTCAAATACTGGCATCGCTGTGAACAACATCACAGTGCCCAACTCCTGCTGTGCCGAGACCCGTTCTGCGTACGTCGGAGATGTGGAAATCGACGAATGTGTGAAGCTCTACGCAAACGGATGTCTTCCTAGAGTCTTCTATTTGGTTTACCAGAGCGCTGGTCTTCTTGGAGCTGGAGCCATGACTATTGCTTTCATTCAGGTTCTTATTTATTTCGATAATCTAGTTTTGGATGTACGGTATGGCACAAGCCAACCTCACTTGCAAGCCAGTACACCTGCTAATTGACTGAGAAGGCTCTGATACAGGCTTTTCTCTCAGGGTTGAAAGGTCAGAAAGCAGTCGCTACCAGCAAAGCTAATATATCACATGATGAACATGATGATATTCATTTATCTGGTCATTTAAGAATACCCAATTATCATTATAATAGACATCAATACCTTTACAGAGTTTACAGCACCATCAACAAATAAATAATACAGAGTGATTCATAGTCTGATGACTATGTATCGTTTATCTATACCTAGATGCCCAGCTCGATAGCTTGGCATCTATAGATAATGAACATGATAATATTTATCACTATAGATTTAAGCATCGATTTTTCTGAAACACCCTCCAACGGCTGAATGGATCTGGTTGAAATTTGGTACAGACATAGATGTGGGATAATAGATGGACTTTTTATCCCTGGAATAGGTTCCCATGGGAAGCAGGAGTGGGAACAGAGACGCGGGAGGAGCCGCGGGCAACAGCAATTCCTAAATATGACTAAGTTTTCATGTTGACGGCAAAATAAATGGAATTCTGCGTTATCATTATCACTTCGAATAAATGTACCTACGTCATGTTCACTTTTATCTTATCAATTTTCAGATTATCGGTATCGTGTTTTCGTTCTCCCTGGCCAGCTCTATCCGCAAAGCGAAGTCTGAACGTGAACGCAGGCGCTGGGAAATTCGGGAACAAGTGATCAACGCCTACACTTCGCTTAACCCTGAAGATGAGAAGAAGACAGCTGCTGTCTACGTACCTTTCCACGGACAAACGAACGCTTAAACAGAAGGAATTATACTTGATCTTGAAAATGTTTTAAGATAAGTTAACCAGTATTAGTGCCTAGCAAAGAAACTGGAGTCAATTGTATGCGATAACGAGTTTTGAACATTTGCAAAATCAAGCTTATTTTTGCTTGTTTTAGGGATTTATTTAAGAATAGAACGTTAGTGTGTCTGACTTGCGTGAAAATGTGCCATGTCTTTTCTGGCTCAGAGCACTTAGCGAATCAAAATCTTTTAACTGAGACGAGCACAACGACGTTTGTGTTTGTGCTTGTATCGCTAGAATTTCTACAACTATAAAGTTAATCTACCAACTATTATTTCACATTTTATAACAACTTATGAAATTTCAAGGATCTGCTCTTATTAAGCACCCGCTTGCGGCTGGTCCATTGTTGCCTTAAAGTAAAAACTTTCACCAAAATATTATAACGTTTCCGAGTCTAATGAAACAGAAAAAAACAATCCGTTTGTAAGCCAACGAAGATCTATTTTGGGCGACTTTCTAAAAGAATTCATGTAAAATAATTAAAATTAATATAATTTAATATTACATTTTGTGATTTTATAGATCATGAAAATTGGTATAAATTTGAACTACGTACATCATTGCAAACTTAATAGAAAGTAGTAAGATTAGCTTTGTGTCTTTCAGTTTTGATTGTGTAAATAAGATAGATATAGTAATAATTATTCTCCTCTTCCTTCCTGGATTCCCTACAGCCGAGGATCGTGTCACGTTCCCTTTGGGTGCAGACAATTTACTGAGCTGCACGACGATTTCGTCACTGCATCAGACCACGCCGTAGGTGTCCTTGTTGCATGTTGCCATCTTTTCTTGACCTGTTGATAATTGCTTCTCTACATTTTGCCTTGAAAAAAGCTTGATTCATAGAAGCATGTTCAATTCCTGGCACATTGTGGAGAGAAACGTGCTGATGTAGAATTCTTGTAGTAGTCATAGCCATTCAAAGTACATTGAGTAATCGCCGTCATCTCTGCATTCCGTTTAAAACGTATAGATCGTACTGATATCGCGGTTTTTCAAGATCCAAGTTTCGGCACCGAATGTAAACTTCGAAAGTACTAGAGCTGATTTCAACCGCCACTCCTCAGTTGCGAATCAATTACTTCACTTCTTGCAAAAGCATTTTTGGGTTACCCATAACAGTTTCGGCTATATCATCTCTCCGGCACATCTACGGTTTCCATCGTTACCGACATTGTCACAAGTTTTCATTCAAGTTGAGTGCATCAAATCTTCTACTATGTCTACTTTGGCACTCGTCAATTTTTCTTCAGAGGAGCTTAAGCTTCTTTAGATTATAATTAAAGTAGGAAGGAAAAAGCAGTGGTAGATGCAGTCAGAGGTCCCGAATTGGTACAATTACAAAGAGTCAAGGAAATCTCATGGGTTCTTTCTTCGCCGGTAAGGCCAATGAGATATATGCGTGCTAGAAAGAGAGCGTGACAAAGCGATACTGCGTGTAGAGCAACCATTCCGGCGATATGCTTGTCTTGTAAACGGAAAAAATTACCAATTAGGCGGAAATTACTTTATTACATTTTTCTTTTGACATAGATATAAGATAAAATATTAATATAACAATTTTATGGATGTCCACGTCGTAGAGTCTTTAGGAGGTAAATAATGCCTTTGCCAGATCGAAAGGGGCGGTTCAACTGAGGACGTACCACCCTCACACTTCATACCTTCGGATTTTTAAAGGCATATAATTTTGACATAGTACACTATGAGCCACTTTTATTATAAATACTGTAACTATATGTGATTTTACTATAACATTCCATAATATCTAGAAAAATTTATAGAAATATTTTACTTTATTTTTACGACTAAAAAAATCAAAGAAATGTTTTACTTTAATATTCTGTTATTTGTAAATTCATGTTTTTTTTTCTATTTAAGAATATCATTGAGTGAAATTTTTAGAGATTATGAATTACTTAACTATCGTTCTTGTCAATATTATAAAAATTAAGTATTATAACGAGTATTGCATAGAAATATTTTTATTTACAATATTATTGTGGTTTTTATTTATCATTAAATATCAGATCCTTTATCCATTCCGTACCCAAGATCCTAAATATATATTTTTCTTTCTAAATTCTGTCTCAACCAAGGTCTCAACTAAAGGTTTGGGGTGCATTAGGTGACATTCACTGTCGAATTTTTACATATTACAGAAAAGTTCGTAGTTATAAAGATATGGCACCCAATTAAGTATATCCTAATAGTAAGGCGAGTAAGTGATTCGGTATTTGACCAGCTGCGTTTGTTTGCACACAAATAATGTCGCGTTTGACATTCTCCAGTTTCTCGTTACGAATACGATTTGAATACATAGATACTATTCGAATGTAATTTCGTACTCGCCCTACAGTTAAAGCACAGTACAAGGAAAAGAAACACGTAGGTAGTATCATGTGACCTCTACCTTATCTTAAACATTTTGAAGGAGGTAGGACACGACGGTATCTCCTGTCTGAATGAGCAGTCCAACTGGGTCCGCCCGGTGAGTAGGGTAAGCAGAGCTCACAAACTCCCCCTCCCCTATCCCCTAATCCCACCTCCAACCCCTCTAATCTCCCCCCCCCCCACCCCTCCAGGGTTGGCAGCACGAGTGTGACACCCCTGGTGTTGCATACGTCCATAGGCCGCGGTAACCGCTTTCCATCAGGTGGGCTGTGTGCTTGTCTGCAACCTAAGTAGTATAAAAAAACATCAGTTAATAATTTGCTGTTTCCATTCCTTATTTTCTGGAAACAGGAACTATAGATTTGTATAACACTTTACAGGTTCAAAATACGTCATACTTACAGCTAAGTATGTTACAGACATTTCTTTGTAGGTATACATGGACGGTGATAAGGAGTAGTCAAATATGTGAACGATAAGTGTAAATCGGTGTCTACGATAACCATTCATAATGACGTCATCACAGTGATTTCACTATAAAATAATTATTTACACAATATATACTAAGAAACAGCCACCATTTATTCAGGTTGTATTTCGTCACATTGGCCTATGTGGCCAGAGACCGCGACCGGTCTTGACCGCCAACAGAGGCAAGCCCAACGTCGCCCGTATATTGTTGGGGTTTAAATTTTCATTGCCTCTAAATATTAATTAGTATAGATATTCGTGTCAAGAGTCAAGCTTTGCATTGCTGGCTAGGAAGATCATTTACAAACGATGATCCTAATACAGGCAAAATTCGCACGGAATATCCTAAAGGCTAGAATCCTATTGCAGTATCATTACAGTCCAATTTGTACTAAGTATGCCTAAAACCCGCAAATTATTAATTTTTCCTTAGAGCCTTTGTTTCTACCTACAATATCGGGAACTTTACGCGGGGCGTAAAATAGCATCTGATGAGGCCGTCCAGTTGAAGCCACTATTCAAGCATTAATTGTATTGCAAAGGTGACCCGTATCCCTGAAACGTCTTCTTTAGCTCACCATAAGGTGAGGTGAACTCAATTTGACGCGCTCTACATAAAAACGTGCAAGCTAAAACTTAAACCAAAATCGGATGAACTATAAAAGCATCGCATAAAGAACAAACAAGGGTTTGAAAAAATTATGTAAGCCTACTTTTTCTAAGTCCTTAGGGCCCAGTTAACGAAAGCAGTCGTAATTTATAAGCGAATAATAAATTTTAACTAGTCAGCCCTTCCCCCTGGTAAGAGCTAAAATATTCGTTCAGGAAATGCTTAAGCACCCCATTAATAACTAAAATTAATACCGACCACCTTATGAGAACACCTTTGGAAATTATAATACAACTAGCCGATACCCGCGGCACCGCTCGCGTAAATGTCAGTTATCACAATTTTGGCTATACTCGTAAGTATCTCTGGTTCTACTCAACCAATTGCATTCAAAAACATGCCTACGGCAGATTTTAATTCTAACCAAGACCAAAAAAAACCAAGACCTCTTCAATAGCAAAAACTACATCGAAATCCGTTCAGTAGGTAGTTTTTGCATCCATCACGAACAAACAGAAAAACAGACAAGTATTCCAAAAAAATATTTTTAATATCTCCAATGTACCTACAGACACACAGCTGCTTTACAATTTCATAATAGTAGGTATAGATAGATAGACATTAATGTAGTCATATTTTCATACGTGATTTTGAAATATGTCTGAACTGTATGAGCGGGGAGTCTATAATCTAAAATCGATATTGGTCCGAGGTCAGCTATTAGTTGCGATGGTTACCAAAACGTAAACTTTACTAAAAAAGCAATAAAAACGTTAGAATAACATTTGAGTTAGGATTAACAAGGTAAGTTGTAGAAGTGATTATAATAATTGTAATAGGACTCGGTTTAGTCAGCTATTGGTCTTCTTCTTTCGTGTCGATTTGCCATAGTGGCGTACGGGGAGGGCCCGAGTCGCTATTGAAAACTATTGATAGGAAAATCAACTTTATCATTTATTTTATTACCTTGTTGAGACAACCATTATATAAACCCACCATATAAAGCACTACACCATCATAAAAACGCAAAACAATGCAATTTTAATCAGGTAGATAATACCTACGTGTCATCATAATTTATTATCGTATTTTCTTCGTAGATGTTATTAGTGCCTGAAGTTGGACACACGTATCGTCCTTTCAGAACTGAAGTGCGGCCAGTGTTTGTAGTTGGAAAACACCGAGTCACTCACACATAAAACAATTTGTTATCAGATCGTGGTCGAGTTATCAACAGATATCCGAGCTATAAGGGTGTTGAATTTGGAATCATTAAGTCGTTTGTGTGTTTTTGAAAATGGCTGCTGAAGAGAATACTCAAACTATGAAGTTCAAGACGCAGGCGGAGTACAACATGAAATCGATCAGGTTTCTGTTGTTGACCATCACTACTATGTTTATTGTGAGTACTTGGATTTAAACTAATCGCGTAATCTTATAAATACTTACCTAAGTCCACACTAACCGTCTATTGCGTAGGTAAAGTCGCCATCGGTAAGTTAACCGAACATTTTAGGTCTGAAACTTTACATAAAGTAACAAACAAAAACTGAAAAATGTTGCTTTTACTGATTTCTTTCATGGTAAATAAAGTTTGCAAAATTGTCACTTTTGAGGATGACCGTACCTACCTACAGCTAACTATTGTAAATAGGGTCTACCAATTTATAGTTGCCATGGATTAAACCTGAAAACATGCAACTTTTAAAGCTAGAATGCGTTCTAGCTTTAAAAATTGCATGTTTTCAGGGGCCTTACTATGCACTCTTGATGGCCATTCAAATGCGATGCAGTTCTACTCAGGGAGAGAGATGGAGCTATCAAGCTATGCACCGTGTATAACGCCATCTCTCTCCCTGAGTTGAAATATATCATAAAGTGAAGTTAAATACATAGGCACCAATATGATAGACCCTAGGGTGTAAACGGTCAGTATACGTACCTTTAGTTTTATCTGGCTGATGTGTGTACCCATCGAGACATATATATCGATGTTTCACTTTTCTTTTTATAATGCTTCTTCTGAATTACTTTCTCTACCTCTGAATGTATAAGTACCTACATAATTTTCATCTTTCAACTATTTCTTTACCATGGACGACTTACCATTGAGTAATCAATACATAAGCCACTGTTAGATAAGAGAACATATTATACTCATATATTCTAGTGCAAAATAAAAAACCTTTTCCGTATATTCGTATCTGATTCCTGAAAATGTTTGATTGTGTTTATAAGCCATTGTTATTTAAATGTACAAGTAGCAAGAGACGAAGTATAACTGTACCTACGTCAGACTAAAAGAATTATGCTGAATTGTTTTGTAGGTCAACAGATTCTTCATTATTTTAATCCATTTAATCGTATTATAAGCTAGTACCTACTTAGTGTAACGAATTAAACCTTTCAAACATAAGCACACAATAAAAATACACAGCCCTCTCTATAGACACTCAAACTACCTAATATGGAATTTAGAAGGCGGATAAACATACCTTGATAAGATGCCTACATTGTTTTTAGCAACATACACATTATACTGCTAATATAGAGACACTGTTAGACACACTTAATATTCATGGATACTTAAAAATATTTGCGCTGAGCAGGAATCGATCCTGTGACCTCTCTACTGCACTGTTACTACGGTTCGCGAGTGTGTAATACCCGTTTCCGTAGCCCACAGGATTGAGGATTCTATTCCTTTGGGTAATCACCTCTGTACCCTTAAAGTAGGACCTGTCCATGTTCGCATATGACTGAGTAATTAATTCAATATTACTCATGATATGTGTTGAATGTATCTAATATAAATGCAAAATAAATCTCTATCTTATCGGAGCTACTTTGTTTACTCAAGGGCATTTTATGGAAAACACACACACAGGTACACGAAATATTAAGAGCCGATTGGGTTAATGATAAATTGATATCTAATCGATACAAATCGAATCACGATGCCTTGTTGGTAACCTTACACCCCGGTAATTGTGACCCGAGACGACGCGGCGGCGAGTGGTTTTAGGCTGACTTACGTAGTAACTATTTATTAATCTGTGGTCTGACATAGCCACCCCTGATGGCCGACGGGGTTGGTATCCGTGGGGATTTACCTACGCACGAAAAAAAGGTATACGGATATAAATATACAGTGATAACATACCTACTGTACATACAATAATGCTATCAGTCCCTAATCTTTGAATGAAGAATATGTGACGGGATGTGAACTTCATCAGTCTTAACGCAGATAAACCAAGATATTCTTGTCACTTGTATCGAAACAGGATATATTATGATATAATATCATCATAAACTCATCCCGCGTTAATACCAGTTGCAACCTTTCACCTCCTGGGCCAGTGGATAAGTGTCAGAAGTCTAAATCGCTAAGGAATAGAATAAATTAAGTCGACCAATCACACTCCAACTCGTGATCCCGCCGCGACGCGCGCATCGTAGGTACGCCGGCGACGAGCTTGGATGTGATTGGTCGACCTAATCTATTCGTTTCTTTAGCGATTTACGCTGTGACACTTGTCTACGGGGGCTGATATTGCATAGATTACTTTCATCATCACATGTTGCAACCGGAAATGATGCGCACAGTGAAGTATGAAAGGAGCTTCATCAGGCACGCTCAGGCTGCGTAATGATCCCTGATGTGGTTTCAACATTACAATATGGGATTCTTCAAGAAAACCATTAGAAGTCTATAAGGCCACGGTAACCGCTTTTACCGAGATGGGCCATGTGCTGGTCAGCAACCTAAGTGGTATAAAGAAATGCCCTACTTCTCGGCCTCTGTGGCGTAGCGGTAGTGCATGCGACTTCTACGCAGTAAGCGCGGGTTCGATTCCCGCTCAGTGCAAATATTTGTATGCATCAATATGTCTATTTGCATTGGTCTGGGTGTTTCTATGTATAATAAGTATGTATTTACAAAAAAAAAGTATATAAGTATGTTTATCAGCATTCTAGAACCCATAACACAAGCTATTTAAACTATGCTTACTTTGGGTCTAGGGAGCGCTGTGTAGAATGTCGTAGAATATTTATATTTTATTTTATTCTCTGACTCCTGTACTTTTACGAGATTAAAAATATGTTTTCTAAAGTCGAAAATGTTTTTTACAGGCGATTTCTATCTTGATGATCGTGGTCGGCAACGGCGTGTACGGCCATTACCATAGCTACTCATTCTTCTACAAGCACACAGTGGGCAGTTACGTTACTCCGTCGGCACTTTGTGTGTTCGTCGGCCTGGCGTTGTTGGTTATCTCCATGTTTGGATTCTTCGGCAGTCTCAAGAAGAGCACCTGCATGGTCAACATTGTAAGTAATTTACTTCATCCTCCAAGCCTTTTCACAACTCATTTGAGGTCAACTTTTCTGTGTAACTACGAAGCGGCCGATGGTTGTTAGATAATTGTTGAACTTTTTAGGGTTCCAACTACCATTCTAACATTCTAGGGTTCTAGGGTTCTAACGACTGCCATAGATGTTCGTATGGCAACCGGGACCGATGGCTTAATGTGCTCTCCGAGGCATGAAGGGTTAAGAAATAAATATCTTAAGAATGAACACTCATCTTAAGAATTTGGTTAGATTATGCATAACTTTGCAATGTATTAACAGTCTCTTTATCTACTTAACCACAAGAAGCGTCAATTGCTTTTTCACACCAAACAACCAGATTCCAAGGTGTCCTCACTGTTTGTATTGTATCATTTAATATACTGAATAGTCATTGGTACCAAAAACATAGGTACCTGTTAAAAAGGGGGCCAAGTTCCTATCGGCTAAAGGTTTGCCTAAAAAAGGACTGAAATCCAATCCAATGCCAAGTTTAGATGCACTTTAAAATCGATCATATTAATCATCTAAATTTGAACTTGGCAGGTTAATTTAACTATATAAATAATACATTTTAATTATACAATTAATTAAGTGTTACGTACCTACAGCACAAAAACCTGCCTAATTTATCTATTTATTAGTAATTCTAGGATTCACTAAAACGCTTTTATTATCACATTTTATTGAAAATATTATTCTATTTCAGTATGCCGTGATCCTGACTTTGGTGCTGATCTTCAAACTGGTTATCGTGATAATGGCATTTACAGTAGATACACAAACTATAATCGACAGCTTTTCCATTCCTGTGTGGTCCCTAGAAGACCCTGAAATAAGGACTGAAGTTGATTATTTACAAAGCACCGTAAGTAGATATCTATCCGAGGGCAAATTCTAGTAAGAAATATGAAAAAAAGCCCTCTTTTATTTAGCCCCTGTGTAACTTGAGTTATGCATATTTTTCTAAATTTTCAAATACTTATTATATATTACGAAACTATTGTGTATTCTGTAATTACAGCTCGGATGTTGCGGTAGTCAAAGTTACATGGACTATTTTACGGGTATGAAATTCCCGGACGATATGGCTACCGTGGTGGTCAACAAAGAGATTGATGGCGAGCTAACCTCCATGGTGCTACCAGCCACCTGCTGTGTGAACCCCAGCGAGCAACAGTGCACTAGGATGTGGTCTACAGGATGCAAGCAAGCGTTGGCTAACACGATGAAGCAAAATGCCACAGTCATTGGAGTACTTGGAGTGTCCGTTATGTTTATAACTGTAAGTTTATTTTTAAGAGCAATAACGACTCATCACCTTCTGCCTTTTTTTCAATCCTTTCTTTGTCATGTCCATTTCTATTAGCAATAACGACTAATTTCTAAAAGCACCGTCAGATAGATACTCCTTTATAAACTACCAAAGCTACCCCTCCCGTGACGTTGGCAATATCATCGACGAATGATGGATCCAATTGTTTTTTTTTTTAAGTGATGGCAAGGATAACTATAATTTAATTCAGGGAATTACTAAATTCTTGTTTAAACTGGATAAGCTCGGCTTGATCCCTAATTGTTTATCGTATGTTTATTTTCAGACTTTAGTAATATACCTACTTACATATTTTTTCATTTCCACGATAGCAGTTTTTGGCCCTAGTTTTATCGGTCACAGTAGTTAGTCAACAAATATGCGTGCAGACTTATTTGTTTAACTCAAACATACCTACAGTCGAGACAGGCGGCCTACTTTTAATGTGCATATCTTAGCGATATCTGGCATGTTCCGATTACCTTGTTTCTAGTGTGGAACAAATATTACCTACAAGAAAAAAGTACCTAGATGTAGATTATCTTGTTTTATAGATACCTATCTATAAATTCTGTATATCTATCTATAGTACAGTAACCTCACTTTTGATTTGACACATTGGGAAGAAGAGCTAGAGTCCGGCTGTGCTTCAATTTTGTAGAGAGCTCTCTCTATTAGTTCAAACCGTCAATATTTCTAAAATATTAAAATTGTAGCTTATTTTTAACTAAGTACGTACTTTAAAAAGATATCGTAGGTAGGTAGATAGAGGTGTGAAGTATAATAGACAGGCGACTTTACAAAAACGAAATAAGCCGCTTACTGTCCCCTACTCTTCGCGAAGATAAAGCCCGGGTAATGTAACTTGTAGCCATATTGGGTAACTATGGCAACAGCGAAGAAAGGAATGGCAACAACGGCTTCGGTCCGGCAAGTTGTTGTTTACTTGATGAAAATATTTTTATTGTATCTACACACGAAAAAAGGGTTAAAATGAAAATCAATCTTATCTTACTTATCAAGCATCTAAATTCAAGTATGATGTTTGCAATGAATAGCTTTTTGATCGGTGATACCTATGAAATAAGTTTCTATACCTATTCACTGGGCGCAATGACAGAAAGGGGGGAGATCTTTTCGTTGTAATCCGCATTAAATCAAAATTAGAGTTGCAGTGTCTATATTCGTCGATAAAATTTAACTGAATTATTATCATACAGATAACTTTCCAGTCATCTCATTTGCATTTAAAACGCCAAATATGCTTAACACGTTCGCTGCGAAGCCAAATCAAACGAATTTTTCAGCAGTGCGATAGGAGGCCTATATGCCTTAAATGTAACCTTTTACTGGTGCGATTAAGGTCTTTAAGCCTCTTACCGAATTTGATCATTTAAATGTCATTTTCCTTGTGATAAATCATAAAAAGTCTAAAAATAAATGACTGTCTTATAGGTAAAGAGCTACTCTGCTTATATTTACGTTCGCCTGAAGGTATGTGGTCAGGGAAGCCCAGAAAATGAGAAAATTTTTAGGGGGCACATCAGCCTCCCATCGCACTGAATTATATGTTCAAAATATGTTATAACTAGTGATGTGCACATTAGATCGTCCGTCCGGCTGCCGGCGTCCATGCGTGAAAAATAAAACTTATCATTACTTTTGAGAAATTCAATAAGTATCAAACATGTCTGTTATAAAAATATTGTAAACACATCGGTTGTTTGCAATCAACTCAAAAATACTTAATTTTTTAACTTTTTGTTTGTTTCGCGACTGTTCATAGTGGTACGTAGAATTTCGTAACATAACCGACACATTTTTTTCTTTGGTCACCATTTTTCTGAAACTTGTGATTTTTCTGTAGCTTTGCAACACGTGGGTTATCTATCACATGCCACTAATACACTCTGCAACGTCACTTGATACGGAAAAAAAGTGCATCACTAGTTCATAGGTCATTAAATTATAGATAATAACAGGTGCGGGAAGGGGCGGAACGACCTACTACGTTTTAAGAGGTCTATAGGCCTCTTACCCGCACCTTGAGATGATATTTCCCTTGTAGTGCGGTAAGGGGTCTTTAAACCTCTCACGTATATTTTGAGTAATTCTAGTTACAAATGAATAGAACAATATAATCATATATTTATCTCTTTTTTATATTCAGAAACCTACTAGCTGTGACCTCCGCACTAGACGGAGATCACTGTATTTTTCCGCGCACCGAGCGATCGTACACGTAAGGGGTCTTTAGACCTCCTAACGCAGCGAACGTGTTAATTAGCAGTTTAGTGGTTAAAGAGTCAGCCCTACGGTCCCGGGATCGAATCCTGAAAATTACACTACCGATATGAATCAACTCCTAACACAAGCAATTATATAGCTTAGCTGAAGGGGTAAGGAACAATATTAGTAATTTCGGTTAAAATAAAGATTATATTCTTTACGTTTCAGTTACTGGGCATCATATTTTCCGTGCTCCTGGCTCGCTGCATTCGCAGGATGAAGAGTGAGAAGGTCTTGATGTCATGGAAGATCAAGGAACAGATGATCATGGCCCGGCAGGTCGAAGATGGGTTCAAAAACGAACAGGAACAAGAACAGGAACAGACACAAGGACAGGAAAAAACACAGGGACAAGCACAGCCCGACCACGTATACATTACTCCCCAAGCTACAAGTGTTGCTTAAGTATTTATGCATAAAGAAATATTTTGGCTGTTTATATTTTTATTATCATGTTATCTTACACGTCATGGGCATAGATATGTCATAAACTAGATAAGTATACCTATGTGCGCAATTACCAAAGACATAGAGGATACTTTCCTAAGTGTTCTTTGAAAAGTAATGGAATAAGGAAGGTATCTCTATCACTGATACCAATCACTATTATACACAGAAATAATAATAGGTATAGAAGTGTGATACGTGTTCAAAGCGCGAGGTGCACTAGCGTCTAAACCCACGTTAGTTTAATTTTAAGTAGGTATAATTTAAACATTCATTAACGGGTAATAATACCTATTTACTACTCGTGCGCTCAAGTTGAGACCACCGCTAGACGTCACCTCACCGGTGCGTGTTTGTACAGCGCACAAAAAATATCGTAAAAAAGCTTCCGCCCGAGACGTTACCTACCTGGCTACCTATTTTTTTGCGAACAGTACGTCACGGGCGACTGAGGGGCAGTGCAGGGGGAAGTGGGCGGAGAGCCCAAGTCTCAACTTATAGCGCACGGGTTTTAGATCCCACATAGATTAACGCGTATTCCGAGATTCACGTCCGTGAGTGATGTCAATGTATGCACCGCTCAAACAGGCATCAAAGTTCTGTATGAGTTTTTTTGCAGTTGTAAGAAAGTGGCAACATCGTATCTGGTAGAAAACGCTAGCGTTAACACGTCTATTCTCTTATTAGTTCTGTGCTAATGTTACAGGTGTCAAATGTTAAGAACCTTTCTGTTTTACTATGCCTATGCACTAAAATCACTATTATATTTAACTGATTTCTCATTCCTTAGCCACTACTTTTTCTTACCTTATTGATTAAGTCATTGTTGCCTATGTTGCCATATGAAAATAACACGAAACACTATATTTTTAAGGGGTTGTTTGCACGGCAGTAATTTCCAATTTCTTATAAATACGTGCATTGAGGGGCATAGCGATGTATATTTAATACGGTAGGTAGATACCTACCTAGTATATAATAATATATTATGTACCTACCTATAATAAGAACTAATAAATATTATAATATTTATCCGAGAAAACATATCTAGCTATTGTATATTTTTATAATACCTAATTAATTTTGTAAAGGACAAAAAATATAATACTTTCTATATATACGAGTATATAAAATATACTTATGTATTGTAAATATTTGTAAATAAACGTTGCCGATTAAACTTCCAAAATTATTCGTAACCTTTCCTTGAATCTGAGTAGATTCAAGGAAAGATATATAAGTAGGTAAAGGTAGAGTTACCTTTACCTACTTATATATCTTTTTTACCTTTTGTACCTGCCTATTGCCGAAAATATTATAAGTTTGAGGTCGATAATTATTATAAGTAGGTACTGTAAGTTGGCACCGCGTAATATCTGTAAAAATTTAAACGAATTTCCAAATAGTCGTCGTAGTTTCAGAAATTAGGACCTCATACAAACATTAAAAATTTAAAAAACCCCCGACTCATAAAAAAGCACAATAAAAAAACCTTTAAAAAGTAAAAAAATAACTGTTAATTATGAGCTATCTACCCTAAGTATTAAACCTTTATTATTATTATAGGTAGCTATATTATTTACGTATTCATATTTTTAACTAACAGTTTGTCTCGTCGGGGCACCGCTCTAGATCTTGCGAGACAGACGATTAAGTTATGATTAGGTGAGCGGTCCCCGACGAGACAAACTGTTTCATTTCAGTGTTCATAATTAACAGTTATTTTTTACTTTTTACAGGTTCTTTATTGTTCTTTTTTTGTGAGTCGGGGGTTTTTTAAATTTTTAATTTAATTTTTTTATTTCATGCTTTTTATAGGGGTAACTTAAGTATAATAGCTAATTCATTATTTAATATCAACATACGTATGGTCTATCAACAATTATTCAGAGCTAATGCGAATTGCGCGGAGTGTGGTTACAGAATTATAAATACATTCGACTTCACATATCTTTCGAATGGCTTAACCGATTTTCATAAAACTTGCGTTATCGTGATGTGTAAGTTATGACCTTTCATTTGATACCCAACACGGATATATTTGAACACTTTCAATTTTTCATCACCACTTTCACCCCTTATATCTTTGAAATGGCTTAATCGATTTTCATGAAACATAGCTAAGAACACTCTCCCCCAACCCATCTTTCAAACAAAAGAAACAGAATCAAAATCGGTTCATCCGTTTGGGAGCTACGATGCCACAGACAGACTTACAAACACACACACACACACACGTCAAACTTATAACACCCCGTTCGGGTTTCCGTCGGGGGTTAAAAAAATAGTAGGTAGACATTGATAGGTATGTAATTCAAAAGGCTAAATCATTTTATCGAGGTTTAATTTTTTTTGGCAATACTAGAAGTTTGAAGAAGCACCTTACTGTTTTCGTACCTATGGATTTTAAACTATAAGTAGGTACATTGTACTCGTAATTTACACAACAATAGAGTTCTTAAGAATTAATAAAAATGAGAAAGTTTTGTCTAATAGACTAATGGGCCGAAATTCTTCTATTCCCTCTACCCAAGTTTCGGCGACGTTTAGGTAGGTAGATAGGTAGGTAAGTGTAATATGTGTCAGATGACTACTTATCAAATAATTTGATCCCTGATCAAAATATACTTATCAAATAATTTGATCCTGTTGTAGGTGTCAGATGACTACTTCTTCATTGTCTATTAATGAATATATAAAAGTATCAATATATAACATCTTCCCCACAAAAACAAAACTTAAAAAATAACAAATATACAACATCTTCCCTGCAAAAAAACTAAACTTAAAAAACACCATAGTAAATAACAAATATACACAAATATCAAATACACGAATATAACAGAAATAGATGTATTCGTTGTACATATTCCGTATTTGTAACGGACTTTATAGTCTTGTTAGTGATTCTAGCTCTAGATTATACGTAAAATATACAACATCTTGTAATATGTGTCAGATGACTACTTCTTTATTGTCTATAAATAAATATATAAAAGTATCAATATATAACATCTTCCCCACAAAAACAAAACTTAAAAAATAACAAATATACAACATCTTCCCTACAAAAAACTAAACTTAAAAAACACCATAGTAAATAACAAATATACACAAATATCACAACACTTTTAGTTTTTCAGTCCGTAGCAGCCGGTCCCAGACCGTGGAGTGTCGGACCCATAAAACAATTTGATCCCTGATCAAAATCTATAGTAGCCGGTCCCAGACCGTGGAGTGTCGAACCCATGAAATAATTTGATCCCTGATCAAAATCTATATTAACCGGTCCCAGACCGTGGGCTGTCGAACCACCCATAAACAATTCGATCCCTGATCAAAATCTATAGCAGCCGGTCCCAGACCGTGGGCTGTCGAACCACCCATGAACAATTTGATCCCTGATCAAAATATACTTATCAAATAATTTGATCCCTGATCAAAAGTATTCTAAATCCATCGCTTGACGCATCCAATAAATGACGTCCAGGAACTTCGCAGGCGTTCTGGCGTGCTCCATTACAATTAGGTATATGATGATTACGCTCAAAAACTTGTATATAAGCAGATGAATATAAATATGCGTATACTACGCCAAAAAAACTTCTGTGAAAACAAAAATATACAAAGAAAACTAATAAAAATCTATAATAAAAATTCACCGCTGTCACCATGTAATATATGTGTCAGATGACTACTTCTTTATTGTCTATAAATAAATATATAAAAGTATCAATATATAACAGTAAGTACTCAGCTCACTAAGTTTGTTACTATAAACATAGTTGATGTCAAAGAATTGGTACAAATTAACAAAGATAACACCTCTGCTTAGCCATGCAGAAGTGGAAAATCGGTTAAGATAATAAATTTCATCAGTTCAATAAAAAAATAAATAAAATTTTGAATATCTACATACTATATTATTTTCAGTCAAGTAAACCTATTCTGCCTGTCGTACCGTATCTACCTATTTATATTTTTATTCTACTATATCACAAAATACCAAGACAGAAGTAAGCTTCACACAATGCACTCTCAAGCAACGCACACACAAACATCGCGCACAGCCACGAAATCTTGGTATCTGCTAGAACAGTTCTTAATTAATCATAGGCTTGCTACTGGGCTGTATCAAAGAGAAGGTAAGTACTGGTAAATCATTGAGAAAGACCAGAAATGATGAGGCTTTTTGTCAAAAAGTTGTTGCTACTTAATAAAATATTCTGCATGGAATCAAGTAAGTATATTTAAAATAATTTATTACAATCTAAAAGTATAGAAAAAAAAAATTATATAAGAATTCTTACTGTTGATAAGAACTAATAACATAATGAACAAGATGAATCTTATCACTCACCAATACTTATTAAGAAAATTTTACTAGGTACCTATCCGTTATGCGAGAGGTCAATTTCTCTAGTATTAATCGGATAAAACCATATCGGTCAGGCTCAACCACAGATGCAAAAAGGAAATTAGTCAATCACTACTATTAGATAAGTGCTTATAAATAGCCTTTAAATTTTAATGGTGAACTCAAATTTTGCATTATCCTAATACTACCCATAAATAACATAACTAACAGTTTTTTTAGAATTCACACTTCATTTAACGCAACCATGTCCTTAATAAACGTTAGACTCTTACTTCTTTGCTTAACCTATCTTGATGGTTCCAGAAAGCTTTAGCCTTAGTCCTGATGATATCACCAATTTCTTGATGATCACCGTTTGTTAAGTAAGGTGGTGTAAACTCTCTGTATGCGATGCATACTCTTCTTGATGGAATGTCTTCACGTAGTACGCAGTGCTCCCAATGGTATCGTGACTCTCCATAAAGAACTAATAATGATCTCCTGAAAATTATAAAAAGATTAACTAGTAACGAAACGTGAGTAACGTGGTGAAATGAAAAATAACGAGTGTGAAAATATAAATAATTGTAATAATCATATGAACAATATTAATGTTTAATGAAGTCTGGTATTCATACTGCCTAAGGGTCATTGAATATCTAATTACTCAAGTGTTTATAGACACAAATATTTACCTTGGCATTGGTATCCTAACTATCACATCTCTTTCTATTAATGGTTTGCTTGCCTGATATGCAGACAATTCTTCAGTAGCTTTCTCAGGAAAAATTGGTTTAAACTCTTCAGCACTTCCAAGGTTGTATTTCTTTATATCACCCTTGTACAGTGTCATAGTAAGGACTGAATCAGCCAGACAATTAACTGTCACAATCCTTTCACCCCAAATCCAGCAATCATCTATATGAGGGTCTATAGAAGCTCCTTTACTTGGATCATATTCTAAAGAACATTGTTCTATGACATCATAATTCTTCAATAAATCAACAGTTTCAAACCTATCCTGTAAGTATTTGGAAAATTCTGGAAACCCATCAAACTGACCAGCAACAATTTTTTTCTTTTTAAAGTTAGTCTTTGGGCCAAAGTTTTGCTTCCTTCTGCCACTTTGTGATATATCCCAAGCCATTTCATCTATATTCTTCATTAATTCAACCTCTTCGTCTGATGATATGAAATCCAATTGGATGTAGACTCCTGGGTAGTCGATAGCACTTCCAGAGTGATTGGGGTGTTCTTTGTAGGAGTCCATATCCCACCCTTGCCATGCTTTGTTGCACATTGGGCAGTAAACATAACCTTTACTTTTGTCCAATTCCATTTGTAATTTAAAGTTGTCAGCTCCATACTGTGTTTCACATATCAAGCATGTTCGACAACCCTTACAACCACACGGACGAGGTTTAGTCATGGTTTTGGTATTTTCATAAAATATTTTTCGAATATCACGCACGTATTCCGATCTGACAGGTACCTACTGAATATTCGTTATTTTATACTCTTGTGTTATGGGTTTGGTTATTCATGAAATAGAACCAAAGCCACGTAATATTATCAATAGAATAGAAGAATTAGAAGATAAATAAAATTAAAATACTGAAAGCGACTGAAAGTTCAAACTTCAAAACACTCAAAACTTCACTTCAATTATTGATTGACTTGACAACTTGACAATCTTGACATGACATATTTGACATTATTTGACTTTAAAGGATGTGTGACCACAATATATTTCTATAATGCTATTTTTCTACCACATTTTACTTCATAGTGTATTTTTTTCCCGTGGTAAGTGGCAAGATAAGGATACAGTAATATTATAATACCCACGCCAGAGAGGGTCATCTCGAAGCCGTAGGTGGCCCAGGGTCATCGTGGTGCGAAGGAAATTATTGGGCCAATTTATATCTCGGCATTAGAGATCCGAGACAGGGTACAGTATTGATCCTTTCGAAATATCCCTAATACTCCAACCTGTGTTATATTAGCGGTAAATTAGAGAAAGATTATAGGTGGTGGAGAAGGAATAAGCCCTAATGGAATAGGTATCTACCTTAGCTAAGTAGTTTTTCGGAGGCAGATAATAAAAAAAATGTAAGTAACCGTAATAATTTTATTATTTTTCCAATTATTATGTATATAAAAACAAATTTATTTAGCAAAATCCAATAATACAGTTTACCTTCATGCATTATATAGTATGTCTAAGGATTGTATGTTAAATCAAATTATATAATTTTTATGCAACTAAAGCAGTAAGTAGGTACTAAGGTACTTATATGATTCTACCTAAATTTTAATATAGTAGGTAAGTACCTAATAGCTAGGTACTATAAAAAGGAGAAATCATGAAAAAAAACTTAAATTATTCTAGAACAAAAAGAAATGACTGATTCCTACATGTGTAGGTATGATAACGCTTCTTTTTTAATGATTTATTACTAAGGATATGTATTGTAAAGTGATTATGAAGCCAGTGTGTCGTGATAATATGTGGTAGTGATTAATAATTTTATCAATTATAATAATTATTAAACGACAGTAGCTACTTTTATTAAAAAAATGACATTAAAAATAATGAATTTGTTTCGTCCATGATATACAAAGACCAAAATCTGCTTCTGTTAGTGTCAGGCTGAGCGCAGATTAGACACAAGATACTTAATCCTAAGACAGGCTATTGCTTCATAACACATATAATTATGAAAGTACGCGTTACATGGAACAAAACGTTTCATAGATAATTTTGTCTGTACCTATTAGATCTGCACAGTAACAAACAAGTCTCTCTTAAGACTGTCGTGTCTGTCTCTAAGCTTCGTTCAGCTTTACTCTGTTTCGTCATTCGTTCAATTTTTGTAATTATGAGTGAGATGTAAATGGGTAGGTAGTGTAGGTAGGTACTGGTATAGTTTGTCAATTCTTCAAATAAAAAACCTAAAGAATATATTTTGGTGGCAGTAAAAATATGTCCTATCTTCGTCGTGCCTTCAATAAGAATAAGAGATAGAAATTGAAGCAAGTGAATTGACAACACTGCAGAACATCCATATACTAGAGGGAACTAATAACGTTAACATTTTTTGTAAATAAAAATAGAAACAGAAATTACTAGCATTCTCGCTAACCCCTTCAGTTAAGCTAAATTGCTAGGATGCAAACCCGAGACCTCTTAATCGTTATCCCGCCTCCTTAATCACTAAGCCACAAGCCACTGAATCACTCTGGGAGAGTCCATGCCTATGGCTGAGGTAATGATGTAAGTTTTATATTAAAATAGGTCTACTACAACATAATCTCATTTTTGCTTTGTTTTTGTATACATAATATTATATGTATTATTTTACACTATGGATTTCTGCATTAAAATTTTTTTTTTTCGTACAAAGTAGTAGGATATTTATTTATCAACTTTTAAACTTAAAATTAAGTTGATATGTAATTATATTTTATACAAAAAAAATTGTGGCCTGCCACATTTTAGGAAGTCCTCAAATCACATAATTAAGTATATTTAGTTATAATAAATTCATTGAATAGTGTGCCAGACTACTTAGATTTTTAAAATGATTTTCCTAAAAATTTTACGTATGCTGTGTGAATAGGCTCAAAGGAAATAGTGTATATACGTGAAATACTGTGTTGTGAAAGATATTATTTCTCTTTTTTTTCAATTACATAAATTACCGGCACCAAGAAATAACCAATCCTATAAAATGCACACTTTTCAATCAAATGTCATACATTTCATCTTAAATTTATATATTTTTTCAACAATATAGTGTTATTTGAATCTATATGAATCTATGCACCTATAATAAACATATATTTATGCTTCAATATAATGGCAGTGTGTAATTTAAATCTACAAATTAAATTTTAATGAATCAATTCTCATAACATTGACATAAGTAAACTCATGTTATTAATACAATTACGTCGTGTCATAGATTTTTATCTCAAAAACTGTGTACGTCTTGAATTAATTCCTCCATAAGTAATAATTCAAAATGTGACGTCATTATAGACTGGTATCAACCAGCTTTAAATTCAAAACCCCTGATAACTTCCAAAGTTTCTCAATCGAGTTCATCAAAGTCTATAACTTTGAAAGTGGGGTGGGAAAGTGTATGGGGTGGCGGGGACGGCGTTGGGGGTGCTACCACGACCGCGGGTGGCTGCTGTCCCTGCGCCATTAGCTGCTAATCATCCACCAGATCCCAGAGCATTAGAGCAGCGTCGGTTCCACCCGCGCTGATCAGGCAGCGGTCGTTGAACAGAAATCGGGCGCTGTATACAGCGCCGGTGTAGACTTTCATTTCGTTGTATTCGGCTTTTGGACTTGAGCAGGGATACCTGGAAACGTCAAATATAGTAGAGAATATGGTTTTTAAAGTTACCATTATTTTAAGTTTATTGAGGCCTCACCAAAATCCGAAAGTACAAAGTCAACCTGCAACCTGGTAGGCAACGTTCTAATTGACAGATATGTTGCACTCTGCTGGATGAGTGATTCGGTGATACCTTTCTTTGTCGAATTATCAAGTACGAAATGCTTTACCAATACATGTAGTCTTTTCTACCTACTCTTTGAATTTCACCTTAGCTTACCAGTCACTGCACTGCACGAGCAGACAGACCAAATATAAAGAGAAGGTATTCCTTTCAGGTTTTATTGGTCAGACGGTAGTCACTCCCATATAAAACCGTAAAACCAAAACAAAAGGGGTAGGTAAGCGAAACCCCGGGGTCCGAGCCTCGGATGACACAAAGAATGTACCTACGCTAAGAAGACTAGTTACCTGAACAGTCGCAGATATCCATCCATGTCACCACTGGCGAGGAGATCATGCGCAGTGGATCGACTGGCCGTCGATATTAGCGTCGTCATCGGGTAGAAACGGTTGTTCCACATTCCTGAAAGGAAATTCATATTTGAGTGTATCCACATTTTCTTAGCATTTCTTTGTGAGGTTTAGAAATCACAAATCATGAAAACCTTTTGTGATTTAACATGAAAGAAGCAGGTATAAGATTGGTAGTTAATTTTTTTATTTGATGACAACATTAAAGTTGCTAAAAAAACTACTAAATTTTACGTAAAATTTTTAACACAAGGACAAGTCTTCGGGAATAACGCTATTTAAAATAATCTATGAATAATGCGTTATGATTGTTTTTATGAAATTTCAATAATAACGTACCTGATACAAGGAATCCAACAGTAGAGTTGTATGTAGACCATTTTGTATCTTTCATTGCTATTGGACTCTTTTCAGGCGACAGAGATTTAATATCCCCTGAAAAAAAAAACGATTTATAATAGTATTCATTGAAGTTTTTTTAAGTATGGGTAATAAAAAACTTCTACAAATCTCAAATCGTTATTTAAGTAGGTACATACAAAAGGGGGTGTGCGGAGGCACATTAAGATCTTCGGAGCTCAACCCTATCCTGCAAGCGGTTACATCTGCTGATTAACGGAGGAAGAGGTTCTGGCGTGGTTTCACCTTTCGGGGTTACGAGGGCAGATGGAAGTCGCTCCCAAAATAACCAAAAACTGACAAACTCCTCAACGCCCCTCCCCCTTCACGGTCGGCAGCGCGAGTGTGATACCTCTGATGTTGCACACGTCAGTGCGCCACGGTATAACCGCTTCCCATCAGGCCGTGCGTTTGTTTGCCACCTAAGTAGTATTAAAAAACTTAAAAAAGAACAAAAAGGTAAAGAGTAGATGTAGGTACATACAAAACGCTAAGTCATAATCAGCTGTGACGGTTTGCAAATAGTTGCCGTCGAGACTCCAGTCCAGCTGCATCAGAGGCTGGGCTCCTCGGATCTTGTTGGACTTCTTGTAAGAGAACCCATCTCGAGACACTCGGAACAAGTATATACTGCCGTTCTGTGATGCTATGGCCAGTGTGTCTCCAGCTGGAAAGTTAAAGAGATTTATTACGGCTATAAATTATAATATATTTTTTACCGTAGCGGTAGTGCTTTCGACTGCAACGACGGACGCGGGTTCGATTCCTGCTCAGTTCAAATATCCATGAATATGTCTATATGTCTATTTGCATTGTTCTGGGTGTTACTATATATAATATGTATGTATTTACAAAAATAAAATACATAAGAATGTTTATCCGCATTCTAGAACCCATAACACAAGCTAGTTAAACTATGCTTACTTTGGGTCTAGTGAGCGCTGTGTAGAATTTCGTACTTATTTAAAAAAAAATTAAGATATCCTCCGGGTGGCCGACGGTGGTATCAGTGGGAATTTCCGCACGAAAAAAAGGAAGTACCTACTCAGGACACTCACCGGCCTTTAAGAGTATGGATATAAAATTGAAATTTCAATAATGATTATTTTTATGCCCACGATGACATTACAATTTCATCATCATATCATTAAGTTCTATTCCTATTGATATTATTATTACCTAGTATAGTATGACAATGTCGCACCTGAATTATAAGCTAAACAACTGAGCGGAGACCCGCAAACTCGTAAAGTCGCTACGTGAGATCCAGCATCTGCATTCAACACAACTAGGTGGCCCTCAGTACTGCCGGCTGCAAGAGCCCCTCCACTTGGATGCCAGGCCAAAGATACACATTCATATCCAACCTGAAAGAAGTTATAATAATGCAATAACTATCTACTTGGACCACAGAACATTAAAAAACCATAGAAGTAGTAATTAAGTAAAAATACAAAGGAATAGCTGTCGCCAAAAAATACACTCACACAGACTTATAGGACGTCTTATTGGTTGCATACATTTTACCTTAAAATATAAGAAGAGCAGAACTACACACCTTATTTTACTGAAAATGAATTTAAAGTACGTTTTGACAAGGTATAAACTTCAATGATGCTTACAGAGTACCATCAAATCTGCCCCCATTTTAAAGTAATATACAACAAAATTATGTTTAAGCCACGTTGGAATAGAGCACACATTTATTTATCCCAATAATACCCCATCTAGCGGTCAATAGCAAAATCAATGTACATTATAGTTTTGCTTTTCACCAATAGATGTCTAAAATTGTATTGTATTGCAAATCAGTCCTTAAATATAACAATGGTAAGGATGAAATTATCTTAACTCAAAATACGGACACCACATTCTGTCGTACATTTTTCACAAACTTACCTAAAATGATAATTTTGACAGCTCTAAGTAGTGTACCCCATATAGTATAATCGAAAATGAATCTAATCGATTTTCGATTATCGTTCCCGTAGAATATGGAATCGATAGTTATAAAAACACAAAAGCATTTATTTTTTTATTATTTTAGGTAACTTATTTCAGAATGATAAAAGAGAAGTTTTATGGTACCTACCGTAATTATGTCTTGCATTATACTTAGCCACTTTTATTATTATATTATATTATTATTAGCTATATTACAAAAAATTGTAGTAGATAAGTACTTAAAAATTTCAATAAATTAATTTAAGTTCGATTCATTCGATTCCTGTGTGTCATAGTCAATTGTGCTGAATTCTTGCAAGACGCTTCACTATGAAAAGTGGGCGGTACTTGTCAATGTGCTACGATAATTTTAGAGGTATTATTTTGTATATAAAAATACGATACTTCATAGACGTGAACTGTCAAAATTATCATTTAGCATCCTGAATTGGACAGGTATAGAAACTTCTAGAATATTGAAGTAAATATTTCGTGAAAACTTATAGGAAAATAAACCTTAAAATCAATCGCATAAACTTGTTTTTTGATTATTTTAGCCTGCGTTGTGCACATACACAAGTGTATATGTGTGAGGTAAATGCAATTACACTTAGGTTTTTGGCGACACAAACACGCCCCCATACGATTTCTAGTCCTAAGGATTTTTCTTTGTTCTGTGACTTGGACAGCAGAACCCACATAATAAACTAAAAATAAGTATATTTCGTTTGAAAAAAATTAAACCGATTTCAAAAATCAATGAAGCAGAAAAATGCGCGTACCTACGGCTTTGCTATTGAAGCCGGTGCCATCCAAACATTGTATAAATGTAGCATAGCAGTCTGCAGCCCCTCTATATCGTAGGTCTACACACAATGAAATGTCTAAACGTGTAACTATTTGATAATACCCTGTTTCGCTAATACTTACTTCAACAGAAAACTGGGACGCGTATTTTTGCCTTTTGTAATTAAAAACAAAAGAAACAGAATCAAAATCGGTTCAATCCGTTTGGGAGTTACGATGCCACAGACAGACTTACAAACACACACACACACCCACATACACGTCAAACTTATAACACCCCGTTTGGTTTTCCATTAGGGGTTAAAAATGAGTAACTAATTTAGTCATTTTTTACATTTTCGTGCCTGGTTCTGTCTGCTTTCGAAAATAAGCTCATTTTGTATATATAAAACATTTTGGATTTTACCTGTGTAGCAAATACCAATTTATGTCCCTTCCATAGAGCAATGTTTTTGTCGTGTCCCGCTGTCGCAAACATTTCATCGTCAGGGTGAACAGCCAGCCCCATCAGTTGCTTATGATGCCCAAACACCACCTACAGAATCATACATAAAATTTAATGAAAACTTTTTTATTTATTTATTTATTAACATTCACAACATACAGTTTCAATAATTAGAAATCAAACCATAAGCTACTTGAGCTTGTCTGGAATGCTGTACCTTTCTTATAGGTACCTATACAATAATATTATAGTACAGCGAACATTTAGCTTAGTTAAATAAAAACGATATAATACTGATATTAATCTGATATTATGAAGCAAACAATAAAGATTCACAACTACCCACAGATTTAGGCACTCATACGCAGGTACACGGACATTATAACATTTAAGCGACAGATAGTGCGATCGCTACACAGTGCACAGAACCAGTTTGACATTACTACCTACTTAATTGTTTAGAAGAGAACATTACCTGATTAAATCTTCTTTGAAGAGATCCTTCCATAATGTTATTTCTAGTTGTACCGACATAAATGTTGCCATCATTACGCCCTGGTCTTTGAGGGTAGATGCTTCGTACCCCACCAGCTGATTCAGGTAGCTAGAAGTAGAAATAGGTACTGTTCTATAAATCCATATTCGCATTCTGTTTGTTTATGATAATTTGATTTGATGACGATGAATATAAATATTTATATCTAACACTGCTCGGTAGATGGCGTTTTTTCCATTCTAAAACGCGCTACTAATTTTTGTACGAAAAATAAAAAAGGTCCGTTTTTATAGTTCGTTGATTATCAGAATCTATAGTAAGTCGATATGGTAATTTTGATGAACAGATTGCTCTCTCTCACCAAAAAATATAGCACTATATGGCTGAATCTTGAAATTTGACATATTCAGTTGATCCCCAAAAATGTATTGTTAAATTAAACAAAATATACCTACCTATTTATTTGTTAAAAATCTTCAAAGTAGTGGGCGCCAGAATACGCCAAATACATATTATGCCATAATTAACAGTAATAGCACAAGTATCTAATACCTAGTGCCGCGTGTAGGTAACCTTTTACTTAGTAAATTTTTAGCAAACCCTAAAATGTGAAAATCTAAAAATCACGTTACATAAATTATAAGTAGGTAATTGTTACTTTTGTTGTAACCTTGTAGAGCTGAACATAGTTAATGATATACTTCAAAATTGTTCACCATTATATTAGCACTTTCACCATAATAGTAATGTCGAAGTTGCGACTAATGACTTAATTAACAGAATAACAGTCGTGGGTACCTATCAAAATATCAATGAGCCATGGTACAAACCTTTGTTTCCGTAATTCGTTTATAGTTTTGCAAGGAGTCCCAAGCGGCTATCTTCCTATCTTTTTCACCTCCAGAAATTAAAGTTCCTTCTGAGAGCATCACTAGTGAACTGATTCCTTTGATGTGAGCCTGGAATTAAAAAAAATAGTTGAGTCTCTACCAGTGACGGGCTCTGATACTTCACGCCCAAAATACCAGGGCGTAAACCCATAGATATAATAGATGATTTGGACCTCACGATTGATGGAAATCACGATAATAACGACATTAAATCTGGAAAAAGTGCTGAAAGTAATACGTAGATAGACACGTTTATTTAACTTGACCTGTTTGTTTGGGTCAAGTCTAGAAATTTAAATTTGACCCCCTTTCATTTGTCAATGATGATGACAATACAGTTTAAATCGGTTAAACTTAAAAAAATGTTTTCTTAATTTATTTAGTGATAGTGATTACTTGCGTTTAGAGTGAATAAGGATTTTTCTTTGTCCTGTGGAGTGAATGAATAAAGTTCAAATCAAAATAGCATACTTACCTCAAACTCCATTCGAACAAAATAAGCACCATCGCTGTCTACGCTGTAGATGGTTATAAAGCCATCACTGTCAGCGGTCACGACATCCCCATCCTGTTCAAACTGCAGGGCTGTGACGTGAGTGCGGGATGGCTGAAAACCAAAACAAAATGTCATTGGATAGTTTCAGACATATTAATTTAGCAGATCACGGATTTTTGTTCACTGGACTCTACGCCTTACGCAAAAGAATATTGAAAAAACGCGTCGGAAAATGAGAACGCATTTAACTTTTCTCTATAGAATTTGCTACATTTATTTTTTATAGCAATAACTAAGTAAATTGTTGTTATAAAAAAATAACCTTAATGTATAAGTTGTCCAAGTCCTACTAGAGAAGCTGTTCATAACAAAAATCAACAAAATTCAACTTTATACGTAAAGTAGATAACTACCTACCTACGCTGTAACCCCAAAACAAACTAGTCCAATCAAAGCATCAAAGATTCGTGTGGCGCTAGATTGCACCTGAGAAGTTGTTTTTTTGCGACCAAAAAGTTGATATTTTTTGTTTCGCGTAGCCGATCTACTATACCTACTTACATAGAAATCTTGGTCCTTACCGGTTTTATTATGTCCGTACGTTCAAAGAAGCCATCTTTTCTACGGTTCCAGAATGCTAAATGGCCCTTTCCATGTGTGATGAGAAGATTATCGTCGAGTGGGTGGAAAGCTGCACCGGTTAATTCTTCCTGTAGTGTCTGTAAATTGAACACGACAGTACCTGTGTTAGATTGAAACAAATTTCCTAAAACATGTATCTACCTATTTTGTAGGTAATATTTTCTTTCTCTCACATAAATTCTTACATTGGTGATAATTAATAAGTAGTTACAGTTCATTCATTTTATTTATGTATAAGAAACTAGTATCTGGACTAGGAAAATATACAAATCTACATTTTTTACTTAAAGGAATAATAGTGTCGTATTATTTTGCGTACCTACTTACTCTTTTTAATAGTGGTATATTTGCGAGATTATTTTACGTAGAGCCATGTATTTCTCCAAAAGAACAAACCTCGGTGTTGCTAAGAGACCACCACCGAGGTGGTCTCGTCTAGCCGCCATTTAGATATATAAAAACTTATTATATCTTATTTATATAACGCGGTATAAATAAACTCCCAATAAATTATTATTATATTTCTAATAATTTAGGAATATATAGGAAAAAATATAAGGATATAATATTCGGTTCTCCTGAAGTTGCAAGGATTGCCACTATTCCTGATTATAATGTGTATCGTAACATTATGCTATATAAATTAATTATGACTTTTCCTGCTATATTCAGCTTGTTACTGCGATAATTATGTTAATAATACCTCAGTCACGAGTTACAAAGAAACCCTCTATTAAAACAGTCTATTGTAAAAAACGTATAATGCGATACGCTTACTTAACCATACGAGAACGTAAACCGTGCTAGCTTTGTCGCGTGACCCCGATAAGATGGAACTTGACAATTATGAAGAATTATTACTGAGGGTAGTGAGAAAAATAATATTTTCCTTACAAGAAAGTAGGTGTTACAGATCGCAACACTTAATTCTTTGTGATTGAACGTGATTTCGCATGGGCACATTTGTTAAATAATCCTTGACACCATAATTTCTCTATCGGACAGTACATTTCTCAAGGCTGTCCGTAAAAGCTGGTCACCAATTTACACGTTATTTTGGGTTTGTAAGTAATTTCTTACACGTATAATACTTATCGTGGGATCGTACATTGTACGGTATTGGAATATATATAGGTACGCCCATGGTACGTCTCTTTCACGCTGAGGTACGCAAAGATTACTTGCTTCCACTTGCTACGATCCTGGACCCTGCGTCTTATACTTCTAAATTTTAAATTATAAATGCCGAAGTGTCAGGGCATAAACCGATTACTGGTCTCAACTATCTAAGTATCCCTTTCTCTACCTTGCTCATCTTGACACCTATCAATGACAATATTCTCGTTCAACATGGATTATTCCAGGTATATTTCGCAGACCTCTGATTACCATAACGTCAAGATTAGCCTCATGCTTTCTTCTGGCAAGCAAAACATTCACTACCGTACCAACCGTGAACAACGTATAGACAGTCGTACTTTTTCAGTAACATTTTAAACTACTCAAAAAGTTAGAAGCTTTTTGGATGAGAAAGCTTTAAAACACTTTAGTCATTAGAAAGAAAAACATTACTGCAATAATAAATCATACTAAGCGTCGTAAAATCAATAGTGCAGTGACCAAGGGCAAAAAAAGTTGATGTTTCACGATAAAGAAAAACTTGATAGATTACGAAAGGCATTACGAATGCAAGTTGTGGGCGCATTAATCAGATCGTGGCGTTGGCCGCAACTTGCAAGTTCAACACTACAACGTAAATTGATCTGACGACACGCCTCTTTACACTTCTAGGGCGATTATTTTATCGCCCTAGAAGCGTAAAGGGGCGATTATACACGCTTTAGTTTTGAAGTGCTATGAAATTATAAGTTTTTTTTTGTAATCACACAATAACCTAACGCTAACCCTGAATAGGCTGGTGTTTAAGTTTAATAATATAGGTACTTATTTACACCAATATTTCGTCGGTTAAGTTTTCGGTCCAAGGTGGTTAACATTTCAGAATAAAGAGTTTTCACACTACCGTACGCTACCTACCAAGTCACTTTTTCGTTATCACCTATTAGTTCACTGGAGCCATTCATTGATAATGCTCACTGTACATACCTAAACAGAAAGTGATATATGAGGTAACAAGTTAACCTCATCTGCAAGCCCCTTATTAATGGACAAGGCTCTGATGCAGGCAATAAAGTCATAACACAACATGAGCGAACTATTTGACGTTTAGAATTTTAGATTGACATGGTCATTGATCATTTAAATAAACGTTATGATAGTTTACATGGCAAATATCCCTGCTTATTCTTCCCAGTCGCATCCAAAGCTTTCACTGCAGATTTGGCTGGACCTCGATATTTTCCGCGAAGTATATACCTATCCCTATCATAATAATTATTTGACGTTTGTTTACGAAGTTTCCTGGCAATGCTACCTCTTAATAATTTAATGAAAATCTCAGCATAATTTCAGTTTAACAAGAGTTTTGTACAGCCAATTCATAATAACTTTGTGTAGATGTACCATGTTAATTCATGTTACGTGTTGTACTACGAAGTTTATGCTCCGCTATCGCTGCATATCGCAATATCTTAATGTGTGGACAGACCTTGGTATGTACAAGGTTGCAGACGACACGTCAGATACGCCATAACGGGTATTGCTACGGTTTCAGGAGTTCAATTAAGGTCATTTGTATGCAAAGCAAATTAATTGAAGTAGATAGTCTTTAAAAAACTAGCAGTGCCTGGTATCCTCCTAGTGTTGACTTTTCCTGTGGCATTTTCAAAATTTTGTGGGTATTTACAACTTTGCCTATCTTTTTGGTGACGTATTTCTTTTGAGAGCCTCGCTTATAGTTCATTAAAGAAAAAAAAAACAGGAAGAAATAAAGGAAGTTTTGTGACTTACAGCAACTTTGCCAAGTAAATGACCCCACTGCCATTGCCAGACAGAGAGAATGCTCTCTCGTCCAGCGTCCACTGCCAAAACGTAGCTGCCGCCATTCTGTTGGCAAGAAAAGAAAATTAAAACACAGGTCAACCAAAACCCTTGTTAAAACCATTTTAAAGATACTTACAAGTTGAGAAAAAGCGACTGCAGATACCCCATTCTCGAACTCAGCCATACCGAACACGTGTAACGTCTGCAACGTGTCAGTGCTCCAAATACGAACATGCGCCTGCGCACGCCTTCCTCGACCCGCGCGCTGACCACTTGCCACCAATTCGCGAGATGGATGCAGTTCCATGCTGGTATTGGGACGGAAATGAGAGAAAGTATCACAACTAGCACAAGTTATTATTACTAATGTACTAATGGTATTACATCGATAAGATTAGAAATTAATTATTTGGTTTAGAAAAATTTAACATCCTAGGTCCTAGATATTCGAAATTCTTCGATACATTATACGGCTTAGGGTACTTATAGACTGTATTCGGAGAATTTCGAAATCTTGAGACTTTTTTGAACGGTGTGATTTAATTCGAAAATAACGCCATCTATTTAGAATCAGTTCAAACTCACCACTGAATGTCTTCGGTGTGGCCAATATAGTGTCTCTGAGACTCTTCATCTCTGTCATACATGATGGCGACGGCTGCCACGTAGTAAAGGAGTTCTCCCGTTGGCAAGACCCACAGGTTGCGCCGGGAGTCAGCCCCTCGATATCCATAACTGCCGATATTAATAAAATATCACTTACAATCTTGTAAAGAGCCATTCAGAATATAAGTTGGACAGTATGAAAATATGTTATTGCTCTAGGGCAGAGGTGGGCCGCACGATTTTCATCTCCTATTAATGTATTTTGTAGTAAACATGTTTCAGACAAGTATAAAACATACTAGAAATTAGCTATGAATACAACCACAGGCGAATCATCTTTTTCAAAAATTTACATAATGATCTACAAAATTATTATCGTTCAAGATTTCACCTCGCTTGATGGTAAGCTAAAGATAAAACCTCAAGAAGAGGGTCCCCATTACATACACCGACAGTACCATAATGGTGGCCCTCAGCTTGAAGGCCTCATAAAATAGTTTTTCACGCCCCGCTTAAAAAGAAAACAGAGGAAGGAAACACGTGAGCTACAAAACGGAAAGAAGAGCTGGAAAAGAATGGAGAAGAAAAATAGATCTTTCTCATACATACACCCATTCAAGCTGCAGTTTCTTATCTGGCGGGGAGTTGTCGATAGGAGCGTGGTGTATGGGCGGGTAGAAAGTGCGGCGCAGTCCTCGGATTGTCACCCGCATCGGTTCCTCTTTCAACACTTCCAGCAGAGTGTAATCTACCCGAGGTAATTAAAAAAAATCTTTTTAATATAGAAATATTGGTTATACCTAAATATCTGTAAAGGTTTTTGAATAAAAAAATGATTTCCAGATTAGTATAATAGGTTTAATTATGTCAAGCGTAAACTTAATGAAACAGTATATTTGAAGAGCCATTATTGTTTTTCAATAAAATTCTACTTTAAAATATAATGAACTAACTGTAAAGTGATGTTTATTTGTTAAGGTTCTGAGATTAACAGGGCCCCTAGATAAAATGACATTGTGTGAATGGATTTGAAAATTATTTTCGTAGGTACCTGAATTGCGAACGATCTCTCCCTCAGGAGCATAGAGCACTCTTGGTCGACTTTTGCTTCGGGCCCGTCGCCCGCGCATATCCTCAGACACTGGTGGAGCTGCTACATTCCCTCTTGAGCGTGATCTAAAACCAAGCTCATTTTAACGCAATTTTACGAGTAGGAGTTTGTTTTATTGTGTTAAGGGTTCTGGAATACATATTATGCATAGAAATTCCTGTAGGAACTCATTTGTACTGAGCGGGAATTGAACCCACGATCACTGACTTAGTAGCCAAAAACTCTACTAGGTACTATGTCACAAAGGTTTGGAATCGAACTCACTGAAGAGCACTTGAGGTTATTGGAAACATTGAAATTAAATCAAAATAAAATCATCAAAATTCAATTATAGTATCAGTTTAAATACACCCTATAAAGTATAAATCGGACCTTAGATCACTTATAAATACTTATTCGAAACGGGATCCTATATCAACTAGACTTCACCCTAACTTCTTACCATCTAACGGGGTGCAGTCAATTGACGGACTAAATTTAAAAAAAAACAATAAATTACCTTCTGATTGGTGATTCTATTGGCAAAGGAGCACTGACTCCTGGGCTCAACGCAGGTGTTACCACCAGAGAGCCTAAATAAAATGTCTCTACATCTGCAAAATCGTTCCGAAGTTGGGAGAAGCTTCGCACCTAAAATATGAACCGATAATTTACTTATTACAGTAAATGCAAGAGCAAGAAATGAGATAAATATTTTACAAATAGGTACTTCAAGCTATTAACACTTTCGCGGTCAATTGGCAACTATTGCCTGCATCTCCGCTCACATAACACGTCATCCAGTAACCATTCAATGAAGGCACATGGTAAACGTAGATTGTGAGTTTGTCTGTAATAGATTTCTATGGAACGATCACGATTCAGGAACAGTTAATAATAAATAAATGCTAGAGCGCCATTGACGCACCAACTACAAGTTACAATTACGAAACTTGGTTGATCTACGTAACAATTACATAGGTACCATCCTCGAAAGTGTTAATGGGTATTGGTATAATAAATATTAGTATGTTTATGATAAATACGAGTATGTTATACCTCTTGCCCAGTTATAGTATACATTCGTTTGGCTCCATTCATCTTCAACACCTGGCCTAAATCTTCTAAAACCTCCTCAAACGGTTGTGTTGTACGTAAATTTAGTAATACGCGACACTGCAACATGAAATAATTAATTAGACATAGGTACCTAGGTAATGTACCAGTAATAGTACCAGTAAATATTTAGTTAGTTATTAGCAACCGTAACTGTATCTAATAAACGTTTTTTATACAGAAGCATTAAGGTCAATTCAGGATAAAACAATATTCGTTACTACTACTACTAGTAAAAACCGTGTATCTGGAAAATTCTGTGCTGAACCAGAATTACTGCATAAATTACCGAAACATATTATACTTAGATAATAATAACATTAGTATAAAATAGGTTTCGTTGGATGGTGTAGGGTGTAGGAGCAAGGCAGCATTTGATTTGTAAAATAGTTTTTGTTAGATGGTGTAGGAGCATCCTACAGGTACATCGGTAGCGATAGCCGATTATCTGTGAGTCTGTGAGCTACAGAAATGCGAAAAAGTTACTGCCAATTGTGGCCTTCAGTGATACCTGACGCTTAGAACAAGGCCTATAACAGGCATACGAAACCTAAGAATCCTTAATTATAGTGTATAGGTAAATAATGGAAAATTGCTGTATAAAAATCAGGGAGCTTCATCTGCTAATAAACTGTTACACAGTTTGGCAGAAGAAAACATTGTAAAATTGTACTTTTTCCGTTTCATTTAACACTTAGTTGATGTCAGATTTCTTTGGAGCAAGCGACTGCTCGCTTTTAGCTCACAGGGTTTTAATATACACACCCTATCTATCTAGCAGTTACGAAAATCGTTTAAATCTGAACACCCCTTTAGAACAGTTTCTACCTATTAATATTGGTACTTATACATATATGGCCTCGGACGAAATTTCGCAAAGCTTTTGTAGCAATCACTAGTGTTTACCAGCCAAGGTCTTTGCATTGAAAGCGTCTTATTACCGCTTCCACAAATCGGAAATATGAATTCGCTTTATAGCGATTAGAATACAATCTATGATGGAGTAACATTGAATGGCATTGTGGAAAGAACGACCTTTCAGTTGATTTTACTTTTAATGGTTACTACCTAATCTTGACTATGGAACGACTATAGAATTTATATTTTTACAATACTAACGTGGAATTGTTTTATCCGTGTGTATACATAGAGCCATATCCCTCACAATTGTAGTTTCAACCCTTTATAATAGTCGCCATACCATTTTTTGATGACTTAAATGGTTTATTTTGTTTATTCGGATAATGAAACCCAGATGAACTATATTTATGTATTCTAACCAATTCGGATATTTCTCAAAAAATTACAGAAAGGATCGTTGCTTTTGAGAAATTTACGAAGTCAGCAGGCAATCTATGTAACATAACTTAATAGATTATGTACCTAACCCTATAATTACCCCAATAATTAAAGGTTTCTTTTTACGTGCAGAAACGCCATCAGAGCTAACGGTGTGGTAGGCATATCGGAATCGAATAATTAAGGTACCCAATCAGTTAAATTTGGTCTGATTTTCCGTATCTACACGAGTCAAAATCACCTGTATAGAATGGTCCATATTATTGATAATCCTGATAACCCTGCCACTGGCGGGCTTGCCGCCACCTGGTGGGGGTGCATCAGACTCTGCTACTGACTGCTTCCGAGTTCCTGCACGAGTCCACGAACTGCTTGCAGCTGTAGTGGTCCCACCGTACCACATGCCGTTCTTCTTGCCGTAACTTGCTGCCTGTATACCAAATTACCTTGTTAATCAAATGTTTTATCATATGTTTAACATTGAGAATGTTTTAATTTGCGACTATTACATTCTCAATGAAATAGGCTGTTGAAATAAAAATTAAACTTTCAGTGAGTTTTACAAATAAACTTTGAATCTTCTACAATGCTAGCCCGTTTGCAAATTCAAACTGAAGAAGTCCACACACCACAGACGAGAACTAAGATATTTGGAGCTACCAGACAGATAACCTATAATATTGTCCAGTTTACTGTCGAACTTACTTACTTCAGAACCTATCAACTTAGTACCATGTAACCATTCAAGCTTTACTGCGACAACATGTTTCAAAATACGTGGTATAGTCTTTCAGTGGCAGAGTCGTATTCCATCTATTAATTGATAGCAGACGTTGACTGTGATCAAGATTCAGATAATAAAAATTGTAAAGGTAAGATAAGCGTTAATTAAATCTTAGTCGTACATCGCACATAGAGCTCTTTCTTTAGCGTGTCGAATTGAGAAGAGGGTCTTGTCAGCAAAAAAAAAACTAGGTTCTGACCGTTTTAATTAAGCTAAGATAGTAGATAGTAGGTAGTAGGTAGTGGTAGCATAAAATTTAAGCAACCGTAGATGTTATTTAGCGCTTCGCAGAACAAAAGACAACTATTGAAAAACATTTGATTGCGGTTTTTGATCGGGAAAAAGAGTGAGAGTTTGGTTAATCCACAGTGCATGTCTATATAGCTTAGTAAAGTTGGTAAAGGCCGATGTTATAACTATAATATTTTATCAATAAAACGTTTATAACTACCCCATAAACGTACAAAACTGTCAGTCCGATGTGCCATATTATAATACCTCTCTACAAGTTCAAAGCATGTCTACCAGCCGGACTGTTACTATTGTTTCCGTAGACGCGACTTGCTATATCAGAAGCCAGACACATATTTAGTACCTATGTTTTTGAATAGCCGGGCGAGTTGAAAGTGATATTTAGACAGACATTCAAGGATTACTTTATTGAAATATAACAATTATAAAACAAGTTATAAATTTCTTCGGAGGCATAGCGGTAGTGAGTGCGATGATTGCAAATAAGGTGGCGGGTTTGCCTAGCCTCACAAAGTATTATTGGGTTTCTGTCAAGAAAGATTCAGAAATAGTACCTACAGAATTAGAAAAAAAGTGGCCGATTGAATAGATGCGTATACGTGAGACCGAAATAATAAGAAAATTCTATTTACTTAGTGAAAAGAATTTGACTAACTACAGCAGTGCGTGTTCGTTCAAGCTTTTAATTTATTTTTGCTTCATATTATTTTTAGCAAGAGATAAAAGTGCGATATATTGCACTGCTCTGTATGTTTCATTACCTTATTAACTTTCTTTTCATTCGGTATTGTTGCAACGGCGAGATATGAATTTTTCTGTTTGAAAAATAAGATGCGTTACGATTATGTCCAAAGTCACAAAATATTTAATGAAAGAGAGTGACGTGATATGTGAGTGACAAATGATAATGATTTCAAATCATAAGTTAAAAAATACGAAAACATTGCATCAAATCACGTTCCGAAAATGCCTTAATCCAGTTAGTTAAAATACTATTAATGGCTTATAACTATTTCTTAACAGCCACGCATACTTACCATTATATTTGCGTACTGAATACCAAAAATAAACCCAAAGTAATTTAGGTCAATGAGGGCTCACCTCAAGTTGAACTTTATACAAAAAGTACAGCACTTCTTATAGCTCGGTCAATAAATTCTTGAGCTTTACGATTATGTCAGAGTAAGCTTAGATTTTTAACGATTTAAAGCTATAAAACTGCTGGCCGAATACAACGCTTGTGCCCCTGACACATATTCATTGTTTGATATAATGTACAGACTGTTAAAACACGCGAAATTTCACTGACACAAGTTCTGAAGGTATAGACGCTATGATTTATTGTAGTATTCGAAAAATACCTATAGTAGGAGTGGCCTGAATTAAGTACTTGTTTAATTCGGCAGTTAAGTAAGGTAAGTGTCTAGCTGAAAAGTTTATTTTAATATTTTATCATAACTATAATACCTACACCTAATCTTAACTATTAAGTATGATTAATTAGGACGTGGCTTCAACTACCTACATGGTATATTAACTGATTCCGTTCCCGCCGCCCATAGAAACCTATTTCGAGGATAAAAAGTAGCATTTATTCAATTCCTGGATGAACCATGACTCACTTTCGCAATCCGGCTAATATTCATTCATTATCATCTTAGCGTTGTTTCTGGTGGCAGTCGAGGTTTACACTTCCCCACTTTTTTGTTTTATAAACGCCTTTTATGAGAGTGAGCACCATCTGACCGCCCAAATGCCAGACTAAAGCCTGCGACAGGGTATCATCCAAAATCAGCAGGTATCGTCTTGCAAGTGAGGTTGAATAAGGCCGCAAAAATCTTGGTCTCAAATAAAATTATAAATAAATACGAAAGTGTGATGATCTTGGCTAAAGTCTTACGTAGGGTCCAAGAATAAATTTCTGTGGGTCGCGGAACAGTTATTCCCATGAGAACAGATCAATATTATAATATGCCGATAAAGACACGGGCTTACACTAGTTTATAAATAGTATTAATATGCAGCAGACATGCATAAGACGCAATATTTGATGTTGGAATTAGCATTATGCTTTTTTCCCAATCGTTCAAGTGTAGTGAATGTGGTAGAATACCTAGTGCAGTTATTCAGAATGTTATGGCTGTTTGGTGAATTCCTTTGCTTCTGTTTCGACCACGCCGACCGTTATTTTCTTATTTCCCGCGAATGTTTTTCAGCTTTTAACCTACTTTTGTTATGTGACCCCAATGTTAAGTTTATGGACATTATTTGGTGGCATTCTATGGAAATTAAGTAACCAGTTCGGTAGAAAAGGACAATGTTGGCTAATTCATGATTTAGTACCTATATAGTTTTTGGTAGGTTACCTAAGTACTTGAATTGCAAAACTAAATGAATTGAGTTTAAAACCTAAACCACAAGGTTTATGAGAAGCTTGTGGGAATTAGAAATATAACGAGTCGCCTCAAGATTCCAGTAAAAAAAAATATTTAAAACGAACGGTTAATCAACCAAAAACCATATGGATGCATCATAGTTTCTTTTTATTTTCGTCAAGATATCTATGTACCTTTTTTTAAATTAAATATTTGCCCTAAAAATTATGAAGAATGCCTTAAGCCGTTCTAAGAAGCATTGAAAGAAGACCTGCTGGTATTACAAACAATGTATGTATAGGATTGTATGCTTGTTTACCGAATGATTTCATCATTAAAATATTTTTAACAATTACCTACGCAGTTTAATTCGACTTGATCACGGTTTGGTAAAGTTCACTCTAAGTAGTTTCAACATTATGTATTAATGTTGAAAATAACCTACCCATTCATAAATTCCATAATACAAACTTTTATTTACTTTGGCTTGTCCATTGTCTGTAATCAAATCTTCAAATTATTTGAATTACCTACACCCTGCCCCGGTTTCCGATTGAGATGAAATTTTATACGCTTTTTTTCAAAAAAATTATTTTTTAAATAATTTACATAAGTACCTACTTGTTTTCGAATAACAGATTTGTAAAAAAATATGCTGTAAATTATCAACATGACAATAACAGTGAGAAGAAAATAATCCTCTATTATTATGTGACAAAATATGACAAAGTTGACAAATGTAACAAACCATAACAGTGACATAAATACTACATAATAGTGAAAAAGCACAAATAAAAGCTCACCATGACAGAAACCCTCAACTCCTCGTCTTCGTTCGTGCAATATCGAACCTTTACGCGCGGTATTTTGTTACAAGCACTCGGTGACATCCACGACTGGCGTTCGACCGACCACTGCCCCCAAAAACAGAAATCTGGCTTCATCCAAATTATGCCGAAGTCCTTGGCCGGTGGTACTGACCGTCCTCCAAGGACAGACTTTATCGCGGGCCTATGCGTGCAATTAGAATAACGTAACCAGCTATACTGGTCTCTCCACCCCCTTGCGAATGTTCTGCATTCAATTGAATAAAGGGATCCGAATTATAGTTTCGAAGGTCTAATATAGGTGGTTCATACACATATGGTCTAGTACGTGTGAGCAAGGGAGTCGTTGAGCGAGGTCATATTTTAAATTGCTGCATAGCAAGTTGACTGCGGTGTTTGAAATTAATATGTCTGAAAATGTTGGTCATTTTGTCGTTTATGTAGAAAATTGTATTTCGTTCATAAGGAAGTAGAATCAGAAGGGCTCATAGTTTTATTTTACTTTTTATGGCTGGATTATGTTCGGACGTAAAAACTCAATGGTGTGGACATTAAAATGTGAAAACCGGTCATGTGTAAGTTAAAATCGCAGACGAATGGTTCCGTAATATCGTACAAGATATGAAACTAGGTATGTATTTTTTATGCTTGTGCAAAAAAATCTGATGGCACTTAAAAAAAAATAAAACTCTTTGTTGTTTTAGCAGCACGCTTTGACGGGAATTTCAGCAGTATAATTATTTCAGATAATGAGATAGTTTATTTTATTAATTTATCAAATTAAGCAGTAGTTCGACCATAGAAAAGATTCCGAGCCATCACCTACGTTATGTGACAGCTTATGAGACATTTATCTACCCCGATAATATGTCCCTGTTACAAGAACGGAATCAAGAAACTTTGCGGGAATCCTCGGCTAATTTGTGTAATACAAGTAAATGGTTTAAACAATATTTTTTAAATTACAGCTAGGCAACAGCAAATTACCTACACGAAAAGCCTAAATTTCAAATTGTTACTCAACCAATTACCTACGCAATCCTAAACCAATTTCATTGACGTCATCGTCTGAATTAAACCCCTGAAAATATTTCTTTGTCAACGTGTAATTACTGCTATTAGCAACAACAAACACTGGGATCATTTAAATATTACACATTCATTAAGGTATATGGTATTAGTCCAGCCCTACAGTAACGTTTGCGACCCGGACACGCAACTATTTGCATATTCAAGAAAACAACGAATTTTGTTATTGATAAGACTCCATTAGTAGGCCAAACGCCCCACAAATGGATTTCGTAGGACCTTAGGAAAAATATTCATAGATTTTTCATGAGAAAATTAACGAGTTTCAGCTTGGTATGGTGGTTTTTTTGCTAGTAACTAATCACGATCAAGGAAACATAAGTGACATAAAGAAGTATTAGTTCATCTAAAAACTTATGAATTTGCAAATCACCGAAAAGAGTTAGTGTAGGTACCTACTACAGTTTTCGGGAGTTCTATTAGTGAGCACAATAGATGAACATTGAAATAAACCTATTATAACTAGGTTGCTTTTTAGCAGCAATGGTCATGATGTCCATCGATAATATTTACACATTATTGATGTGCAAACGCGTTCGGGCCTATATTTTTGGATCTGTCTGTTACATCGCTTGTTTTTACTATCATTTAAATATTTTACGGAAGTTTTATAATGTACGATTCCTTCTATTTTTTTTTTCGAAGAACGAGCAATCAAGTCGCGCCTTGCAAACCCGGGGCGTTTCACTAGTAAACAATAGCTATTTAAAAGAAGTGCAGAAGTTTTACTAACCTACAGTACACGGTGCGTTGGAAACAAGATCATTAGTTTGTTTAAACTTGGTTATTCTAATGATTTAGATCAAAACAAAGAAGGGAGGGAGGAAAAAACTCGGTTTGCTTCGAATTTGTAGAATGTTTTCTCTATCGTACATCGGACTGGACAATTACCGATACCTTTAGAGAGTTATAATAATTAAAACTTTTTATAAGATATTAAAACTATAATTTATTTTACCTACTCCCTTCTACTACAAATAAAAGGAAATTAAGGTACTATACTTACGATAGGTTCAGGCGAATATGACGGCAGAGATATAACTACGAACGGCGATTCGTCCTCGCTTTCCAACATCGATGTATCAGCAGCTTGCAGCCACCGATAGCGGCTTGGGCGCCACACTTTCGTAACTTTAATCTACCCCTTGGTAATGCACGAAAAGTACTAAATATCTCCGCTTATAAGTTCACACGAAAAGCTAATGTAGTTATGCTAACACTGTCATAGCAGGTCTGTATGCTCTCTATAAAAGTTTTAAAACACTTCACGTTTGAAAAGATAGATGTATTTTAATATTTAACAGCTTGGATATCAAAAGGCTATAATCAATTATTTTAATGACACTATAACTTATCTAAAGATAACAATATAATTTTATTTAAAAAAATGTATTTAAGCATTTCTTTTTTTTCCTTCAAAATAATTTTTTGCCGCCATTTTCTACAGTTCTTTTTATTAAAAAAAATTACCTGAACAAAGACATAAAATAAAAAAAAATCTGGTTTATTTTTAAATCGATTTAAAAGAAGTTGTGATATGAAGTTTTTAGTTCGTAAACTTTTCGACTAACGCCTAGTCTATTCAGATTGTTTGGAGTCAAAGACTTTGAAAATGTCACTCGCGTTCAGTACCTCAAGTCAAGTTCAAGTACCTAATGGGTTAAGTACTCTTCGTGTTATTATGCAGTGCATTTGCATACAGTGATAACGGGAACATTACGGTGACGTCTGTCCGGTCCGACTGCCATACATTTGCATAAACTTACATTTAATAAGGAGATACGCGATTTTCACAGCAAGATTTATACAAGTATGTTTTGATGGGATTTTAGGGTACCTACATAATGAACTGATAACATTTTCTTTGATGCTTAACACTATGAAACATATACTATTCATTTGCAAAAACAAAAAGGTGTCAACAATGATGTGACCATTGTTGACGCAATTTGTGTTTTTCATTTTAATGTTCACTTAGTTTTAGGGATTATTTTGCCATTTATTTTTGTTTTATCTGTAAAATAAATTATAGCTAACAGTCCACGGAAGATCCTTTAGAAGACTATGTAACTGTAGCTACTAATCATGAAAAACTGAACACAACACATAATTGCAAATGTGCTAATTAACAAACGTTAAAATAATTAAAACGAACTATAAAGCTACTTTTAAAACAGTGTATTAAACAAGAGGCTCTGAACGTAAGTGCACTGCATAAAATAGTACAAGTATTAAGAAAAAAAAATATTTTTTTCTCAAAGTGGGCCACGGCAATGGTAAAGTTAATCTGTCACCGAGATTGAAATACACACACGCTATGCGCTTTAAGCGGTCGTAAGAAAATATCATTGTACTCATTATTTACTTATAGCGTGCTCTTGATACTTAATAATAATTCTGGCATTTATTACTATTGTTACATAATTCTGTACTTTTATAACCGCCAGTGTGTGTTAACCAAGGTCTAATTGCTGATAGACTATATTATTTATTATGTACAGAGTAGGCCGAAAATAAAATTTGATTTAGTTCTTTTGTATTCTCAAATACATTTGTATTTTTAATTGAAATCAATAGTCATACCTAGATGTTTACGTTATATTAATAGTTATGGAGATAAAATATTTTGCTATAGATAGATAGATTTGGTCATAAAATATGAAAATCTATTCGATTTTTTGACGGTACTTCTCAATCAATTTACGGGGTTTTAATTGTTCGATATTTTTTACTGTAGAAACAGATTTTGACCGTCACGCGGTGAGATCGCGTGAGGAACTGCCGCATCCACCGTCATGTCCGAGGCATCACAGTTTTGCGGTAAACATCAGGTTACGTGGGTAAGGAATATCTGGGCATGCCACTTTCGCCTGCGATAGGAGAGGAAAAACCAAGAAAGGCTGCTTCAACGTCGTAAGGGATGACATGAATGCCAATGGTTTCACTACCAGGAATACCCAAGATTCTGTGTAGTGGAGAAGAAAAAGCAGGTAATCGGACTCTGAGTTCTGAGGTGCCACCTCGAATGCAATCTGGTCACGACACTAGAATGATGATGATCATGAATGTCGTAACACAAATACAACATGATCAAACACAATATGACTATCATTTGAAATACTGCACAGTAGAAAGAAAAACACACGAGCATTCCTCCATACACTTCAAATGTTTATTGCAATAAAGTATGTACCTACTTCAAAATCTAAAAATATTACAATAGCAATAATTGAAAATTTGTTTCAAAATAGTAGTTGGGTATATAGTAGCTTTTTTGAATTTCGTTTTTTAAAGAATACCTTACTTTTTGATACTAAATTTGATCATAGGAAGCTATTCATCAGTTTTGTTTACATACCTATGTAATTATTTAGTACTTCTGATTCACCAAAAAGGCCCAAATCTACTGATTTAATTCAATAAACTTGAAAACGTGAAGTGTTTTTTCTCAATTGCACTTTTATTTTACATCTAAAGTTCGATTGTTAATTCGAATAACTTATCTCGATAATTTAATTTTATTTCACTGTATTTATGAATACACGTCGTTATTCGAAGCGACTATGAATGCTACTAGGCCCACATCAGCTGACTAATTTGCGGCACCAACAAAACAAAAGCCTACACACCAATAGAAGAACTTAACTGACACGCGAATAACACACGAGATGATGCTTTACAACTACGTAATAAGTTTTATTTTACACTGAATATCAGAGGTACGATTACGCCCGTTGGATGGAGCAGACTATTTGAAAATTTCATATGGCTGTAGAGGGAACCGAACGTGCGGGGGGTGCCAAGGTCAATCTCAGTGAAATCCACGCAATGTAACTAAAGTACAGCCAGATATGCATCAAGGCTGCCGTCGTTTAGGCCCTTTATATTTCAGGTGACGTAATTATAAGCTGTTGTGCCGAACAATCACGCGAACCGATAAGAATTTCGTTTCTCATTATTAGTAACGTAAACAAGAAGGATTGGTGTCGACCTTGCTCTATTTCTTAATATTTTCTGCTAATTGTTTTGTGTAACAACCCCCGAAATAGTTCAAGTACTCACGTGAGACAGAATTGAACGTATGTAGAGTGTGTCAAAGTCATATAAATGTGTTAATCGATTTAAAAAAAATAAGGAGGTTCTTTTTGCGTCAGAATATTATATAATACACACTACTGGCTTGATACCTCTCAGGGCTTTTCCCATCTAAATTAAATCATAACTTAAAAAGTACAAAGTATCCTAAAATACCTTTCTACTTAATTGCTGTAAAAGATAACCTATAAGCAACAAACTCTTGACCCATATCCCTAATTTCTTCAACATATCCGCTGAGTTTGCAATGCTTCGACACGACGAGTAGTGAATCACGAACGATGTTAGGCGAAGCAAGTGTGTAATTTAGACATTCCCTGCAACATTTAGTACAGATAACTACGTACAGAACTGTCGAACCGTCTCCATCCTTTCTTTTTTATGTCTTTCGGGTTTCACTAGAGTTAAGAATGGGTTTTTATGAATTGATTGATTCAGTACCAGCAGTTTTACATTGTAGTAGTTTGTATTTGTAGTAAAATACAAAAGATGGGAGAAGTAGTGCTCTCCTAGTATGGTTGCAGGGCAACAGAATAGTGCATATATAAGATTCTTTGAGCTGCAAGAACGGGATCAGAGTGCCTGTGAGTTTTGCGTTGCCCGTTTCATGCTCACTCGTGAGTGCATAAACGAAAATTTGTATGGGATTGGACTAGCGTCACCTGTTGGTAAAACGTGTGAATCATTTTTCATTCAATACAAATTAGCGCTACGCACTCACGAGTGAGTGTAAAACTCGCACTAGGCACTCAGTACAGTGAAGACGCGGATGCAACCGCGGGTAACAGCTAGTGCTAGTACTAAATAACCGAAATATTCATTTTGGCGCATAATCTACTGAATCATGTTAAAGTTCTGGGCCAAAAAGCATCATCATCATCATTCGCACGACAATCAAAGTTGCAATCAAAGCTTTTACTTTTGAACCAAGGGTCCGCTTTCCTACTCCTTTTTTCTTTCGATTGAATCTGGTTCAGTTGACTTTCAACTGAATTGGGTCGAGTTGACTTTCGACTGAATTTGGGTTAGTTGACTTTCGATTGAATTTGGTTTAGTCTTCATACTTAAAGCCTCACACCCTCATCAATACCCAAAATTTTCTCAGTGAAATCCGCATAACGATAGATTAAATAATTATCAAAGTTCTAGGCCACGAGCAAAATGTATGAAGTTCAAACGAGTAAGAATGTTGACACATTTTTCATGCAATACTAGCTACTTTTTATTAAAATTTTATTCTACTAAATTATTATCCGTTAAAATTCACTGTAAGTAAAACTTAATTTATGTTGAAAACAAAACTAGAACATTGCAATAAATTAAAACTTGACAACTTTTTAATGTTCTTCAACATAATACAGTAAAAGAAATATTAAAGTTTTTCTTAAGAAATCAGTCTGCATATGTAATTTGGATCGTGACTGTACTAGCCGCACCCCGGTCGTTAAAGACCCGCATTATTGTATTAGCTATATGAAACAAAGCCATTATTACCTGTTTCTAAACCTACGTTAATATTATTATACACTTACATAATGAAATCTGTTTATATAAGGCGAGTAAGGTTTAACTGAACATTATAAGCGCCTCTTTAACTTCAGTTCAAATAACATAATCTGTTTAGTTTTATAACACTTCAATATTTTCACTGGTGCAGATATTTCAATAGAAATATTTGACACAGATCAAAATAATCATCTTTTCTCTGACCGTCAAGATGCTACACAAGTGCTACGAAGTGCTACGGACGGCTACGCCTCTATTATTTAGTTGACGTCTACATAATGTTAATTTGTTTAGGTACATAGATCTTGGAATAAGAGAGTTTAATAGTTATCTCATATTTAGCGGTAGTAATGTTAAAAGAAATAATGCTCAATACGCGTTATTTATATTACTACGAAGATTAACATAATATAATACAACCAAAGTTATCACAGCCTCAATATAGCGCTCGTTGTGAAAAAGAAATTGGAATATTTACGCCAAATTTGTGATAGTCATCTTTAATAAAAAAACATAACAAAGTAATGAGTAATCGCGTGGATACGAGTATATAGCCAGCAATGAAAAGTAATACATGATAACCTCACCGTAGGGGTGTCACTATTCGTTTTATACGGATAATAATAAAAAAAGTACTTGATTCTGTAGCTGCAAGTTATATTTATGGAGGAGCTTATAAGCGCCTTTGAGAACGCAATTTAGGTAGCGGCACACTAGGCAAACAAAATTTGACTTGCCATCGACATGATAGAAGAAGAAGAAGGTATTATTGTTGAGTTTCCATTTTTTTGATTAAAAATCTAATTACGGCATAAAGTCTGGAAATTATCTTGGTTGACGGTAATAGACACTTTGCTTACAGAGTTGAGGCACTACTGGTAGTTGTGTATGCATATTACTGAATGATCATGACTTAGGCTGGTTTTAGTATCACGCGGATCGTCAGTATGGACCGCTCCGCATAGACCGATCTGTATGGACGGCTGCGGACGGTCCGTACGGACGCGTCCGCATTACTCTAAAACGCTCCTTAAGCTTAATACGGATCGGTGTATGCGGAGCGGTCCGTACTGACGGTCCGCGTGACACCAAAACCAGCCTTAGATAAATATGCAAAATTTGAATATCGAAATCGTGATGCGGATGAAGAGCCTACTACCTCACGTACTCGGACAACGTCACAGCGTCACAGCATGAAAACTGAGCGTCACAGCTTGTCACTTCGGTCAGTGTAACCTAACTAAATATCAAGCAATTCTAAATCCTATACTATCATCGTTTTCAGTACCGTGAAGATAACTTTACTAACAGCTAAACCTAGATGTACGAATAGATGTACCTATTGGAACTTAAGACCAAGGAACCATTCGCTACTGAGAGTCTACTAAATTCTAATCGATTTACAAGAAAGGTTTTTTTAACATTCTTGATACTTTCAACCAATTCTTGGACAGTGGACAGCCCTAACGAACAATGACCAAGTATTACACAGTATTTACTTATTATTCATATATTCAATTCTTATCGATGGAGTTGATGACAGTTGGTTTTTAGAGTTCTGTGGACATGTGAGACATGAATCTAGGTTAGGCGTTAGGTCTTTGTACGGTATGCAGACGGCGGCGGCTTGCTTCAAAGGTGTCGTCTGTTAAACAGTTGAGAGAATTAGGTTTATATCCCTACATGAAATGATTTCATTTATTCTCCTACTGGGTAATCTCCTACCATCTACTGTATGACGTTTAACTGCTACGTTAAAGATCGCTGGTTCAGTTTCCGTTTAGTATAGTCTATATTTGTTTTCATCTTCCTATTATATCTCCCGGTTGTATGCAACTTTCCACCCTGAGGCTCGAGGTCCGCGGTGTTATTGAAAGTGAGTGTCGTCTAACCCCCCAACTCCTAAATGGATCTTCCATCAATCAGCAGGCATACTGACTTAGTGTCAGCATTTACATTTAGGAACCGCCAGGTTCCCAAGGCACTAGGTAAACCCTTTGAGAGAATAATCCGGCACTGAGCGACAGCTTTTTAATCGCCAGTAATTAAAATGAGTGTTACGGTTGCAAGCAAAATAGTTACATCGTTTTTTATACTGAACCATATCTCACTATAAGTCCTTACGTATTACAATAACGGTGTATGAATAATAACGTTAATAACGTTACAAGGTAAATTAACGATGCGGGAATAACGCAACTGGGTCACCATGACATATTACTTTATAAAGTCTTAAGATTTTTCATTATATCATTATGTCCTTACAATCTTATCGTTAGTTATAATTTCCGTGTACACGGTTTAAAGGACTTCTTTATCGGGTAGTGATGGATTACAGAGGTTAATAAATTAAAAAGTGTGTCATCAGCGCACGAACGATTGCTTTAATGAATATACCTACTGAACAAACAGTGCAATATTTTTTTATTTATAATTATATACAATACAAGTTTTTACATTATATTAATACATTAAATTAAACAAGGAAATTTGAAAAGAACATACTTAAGAAAGACGTAGAGCCGCTGGTAACAGTCAGTACTGTATATAATGCCGATAAAATAAGATAAATTTATAAATCGATCATTTTTCTCCTGTGATAATAGATAGGCCAATAGAAAGGTCTATTATTCTTGGAATCCATTTTACAGAGTTTTAAATCAAATAAAGGTTGGATAATATGGAGTAACCATTTTGACCCTGATGTAATCATAATAATAATTAATCTATAACTTCTCGTGCAAGACGAATAATAGATACTAAAATTGACAGGTTCATTTTTTTACTAACCATAGACTTTGTGTATTTAGAACGTTAATGTTTGTAATCCGCGCGTTGCCTTGATGCATATTAAGTGCAAGGTGGTGCATTGCCCCATTGGTGTCGTTGCCTACGAGCTGAATTATACGTGTTACGGTCTAAGGTCGGAGGTATTTGACACGCCAGCCATTTCAAATCGTACTCCATCGATAGTAATCGAGCGATCGCATCAGGTTTTATATTGTAATTTCAGTTGGGGGGGCTATTTTTTCATAAAGAACTGGCTGAACTAGTCGAATTTCGTAAAAGGAGTCCTATAACGCGATTTCAACGTTACTTGGCAGGATCAAACGGTAAAGAAATGAACAAATAAACATAGAGTTAAATAGAGTTTAAATATATTCGTTTTATATGTTTTATGACATCATCTTCAGCATTTAAATATTCAAAATAAACCATGGCATCAAAGGAATCCTTTAACTCAACATCATTTGTTCATATAATTTTATTTGCCATTTACTACTTTAGTATTAGACCCACAGAACATTAAAAAACCATAGAAGTAGTAATTAAGTAAAAATACAAAGGAATAGCTGTCGCCAAAAAATACACTCACACAGACTTCTAGGACGTCTTATTGGTTGCATACATTTTACCTTAAAATATAAGAAGAGCAGAACTACATACCTTTTTTTACTGAAAATGAATTTAAAGTAGGTTATGACAAGGTATAAACTTCAATGATGTTTACAGAGTACCATCAAATCCGCCCCCATTTTAACGTAACATACAACAAAATTATGTTTAAGCCACGTTGGAATAGAGCACAAATTTATTTATCACAAATACCCCATCTAGCGGTCAATAGCAAAATCAATGTACATTATAGTTTTGCTTTACACCAATAGATGTCTAAAATTATTGTATGGTATTGCAAATCAGTCCTTAAATATAACAGTGGTAAGGATGAAATTAACTTAACTCAAAATACGGGGAACACTAGAATCGACCCCCATGGTGTCGATTCTGTTTGTACATTTTCACAAACTTAACTAAAATGATAGTTTTGACAGCTCTAAGTAGAGTACCCCATAAAGTATAATCGAAATTGAATCTAATCGATTTTCGATTATCGTTCCCGTAGAAATGGAATCGATAGTTACAAAAACATAAAAGCATTTATTTTTTTATTATTTTAGGTAACTTATTTCAGGATGATAAAAGAGAAGTTTTATGGTACAGTAATTATGTTTTGCATTATACTTAGCTAATTATATTACAAAAAATTATAGTAGATAAGTACTTATACTCCGATTTTTAATTCTAGGCAAGAAAATGACAAGTGCAACTGTCACCGATACAAAAAAGGGTGACCCGCTACAATAGTGATGTTCGGCAATCAATAGACTAGACTATTAGTCATTCTTTATTTTTATCAGTGAATGAACCTCTTTGCAGTTCATGCTCGCCTAGTACATTACACGACGGAAATATTTTTTATAGAATACTAACTGTGTCCCGCGACTTCGCCCGTGGCATACTTTGTCCCCATGGCAGGATAAAAAGTATCCTATGTCCTTCTCTTAGTTCTAAGCTTTCAGCCAAATCACGCGTGATGCCGTGACCAAGGTAAATAGGGATTCATTATTTACCCAACTGCCAAGAAGGGTTATGTTTTTCGCGCGTATCTTGTATGTAAATGTTTTTATTTATATAAACGCGCGAAAAATTTTATTTATATATTTAATAAAAGAATTATAATCTCGACTCACGACTAACTTATAATTGTAAAACTCGATTCAACTACATCACTATTTATTTGATACAAAAAACCTGCAACACTGGAAATGTCATTTTCTTGCCTAGAATTAAAAATCGGGGTATAAAAATTTCAATAAATTAATTTAAGTTCGATTCATTCGATTCCTGTGTGTCATAGTCAATTGTGCTGAATTCTTGCAAGACGCTTCACTACGAAAAGTGGGCGGTACTTGTCCATGTGCTACGATAATTTTAGAGGTATTATTTTGTATATAAAAATACGATACTTCATAGACGTGAACTGTCAAAATTATCATTTAGCATCCTGAATTGGACAGGGGACAGGTATAGAAACTTCTAGAATATTGAAGTAAATATTTCGTGAAAACTTATAGGAAAAAAAACCTTAAAATCAATCGCATAAACTAATTTTTTGATTAGAAGAAAGTATTTCTTTATATTTTAGCCTGCGTCATGCACATACACAAGTGTATATGTGTGAGGTAAATGCAATTACACTTAGGTTTTTGGCGACACAAACACGCCCCCATACGATTTCTAGTCCTAAGGATTTTTCTTTGTTCTGTGATTAGACCCGTGTTTAACAACATATGACTAACGGTTTCAATCTAGTTATTTATCTTTAACGCATTAGAAGATTAAAAAATCTAATTAATGATTTGGGCTTATCTCTGCAGTAATGTTTCTTATCGTATTGCCTGAAACTCTCATAGCCTCTACTGAAGTAGGCTCTCTACGAATTTCCTTTCTTGTTATAACTACTCAGCGAAATAGATGCAGGCCCCCTAAAAGAACATAGTTTACATAGGTTCGAAACTGAATCGCCTAAAGTCACGCCATCTAGCTACATGTATGTTTCAACACTTTTAACACGTTGGTATAAACCGGTGAAAACATCAGGCAGGTTGAAAGTTTGTTTGCCAATGTTGTAGTATAAAGGCATCAGATGTTCACTCAAGAGGTTGTGAGTGAACACTAGTACCTGTCCATTCAAAGACAAACTTTAAACTTCGTTGGATTATATCCACGGTACTACAATGTATGTAGTAGGCATATTAAAAATGTTTTTTTTTTAATTTTATTTACTAACCTACTTTATTTTATTATGTATACTTGTATAGTATGATTCTATCTAAATATTGTACTAAAACGTGGTATTAAAATATTAGTTGAATTGTTTAATATGTACTATTAGTTTTATCAAGGTATAGTATTACATTACATTTACCCTAATTTATTTAAATACTAAAACTATAAAGAAATTAAGTTCGCAAAATTATATACAACATGTGATTATATGTACAAAAACTGCCGCAGTAATTATTGTTCTTTACTTCAATAACTTTAATTACGTATGGAATTAACAAACACGCAAATAACAAATTTCTAACCGCCAAATATTCATCAATTTCCTAACCAAATAAGTGTATAGCCGAAAAGTAATTTAGTTACAATTAGGTAAATTTAATAGAAAAAACCGAAACAAAAGTTCGGTAAACGTAATCAAAATGCAAATGTGAAGACTTGGGAGTGCGTGGGCCTTATCCTGCGACCCACATCTGCAAGGCCGTGGCCTATGTGCGCCCTACGACACTTTATCACGTTATTGTTTATACAAAATAAAGGGTTAGATTTTAATGTTTTTTCGTTCACAATTTTGAACATGTGTTATCGATATGTTTGCCATGTGTTCAGTTAGCGAATTTGTTTTCCTTTATAGAAAAGCGAAGGAGATCAAATGAAACGTGTTAGGTCTCAGCCAGTATTGTAAGTTAGACCTGGTAAGTCTCCGAAAAGACCACAATTTCGAGAGCTCAGATTTTATGAAACAGGTGGCAGCAGCTGGAAGATTATTTTTGAGATGAGTTCACACAGAAAAAAAAAGAAAATATACAAAAACACAAGTGATTAACTACGAGAGATATTCAACAGAACTTTATTCTAGGATATTTTTAATCGGATGACGTATGATGTATTATGATGAGTACTTGAAATCTGTGATCATTTCGGGATGTGAAAGCTCTGCTGAGGCTTGCAGAAAGTTTAAAAACTAAAAAAGAGTAGGCATTTAGGCTGCTAGGAAAAATTTTATGTACGAAAATGTTTATATAACGTGTAATGGTTCGGTACTTGTGTAATAGCTCTCTCAGTTTGTATTTTTTGTAAAACTGTTTATTTACTTCAGATTATCCCTTTTATACTGAGTTGCGGATTTTACTGTCGTAAACAGAATCGTTTTCAATATCGCTTGCATATGTTATGAACCACAAAGCTAATATAGATGATCACTATTAATATAGAGATGGTTTTAGTATGTTCTTACCTTGAAAGTTTTGTACGATGAAACGACATAAGATGCTCCATCCTCCAGTTCCTCAAGCCTGTACTTTCTGTCGCCATCCATGCCAAAGATAAATCTGGCACCTCTAGGCAGCTCTAACCTTTCCGACAGTCTATCCAGCAGAGCATCCATGGATGCCAGGTCCCTGCCTGGTTTAAAACGGAACTCAACGCCAGGATGAAAAGGGTCCCCATTGCGGTAAAAAGTGACACGTCTGGCTTTCCAATAGTTGAGATTAGCATAACGGGGTGCTGGTTCTGTTCGGTTTGGACGTGTAACCTCAGAACCTTCGGAGATGTCATCGGTGCGTTGTGGGGGCGATGCCGGTCGAGAGGAGCGCCAGTCGCCGGGCTCGCGTTCATCGTCGGACGGTGGATGGTCGGTGATGGGTGGTGGTTTCGATGGCGCCGGGTCCGGTGGCGGTGGTGGTTCGGCCTGCCGGCAAGGACGCGATAGTAGGCGCGGTCGGGGGTGCGGGCGACGCGACATACCTCGCCCCGGACCGTCCGCAGACTGGTCGCCGCGTGCCCCCGCCGCCGCCTACTGCCAATCAACTGATACCACTGTCAGTATCAGTTCATTCATGAAATAACCACGTGGTAAATTGATTGGTGGTAGGCGGGAGTGTTGTACTTATAACTCATATAATATACATAGATGATTTAAGGAGAAAAGTGTAGATTCAATTGAAAAATTACTGATATTTTAAAATATCTTGTTCTCTGTGTTAGATCTTCAAACGCTTATGTCCTAATTTTTTTTGGAAAATTATGAATTTTTGTGTCTTATCTCAAATATCATGTATGTAGGTATATGATATTGCAAGATAATTTGTATATATATACACTTGATAGCCTTCAAAATATATTTGTTTATAAATTGATCTTCATTGTATTTCAAAATATACATTATAGGGTAATTTAGCCTTAAAAAGGTACTTACAACGTAATCAAATATCACAGAGATCATTGTTAAACCTTGACTTCACACTCAAGTACCTCAATGATTTGTTTTTTGACTTTGGAATAACTTAGATGCGCCGAAGATAAGGTTTAACGAGCTGTGGCCTGCCGTGACTAAGTTACGCTAGTCACGACTATCGACTAACTTATACCTAACTAAAGTTATAAGTGGTGAAAATAAATGATTCAACGTTATGTTAGTCATAAAGAAAATTATTTACTCGTATAATGATTACAGTGATTGGCTAGCTTATCGATGCTAACTTAGATTTGATTATAGGCCTTGAATGTGACTTGAAGTTCGTGGAAGTCATTGCTTTTTGTTTCTTTTTTATTGTGATTGCACATCACTGAGTTGAAATTGGTATAGTCATTGTTTACGTTATGACTTTTGATTAATATGCCAACTTATGATTCATAAAATTTACTATTTACTCATGTGGCTGATGATCTACTGCTATTTTAAATAAAAATGACGAATATTAGACACAATTTACTGACAATAAAAATTACGTCAATCGATAACATAATCATTAATCGATTCTAATTTAATAAAAATAAGCGGGACATTACTATTGAAAAGGAAATATTGAACTTTATATTTTCATTATTTTTTCGAATTTAGAACACAACAATCAATGTAACGAATGTACATAATCTAAAAAGTAGTCGTAGTAGTAGTCTCCTGTAGTAACATAATCACTAAGTTCAGTATGTCTATTCGTCATCAACAGGTAACTACGACACACATAATATATAATGTCGAATTAATTCACATAATTCAAGACACCAGTTACGAGTATTCAGAATTATAAATAAACAATATAGAATATTATTAAAATGAAAACTTACCACTGCAGCAGCCGGTATAGCTGCTTCAGCTGCCATTCTCAAACATGCACTATCACACAAACACTAATTTACTGAGTCGCTAAATAAAATTCATAAAAAAGAGTTCGTATATCAGGCTACCAATTAACTCCCGGAAATTAGCTTCAATAAATTAAAAACCTTTTAATTTTTTACTTTCATACAGCACTTTTAATATTTAAAATGTCTTATGAATATTAAACTTTATTTTAAATTGTGGAGGATAATGTTTTTGTTGTGAATGATGTTGGTAGTCGTCCGGTTATGTTTTGTTAACGGAACAAAGTGAGCAGAGTGACGGCAGTTCGAATGGACGGCAACGTCGACCAGCGGGCAGCGCACCCGAGTGCGAACAACCAGCGAGACCACTTAGAAAGGCACGTCCGATATTAATCGATATAATTTTTAGGACACGTTTTTGGTGTGGTGATTAATAACAACTGCTAAAATTAATTATCTTGAGCCTGAATGGTGTTATAATTATAGCAATTAACTGGCGTCACATATTGCTATAAGTCTCGCTAAACTATTAGAATAAGCTAAATGCTAAGGTTACGTGGGATTTATGGCATAAGTGTGCTGAGTGGGTCGTGATCCAACACGTTTTGAGATAAAAACTGTTTTCACATTACGGAAACCTTAATTTGCTTTTTTTTACTAGATTATGTTCTGAATGCCGTCAGACTTCAAGAAAAAATTATTGTAATTCTTTTATATTTTTTTTTCTGTTTTTATGTAAGTATAGGATACCTACTAATCGGCAACTACTACTATCATCATAAAGATGTAATCAATAGTTGTGAAGAGAACTCAGACTCAGAATATTATACTCTCTACCATTTTAATCTAGCTGCGACAGTCTAGCTGCTAAAAAGTTATCGAAAATACTCTTAAACCAATTAATCACTGAAGTAGAACGACTTAATAAGAAAGGTAATTTTATTAAACATGACAGCAAATTACAACAGTTGGATACAAAATGTTTACGAATCGATTTGTAGGATTTTTTTTCATAAGCTTTTTAAAATGTATTATAATATTTGAAGACTGCAAGTGGTCTCTCCAGCCTGAAGCACAGCGGTCGGCCGCCGGTCAACGTAGCGTATTGTAACGTGTTTATGTAGGTTACGACTATATTTTTTCACCTCTCACACTTTTCGGCATAGTTTGTGCCATTTATGGGTCTTAATTGCTTTTGTAATTCGTTATTTATGTTTATACGCATTACATTTTGTTGTGTAATTGAAATATTATTTAGTGTTCCACTTTTAAAGTGTGCCCTACATGAAATACGATACCTATCTTTTTTAAAGTAAGTCAATGATTACAGCGAGGTACAACGCCTGTAACTTTACTGAATTTTGTTTCGCTAAGAAGTTTTATAAGTCATCTTTCAGGTAATAAAATAATTTAAAATGATAATAAATATACCTATGGTTTTAAGTAGTTCGAAAAATGCATTATATAATAATAATAAATCAATCCACAGATAATGACTGAAGATCTTCTTGGAATCAACCGTAACTTTAAGATTAGTTGAAAAGCCATAGATAGCTACGAAGCTACGATGTGCTACACAGCTGCTACGGAATGTAGCAATCACAGAATAGAGCAAAATATGAATGTAACAGTTGTGTAGAACGTGCACAATTTATACCTCTTAAATTGCAATGAGCAAGGTAATTTATATATTTTAATGAAAATGCTGTTTATCTACTCAGTGGGATCTATTTACTTGTTTTGAAAATTTGACTAAAATATAAACAATTACCTACTATCATTACGATTTTTAAGTTCGATCACTGTGCAATCATAATCTGTTTTTGTCGCTGACTGTACAGCAAGTACTTTCATACATAAAACTTTATGTATATTATTAATTCTAGGTGTATGGGTATATACCAGGACTTAACCAGCTTCATCTGCGAGTCTGTAGACCTGCAGATTTACTGTGATTAAAGGACGAGGCTTTGGTGCAGGTATTGCTCTTTTTTCACTTTAGTAGTATTAAAACATCGAAGTCTACCTTTACAATACATAATTTCACTTGCTCTAATTACATAAAACTATATCGTTTGAGCTTTTACTGCTTATTAGGTCACTTAACACTATAATGTGGGTAAATGGTAATTCTGAATAGTTTGACATTAGCAAACTCACGAAATTAGCATAGGCAATAAGATCGTTAAGTGCTCTCGCGCGATGCCGGTATTATGTAGGCTTAGCAAACAAAGTTATGATATTAAACACGAATAAATACTCTACGAAATACTACATACCCATCTAGACGCAAAATGAGTATCTCTTTGAGCATCTATACTCAACTTTATAACAATTATTTAATATTTTATTATTTTAATAATGTTACTCATTCCATTTCTTTGTAATTTATTTCACACAATTACAAAAGTAGAACGCTGTATGTTTTAAAGGAAACTCACAAATGTTAAACCTTTTAAATAAAACTGAAATATTTTTTTCTGCTTGTCTAATAGCACAGGAATAGATAAGAGTACTAGTAGTGTATGCGTGACAACCGACTAAAACCGCACGCCATTTCGGGTCTCAATTCCCGGGGAGTAAGGTTACTCAATCGGAGACCAGTACGTCTCACACCTGCTCCCCACTGTGCCCTCTGCTATTTCGAGAGATACGTGGAAGCGCCTCTAGAGGGCCAATCCCGCCTCCGCCGGCATGTGCCACAGGCAGCAACGTTTCCCATGGCGAGGGGGATCAATAGGTATTCCTTGTAATCAATTTCACCAGTAATTACACTATATCCTATTTTTAACCGAATTGCTAAGGAGATTATGTTGTCTGTCGCGGGTATCTATGTATCTCTTGATCTGCAGTTAGTACTTAATCCATAATCTAACGTAAATACGATCGTGTCGGCACCTCAGTTATGTTGATTTTATAATTCTCATGCCGGTTAGTGAGAAACAAATAAGCGCTTGTTATGTGCAATTACGATTAAACTCGTTTCGTACTTGACCTGAATATTACGTGGCGTTTTGTCACAAATAACAAGCAATCGAAACATTTCCTGTAGATTGCGTAGCACCCGCTACGGTCCGTAGCCGAGCTACGAAGAAACGAACCAGGCGTAGTCTTCGTAAAAGTGTCACCTTTAAACTTTCATTCAGTTAAACTTAGGTACATTTCATCAAATTATATGACATGACTTTTTTTAACGTGTGAAAACCCCTAACTGGTGCCACCTCACCAGGGCTACTCAAATAGGTAATTATGCCCCTTCATCCATATTCGTAACTGAAATCTCGTAACCGTATTTGTTAGTTACGAACGTAGAAATTAGTAAGTTTAGTTACCAAAGCAGAATAATAATTTCTTCTCTCATAACTAGTTACCAAACTGCAAAAATAATTATTTTCTTGTAACTGGTAACGAGATTTCAGTTACGAATATGGATGAAGGGAGTTACGTCGGGATCGAACCGACTAAATCACATGATGTTCCATCCACTTGGGTCTTTAGCCTGGGTACCAGGCTACCAGGGTTCATACAGACACGTTCCACAGGAAAAATGACATGACCTGGATATATAACCTTCATATTAGTTCGTTGTGTTTCATTGGATTACCAACAATAATTACAAGTTTTCAAAACAGTAACATTATTAGACACAGCCAATACCGGAGGCTCGCGTGATGATCGACACTGCCAAAGCAAAAGCATTCTCAACGCTTTAAAATTAAAGTTTATTTTAGTTTACAAACTTCATTGGTGACAGGTACTGAGTGACACCAATGTCATAACAAGTGCCATCCGGTTGCTGATTGGTCGTACATCGTGTACACATAAACACGCCCGCTTGGCACGCCCAATCAGTTGGAGGATCTTACTCCGGTTACTAGGAAACGGATTATGTCCATGGTAAATATCTAATTTGTTATTATAAATACGAAAGTAACTCTGTCTGCTACTATTTCACGCTTAACAAAGACTTTTTTATATATCACGCAGGTGGCAGACAAGCACACGGCCCATCTGATGGGAAGCGGTCACCATGGCCTATGGACGTGTGCAACATCTTTGATGAAATTTAGTATAGAGATGGACATAGAGCTTGGAAAAGGACATAGGTTGCCTTTTATTAAAAATAAAGGTTCAAACTTTTATTTTTTCAGGGGGGTTCAAATAGGAGATGAAAGTTTGTATGAAAGTTCATCATTTTCGAAGATACCATCATGAAACTTTGTATAATTATAGGCGCATAAATAAATATGCTATCGAATCGTGAGTTTTTGAAATGTCTACCTGTGTGTCCGGCAGCAGCTACAAATAGAGTAGGTACATTTTAGAGAGGATGATTTTTTAAAGATTCTCTTTTGATAATACTACCATGGTTTAATACTGCAGCGGTAACCATAACCTATGAAAATTGACACATTTGCTAGAGGTGCTGCAAGTGGCCAGGATGAGCCAAGTTCAGAGGAAGAGCTGGTAATGGATGATAATGGTGTACATTTATTCAAACTACTGGAATATTACTTAAGGCCCACATTTTGATAATTTATTTATTTAGTCACATGACATAGAATACAAGCATATTGCCATCTCCCGGATACAGCAATCTGAACCCTTACAAAAAAATTTCTAACTGAAAATTTCCTAACCCAACCCGGAAATCAAACCAAGGACCTCGAGAACGCACGCAACTTATGCTTAAAAACTACCATCTGAACCGTAATTAATTTTGACTTATGAATGTAATTAAATTAAAGATTATGCCATTTTATAACACTCAGTCACGCCTTAATAAAGTAAAATTATAGAAACAATAATTTCACAGCTACCCATGAGGCACCTACTCGTATTAAGATGGCGGTAGTTTAGTGGGTGTGGTATCGGACTTGCAATACAGAGGTTGCAGATTTGAACCGGATAGACAATTAAAGTGCCGACATTTTTTATGGTAGACAAGCACACGGCTCGCCTGATGGGAAGCGGTCATCGTAGCTTATGGACGTGTGCAACACCAGGGGCGTCACACTCGCGCTGCCGACCCTGTAAAAACCTTCTTATGCCCTTCTTGAAGAATCCCTATTGTAGACGAAAACCACAGCAGGGAGATCATTTCACAGCCTAAGCTACATCCAACCATATTCACTAACTATGGCGTCTATGTGCGTCTATGATATTAGTAGGATAGAATATTGGTATAAATCTCGATTATAATGACAAAATTACATGTTTTTTTTAAATAAACAAATCATTGTGTGCCATTTAATCGGTTCGCTTAAAACTTTGGTAGTTCAAAGTATCACAAAGTATTTTTCCAATTAGCCCAAGGCTAAGGGGCGCGATAAGAAAATTTACTGCGTAATCGTTAGGAGGTTGACCCACTAAATATTTACAAAATCGTGATCGAGGTAATAGAATGGGATTTCATAAGCGAAGTAAAAATTACCTTCACTTTCTCCTACATAAGAAATGCGTTGAAATAAGGTAATTATATATACAGTCACTTTTAATAATGGAAGATGGAGGCAGAAAGCTTAAACAGACTTACGACCCAATCTTTCATCATATTTTTTCATGTTGAAAATGTCTTCAACGCGTTTTATGAATGGGTGAATCTCGAAATTTGCCGTATTCTGTTGATTCCTCTGGCGTTCATTTGAAGATTGTTAACTTATTAGAAAATTGTGTTAAATTATATGTTATATTTATTCATATATTTTTTACCAATGTTCAAAGTAATGGGCGCCAGGCGAATCATCTGAATACATTAAATTTCAAGATTTATTGCACTGATCTGGATTAAACTTTTTATCTCGAGTAAATTTTCCTGTGAGCTGCAGTAACGAGATCAATATTTGAGCGAAGCCGCGAGTCTTCAGACTTATTTGGAATGAGTCAAAAGAGAATTAATTTCATACCAGAACACTTGATTTTGTATAAATTAGGACGTTAAAATACAAGGTTACAAGATATATTAAAAAGTAGTACCTAACTATAATTTAATAGGATCCTATAAAAACGAGAAAGTTGGCAATGTATAAAACGCAAGTCACGTTTTGATAAGTTATACGAAATTATACATTTACCTGTCATGGGAATCGATGGCCATTTTGGCTCACGTCAGTATTTGATTCTAGGGTGCTAGATAGATAGACTGGTGACTAGAAAAGGTGAGTGAAGACAGAGAGGATGTGAAAGCAGGATCAAAGATATTTTTTTTACTTCCCTTTATTTGAAGACATATTTCCTTACTTGAAGTTTCAGGAAAATTTACCTGATAGGTATATTAACCTAAAGTTTATTATAGAAATAAAAATTAATTAGGATGTTAAGTTATTTTCAGTGAGTGTGCAGTGCAAATTACAGAAAAGTCGAATAATAATCACTTCACTGTAATTTTTACTTTCAAGAAAAAATATAGGTAGTCCCAAATTTTCCTCTCTTCAGGCACAGAATATATAATAGTACTAACGTACTTCAGGGTATAGAGTCTATACCCTGAAGCTCATGGTGGTCTATACTATAGACCACCATGAGCTTCTGCCTTATGGAAAACTTTTTTGTACTTAACGGGGCGATAGAACGTTTAACTGCTGCGTTCAAGTTACAAATTCGATACCCGTTGAGTGCAAATATTCGCATTACTTTTAGTGTAGGTATATAATGTACCTACATAATTTCATCATCATCGTCTAAGCGTTGATTCCCGATTGCATTCGAGACCTATACCTCGGTGCTCGGGCACCGTCTTGTAGGCCTAGTCTACAGAAGATAGTGCATCTACGAATACGTAGGTATATTATGAATCTACCAATCTGCATTCTAGAACTCATGTTACAAAGTAGGTAGCTAATCTAAGTTTTATTTTGTTATTGAATATTATTATTATAAGCCCTGCAAAGTCGGTTAATTATTAGGTAACCTAACAAATCAGTGCGTGAAACATTTAACCTAACTACTTAATAAGTACCTACTTATACAGGCTAATAGGACAATCGTGACATTTTTTCAATTATAGTTTTCTACTGTTAATATGGTGGGGCCCTGACCGATATTGTAAGATGGACTTTACTACCATTTAAAAAAAACGTTTAAATTTTACTGACTCGTGACTCGCGAGCCATATAAACCTTACCTTTAATTTACTTTGTACCTAGTAGTGTGTGCTAGATTTCTTCTAATTTCACTTTTTTATTTAATAAAAATGCGCAACGGTTGGCTGCGTAGCTTAACACAAACTTTTAACATATCTATCTTTCTTTTTTTTTCATTTTATTATTATTTTCCACGCTTTTTCGCGAATCTCGAAAACAGTTTCGCGAGCAACAGGTACAGTCAATGAGAAAAGTGGCTTAACTAATACAAATTTATTGATCACCTTTGCTCTTAAAACTTTCATTGTTCCATATGTATTAAATAATTAAAGACATTGTCGGTACCGATCGGTACTAACGGTGGTCTAGATTTAAAATATTCTTAATGTTTTGTTTTGGTGCCATGATTTAAATTTATAGCATTAGCTTGACTCACGACAGCAAAAAGTACTTAGTTAGAATATAAAAAATTAACCTACCTACCTATAAAACCTACTTTAAAAACCTACATATTTTGAAGATTTACCACAATCACTGAAGAAAACACAAATAGGTATTTTTTTAATTCAGCGTAGGGTAAAACAATTAAGTAGGTACCTACTACGATCAAGCATCGGTTCGACTTTTTTAAATAAATCCAGTCACTTTAAGAGGTTACGTTTCACGCAACAATAAACAATAATATAAGTACCACTGGGTCAAAGTTAAATTTTGATCTATTAGTTAACCGTTACTTATACACTAACATCTATATAAATTTATAATTTCATATGACCCGCCAAATATGCAAAAGAAATAAGGGCGCACGATACATTCGTGACAAAATAGCGTGTTCTTACATCTGCCGTCCCTTACGCTTAAATAGCTCTTGGACTATAATACGAATAAAGTTGAATATCGACTGTAATGTTAATTACAATAAAAGCATGCTGTTCTTGTATTTAGTAGAAGCGGTGGCTAGACGGAATAAACATTGTATTATGACGTTCGTCCTACTTCGTTATAGAAATTTATCGACTGTAACGTGAAGTGACTTCTTTTGTTTTTCATGGTAATTACAAGTCTAGACGGTAAGATGGCTATGCAATTGTTTTCGTGTATAACATAACGTTCCCGAAGAGTTTGTTCTTGAGAGGTTTTATAACCCGAAGAGGTCATACAGCAAGTTTAACTTATAAAACGTTCACCCAGGTTAAATGTTAAAAATTGTTGATTAGGCCAGTACTTAAAAATTGAATTTAACTTTGCATTTATTTTTTATAAGATATGGAATCACTGGTTTTATAAACATAAAGTGCTTACAGATTCCGGTAATTTTTTCTCGCGCCATCATGAAACAAAGTTTTTGGCCGAAATCTTAGCAACTATGCACTTTAGGGCAAAAGTCAACTTTGTGTTTTTGACCTACTATTGCAAGCACGGGTGCTGTATTATTGACTTATGAAGTAGGTATTAAAATTGAGGCAATAATAATCGTAAATCAATATATGTATCTACAATCAATTTTATTGAAAAAAAAAAATATGAACAAATGACGCACGGCCGGATTTACCGTCAATCATTTGTATTACCGTTAGGCTTAACAGTATAAAACATTAACAAGTTAAATGATACACGATTTCATGAGACAATAACATGTTTTGCAGATCAAACCAGCTTATATTAATATTTCGTGTCAATTTTCTTTAGTGCGGATTTAGAATTTGTTTAAATTTCTTCCGTCAGTTCATTCACTTCAACATTCTTTCTTCGCTTCTTTTTTTTAGAAACAGGTTCGGATTCTGTTTGAGTTTCTGCCAGCAGTTCAATCACTTCCACGTTCTTATTACGTTTCTTCTTTTTAGATTCAGATTTACATTCTATTTGATTTTCTTCGATCAATTCATTTATTTCAACATTCTTTTTACTTTTCTTTTTTTTGATAGTTACTGATTCAGATTCTGTTTGAACTTCTTGTGTCAGTTCATCAATTTCCGTATTTTTATTGCGTTTCTTTTTTTTAGGTGCAAATTCAGATTCCGTCTCAACTTCTTGCGTCAATTCATTTATTTCGACAATCTCTTTCTTTTGTTTAGATGTAGATTTAGAACTTGTTTGAATATCTTCCGTCGGTTCATTCACTTCTACATTCTTTTTACTTTTCTTCTTTCGAGATGTAGATTCAGACTCTGTTTGAATTTCATCTGTCAGTTCATTTTCATCCACATTATTTTTGCGTTTCTTCTTCTTAGGCACTTCTGATTGGTTATCTTTCTTTCTTTTCTTTTCGGGAATTTCTTCTTCCACGATTAATTCACTTAAATTGTTAGTAATGCTGTTTAATAGTTGACCGTCACTACCAGATTTACGTTTCTTTTTAGACTTACTTTTTCTTTCAACGCTCTTTTCATCTTCCTGATTGCCAGATTCGGATACTTCTCCGACTTGCATTTCATCTCCGTCTGTAATCTCATTAGTAGCTTTATATTTATCGCCCTTTTTAGATATTTTGTTAAGAGGCTCGGCTACGTCATTTTCTGTTTCCATTTTTTGTACATTTTCTATTTCAGTTGGGTGATTAGTCTTACTCAGATCTTTCGATTTTCTATCCATCACAGCCAGAAAGAAACCTGTTGTGAAATCAGACTCTGGCTTCGCATACAAACACTTTGAAGCTAAGCTACCTGGCAGACCTGAACCAAAGTTGTTCCATTGACCCTTGAGGAGGTCCTTCACATCCTGTACCTGCCATTTACTCCTCGAGTTCTTTATGACATTCTTAACTACTCTTTCATTTTCTTCTGGCAACAAAGAGCATGTGCTGTAGACTATGCGTTTGGCATTAGGAAAAGAATTCATAGCGTGTTTCAATAATTTCTCTTGCATAGACGTTAGATTTTCTAATCTATGATCGTCGTCACCGTAGCTGTGCACGTGGTGGTCCATACCTTCAATAAATAGTTCAAATCAACAAATCATATTATATTATACTTGTTTACTTTTTTTTTAACGCGAGAACCGACTAACATTCATCTATACTAATATTATAAAGAAGTAAAGTTTGTGTGTTTGTTAAATTGTAAGGGGTAATCTCTACTGAACCGATTTTAAAAATTCTTTCACCAATAGAAAGCCACGTCATTCGTGAGTGTCATATATTTATGCTATATATTTTATTGGAAAACTGGAATTTACACCCGAGCGAAGCCGGGTCCCGGGTCGCTAGTTCATCATAAAGAAGTATACGTCAAAAACGGTATCATTCAAAGTTTTCATTGAATTTATTGTTAGAATACTAATGTTCAATTTGATTTGAAAAAATAATAAAATGCTAAAATATAATTACCTGATCCTGAACAGCTGGGATCTAAAAGAATGTACTCCACTTTATCCATTGTATGCTGGCGTATGTCAAAAGCATCCAAATGCAGAGGTTCCACGCAAAACGAATTAGTTTTTTTTACAAATTCGACGAGCGTTTTGTATCTTTCAACATTTCTTTCGACTGCATATACTAAACCCTGCGAAAATATAGTAGTAATAGTAATTGAATAGATTTAAAATTTTCATAACAAATAAGTGGTACTTACAAAATCGATAGTTAGTATACTTACTTTACACTGTATGGCAGCAGCTATTTGCGTGGTCTTCATACCTGGGGCAGCACACATATCTAGGATTACGGATCCCTGCTCTGGAGCCAGTAAATGCACCGACATCGATGTAGCCTAAAAATATTCCAACAGTTATACAAACATACATACATACAAATCACGCCTTTTTCCCATTGTGGTAGGTAGAGACAATATCTTTACACTTGCTCGTAGCAGGATCGTAGTTATCCATAGCCTTAAAATATTCAGTATTCTTCTAAATCTAAATTGTATTATCCTCGTCAAATAGACTTTTTTTTTTTTTTTTATTGGTAGGTAATAGGCACGCGTTTGACCACGATCTCACCTGTTGGTAAATGATGATGTGGTCGACGGTGGAGCACGCTTGCCTAGAAGAAACCTATTCACTCTAGAGTTGAAGACTCCCAGGTTGTAGCTTTCCGGAAATACAGACTCAGGCAGGGCATTCCACTCTTTAGCAGTACGCACGATGAACGTACCGCCAAAACGTTTTGTGCGTATGAGTGGGATATCCACCATCTTAAAATACACTTAAAAATCATTTTGCAAATTAAGTGTTTGAAGACTCTTAGGACTTAATTTTTGTATCGCGTCTGAGAAATTTCTGTCAGGAACAGTTGATAACATTTTGTAGCCGACTCAAGAAATGAACCCGTGAACTATTTTGTTTAACAGCAGTACATCTCTCGCTAAAAAGTCGATTCACCCCTGCTACATCAAGTGGTCATTGTTGCCAACTAAGTGAAAAATTTGATTGCCAACTTACCTTATCCTGAAGAAGCATCTTTCCTTCCAAAACCCACTGATGATCATATAATCTAGTGTCAGCATGAAATGCAAACATGACTTTCACATGATAGTCTTGAAGAAAATCTCCTTCGCCAAGGTTCTCTACCTGGGCTAAATAGTCATTGTAAGAACCTGTAGTACATGGAACAAAACGGTATCCCTCGTTTTCAAAGCTCGAAATGAAGTCTTCAATTCCCAGTTCAATTGTGTTGACACGCACATACCTAGGTCTGCGAGGTCCTGAATCAAAGAAAAAATTGAATGTGTACCAGTTTATAGAAGGTTAACTTTGAAATTAAACAGTTTTTGGACCTCGTCGAAGTACTTCTATCGGAGTCCATCTGACTAAAATCACAGTCTCCTACATCAAATCGATTGCCAGTATCGGCAGTTTGCTCTCGAATCTTTCTTATCATTGCTGGAAATGCCACTGATCTTTTGGAGGAGGGTGAATCTTTAGGTTTTTTTTATACCACTCGGGGATAAGCACACGGCACATCTGATGGGAAGCGGTTAATGCGGCCTATGGTAGACGCAACACCAGGGGCGTTATACTCGCACTGCCGACCCTGTAAAACGTTCTATTGCCCTTTTTGAAGAGTTAAGTTGTCTTTACGAAGTTTTCAAGTACAGCAGCTGAACACTAAACATGGCTTACATCTCTCTTCTTTTTGTTTTGCCAAGAAGATGCTACTTTTCGCTTCAGGTACAAGCGGGGTAGCCATCACATAAATATTAAGTCAGTTTAGTACTGAAACCTGTGCTTTACGGAGGCGAGATGTTTAGCTCTGTGACGATCATAGTAAGTTGATTGAAAACTTGAAATTTATTTACGGGGCCCTACTGACATCTTTCGAGGTCCAAGCCATTCTCACCTTCTAGTAAGTGTTCCAGCTAAACAACGGATGATGCTCTATTACAGGCTCACCCCTCAGACTTGGAGGTTCTAAACAATACGCCGATCTATACCACCTCCTTTTTCGTGCGGCAATCCTCATGGATACCCAGCCTGCGGCCAGCGGGGCAGGTTATGACGGACTCTTACCGAGTAAAACCGCACGCCGCGCCGTCTAGGGTCTTCTGACGCCAGGGTGTAAGGTTGTAATCTATGCCACCTAAGTGCAAACTTTGAAAGCAATTGGGAAATCGCTCTGAGGATGATGACTGGGATGCGTGGGCTGGATACCCAACGCGGTCCACCACGGGCAATGGAGGAGAAAGCGCCACTCACTCGCAAAGGAGACGCTACCACCTACGGCCAAATCCGATCGAGGAGAGAGTGACGCGATGCTCGCCCCACCCCCAATTTGGGGTCGAGGGGGCCATCTCAAAAACGTAGGTGGCCCAAGTTCAGCCAGGGTACGAGGGAAATACCTTTTGGTAACTCATTATTTGAGACCCGAGATGGCTTGTGGTTTTGGCTCGAGTCTGACATTACCACCCCTTTTTTCCGCACGAAAAAAAAAGAATGGTGATGGCTGTACAGTATCACACTGTTTCACACATGTCACAAGCTGATTGTGCCCATTACATTATATAGTGTTCGGTCAAGAAAGAAAGAGGCCTAGATAAATACAGACTATGTTGTATTTAAATACACAATTAAACCATTAATAAAGTAAAATAAGCCTTTATTACTTTAACTAAAATATTGTCGACAGTTCTCATTTTGATCAACTAAACAATATATTAACTATAAATTTAACACCAACCAGTTTATTTCTAATACAGCTAAATGAAAAGAACATTGCTTGCAGTTTGATAAATACACAATAATGATTATCAAAATTTACACTTATAAATACCTACTAAGTATAATACTTTAAGTCACAGGACACCATGTTTGTATAATTTGAATGCACAAATTGCATATCAAACTGGAATGTAACCAAATACAGATGAATGTCAATCTTGTTTAGCATTCAAACCACTCTTTGTAGCAGAAGTAGACGCAGTAGGTAGTGGGTCATATTTGTGCTGGTCTATTTCATTCCCATGCTCATCATACTCTTTTTCATGGTATGCTTTGAAGACATACAAAATGATAATAACATTCACTACTACAACAGCAGAAACTACAGACCATAAGGTCACTGTAAAAGTCTCTAGCTGGTATTCAGTAAGTACATGCCGAACACCAAAAAATGCAATGAATGGAAAGGTGAACATAGCTATACTGTACATAAACAAATTTGCCAATACTAAGGCAGCCTGTTTCGTCTGTTTAGACATTATTGGACGTTCATCTGCTCCTGCCATTTTGTTAACTCTATGGCGGTATTAGATCTGAAAAAAAAAAGAATAAAAAGATAATTACCTCTACTGTCGAAGAACTCTGGATGTTTACATGCGTAAGATTGAATCTGCTCATTGTATTGAAGCAATGTCTGTTCGGGCTTGCTATGACCAGGTAACGACTTTTTGCCCATTAGAATTTCTACTGCTAAAATACGGGCAAGCCATGGGTCTAGGCGAGGCTCTTTCTCAAATATCTGACACTCCAAAAATATACGCTTAAGTGCTTCAGCATTTCTGATTGCGCAAGTTACTAGTGCGTAAAGCACGTTTACCCTCTGTAAATATGATAAACTAAGAATAGTACAGGTACATCTTAAATAGGTCAATGATAGTTCCATTAGACAATAAGTATACTTACGTAGTGTCGAAGTTTAGAGTCGTATATCAACGATTTAAGGCTACCACCTTCAGTTGAAACTTTCTTCAAAATATTTGCAGCTACTTTGTAATGCCTTGGTACTTTGGTGGAATGTTCGAACATTTTAATAGGTGCAGAACATTTGTAAATATCTTAGCTAAGGTCTAATAATTACAAAATGAATTCATAAACATGGTTAGAATCACAGAGAAGGTTATAATAAAATTATCAAGCTTATCAGTCAGGCAGTCAGGCAGTCACGCTGTCAAAACAATGTTGTCACTTAAAAAAAAACTACTTATTTTATGGTTATGCGTGTCAAGTCGAGTGTCGGACTTATCTATAGGTCGGACTGCTGACTGCGTTGTCCGGAGAAGCAAGGCTTTGCTACATGCATGCGTTGCATGTCGCACATTGCATTGAACATCTTGAAGCTGTTATAACTATTCAACTTTAAAGAGATGAACGTGGGGTTACTTGATTGAAGATGAGGTCATTGACCCTTGTTATTTGCTCTAAACTTATTAGATAAGGCGGTTAAAGTTACTTAAGTTACTTGTGAGGATTAGGATGCATCCTAGGGGGACAGGGGTGGAAGAATAGGTTCAAACTGTGAAGGCATCAAGCTAAGGGCCTTAAAATCCGTATAAGAAGTAATATAGCAATACTCTGCGTCCCCAGCGTCCATGATAACAGGGTTATGGTGACCAAGCAAAGCCTATGTCCTTCGCAAGGTCTACTTTATCTCTGTAGTAAATTTCATTAAAATCAATTCAGTATTTTAGGGTGAAAGTCTAACTTACAAATAGATTATGTGATTATAGTTAATTTGGTGTCATCGCTGTTTTCAATATTATAAAAGCGCTTTATCGATCAAACTGGTTAAAAAGTCATAGAGCTCTATAAACTAAATATATTAAAATTTTATGTTAATAAATCATTGTTGAAAATATTCTAAAATATTTTAAAGCATTATCATGAAAATTCTATAAACCCTCTTGTTTTGTTATAAGACGCCAACAAAATGAACGTCTTTGCCGAAGTATAAAAAATACCATAAACAATGTACTTTGCTCGTAGTTTGTTGCACGTAATCTTTATTTACTATTTCACACAAACATATTTTAATAATTTCAATTCGTACATGCCATATTTTATAAATTATGTAAACGGTTTATATGACGGTAAATAAATAAGTACTTTTCCATCTACTTCTTTTTGTGTTGTTATGTGTAATATTAACGTTGACAATTCCGTTTTGAGTGGCGATATGCTCTTCGGAAATACCAGGAAATGCTATAATTCAACATCTCTGCGGTTTCAACAACAGTGACTAATGTAGTGTGTACATTATTTTCAGTTTGAAACAGTGTCCGGATCACTGCAGACGTGAAGTTATCAGTGAAAGTTTATAAAATGTCGCGGGGGTAATTCGAGTAACCTGGGAAAATAATACCAAACAATGGTTCCTGTGCCTAGTTGTCCGTTTACATACGACTACTGGTCGACGACACCATCGGATCTCGTGGAGCTCACATGCCTACTACCGAATTCTGTTTACATTCCTGTGAGGATTAATTGGGATGCAACTATTCAGGATGTCAAAGTGGTAAGTGACAGGAAGTACACCCTTGTGTGACTCACGTCTCGCCGACACTGTTTTGATTGCATTTTTGGAAAGTGGGTCGAGTATTGAGTAACATGTTTACAGAGATAGATTTGTTAGGTACATTTAGAAAGTTGTTTACATTGTCCATATCATGATTGTTTTTTATCTTGTAGATTTTTATATGTACAGAATTATTGATCACTATAAATATAATTCATGAATTTCTTGGTGGTACCTATACTGCCCTACTAAGCACAAAAGCGTTATCTCAAAAAAAGTTGAAAATCTGATTTTTATGGCATCGGATAGCTTAGAAAAATACGCATCTATTGAACTAAGCCTCATAGCGATATGTCACTTAAAAGGTATAAAAAAATCGTTTTGAAATATTTCTCTATCTCAGTTTTACCTTAAATTTCTAGGGCTATTAGAGGTATACCAATAATACGTAGGCAACTCGCCGTATATTGAAATACAGCCAAATCTTTCAAAAAACAGAAACGTCGTGTTCTAAGCCAATAAGCGGTGTAATGACTTACCGCTACAACGCTTAGTTATTTAATACTGACTTGATTCATAAATTATGAGATACGACTGCAGCCGCTAGTCAAATTGGTCTTTAAGGTCCCATATGGTCGAATTTGTAATACATTTTGCTATGATTTTTCCCTACCTTGGCTAATATTCGTGTCATTACTTGTTTATAGGTAAATTTGTTGTTGTAAACAAGTGGAAATGTTATAATTACTGTTTTACATAATTGAAAATACTGTGATTTCTTGACTACTTGATTTCGAAGTCTTCAAGTCACGAGTGATTAGTATCCTTCTAGGCAATTTGATTCCTCGTAGACCACGTCGTCACTTACCTATTGAGGTTAAACGTAGGCCTATCATGGATGAAAAAAAATCTTGACTGAACTGCACTGTTTGCTAAGTAATGCGTTTTTAAAGATGAGTAAGGTCCCACGAGTTATATCTTCAGTAGTCAAAGAGTAGGTATACAAAGATACTCGGCAAATGGCAACCTTATTTATTAGAAATACAGCGATAGTAACAGTTAGCTAGCTTCAATTGGAATTTGAAGCTTCTAAGCATCTTTAGGTTTTTTTACCTAGGTATATATTGCCAGGATTACTTTCAAATTTGTGATATTATAATTTATTTTCTGTTCAAATATTCTGCAATCCAAAGGCGTACAAAACATCATAATCTCAAATTTGTTCCTGGTTGCTTTCGTCCGCATAATTCTCGTCTTTGGCTTTTATGACTTTTATGGGAGTGACTGCCGTCTGACATTAAAAACCCGAGAGAATCCGTCTTAGGTATTTCTACAAACAAAATAGATAATATTTTGAAATATTTCGAAAATATTATACCACAAAATGGAATGTCCTTTTGGAGAGAACTCCTCACTTTTAACTGATTAGAATTCATAGAACACGTCTCTTTTTTTAATATTTTTTTTTATGATTATAAATTTCAATAATAAAAGACTTTGTAAGTGCACTTTGATTTGTTTTTTTGTATATAAAAATACGTTTTTTATTTGACTGAAAATCAATATATTTTTGTATAGAAGAATGTTAGGCGGAATGCTAACCAAAAGGCGGCAACTCAAATTTTAAGTTTGTAATTACTAAGCGGTGTAGCAGTAACTCACGATTATGGCATTTCCATGTATATTTTACATATTTTAACTATTGGAATAGAAAATATACCTAATATTATACATACACTACATATAATAACCAAAAATAATAATCGATAAATTAACAAAAAACCTAATTTTACAAAACATCAATTATCTCGAAACTAGCTTTCACTGAGATACCGCTTTTGTGATTAGTGGGGCAGTATATTAGATAAAAAAAAAAATCTGATGAAAGATTTACACAGTATCATTACAAAGTAAATTATGCCTTCAAAAAGCTATGATTCACATCTAGGAAGTCAAATTATATTATTTTTTTGCCATTTTAATAGTCATATTCCTTGTCTTCATATAGGAAACTAAGACTATCAATACCAGGAAACTTTTAATGTTTATTATCTAGTACTGTCTATAGTTCTGTTCTAAATAATGTTATTAATTTTTAGATATTACATTGTTGAGATAGGATGTCAGCATGATAGGAACTGCACTCGGGAAGTATTTCCATACTACAGATAATAGCCAATCAGCATTAGTTGAATAGTTTATGTTGCACTTGATGACTGGAAGGAAGGGGTGATAAGTCTGGCTTTGACGTTGACCCATTCACTTTGTTTTTTTTTTTCACTCTTATATCTGCAATCATCTACAACAAGTGATAATCAGATTTGATTGCGGTTGGAAATTTAATTAATAACTATGATTCATTTGTCAGTATATTTGAACTGGTTATTATCTCTTCTTGATGTCCAGAATGTTCCACTTTAAGCCTTGGTTTACTGGTTTATTGCTAACTAGAGTTTATATAAGCACATTTTTGTGCCTTTGCAAACACTTTTATATTTGGAACAGCACTTTTTTTGCTGCAAGACAAAGATTTTTTGTTGTCAACATGGTAGCATAGTAAACAATAACACTAGTTTCTTATCAAATGATTATAACTAGGGTTTGAAAAGCTCAGCTGTTTTAAATGAAGTGATCAATCTAGTTCCAAAGTTGTCATATTCCACACTCAATGTTGTCTCTAATTTTGACTATGAATCTCGACTATATGAAGATATTCAAATTTCATGTGAATATAATGAGATGAGATGAGATCAGTCAGTAGCGATATACAGTCTTGAAAATATTCTAGAGGCCAATCTCTATTATATCAAATGTGGATGTTGATACACTTTAAACATTTATACTGGATTCAAATGGGTCTACTTTGGATTGACATAGTCATATTGTGGTTAAGTAACCTCTGCAAATAAAGATCAAAAGCAATATGATATAATAATTTAAACAAAGAATAGAAAATTATAATTTTTATTTATAGGCACTCAAGGTTCATAACTGTCTGTAAATAATATAAGGAAGGAATAGAATACAACATCTCTTCCTTTTATTATGTAATCATGTATAATTTCTTGAAAAAAGTTAGGACCCAATTCAGTAACACCAGATTTTCCAAATGTATGATTTGAATTTATTTATAATAACAAAGAGAAATATATTCCGTAAACATCTGTCAAAACAAAACATTCCTACAGTTTCGGGAGATTTTAATAATCAGCATCACTAATTGTTTGATTAGAAAGCTGGCCCCAACTGAGTAGGGACAAGGCTTGGAGGCTGAGTAGGGAAGGCCGTCAAGCTGAGAGCCACCATTGTGGCACTATTGGTGTTTGCAATGGTGACTACTATTCCAGAGATTTTGCCTTTAGCTTACCATCAGGCGAGGTGAAGTCATGTTGATGTGTACGACATAAAAAAAGGACCTTAATTTTTTTTTCCTCAATCTGTTTCGGTGCATGTGACCTTGAAAGGATAGTTGACACTATTTGGTGCTTTGCATAACAGGAGCAGCCATAGCCGTGACTTGTCAATGTGTTAATTTTCATATGAAATGCAATCAATCAGTCATATCTGCTTAATAATGTTGTCAAAAACCCAGATTATATGAACAAACAGATAAAACATAAAAAATACTTGGAAGTATCAGTACTACTACATATTTATGGCATAACAAGGAAAAAACATTGAATATTTTTTTTGCATTTCATTATCAAGCACAGATTGCATATATCCTATTTGCGTTATACTGCGATTGCTTGAAGTAGTTTAGACTGGAGACTTCGGATTAGTGGGGGTGACCAAAGTCGTTAATTCCCTCTCACCATAAGATAGGGGTACCACCATGAACCACGCTCGAAGGTCACCAGTAACTTCTAGCGAACCTTTCTTTAGGTCACTGCTACATCAAGGGTCCGCGTCGCGATCATTATCCTCATATCAAAGATCTGGTAGCGTGGCGTAGTTTTAGTCGGTTAGAGTCCGACATTCCCATGGTTAACTCTGGTGCGGTGACGCCTAAGGGGGGTTTCCGCAAAAAAGGAGTATGATACTTGACTCTTTCTTTGTCGTATCTAATAAACCCTCACACATGGTTAATAATGCCGATTCTTTAAATGATTTGCGAAATAGTATCTGTTGAGGTTATCACATCACCACTACTAGGACCACCATCAGTTCCCGAAGCTTCTTAGAGCGTTTTCCCAACACAGTTGGGTCGAATTTCAGTCTAATTACGAATTGTCCGAATTTCTCGAAGCGATTTCCATCTGCTCTGTCACAATCCACTGGGAATTTGTAGTTTTACCAGGCCCCATACTATGAGTTCTTATAGCAATTCAAATGCGATGCAGCTCAACTCAGGGAGAGAGATGGAGCTATGCACTGTGCATAGCTCCATCTCTCTCCCTGATTAGTTCACAGTAAGGCCGCAGGTTGTCAAACTTTTAAGGGCTCGAACCAACGATGTTCGTATGGCAGCAGTGTGCTTAAGTCAGTAATTAGGTTCATACTCCACTAAGTACTTACGAAAAAATTGCAATTATTTGTTTTTTGTACACAGGATCTGTGGGAGCGAGCCGTCAACTATCCCTTATTTGGGATGTTGCACGAAATGTCGAGCTATGTGTTTCAATTTGTCAACTCCCTCGCTGTTGCTGAGGAGATCGAAGATGAATCGAAACGCATCCGCGACATCAAACCTGTGTGCGGTGTGTTTATCATAGTGAAAAGATCATTTGAAAGGCCCGGAGAACAGTTGTTGAACACACACATTAGCCATTTGATTGGGAAACGTGAGTATTCTATTTCATTGTAATGTATAAACATGAGAATATAAAGTATATTTTTATAATAATACACATACCTAATATGTTTACGTCAAATACTACGTCTGTAGTAAGCACATACCTAAGTAATTACAAATATCTATGTATTTCCCCATTCAATAAACAAAACATTCTTCTTTTAATCTAATTAGATAGTATCTTAGATATAGCGTGCCTATAGTATGAGGCACAAGCCTAACGTAAAGATGGACGGAATGTGTGAGAGACGATATGGAAAGGAGATGACAACTGACAGGAATATATGGATAAGAATGACATGTTGCACTGACCCTAAATAGTTGGGACAAGGGCAGGTGGATGATGACATTCGAAGCTTGTCATTGAAGCCTGGGATCCGCTTTCCTTCTCTTTCTGTTGATTATCTTGGCTATTGCTGACGCGACCTTATGACTTTCCAATCCTGAAAGGAAAGCCTGCTACAGAGTCTTGTCCATCAATCTACAGGTATGCTAGCTAGCAGGTGACGTTAGCTTGGGCCGCGAGGATCCTAATGGGCCCCATACACCCACTAGATGTCAACCTTTCCAATATAAATTGAATTCATTCATTATAAAGTTTTGCTAATAAATGATAGGCTAATATGCATGTCCATATTAAGGCTGATGACTTTCCATTATGATACAATTATTGCGATTCTAGTTTCCGTCCGAGTATCGCGTGGACGTGAACTCAAGAATAAATCTATTGCCTATCATAGTTCAATAGATAACAATGGCGTGACGTCACTGTGTTTGTTTATCGCTTTGTTAATATATTTACGTTAGAAAACTACTGTATATTGATATCGGACCTATTATTCAATGATAATGTTGATTCTATTTTTAAAACATTGGGTTTACTTGTTATTATGCTTGGGTTGAATGGAGGGGAAATCCGTGGGGCGGCCCAAATTTTATCTAAATCCGTTCTGTAGTTGTGGTGTGATTGAGTAACAAACATTCATCTATCTAAACTTTAGCATGTATTATTACATGGCATAGTACATAACATAGTAAGAGAATAAGCTTGTGGTTAAGGAGTCGGCCTTAGGATCAAGAGCTCCCGAATTCGAATCCTAGTCATTACCTACACTACTGACATGATACCACTCCCAACATGAGCAATTTAGCTTACCTGAAGGGATTAGGAGGAATGCTAGTAATTTCGGTTACCTACTAATATTCTTGGTGTCTACCTGTCAACCATAGGGTATAAAACGCTATGGTTGATAGGTAGAGAATGCCCAAGGCATTAATTCCGCCAATGTACCTTAAGCATGAAGTTGAATAAATAAAAAATAAATAAAATTCTTAAAAAAAACACTGAACACAACTCACATTTTCGACAGGTTTAAATGAATTCGACAACATCCGAAGTTCCGAAGTGAATGACTTTCGAATGCGGATGCGGTACTTAGCTGAAGAAAGTCTCATAAAGCGAGCTCAAAGCACCTGGATTGAAAGACTGCGCTACCAATGCCCACCAAGACTTGCGGACACTAGCGAAACGCCGGCCACGCTCAAGAGCCATCTAAACAGCCACTTCTTCATACTTCTGACTAAATTTGATAATGTAGAGGTAAGTTTTATCTTAATACTAGCTGTTGGCTTCGCCTGGAATTCTGATCACTATCTCGTGTTCGAGGTATCAAAGCGAATGTTTTATTTCAAACTTTGTTTCCGTCAAGTTGAGGGTCACCATTATGTCACGGTGTAAGTAATGGGGACCCCTTCCCTGAGACTTTATCTTTAGCTTACGATCAGGCGAAGTGAAGTCATATTGACGTGACCGATATAAAAAATAAAAATAAAATATCTTGTATATTTCAACCATATCCGTTCAACCGTTTGAGTGTTATTGAATAACAAAAATCTAATCAATCATTCGAACTAATTTGAACAGCCTTTTTTTCCGTGCGGAAATCCTCATGGATACCCACAAACTAACTAAACAGCCTAGTGGCAAATTATGCGGTTTACAATCGAGAAGTTACGGGTTCGAATCCGGATTGTTACACTACCGTAGTAAAACACTTAGTAAAAACAATTTAGCTCAACTAAAGGGTTACCGGGAATACCAGGCAGTTGAGATAGGAGTGTATATTTTTTTTATTTTCATTTAATCCAATATAAAAGATAAATCAGTAACTTGGCATGTGTTAAGCTATTTTTGAATGCGACTGTACAGGTACCTAGAATTACTGTTTTCCAAACAAACGTAAGTATTTAATTTAGTCTTTGCAATATTGACACTACTCAAGTGACCGGGTAAGGCGTAGTTGACATTTTCAATGTTTTCGAGAAATTCGATGCCTCAATGTGTGAGGTTCCACGAAACAATTGCTTGGTAAAGAATCATGCTGCGTGCTAATGGAACGTTAATGCATTCCATGAATTTGTAACTTGAAGTTTTATGCAAGACTTTTTTTGTGTGGAATTCCCCGCGGATAAGATTATGTTGGACTTGAACCGATTAAAATAGCACGCCGTTTTGGGTTTTCGAGCACTGAGGTGTAAGGTATCTTAAAAAGCATTTCTCTCGCACCCCGGCTGACGCGGGTTATCTATACTTACCTACTTACTGTTGAAAATAACACAAAAGAAGTCGCATTAGAGATCGTCGAAATAAATTTTATTTCAATCCAGCTAATTTAATCTGCTAGCTAATAAAAACTATCTTAAAATAGTAATTTTCGTGATTATACTCGTAGGTCTAGTTTTACACCAGTACAGGGGGTTATTTTTCATGAATAACTCTATATCGAGGTACCCCAAATTCGATATTTGACTATTATGAAGATATTTTTCGATTGATTTTTTTACCCTAACAGTTATCAGTAAGCTGCTAGTTGCAAGGAATAGGTTGGAATAAACGTATTTTCCGATATGTGACAAAGTCGAAACACGCTTTTTACTTTTTTTTTTGTAAACGATCAGCTGGATGCACTTATAAATAGAGTAGACTTGTCTAGACGTTATTACTCTTGGCGCCTCTCGTAACCGTTGGCAATGGCAATGAAACTCACTAATGTTTTTCTACTAAACTACCTAATTTCATAAATCCAAAGGACCACTCCACGCTTGACAGTTTTATTGGACAGAATCGTGGCGTATAATTTGTCTGTTTTATTATACATTTGAATGGAACTATAAATCTACGAAATTCCTAAGTTTTGTATTGTAGTAAATGTGGAATATAAATGTACCTGATGTTATTTTATGAATTTTATAGGTACTTACTGAAATTTAACGTCTATTTATTTTTACTCAGTACCTATTTATTTATTTCTAGTTCCGTGTAGTGTAGTAGATACAGATAGGTACTTACACAAGTTTTTGTAAACTCTAACTTCTATACGTATGCGATAATATTATAATGAATATTTCACATTTAAAATTGTTGACGACACCTGTAGTAGTATTTTTGTACAGTGTTTTAAATATTTGTCACATGAATACTTCTCTATTATTACCGATTCTCATTTTTTTTACTATTATTGATGTAACACGTGGCTACGGATACGGTGGCCAATAATAGCTTACAATATCACAGTTGTTATCAGACCATATGAAATGGAGCGTAATGCTATAACTAAGAGATTCAGTACTTTCAGGTTGATCTAGTATAGTCAGCGACAAATATACCTAGATAATCATTTTCAGATTTTCAAGATTCGATTTTGAGCAAAGTTCTTTATGAAGCACGTACGCTGGTAAAAAATTGCAAACCTTTATGGTGCGGCAAAGAAAAGAAACACTGAACCGCTTGGTTCTTGATGGAATTGTTTCCACCGTATGGTGGTGATACCTCAGCCTTGCACGTGTAGTTCTGTATAGGAAAGGAGAGTAATGAAATCAAATGCTTTTTCCTTTACAATATTGTAGTTTGAACTCCTGCAATGTTATATGAACTGGTCGTCTAGTTCTCTGTCTATCTCGTCCTGATCCTCAGGCCACTCCAACACCAGGCCTTTTGCTTCATCTCTGTAACATTTTCATATGTTATTACTAGCAGTCGAGTCTGAAGTCTTATTATGTACTAGCCTATGGCCGCCGCTCTGCCCGAGTGGACGCCAGTCGGGTGTCGCGTTTTCAAACGGTTTTTTTTTAACTTGACCTTTTTAATTTTGACCTCCTTTCAGTTGTCTGATTAGTCTGATATTTGGCAGAAGTCTTTAGTTCTGATGACAATACAAGTTAAAAACCGTTTAACTTGAAAAAGATTTTTTCACAATTTATTTGACTTTACCATCTCCGATTCTTCTCAACCAGTTGTCATCAAACATACCGACGTAAGATTTTAAATCTGACCACGACCTTTCAAAAAAAAACCTCTTCAAAATCCGTTCAGAAATTTTTGCGTCCATCGCGAACAAATATTTTAGTACAGTCGAATGCATAGCGGTACGCGTCATGTATCAAGATTGTATAAAGTAGTGCACTATTACTTCTGCCTATCCTACTGTGTGAGGGAATGTATGCTTTAATATCACCTTTCCTCCTGTATAACCATTTGCTTGTTTATTCTCTTCAAGTTTGGCAGTACGGCCAATATCTCAATGCGTGTCTCAGGATCGTCTTGGTAGCCAGGAGTATCAGCATATTCTTTTCCTCCCATGTATGGGCAGCCTTTCAGTATTAGTGTTTGTATTCCTTTCAATACCTAGATGAAAGAAAAAGTTACAGGAAATAGAACAATGAAATAAAGCATCTTTTTGTTCTTAAAGTAGCCGATACCCACGCTCCGTCTCCGCGGAGTTCGTTTTTTTATACATAACTTCACCTCGTCTGATGGTAAACTAAAGTTAAAGTTTCAGGACCAATCAAACATACATTCAAAGTCAAACATCGATAGTTGTAGTGCCATTTACATGCTCCAGTGCGGTTATCGTTTTTTGTTCATATCCGGTTCTACATAAACAATTGCAATCAAACATACGACAGAGTTTAAGACCAAGACCTATCTAATAGAATCGTGAACAAACAGACAAGAATTACAAAAATATAATTCAAATATTTTTCTTTAAATATCTGCAATGTAGGTACAGACACGAATACTTCACAATTTTATAATAGTGTAGATATATATATAAAAGATCCAACATTCACGTACTCACGGCGAAAGAGATAAGTAAACACGATATGTGAAGGTGTATGTAATCTTTCGAGTTTAGGCTGCAGCACCGTGCTGCGAGGTCTGTCCACAACATGTTTATACCCATAACAAAAAACGATCTGATAAGAAGGGGCTTACCCGCATTTTGTTTATTTGGTTCAATGTCGCAACTCTGCAATCACGCAAATTGACATAAACAAGCTTCGTAAGACTCTCATGAAAACCGTTTAACAACTGTATTGGATTGTTTCTGACATGTAGAATCCGTAAGTTGACTAGTTTCTCTAGTCCCACCAACGACGTGATATTATTATTCGCTAAATATAAACTGTCTAACTTAGGAAAATCGATACCACCAATATCTGATATCTGGTTGTTACGAAAATCCAAACATGTCATGTTCGGCATTCTTTTGTTAAATTTTATGTCTTTTACTTTGTTAAACCCGACTTCTAAAGTTCTGAGCTCTGGCTGATAGATGTCTTGTACTGTTGCTATATCATTCTCGTTCATGATTATCACTTGGAGGTATGGCATTTGGTGTAATGCTGCCGATTCGAGATGGTTTTTATCTGCCTGTATTAGTACTAGGTAAGGCAGTTCGGCGATAGCTTGTAGTTCATTCAGATTCAGATTGTTTATAGACACGTTGAGAAACTGAAGGTGTTTGAAGCATTTTATCGCTTTTATGCTCGACAGTCCCATACCTGTTAAATCTGCCTTTAGATAGGTGTACCTGTAAACATTTTAAGAATATAAATTGAAGTGAAAGAAAGTTCTATCTGGTTTTCCCGAATGTTGAATTGAAACTAACAAAAATTACAAAAATGGCTGAATACTAATTGTTTGTCATTTTTAGAAGACATAACATAACATAAACTCACGCCTATATCTCCGAAGGGGTAGGTAGAGGTGCTAGCACCCACATTTCGCCAGTTTATGTTTTAGAAGACAACGATCATAAATGTTTTTTTATTCGTTTTATGAACGATTTTAGAATAAAGATCTGTAAAAGGAAATGTGGTTTCAGCTTTTGTCGTTGGACTGTACATACTTAGTACCTACATTACATTATTACAATTTTTAACATTCTTGACTAATTTGATGTTGTAAGTAAGAAAATGTTGATTCAAGGTAATTAATTAGTACCGTGTAGGAGGGAAATCAATTTGTATAATAAAGAATAGTACCCATTAATTTCGTTATTATAAAGATAAGGAAATAAATAAATGTCAACATAGTTGGCGTATGTACTTACCCGTCGCCATCGGCGGTTTTCCCCAAAAAACTGAGGCGGACGCTGACCTCGGATTTATTGAGAGATCTGTTGACTTCCTTGGGTTGGGCTTCTGTCTCTCTTTCGTCCTCGAGGTCTGTCACCTTTTCTTTGTATTCCAGTGCGATATTATAACGAGACTTCAACATTTTCTTTTATAGCAGTTCACGTGTTTAATTATTATTTTTATAGTTAGAGAAAAGAAAGCTTTAGTAAATATAGACACACGTCGCTATTGATTTATTTATCGCAATTCAAGTAGGTCAATTGAATTGAATTGTATCGTCTCGTCTATTCATATATAAAACCTCGTTATGATTATGCCAATACTGGTCAGTTTTATACAGGTTTTTGATGGGGTTAACAGAATTTAAGAATAAAATTTAAACATCTTAGATAATAATTTTTATTTAAGTATTTGAAATAAATAAAAAATACACAATCTCTAACCCAAAATATTACTCAAGCATGATGACAATTCTCATAATCACTACTCTTGCGCCCGATTCAGTAGCGTTATGTTTCCAAAACACGTGATTACAATTTTCGATTAGAAGGAAAAATTAATATAAAACTGAATCTACCTACGCTACCTGTACGCTGAGGTTATCAAACCATTATAATCCCTCACAGTTTGACTCATTCTTAATTAAGTTTTGAGACATTAGTAGGTATAAGTTTTCGATTGAAATCAAGCGTTCTTAAAACGTAATTTTACTGAATCATTACCCGTTCGTATCCATACTTTTATAAAATTATATTCAAATACAGTCTCCTTCTAGGCTTGACTAGCATCTTCCTCGTGCAGTAATTCATCTTCTATTTCTTCTTCATCTTTTTCACCGTCTTCGATCCACTGCAGCATCAAGGTTTTTGCTTCTTCTCTATAATATTTTCAAAACAATATATTATACACCTCTGGATCATGCGTGTTAAATGATACGTTAGTAGTATCCATAAAAAGATTTCATTAACTGACCTTTCTTCAGGAGTTATAGTTCCTTTATTAATCCTTTTTAATCGGGGTATTGCGGCCAATATCTCTACGCGAAGCTCACTGGCATCTTCTTCGCCGCCTCCTCCGTCCTCCTCACCCGTACCTCCCATGTATGGACATCCCTTCAGTATAAGTGTTTCAATTCCTTTCAATACCTGCACAAAAATGCAACAAAGCTTAACAAACAAATTGTAATATTTACTTTTAAACTTTGTATGAGTTTTGATATCTATGTTAGTATGCACATAAAATAATAATAATGGTATTTATATAATCTTACTAATTTATAAATCTATAAGTTTGTGCGGATAAATGTATGGTGACTGCATGGAGGATAAATGAACACCTAAACCATTGGGATTGTGTAATTTACGAACTAAGTACCCAACGTTGGCTGACTTACCTTCAATTTTTTCACTTGCTTCAATGTTGTAACTTTGCAATTACGTAAGTTTATATAAGTTAGCTTCTTTAGATCTTCATGGAAACCGTCTAACAATCGTATAGGATTATTTCGAACATGTAGTATCCTTAAATTAACTAGCCGTTCTATTCCTACTAAAGACACAATATTATTATTGGCTAAATATAGACTGTCTAGTTTTGGAAAATTCAAATCTGAAAATTCTATTATTTGATTGTTACGAAAATCCAAACATCTAATATTTGGCATGGCATAACTGAAGGATAGTTTTTGTATGTTATTGAAACCAACTTCTAAAGTACTGAGTTCTGGTTGAAAAACCTCGTTAACTGTTGTTATGTTGTTGTTATTCAATATCAGTACTTGGAGATATGGCATCTTTTTCAATTCCGCTGAATTTAATTTATTCTTATCAGCTTGTAGCAAGACTAAGTAAGGTAGTTTAGTGACAGCCTGTAATTCATTCAGACGAAGACTGTTTTCTGATACGTCGAGAAACTGGAGATGCTTGAAGCAACTTATTGCGTCAATGTGCGTCAGATTCATTCCTGTCAGCGTTGCTTTTAGATATGTGTACCTGTTGGTATAAAATAATTAATGAAACTCTAACAATATGAATAGAAATTAAAGGGAAACAGAGCTTGGTTGATATATTATATTCCGTGTAGTAGGTTCAAGGCTGTCAATTGAAGAAGTAGGTACCTCCACAGTATAGAAAACAGCGGTTAAAAAATGCTTGGTGTACTGACACCAAGCATTTTTTAACCTACCCAAGGTTACGTGAATTAAAAAACTATATTATGAACAGGAGAATTATTAATGTTCAAAAATTTACCCGTCGCCATCTGCGGTTTTCCCAAGAAAACTGAGTCGAATGCTGACCTCCGACTTCTTCAAATGCCTCCCTGTAACTTCTTCCTCTTGCACCACTACCAATTTCTCCTCTTCCTCCTCAAATCCCCCATGTTCTTCATCTCCCTCATCGCCATGGCTACCTAATGTGATTTCAGCATGATGACACAGTAGAATATTAATGCAAACTAATGTAAATGTACAAAAAAATTATAGAGCCTTAAAGTTTCCAACAGATGAATTTTATTATTGTTTGGCGATTTACCTGTCCGCTTTCGTGATTTTCCTTTCGCTATCCGCGATTTTGAGCCTTTTTTTGTGGATTCTTCCTCAACTACCTTTTTTTCATCGTCTTCGTCATCCAAATGGATAGCTAAATGAGATTTCAGCATAATGACTCACAAAAATACACTGTAATAGGAATGAATTCAATTTATTATAAATGACGAAATAATTATTAATGAATAGTCAATTTTATCTTCAAAATTTTTGTTATGACAGAAGACGTTCTGACGTTTAAAAGTTTTCTTTTCGCTGTAATGACGTGATGAAATGATGAAAGAACAAACTGTTATTAAAAAACTCTTTAGCTTTTAGCTTTAGAAGAACTATATAGCACAGAATAAAATATTGTATTGCCGTACAGAATGGAAACTGTGAAATGAAATGATAAAAAATGACTGAATTTGAAGAAATTCATAGTTGAACACTGTGTAAATCATCTGGCCAATTAGTAATAGGAGTATTAAATTTCAAAAGTAAACGTCTCACATTACGCCAATTTAAATAAAATAAAAAAATAATTTATCTTTATTTTATTTGTAGACTTTGAATGAATTATCTTTCATATTTCACTAAATGAACATGTTTTTTTTTCTTCACCAGTTCTCCTTTCCAACCAAAGTTCCTGCTACTCGGACACCGCAACAGCACATCGATATAATTCTACATAAGTTTGCAAAAACCCTCAACATGCGGGTGGAAAATCCTCACAACTACGTCTTGAAGGTCTGCGGGAGGGAAGAGTATCTGTTTGGCGACCACCCTCTCATTCAATTCCTGTACATCCAAGAGATGTTGTCTACGGACGGAGTGCCACAAGTAATGCCTGTAGAAATGAGCCAACTGCCGCTTACACGTAAGTTGGAGTTTTTTTTATACTACGCAGGTGGCAGACAAGCCCACGGCCCACCTGGTGGGAATTTAATTATAAAGCTCAAGAGTTTGTTCTACTGGTCGAATTGAACAATTAATTAATTTTTTTATCGAGATTTAGTTTTTATTTTTACTTCACAAAAAAAAACAATTAAAATTAAATAGGTAATGTTAATATTAAATTAATAACTAAACAAAATAAATATTTACATGGCGTCATAAAATTCCTCCGCATCATCGCTGACTGGTAATATGCCCAGAAGGCTAGCAGCATTGCCACGCTAACTGGCAATTTATTTCTTTACATGTATATATTGATGATACAATATTTAACTTATATCCAACAGCTAAACGCGAGCGTCCTTACCCGTACTGCTTGCCTGAACGTCGACGGCTGACATCAGACCACTCTAACACCATGAGGAAAAAGAAGAACGAGTCGTCGTGGAACATTCACAAGGATTACTCGTGTATCGTACAGAGCGTCAGTAACCTCAACGTGGACGCGAGCAGGAATAATGTTGAGGTCAGTCACCATCAGGCTCCTTGCTCTTTTGACCAGCTGTACCGTAACTACTTTTTTGCCGTTCGGAAATTCCCGCGCATACCCCGTTGGACATCGGTTATGTCGAACTCGGACTGACTAAAACCGCACGCCGTCTTGGGTCTTCAGACGCTCAGGTGTAGGGTTCCCCAAGAGGCATTTTCCTCGCACACCAGCTGGCCTCGGGCCGAACTCCGGCTTCGAAATAGCCCCCCTCGGTTTTGGGAACCACGGGTGTCCCCGTCTTGCCTCCGGAAGGGGGGGGGGAGGGACTTCAGCGCAGCCAACTGAAAAGCTGTTTTTGATAGGTCTATAGATATATGCGTGCTCAAGGATTTCACGATAGTTTTTTTAACTAAACATTTATGTTAACAGGTCGTCTGCCAAGCGGGTATCTTCCATGGAGGCAAGTCTCTGTGTGAGACGCAGAAGACCCGGGCTGTAGTCGTTTCAAGAGATGGAGTAGCTCAATGGGACCAGGAGCTGACATTCCCTATCAAAGTGTACAATTTGCCAAGAATGAGTCGAGTGTGTTTCGGAGTTTACGAGATAACCAAAAACAAAGGAAAAAGAAGAGGGAAGGATGCTAATAAGGTAATATTTGTAGTAAACTTAATATGGGATTGATTGACGTCAGTGTACGTAACTTATTAGTTTATTCGTGGGCAGTGATTGGCTTACTCTGTGTGTTTTACAGTACGTGACGTCACAAAAGCGCGCCTTGAGGATAAGCGTTTAATTATCTAATTTTATTGGCTATTTTAAACATTATTTTTCTTATCTATGTTTTTAAGAATAGGATATTTTACTGCTTTTAACGATATTAGCTAATGATTAAAATTATGAAACGATAATTTTTATTACAAAAAATGGATCACACCGAAATCAAAGCACCAGCTTTCAAATAAAAAAAAATCGGTTGTTCACCCAGTCGAAAGTTCTGAGGTAACATACAACAAAAAATACAGTCGAAACGAGAACTTCCTCTTTTTTGAATTCGGTTAAAAATTATGCATATTCTTTATTATGATTATGAAAATAGATAAAGCGAAAGGTGTATGTGTCAGACAGAACGAAACACCGTGCGGTTTTAGTCAGTTCGCGTCCGATATACCCACCTCATCTTTCCACTTGGTTTATAAGTGGAAAACTGTCTATAAGTATTCGACAAAAAATCTTAATAACATAGTGAACATTAATTTACAGGAAGGTATAAATCGCTTGACGTGGGCCAACACTATGATCTTCGACTACAAAGACCAGTTACGTACAGACGGCGTCACGCTCTCGATGTGGACGCACGTGGCCGATGATACGCAGGGCGATGACCTGGTCCTCCACCCCTTGGGTACTATAGTCACCAACCCTAACACGGATTCTTGTGCGGCGTTACAGGTTAAGTTCTCGAAGTAAGTATTATACAATTGAACCATTTTGAACTTATTCTATCGCGATTTATTTGGTGTTATTGTTTTTTTTTCTTTTTTATTCAAAAATAAAAAGAAATAAAAATTTGTTATTCTATTATATGCACTGATCTCGATGTTTCGGCTACTGAAAAGCCATAACAAAGCCATCAAACTTGTTTTGGGTTTATCTTATTATTTCTAAAATAACACTCCTTGAGGAGCAACACCACTCCCCTCCAGAGTCGGCAACGCGAGTGTGTGACACCTTGCACACATCTATAGGCCACGGTGATCGTTTCCTATCAGGATGGGCCGTGTGCTTATCTGCCACCTAAGTCGTATAAAAAAAAAACACCAAAAAATGTTTATTTCAATGTGTAACATTCGCGTAAACTTCTGAAAGTATTATGCAAGACAGACTAGGCTATCGTTTTTACCCAAGATATATAAAAACTTATCTTGGGTAAAAACGGTAGCCTAGTGCTAAGGTGTCAGATTTTCAATCGAAAGGTTGTAGATTCGAACTCTAGTCATTACACTCCCGATATGTTTTCAGGCAGTCGTTTTAATTGATCCTGTATGTTTGTTTTAGCTACGGTTGCCAGATCCCAGTGTTATTCCCCAAAGAAGAGACAATAAACGCATACTCAGACCACATAGAGAGTGTTTCACCTGATGTTATGGAGAGACTGAGCAGGGACTACGAGCGGTTGCGAGCCACCGCAGAAAAGGACCCCATGTATGAAATGCACGAACTGGAGAAGAAAGAAATTTGGGCTTCCAGGTACAGTACCTAGAGATTTTCTTTTCTATTACATATGTGTAGAATAACGATGTGCCTGATAGGAATGGTAAAATGTGTCCATGAACCTAAAAACCGATGGATGGCACACGCACCCAATTTCGTATAGTTACTAGTCAGCCACTACGCGGCAAAATGTCATTCGATTCAGTCTGTAAAACAGCATTTTCACTAACTCAAAAACGAATTTTGAAAATTCTACTATCCTTCCTACTAATATTATAAACGCAAAAGTGTGTAAAAATATTTGTCTGGATGTATGTTTGTTACTCTTTCACGCAAAAACGGCTGAATGGATCCGGCTGAAATTTGGTACCGGGTTAGATTCATCATTCTCTGAACCTTTTTCCCAACTCAGTTGAGGTCGGCTTTCCAGTCTAACTGTGATGTGGCTGAACTTCGAAATTTTCCGTGGAGCGACTGCCGTCTGACCTCCACAACCAATGGTCATTATGACCAATGGCGATATCGAAGTTCCAAGTTAGACTGGTTGGACTTTTGTGGGCTTCAACTACCCGTTACGACTGCCACAGATGTTTGTATGGCAACCGGGACCGACGGCCGGGTTAGATTATAGTCTGGAATAACATTTAGGCTACTTTTTATCCCGGGAACGGGTTCCCGTGGGTCACGGTAGCGGGAACAGAATTTAACGCGAGCGGAGTCTAAAATATGGTTGCGTGGTGTGGTACAGGGAGCGTTTCCGCGCGGAGGCGCCGGAGCTGCTGCCGAAGCTGCTGTCGTGCGTGGAGTGGGGCGAGCGCGCCGAGGCGGCCAGCGTGCGGCGCATGCTCGCCGAGTGGCCCATGCTGCGCGTCGAGTCCGCGCTCGAGCTGCTCGACTACGCCTACGCCGACTCCGCCGTCAGGAGCTTCGCCGTCGACTGCCTCGGGGAGATCAGGTCAACACACACACACACACACACACACACACACACACACACACACACACCACATTCTTATTATACTAATCATTAATTATCTCAACGGTCCCTGCGTAGAAAGCCCTAGTAACAAAATTTACAGGAAAGTGTTTTAAAACTTTAAACCACACTAAAAACGTCTGCCACCCAAGTGGTATAATTTTTTTTAAATATTCTAGTCCTATTTAACATTAAGGCATGAAATTTTGTATAACAGCTGGTAATGTGACACAATTTATATAAAAAGCAGGCAGTACTTATTTATCCATGCATTGGAATTATCCCTAAAGAAAGTATTTGCAGATTTTTTGCTTTACTCAAAAAGTCATTTTAAAAATCTGAAACCATCTACTTTTGACTCACATCTACATCATAACAACTTTCTGTATTCTATTTCATCCCATTTATTGTAATTATATAATTATTTTTTACTTACAGCGACAACGACCTGCTTCTCTACCTCCTCCAGCTGGTACAAGCTTTAAAACACGAGTCGTATCTGATGTGTGATCTCTCTGTGTTCCTGCTCAAAAGGGCCTTCAAGAACATGACTATTGGACACTACCTCTTTTGGCATTTAAGGTATCTTCTGTCTACTTTGATTGTGTTTAAAGGGATTGGGTTACCTTAAAACTGTTAGATGGCGTGGCGGTAACAAGCTAATATACGCAGGTTATTTTCACATCTTACCTACCTACCTAAAGAGAAATAGTGTTGCGGAATACCTTAATTGACCTTTTCTCAACTTTCGGTCATGATTCAGTAATAGTCATTTTATAATATTGCATATTGAAATTTTTTTTACAAGAGTAAAGCTACTACTAGGCAAGCGTGCTCCACCGTCGACCACGTCATCACTTACCAACAGGTGAGATTGTGGACAAACGCGAGCCTATTACCAATAAAACAAAAGAGTACAATTTTTATATCTGTGGGATCGAAATGAGATCGCAACTGAATTTTGAATTATGTTTTAGTACAAGAATTGACCCTCAGTATTTCACGCATGCGGAGTCGCAGGCAACATTATTTGTTTCATAAAATTCCCTTCCATCTTGCACTTGCACAACCCAATGAATAAACACTGTATACTATGTTGAAAAAACCGCTACCAAAAAATCTGTTCATAGACAGGAGACTGATCACAGATGAACGCAGAAAAAAAACAATCTATTTTTTTTATTCTTGCAGATCTGAAATGCACGTGCCATCAGTGTCAGTGCGATTTGGTTTGCTGCTGGAGGCTTACTGCCGCGGGTGTCAAGACCACATCCATAGCTTTACGAGACAAATCTCATGCCTGGACAAACTTAAATGTATGTATCCTGCAATTATGCTCCATTTATATTATAAAGTTACCGTAAATTGTGTGAACAAACGCAAAAAGTTCAACCTACGCATTAACTAGACTAAATACTCCTAACCAGGAATCGAACCTATTGATATTTTGAACCCGCAGTAAATTCTTAGAAAATAAGTATTTTGTTAAAATTAGATCTTTTCTTAATTTTGCCGTAGGTTATTACTTACTAGAATTTGTTACTTATTAACGGCACTATCGAATAGTGTAATAATACAGGGTGTGTATTTTTTTTATAATCAATAGGTTCGATTGCTGGCTAAGATTATTGTTTTTTTTTAATTGACCCCGAAACTCCTTTAAGCATTTTTGTCTATTCCTCATAGTTTCAGATTTCGCCATACACGCCGAATAATAAATTCACTCTGTATATCTATACAAATAAATATCATAATATCATATGCTTTATATACAAGAGCTTTTGTTGGAATGTACTTCTGAGTTCGTTTGCAATGATTTTTTTTATGTTTAGGGGCGAGTGAACGTGTGAAACAGAAAAAGGAAATCAAGCAAGCTCGTGCGTTGCTGATACAACACTTGGAAGAAGAGCACTGTAAGGAGACGCTAAGAGATTTTGTGTCTCCTCTTAACCCTACATTTGTATGTAAAAGTATCAAGTGAGTATTGTAAAATCAACATTAATATTAAATAAATAAAAAAATATACTATATATTCATCATTCATACTATTATTTATTCTGCATGTAGGCATGCATAATAAATAATTCAATAAACCCCCGACACAGCTAAGAACAATCCTGACTAATTATCCTTACAAACAAAAAATCTTCAAATCGAACATCAGGCTCAGTTCTCCTCTGCATCGTTTATGCAAAGAATTTAATACAATTTCTAAGTCCACACCTGAGATCGACATATTATACCATGATTCCAGGAATAGATTTAAAAATAAAATATTTAGTGTCTTTCGAGTCTCCAATGATGACAATAGTCACCTCCAAATTGAAATAGACAGTGTACCTACTCAGTATATCGGTTTGTGTGAGATGTTACTTTGTTTAGTTAATACTTTGTGCTAATATAGGTTTTTTTTTCTCCTTTCTTCAATGTTATAATTTTACGCATGCTGATTTTCCATAATTGGCAAATGTATCAGCCACATTATTTGATAAACTTGTAATATATCAAATTTGTAATGCATTTGCTGTGTGTGTGGAGAAACCTAATATAAATAAATGAATAAATAAAAAAAATATTGGGTCATCTGTTCGAGAGCTATGATGCCACAGACATATATACAGACACGGCAAACATAGTTTTTGAATCGTGAAGAGAAGGGGGGTGGGGGAGTTAAAAAAGAATGAGGTTTAAAAAATAAACCATAGGTAGGTACTGTTAAAGAAAGATACATTTGATGAGGCCGTCAAGCTGAGGGCCGCAACTGTAGCACTACCGGTGTATGTGGTGGTGACCCCAGTCCTGAGACTTTGCCTTTAGCTTACCATCAGGCGAGGTAAAGTCATTTTGACGTGTCCAATATAAAAAAAAAAATATTATTTTTTTCCAAGGCCCGAGGCTTGTCGAGTTATGGACAGTAAGATGCGGCCGCTAATGTTGGACTTCGAGAACTTGGACCCCACGGGGTCAGACATCCGCATCATACTGAAGATCGGCGACGACTTACGGCAGGACATGTTCACGCTGCAAATGCTGCGCATCATGGACCGCCTGTGGAAGAACCATGGATATGACTTTAGGTAACATTTTGATAATATTAAAGTAAAGATTATAAAAATGTATTTGAAACTATTTAAAAAAAACAATAGTTTTTGTGATTTTTTGCGAGAGGTTTAGATAGTTGGTATTCAGTCATGCTCAAACGGTTGAATGGATCTGGGCCTCGATTCTGCTAAAGACAAACCACTGATATACCACTGACGCTCTAAAAATGCCATTTAATTGTAGACTTTATTTTTATCCGGTTAAAGCCTAAAATCAAATGACATTTTGTAGAGCGAATGAAAAAGTTAAATAAATTCTTTTCATTTGCTTTTAGACTTTAACTGTATAACGGTAAAGTAAACAATTAAAAAGCATTTTTTAGAGTATCAGTGGTATTACAGTGGTTTGCCTTTAGCAGAATCGAGGCCCTGGATGTGATTTACCCTCCTTCCCCAGGGCCATCTTCTTTTCAACCAAGCGTTAATTCTCAGTCGCATCCAAAGCTTTCGCCTCGGAGTCTGGGGTCCGCTATACCGGTCTTAACTGCGGATTTGGCTGGACCTTGATATTTTCCGTGAAGCGACTGCCATCTGACCTTCACAACCCAATGGTACCAATGGACCCAGGGCCATATCCAGTTTCGAATTGGCCCCTTTGAAGTGTGACTATGATACCTAATGTATTCATGTTCGTCCCCAGACTGAACCCATACAATTGCATATCGATGGACTACATGATGGGCATGATCGAGGTGGTGGAGGACGCGGAGACCATCGCCAACATACAGAAGCAGAGCGCTCTGTTCAACGCCGCCTCTACTATCTACAGATCTACATTATTACGTGAGTATAAACTGCTTAGTATAGTATAGTGCACGGCATCTAACTTGGCAAGATTTTGGAGTAGTGTGGGCTCAACTACTCCAAAACCTTGCCAAGTTAGATGCTGTACGCTATACTTGTTTGTGGCAAAATGCGTCGCATTAAAACATGTGTAGTGTACAGCATCTAACTTGGCAAGGTTTTGGGGTAGTGGGGCAAAAGTCTTGCCAAGTTAGATGCAGTGCGCTATAACTAAATGTGTTTATAGCTATAGTAGTCTGAAGAGGGTATGGATTTCTATCATCACTTTAAAATTTTATTTGTGACTGCGACTGGGGTGTATAAGGTTGTGGGGGGAGGGGGGCAGGAGGCGGGGGGGGGGGGGGAGCAGACTGGTTCTCCGCTAGACAGGGTGACAGGACGGCTGCCTGACGCGGTGCGATGCTCGCCTCCTCCTGGGTGGTCTAAGGTCTTGAAACCGTAGATAGAGGTCAAACATACTCATTGGTAATTTAAAAATATGTAATATAATATATTTACACAGAATGGATTCGCAAAAACACGGAAAACAACGAGGCGGCGTTCAGGAAGGCGGTGGACGAGTTCACGATGAGCTGCGCGGGCTACTGCGTTGCGACCTACGTGTTAGGGATCGCCGACAGGCACCCCGACAACATCATGGTCAAGAAGAGTGGACAGGTCGGCATTTCTAATGGCTATTTGAGTGACCTTAAACTCCGGTAATTGAGACACGAGACGGGAGACGGCATGCGGTTCGAATCCGACATAACTACCCCCGATGGCCGACAGCGGTGGTATCTGTGGGAATTTCCACACGAAAAAGGGGTCAGCTGGGGTGCGAAGGAAATACCTTTTGGGTAACTTTACAACCTGGTAATTGAAACCTAAGACAGCGTGCGGATTAAGTCGGTTCGAATCCGACAGAATCACCCCCAATGACCGACGGGGGTGGTTACTGCAGGAATTCCGAAGAAAAAAATTGTCGTCGTAGTGTTCTTCTCGGGGAATTGGGCTGTAAATTTCTATAGCGCGATTCAGCTTCTTCAACGTAGCGTTAATCCCAGTCGTATCCAAAGCTTTCACCTCGGGAGTCTGGGGTCCGCGTTACCAGTCTTAACTGCGGATTTGGCTGGACTTCGATATTTTCCGTGAAGCGACTGCCATCTGACCTTCACAACCCAATGGTGACATTAGGCGACATCGAAGCATTGCAGCTAGATCGTGTGATGCTGTCTATCAATTCATATTTCCTTTTATTGTCAACAGCTATTCCACATCGACTTTGGCCACTTCCTAGGTCATTTTAAACAGAAGTATGGGTTCAAACGAGAGCGGCAGCCGTTCGTGTTGACGCACGATATCATTCACGTCATCAATAAGGGCCAGAAGGGCTCCGGCGAGAACGTGCCCATCGACTTCAAGATATTCAGGAGCCACTGTGAAATGGTAAGTAGTATTGATATTTTGAGTTTTGTTGTAATTTTATTAGTATTTCGACATGACTATTCTAGTCATGGGAAACACACGGCATTGTATGTTTTTTTATTAATACACGTCAAACTTCTTTACGCCTGATGGTAAGCTCTTATTGAAACCGGAAAGTACGATGGCTAACATTATAGATATATTTACTTTTATTTTTGATTAGGTAGGTATTTCTTTTTGTGATCATTTTTTTTTGTGATTGATATTATAGTATTGTGTATTTTGACAGGCGTTCAAAATTCTCCGAAAGCATGGGCACCTGATTCTGTCATTGTTCTCAATGATGATCTCAACGGGTCTGCCAGAACTTAGCTCCGAAAAAGATCTGCAGTACTTACGTGAAACACTTGTGAGTAATTATGCTATATTTTAACATTCATGCATAGCAAAATAATCATTAAATTTAAAATAAACATTGATAAAGGAAAGAAACCATCAATCATCTAAGTCTTTCCCCAACTAAGTTGGAGTTAGCTTTCAGTCATAGCTAAGTACGAAAGAGCCAAACTTCGATTTTTTCCGCGAAGTGACTGGCCATCTTACCTTCACAACCCACAGGCGATATCGAAGTCCTATTCTGAAGTTCTATAAATTTTAGGGCTTCAACTACACATAACGAATGCCACAAATGTGAGGATGGCATCCAGGCAAAAAAAAAAGTTGACATGAATTTTAACCGTATTGCCAATTCTCCAGCTATTGCTCAATTCTTGTGGATGCGTAGAGATTAGTCAGACGTAGACAGTAGTCTTTCTAAGAAAAGCCTCAAAGTATGTAAGCCAGAGTATGACCACGGCCAGTGTGCCCTGGCCAAAATTTCAATACTTATACCATGATCGCGTTAATTCCCGTTAACATTATAGTAATACTTGATGAAGATTATAGTATTGACTTTCGTCACGTTCCATCAGGTAATGGATCTATCCGAAGAGAAAGCAATGCAGCATTTCAGTCAGAAATTCAACGAGGCCATGAAGAATTTGTGGTCGACTTCGTTCAACTGGGCTATACACAACATTGACAAGAACAACTGACAGTGACCAGTGGGCAGGCGGCTTAAGCCACAGCCGTCTAAGCACACCTCGCAGACGCTCTGAAGCAAACCCTCGGTATTACGGAGACGCACCAGTGAGGAGGTACTGGTAACATGGATATTACCGCTAGCGTTATATTATACAGGTATTATTCGTGTTTTCTATATATTATAGTCGGTTAATACCTATAAAGTCGATAGACTATGTTGTTCTCTCTGTATGAATATAGGAATTTGCTCTGTTTAAAGTCTCAGCTGGTTATCAACATCTCTATCATGACATGTTATAAACGTTTATTTTCTGGGCGAGAAAGATAAAAGGAGATGGCTTTTACGCCTGGAGTGCGAACGCTATAGCACGTCATGGTAAACAGTATGGTATAGTACAGCCACAATTGAATGTGTGGCTAACACTTCACGCGAAAATCATAACCTTTCCTTTCTTATAAACTAAAATTTAGTTCTTTTTATCACATAACTTGATAGTTTATGACATTATGTCCTAAACAATAGCGCTATCGACGACTGTTTTTCCAATTTATATGTAATTAAAAAAAGCGTAGCGGTAATATTGAGCAATCGAATAGTAATATTATATTTACTTGTAAATTGCTTGTCTAATACGAGAGTTATGCTGTACCATTAAGGTCCATTTTAAAACGTAAGTAATGGCGTAAGTAAGGCGCAAAGTTTTACAAATGGTAATGGGTATATCAATAAAAAAAACTCATAAAGCATTAACTAATTGAAAATGTAATCATCTGGACAATCTAATCATGTGTTCAATTTTCCATCAATTATTACAGTTTTAATTGTAGAATGTATTAAAAAAAACATTGTGCAATCAAAAGTGTAATAATTATCTAGTCATTTGTGGTTTCATATAACATAACCACAAGAATTGTGCAGGTCTTGTCCATCAGCCATCGAGAAGCTTCTTAATATCCAGCTAAAGCCGTTAGACGTGGTGCATAACTTGAAACTTCCTTATATTTTTAATTTATTGAGACATCCTCTGTCCTATAACTTATTACTATGAAACAAAACTTGGTTATTCAACTCAAACACTATGGATTTAGATTCAATATATTATTAACGTACCGTCAATGATCGCCGAAGATTGTTTAAGCTATATTAAGCTAAGAGTTTGGTGAAGAGTTTCATCACTACCAAGTTTTCTAGATTTACTAGTGGGGTGAAAATTGGTAGAGTCAGCTAAAGTTGGATAATTTCATGATAACTGCTCAGTTCTTGTGGATGCGTACAGATTGTTCAATAGTCTTTATAAATAATAGCCTCAATGTATGTAAGTCAATTATTACAAGCAGTGCTTAATAGATTATCGTTATATTAGAGCGAGTGACGAGTTTGGGTGATAAATTCTAATTGTTTTCTTAAAAGGCTAGCATTTTTGTTATAGAAAACAGCTAGGTAATGTTTGATGTTTGAATGGTAGGAGGATATTATATGCCTAATCTCATAGTTCGTTAGTGGTATGTTCGTGCCAGATTGAGACAATAAAGTCTATACCGTTGCGGCAATGTTAGTGCGTGATGGTGTAGACCCCTGTACTTGCTATGAGCCAACGATTTTGACTATCGAACTGATACATGTTTGCGTAAACTAAAGATAAATTGTTCAACGTCTAACTGTGCTTTGTGTAGGTATATGAATATACTTTTTTTTTGGACTTTGAAACGACAAACGAAAGATTCTATTACTATTTTCTCCGGTGAACACAAATAAAATTTTACGATTACATCAATATCTGACACAAAGTACATAATAGATTCTGGACGACTTTGACCACAGGAAAAACCATTACTGTGGCCATGGACCTCATGACTCAAAGTGTCGCTAAGCGCTAAAGCGCTATCACTTTCTCAATATACCAACCATGCAGTATTTAAAAGTGTTCATAACTCATTAATTAAGTCACTCGCTCAAACTAAGTCGTTTATAAACTAAAGTTGTGAAATTGCCTCTTACATACACCATCGTACGTTCATCCGGAACATCGTTCACTCATTGTGCGTTCTGTATTTCAATGAATGATGTGTTGGTCCCGTTCATATTATAAATTAGGATAATTGCTTATACTAGCGTACTTGGGTCATCTTATTACGACTTCAAATGAGATATAGATAAAATAATTTTAAGTGTAGGACAACTAATACGGACCAACGATCAAAGAGTCCATTAGAAGAAGGCATCGGAAAAATCATTTTTAGATGTTTACGATTCTATATATAAAACCTTTCCTCGTTAAATGAATATAAACAGCGCTTGAATTATCTCATTTTCGTTTCGCTCATGAATTCGCATAATCTAATCCCACCCGGTACAACTCTATAGTTGATAAAGAATTAACATAGCCTCAATATAATAATAACATGCGACTACCTTTGTTAGTGAAGTTTTTTATAATAAAAACTTAAAAGGAAAGAAAATATTTACAAAAAACGCTAGGGACTTGGTCTCTACTGACATTTGTTTAGTGTTGCTAATTATATGAACAATGATTTAAAAATAGGAATATGTTTTTGGCGGCAAACACTTCCAAGTGAACAACTGTTATGTTTTATTTTAAAGAGTTGGAATATTTGACTAAGAGTTGAATAGATCTGGTTTACCATTTCTTACTGTCTCAACCAAGTGTAAATTATCATGTAAAAAGGTTGACGCTCAATGTTTATATCTATTTAGATATAGCAAATTATACTGTTTGTGGTCTATACACAATGAAATAATCATAAAACATTAGCTTGCCGCCATATTTTGACAGGTAAACCGCTAAAGACTTAATTTAAAGGGTGGATGTATATATCAAGTCTTGAGATTCTTGTTATAATTACATAAATACAAAATGAAATGTGTTTGACTAAAGCACAAGGCTAATTTGGACGTATCTCTTCTGTCCTTTGCGTTTTGATGATAGAAGAAATTCTTAAAAAAAAATGTCTTTGAACGGGACGTTGTTGCCCAAAGACTGATAGTTATGTATCGTGAAGTACAGTGGCATGAAGTTATAACAGTGACCACTTTTTAGTATAGTCAAAAAGATACCTTTAGACATTGTTATTATGTCGAAAATCGAGTCACTGTTTACCATTTAGAAGGTTATGAATTGATTAGCAAAACCATAGATTTATCTGGCGCATAAATTTGCAAAACAAACCTTTAGCATCTTAGAAATCATGCTCATAAATTAAATCATCTATCAATTTGAGTATCAGTATTTAATGGTTCAAGTTGTCTACATGTAGAAAAAGTTACTTAGCGCATTTTGTCTATTATATTATATAATGTTTAACCTCTGCTTAGTAAAATTTGTCTTAGACAATACGTTTCTAAAATGTATCACAAAACGTTTAGACTCGGACTCTTAGGCAATAATTTGATAGCTCATCAAATTGATGTTTGTATAATTAATCTTTAATGTTCGGAAAAGTATATTTTACTTGTAATTATTTTTCTTGTGGCGTCATAACTTTGTCTTAGGGTCTTAATAAGGTAGAGGCATGCGGCGGCCAATTTGGCTGTGATATATATGTGGGCTGGTATACCCGGCCACTCATTAGTAGAAGAAATTGCTTTTATAAATTGCGAATATTTAGTTTGATGTCGATGATAATATTAGTTGATATGAAATGTTTTATTATGAAAATGTTTTAGTAAACTACTATTAGTTACGTGTAAGAATCATGAAGCAGGTTGATAGTCGCCAAATTGAAACAATTTCTGTGTCTAATGTATTCGATGTTTCGCTAAGACATTTATATCGATAGATAGCGGTAATAGAATTAATCTATCGATAAATTTAGCATTTGACATCGTTTTGATATAATTATTGTTTAGTTTAGTTGTTAGTTGATATTTGGATTAAAATTTTATTTAACTCTTTAGATTAAGGCATGCGTATACTAGTTAATTGTAATAAGGACGCGTAAGGAAGGAAAAGGATAGGATAAACCGCCGCATAGCTCACACCTCTAAAATTAAATTTATAGGGCTTAGGCACTTCGTTAATGCACGATTAAGAGTATAAATAAATGAAATTCGTAAATAACTATAATTTTCATTTAGAACCACTAAAATAATAACATTTTCCACACTAGTTTGATGAAATAGTGTGTATATCGTGTATTTTCGAATGTGAAATTATTTACGTACTATTAGGCGAATTGCTCTCATTTTTAAGTGTAGATGTAATTAATGGAAACTTAATTATTGCACCATTTATCTTGGAAAGTCCCTTTATAAAGATAATTATTACTTTCATGTCGATATCGATATTCATAAATGTTAAATCCTATAAGATTTTCGAACGTCATTGTAATCTACAAAGGGACATTTTCATTCGATCGTTTAATTTAAATCATAGGCGTAGCAGTATTATATTATGCGTTCATAATCAAAGCGGTGTTTCGTTTAAGGTTTTTTTGTATAACTTTAAGCTACCTCAAACTGTGTGTATTATCCATAGTTAATCGTTTGTTGCTCCCTCTAAGCTCGCCCATTGGTATCAAGCTAGGAATTCGTACAGAGACAGTTCACTTACAGTCCGGGCAATGTGTATTCAAGTCAACTAATAAATGAACATTGCCAAAACTGTCGAAAACGCTCTAGTGAAAATTTATTTATAAGATTACATATACAATTTTGATCGATATGAATACTATCTTAAATTAATATGCCTTATAATAGTTTAAGACTTACGTTGTTGCTACAAGACACTACAAACGGTTTAGCTGAATTATTGTTCGTATACAGTGTAGCTATAGAGTATAATTACCAGTAGGAGTAGAGTTATCACAATTAAATACTAGTTAAAAAGGTTTTTTTACGTTTACAATTCAAGTTGGCGTGTCAAGTAAAAAATATTTCTTCCACTTCCACTTCTAGACTAATTACACTTATGATATGAAGCAGTAATAAAAAAATAATGCTAATGAATATTCAATTGACATTATAATGTATGACAGTGGACTCCGATTAGTGTTTCAATCAGCTTTTAGTCATGTATAGGATTCATGTATAGGATTCGATAAGCTCTGCAAAAATATGCGCGCTAACTTATACAGGCAAACGTTTCTCTCATCCATCAAAGCAACGATGCAATATTCTTGAAAATACAGTATTTTCATAATATAAACGCTTTTAAACCTACTGCCAAAAACATCTAAGTTTTCATTTTCAAAAAAAAATTTCAAAATGTTTGTTTGTTGAAAACAGGTGTCTTTTTGTATTTTTAGTTTTTTCCACAAGAAGCTTATCGATTTTCTATCGAAATTACTAATGTTTACCAGGAATTAAAAATTGTATTTCGACATTTACGATGGCGTTGGTCGATTGGATGAGCGATTTGTTAGCTACAATTTGAATAATTCTATTACAAAAATTATGAACTTTTTTAAATAGGCGAAAGAACTAGCTAGCTATCAATAAAATAATCAACTGTAGTACCTATTTACTGAAACTGGATTGAACATATTGAAATACAGTTTTGCCTTAAGGATTAGTTCTCCCAAAATAAAATAAAAACTGCTTAAAGCCTCAAAAGACAGCTCAGTTATACTGTTACCTTTATTAATACGAAACATATCATGCCTTCAATAGTTTTAGATAGCCGCAAATCATCTTTGGCGTTCGAATAGAATTGGTCGCCATTTTTTATTATAAAATGTCGCGTAATGAATACACAATTACCGAAATAAAACCAGTGTTGCCTTAAAATTACAGAGATAATTATTTTTATGACATAAACCACAGTTTAAAAAGCCTAAAGGTGCTAGCACCTCTGCCTACCCCTTCGGGGATATAGGCGTGAGTTTATGTTATGTATGTATGTTATGTAAAAAGCCCAAGGGGCTTTAAAAACATGACATCATGCCATACTGCAGCTCGAACATGAAACACGTAAATGCAAATAATTTTGTGTGAAACTATTCGAATGTCAAAAGATACATAAATTATACTAAAATGTGTGGCCTTAGCTACGATTGATATGAACTAGAATACCGGTTGTGCACAGAGTCTTGTCATCTAGAGCTAATCATGATGCGTGAACAGTGAAATTGTAGTGTAACTTGAGCGCATTGCCGTGGTTGTAATAGATCTCTAAGATCGAATTATTGGGTCACATTGTAGCGTTTTAGTTCCACGTCGCAAACCTCACGGTGAGGAAACTTGTTGATGTCGTAAAACATAATGTGTTACGGTTGTTTTCCACAGCATATACATTCAATTAAGATTACGTCACGATGAACTTGAAATAGCTTATCAATCTTATCGGAAAGTTTAATGGTTTACGTTCATTTTTAAAGTTTCCCATGTTAGGTGAGTTGACCATGCTTTCAAGAATAGACTTCGTAATAATATTTTTAGTTGGTAATAATCATAAAAATATTTTTGTCCGTTCTTCCGATTGCGATTAAAACTTTATGCTTTGCGCCTTCGCGTAGGCAAAGTAAAGTTATTGTACTGCTAACAGCTGCTGTAATTGAGTTTATAAAATATTTTGACCATATTTCCTGTTTGACTTCACAAAAAAATTGATTAAGAGAAGTACCTGCCTACTTATAATTAAATTTCAAATAAGTCTCATTAAAATATATAGTAATCTATTCTACAGTATTAACGTTGTCTCAACAAACCAATCATGTGTTCACTTCTTAAATTGTCTCTAAGCAATTTTCAGTAGTTAAAACCACAACTGGCCGGTAGAACTTCGCTTCAAATTAACAAGATCAAATATCCAATGGAGTACAGACGACACTTGATTGATTTCTGTGTCACCGACCTACTGTGGCTCTTTATGAATTAATGAGCCTGGGAGACTCCCAACTTACTATATTATGATGAAATACTTAAAATGAATTTACTTTATCCGATAGAAAAAAAGCGGAGTAACGTCTTGATTAGTTGTCCCATTACATACATTAGCTGTGATATGTTGCTATTAAGTTGACATGTTTCAAAAAAAACCTTGTAGAGTAAGATAGTCATATTTAAAGAATTTTGTGACACAAGTTAATTCTTTCTTAGAGACAAACCAACACTTGATATGCTTCAACATATCATCATAATTAGGTCTATATAGAAAAAAGACTATATATAAATCGCCTGAATTATTAACTTGGTAACCAAGACTCTAGTGCACGGACTGGTTATCTCCAAATGATCCACTCAACACTGCCAAGTAAATAGTAGACTGATCGCATCGCATTAGTTAGCAATAGTCATACTATATACATATTATTCATAATAATAATAGTTCAGGGCTCAGTTAAATGTTACCTACGCAAGACACAAATAGCGCGTCTTTGTAATGTAAATAGTTCTCTGGTTATTGTGCGAACTGACCGGCGTTATATGGCATAATGTAACATTTTCAGCGAGTTTTAGGCCTACGCTACATTTAACGGAAATTCCGTCGCGGATATTCCGTGTCGTAACGCCAATTATATTATACGATTGATCGGTCGCGTGGTGTGGTATATTCAACATTTAATGCATTATAGTTTCGACGCGGAAGCGGTATTCTAGATTTGTAGCGTAGGCTTTACGTCGTGTCCCAAAAAATGATGGCCGATTGGTTGTACGAATACTTGCTTCGTAATTTGTAGCATAACTCAGTGTAACTTCGATCAGTACGCTCTTTTAGGTGTAGAAAAATTGTATCGTGTGTAAAAGGAATGGAAAACGGATTTAAGAGCCAATGACTACAAACGCGTTTAATTAAACTTCAACTAAGTTTGCACGTTCATTGTGTGTAATGTGAGAACCCGGTTGTTTTAACGGATTCTCATTAGGAAATACTGCCTTCACATTTGCCAAATATAATAAAAGATAGTATTTGAGACTTGAACATGACGCAAGAATTCTTGGTATTGACTTGAAATCGAGTAAAATATGCAACGGAAATATTTTAGGTATGTCTGTGGTTTAAGAATGCCGTGTAACCGCAAACTGCGTTCTATTACGAGCCACTTTTGTCAAATAGGGGAAAAGTACCTAACTTGTAGGTACAGACCTACTTATTCCATACATCATTAGTTGAATTTGTGTCCAAGAAAAATTAGGTACCTAAATTAATTCAAAACTTAATTATATACTTACCTTAGGCACGTGAAGGTTACTTCACTCACGGGTTAAACGTTGTTGTTATGCTTAACCATAACAATAATACTCATGAGAACTTCACAAAAAAACTAATCATATAGGTAGCTGTACGACGTTAAATTTGATAACTTACTGAAAAAAAACCACGTGTTGGCAAGATTCATTGTCGTGTATCCTTCTTGTAAGTTTATTGATTCTACATCGTATTATTAATTTGGTAAATAAGATGTTACGCACCCAACAAACAGTAAACGATTACCGCAGCCGTACCGTAGTCATACCATAGTTCTTGTATCGATAGAGCGGCACTTTACTGTAAGTTACAGAAGTTGTCACGGAACAAAGATAGCTTTTTGACGATATTACTTTCGCGCCAATCCACTACATAACGTGAATTTCTTGCTGCGTTCGATATGGTAGACAAACGTTCAAGCTAAAAGAGAGAAATCCTAGCAAGACTAACGCCGAAGAGATGATAATGAGAGAGTACAGAGTACGAACATTAGTAGAAATCCTTAAAAATCTTGAAAATTTTTCAGGCTATGGCATTGATAACTTACTTAGAAGTACGCACTCTGATGGTAACGTGTATCGGAATGGAGTATTTCGGTAACACCGATACAATTTTCCTGCACTATACTGAACCTTAGTAAGACTTAGCCATATACATGCTAATTCTGACCGTTACTTGCCCTCATCGGGTATATTAAACTTAAATAGTATTGTTAATAATAAATAGTTACTGTAGACATTTTGGAGTCATAACTTTGTAAATAAAGACAGAGACGTAGCTGTAACTTCTTTTTTGATGACTTTATTTAAATTAGTCTATGTATACTAAACAGCTGTTTTAACGAGAATCAAAATGTCAATGAATCATTAAGTATATGAATTGTTTAAGTACTCATTTATTAAACTTTTTGTTGAAGTTGCTAGTCTCTGTCTTTGTCATGTGTATATCGATATATTATATGAATAATAGATTAAACAACGCAGCTGATTATTATTATTTAAAGAATATAGATTTTCCGTTTAGAAATAAATTTCAGGGATAACAACTGATAATAATAATAATGATTTATATTACATGGAATTATATTCTGAATGTGTTTAGTTATTTAAAGAAATATAATTTTAAGTCGAACAGTGTATTTTGTGATCGGCATTTATTATAAGGACCTGTTTCAGATTGTCAAACTCGAAGATAATTATATGTACTGTCCCTACTAGCGCACTCAGAGCAGATGTGATGAACTTATGACACTGGGGCGATTTGAATCAGTCCTTTACTATAAATAACTGCGGCATTGTACACCGTACGAATTGTATTGCTTCCTATGTAGTGTTTAAATCGGTTAGGTTTAGTGGAATATTCCGTTGCGCGAGAGGCGATGCGTGTTTTTCGTTGATATTATCAAAACTACGAATATAATTAAAGGGTTCTCCAAAACTTTCTTATGAATTTTTTATCTGTATCAATACAGACAAAGTTGAAGATCTTAAACTGAATCATTAAGATAATACTTACTCTGGATAATCTAACTGTTAACTTGATCGCAATTACTTTGACTGCCGACCTAAATACGATACAACCAAAACTCACACGATAATAGTTTCTATGACTAGTTTCATACTATTAACTACCTCGACGATAAAAACATGAAGTTTAGGAAATTATTGTGGTGTAATCTAACCGTAAGACATTTATGAATCCTTTGTAAATTAAGACAATCTTATCGTCTCATCCTTGGCTGCGTTCACGTTGGCCAATGTTGACAGGGCGATATCAACATGGACCCCGTCGCCTCGACCGTGCAACGTAATAATACTTTTAATTTACACAAGTACCGTTTGTGCAATGTAAATAGAACCGTTGTCTTATTTATGAGTGATACTGAGAACATTGTCTAGAGCACTTGTATGAAATGAATGTTTGATTTATATTTTTAATGTATTACGCACGATGGAGGTGTTAAGTTGATTATTGTGATGCTGTAAACGCGATCTTAGAATTGTATGAAGTTCGCAACTGTATTTACCAACAAATTTAATAAAAACGTAAACAATCATTATGTATACTTTTAAAAAATATCAATATCAATATAATCGGTTATATATTATGAACTTACCAAACCTCTAATACTAATCCTCTAAGTGCCTGTGCTGCGTCATGCACGCACGTGGGGGCGTCTGTTCCGCAACTTTCGTGCAAATAATTTGCACAAAATTGTGCAAAAAAATGTCTAAACTACTTGGGAGAACGTGCGTGCGCCCGCATGCGTGACACGTATGAGGCAGCGCAGGCCCCAATATGCCTCTTATATTAAATTATTGTTCTTTTTTTCTAATTTCGAATTGAATTGTAATGGAATCAAATTGTTTACATTTTTATAAATGTGGTATGAACAGAGTATAGTAAGTTATCACCAAATATTATTGAAGGATTAAGTGTTAGAGAATCGTCATCGAGTTAAATATTAATGTAACAAATTATAAATTAGCCATATTCCTAAATCATTGTTATAGTTAAGAATTACATACATCTCAAGTCTACATACAATAGTTCCTTTGTCATGTGTCATTGTAATCATACTACTAACGAAATGTGTAATAGATTCGTTTATTGTATAAAGTACATAATTTACTGAAAAAATATTTGCATCTATCTCAAATGTCATTTTATAGAATAAATGAAAATTATTATATTACGCTTATCTGTGTGTGTTATTTAGTAATTAAATCCATTTAACCCGAAGGAAAAAATGTAGGTAAATATTTATTGACTGTATGTGATCCATTCTGATCTTCTAAGCCAAGCCAACCTCACCTGCAAGCCGGCACAAATAACCGCAAATTTAAAAACTTGGGCAATTATTGAAAGATTAGAAAATACTAATTAAAATCATAGATTGAAATATTAAATGTAAAATTGGCACAACCCTCAAAATGTGAAAAAACTGGTTTCTGTTCCCAGGAAGCGCTTAAATCGCTAGTTGGTGCCATATTTAATATACTTGCTTAATTAAGCACTAAACACAATAAATTTCCTTAGTTCAACTTAAGAACAGTCCTACAGTTAAATACTGTTATCATTAACGTATATAATTTACTTCCAAGAGGTAAATATCAATTAAAGAATGCGATACAACTAAGATAGGCCGAAAGAAAGAAGTCGGGCGAACACGTTGATTAGTCAATAGTAGTTAGTATGTCCGTCCATACTAGCGCAACAACACATCGCTAGCCGTGCGCTTCCATCGCTCCCAACCCATCCACCGTTTCCCGCCAAAAAAAAACAGTGACATTAGTGTGTTCAGTGTGATATAATATTACCTGTTAAGTTTTTTGTGTTTTTTTTTTTCAAATATAAAAATGACTGCTGGAACTGATGAGCACGAGCCTTTGATAACATCTTCGGTTGATAACCAACGCGTTACTTTTAACAATTCACCACAGGTATGTATACTTTTAAAATTATTTACTTAGCTAAATTTTTAATTACAGACTAAATATTTTAAAAATAAGCGGTACAGAGTTGACGTCAAAAAGATGTAATTACGTTGCACTATTTTGAAAAATAAAGAAATTGAAATTGAAATTAAAATTGAATAGAGGTTGAATGAAATTTTTAAGCAATTGCATGCTAACTATTTCCAATGATTTTCTGATCGGAAAAAATGATAATCCAGGACGGGACTTGAATCCGTCCAGGTCCAGGTAGCTCAGTTGTTCAGAGCATTCCCTCTGTAAGGGACTGGTCACGGGTTCAAGTCCCGTCCTGGATGATAATTTTTTCCGATCCGAAAATCATTGGAAATACAGAGGTTCAATATTAAATCTCAGTGATATAATATTCCCACCGCCAACATGTTACACAATATTAATTTCGTCGAAACTTGTTTTCTGGTAGCTGTTATTGAATAATTTGGGTTCAAATAAATAATTATGGAAAATATTGGACTCTATAAATTATCATCTTTCAATAGGTACCTACTTATAAGAAACTAACATAATAGTGATGTTATAAGAGAAAAATGTACCTACCTAAATATTTTATTTATAGAACCGGCTATCTGAATGTATAGATAGGTGAAAGACCTGCATAAATTACTGTTAACAGATCATACCTACTACACTCGATAATAACAAACGTAATTAAATTATTAAACTAAACACTATACTTAAATTAGATTTTTATGGCTTCTAAGGTTTAATTTGGCATCGTTATAAGACGATAGCAAAACGCAAGGAAAATATTGGTTGATGTATTTGTCTTCATGTGGAATAGTGCTTCTGCTTCTACTATCGTTTTGGTTGCCCGTGCCCCCATACCTTGGCGCTTGTGTTTCGAATAGGTTAGCACATTGCAAGGTCCAATAAACTAACCAGGTTATCCTTAGACTGGGTGATCAGTCTTAACATAGTGACCCTCTGAACATTGTAGAGCACGATTTGCCGTCGGTCCCGGTTACCATAATAAAGATTATTCGTTACGGGTACTTCGAGCTCCAAAGTCTACCAACGTGGTCTTACTGCAGAATTTTTTCTCCATAATATTTGGTTTATTATGGCTGCAAATGATTGCGACTGGCACTGCCGGGCCGTCTCACCACCCAACACCGAAAGGAAAACCTGCGTCAGTAGTGTACTCGCTAGTGAAGCTTGGGCCTAGAACACTGGGCTTAGAGTTTATTCCTCTTCCTATGGGAATTTTTTCCAGGGCCTATGTGTTATTCCAGACTAAATCTATCACTGTATGGTATCTACCAAATTTCAGCCAGATTCGTTCAGCCGTTAGATCGTGATTGAGTAAGTGCGCTTCTAAACGCGCCATGTTTTTCAGCAATTGTGTGGCTGTAATACCTACCAGCAATAATTTCCCGGCCATATCAAAAATATTTTCATTATTTAATCATGGCCGGGCAATATGTTACAATATGTCTGAAATAGTAGGTATAGCTCTTGATGCAGATACTTAAACGGGCTACACAAACCGGCAACAATGGCTGACGAAATCACACAGGATAGAAAAGGATAGACTGCGTCATAACAAAGAGAGCGACTGAAACAACAACAGAACTGGCCGAGAAATATTGCAGTAAAATCGACCGCCTAGCGATCGTCCAGCAATATATCCGGGCAATATCGGCCATATGTGGCTACACAAAACATGTTTGGCTATAATGGCCGGGCCATTACTGAAATATTGCATAGTCTGGCTGATATTGCTTGAAATGTTGCCGGGCTACAGTGGCCAGCTACATATTACCGAAAAACATGGCCCGTTTAGAAGCGCCTTATAACAAACATCCGACACTTTCACATTTAAAATACCTTTTGGATCCTGCCAAATATGATCGTAGGATCCAAATATGATCGTAGTGGGAAATATGATTGTAGGTGTACCTAGCTATGTACACATTTTGTATGTATAGTGTCGTGTAGAAATTATATAAATGCGATTGTTGTTGGGATACATTATTTAGATAATAAAAACTATCCGATGAAAAAAAGATCACAAGGCTAACATGTTATATTACTGTGGTGTTTGATTGACCAAAAGCTCGAACTGGTTTTTTATTACCATTAAAAATAATATTTATTCACTAATTCTTGCCTTGGTAGGTTATTGACTAGTTGGGCCGGTAGACACTAAGGCCAAGCTCATCAATTTAAGCTCACGTGTTGTATGTACATACATACATACAAATCACGCCTTTTTCCCATTGGGGTAGGCAGAGACAACATCTTTCCACTTGCTACGATCTTGGCATACTCCTTTTGCTTCTTCAACTTTCATAATAGTTTTCATACATGCACGCCGGTTCCGGGTACTCTTGACCTGGCCTTTCTCCAAAAAGTTCTGGATCTGTTGTATTTTTTTTTATTCATGATAGGCTTACTTACGTTTGACCTCAATCTCACCTGGTGGTAAGTGACGATGTGGTCTACGATGATGTATGGTTGTATGTACCTTTTTTGTATTATTTTTTTTTATTTATTTATTTCATACATACATTATATCTCCCTACACCTTCCCAGTTGTGGTGATGTCGGACTTGAACCGCAAGTCGTCTCGGGTCTCCGACGTCGGGGTGTAAAGTGCATAACCCATAAGGCATTTCTCTCGCACTTCGGTTGACCTAGGGTCATCACCAGTTTCACGAAGCCCCTTCGGGTTTAGGTAGGTACCATGGCATTCCCGTCTTGCACCCGGATAAACCTACCTAGCTATGAATTTTGTTGAGTTATGATACTGGCTTGGTGGCACAGCGGTTCTGAATGTGACTGATGTATACAATCGGGGGTTCGATTCCCAAATCGGGTGTTATTGAATTTTATATAATAGGTAGTAGGTAGAATGGAGTCCGCTTGACGGCTACAGGCTAAACTATAGATATTGGGCATGAGCGAACAACTGAGCCACAAAAACTATCTACAAAGGAGCCTAATACAATTAGGTACCTAGATGTTTAATTTCTCATCAAGTAGGTATTTCTTCAATTTGAGCGTACAATTAAGCGAATCCTACGTAATAAAATACTAGCTCGAGTCAATACCATTCGTAGGAAACAAAAATATCTCATGCTGAAAGTACGGTTTAGCCTCATAAGCGAAGTTGGTTACATCGACCGTTCATGGCTGATGGCAGTCAACTCCGTCGTTGTCGTATTTTATTTATAGCTTATTAGGGTATTACACAATTTAACGCTGTTGTAGAAGTTATAATCAATAAGTAGTTTTTATATAAATATATACAATCTGACAGAAATTATAAAAAATTTAATAATGTTATATTGTGGCAGCTATAATGGTTGGAGCTGTCACCGCATGAGAGCAGGTGTCTCTCTTTGTATTTAAATCGACATGCTGGTAAATGAGGCTGGTGCTTAGAATACTAGTAATGATAGCCCATGTTACTAGTGATCTGTGTGGAATATTGGTAGAGTATTCGACTGCTAGGTCCGAGGTCGCGGGTTCGATTCCCGCTTATCGTTTATATCTATAGTGTATCGTATCATCATCATCTCACCTCAGCATTGCTCCGTGTTGCATCCGAGGCTTTCACGCAAGAGACTGGGGTCTGCTTATGTGCATAAATATAATTATATTTATATTCCTTTCGAACTCAAACATCTGAATGAAAATTGTTTTTTTATATTGTAATCATAGTAACATTTGCTTGCATTGAAAAATAATTTCATTTGCTCGAAAACTTATTTTCAAAATCTTAAAATAATCATCTACTTTTGATGGCAACTACACGTCCACATTTTAGAACCCATATTGTATTCTATGCTTAGGTTACATCTAAACACCGCTGTATAATGATGTGCTAGAATACCTAAGTATACCTAAAGGTATTTTGTAATAACATTTTCTTCTAGATACTTAAATGCACCTAAGTACTTATGTGTACCTCAATCCATCACCATTTCCGATGGCTATTATAGTATCATGACATGTCCCATGGTTGTTTGGGTCAAAATATTGTTGAGCAATAGATATAACAACCTCTATCTTGTTCTGTGCTCCGTCATAATCGAATCAAGATTGGTCGAGAGGGCTCGCCCGTTAGACTGGTATCTTCATTCACTGATCGCTTCCAATTCAATGCAATAGGCCACTTCCTTCTCTGTAAGCAATAATGCTAATGCCGATATAGATTTATAATTGGTACTTATATGTTTATGGAGGTGAGAACTAACTGGATTAAGTACATACATTAGACTTTCGATTAGACAACGCTTTCCAATATAAAAGTGCAATAAATATTTAATTTTTAATGTCAAATGTCAACCTTCACGGTCAATTTCAATTTTAAGTCAACAGTGTTGTGTTGTATTTAGGTTGGTTGAATTATCTACTACTAACTGTACTAACTACTAATCTGTAAATTAATGATGGATATCATATCACAGAAACGTATTTGGCGAAGCATTACCTACTTCAAATGCCATTGCGATTTGCGAGACGGTCGCGCTGTGGCTGTTTGGAAATAAAAATTGATATCAATTTAAAACCACAACCTGATCATTAATTTTGTTTTCTAATGTATCTTACATGATTATAAAAATAATTTACATACGTAGGTTTCATGTAAATTCTTATGCACAGACAGACACATACTTGTTTCATCCGGGTAGTCAGAGACCATATTTAGAGATTAGATCTATACGAATGCGATAAATATAAGATTAAGAGATAAGAAACTTGTGCTAAATATCAATATACATCTGAATTCCTTAAATAGACAATTTATATCTTGGTATCGCTACTTAGCTCAAGGCCATGCCGGGTACTAAACCGATATCCCGAAATAAATTTAAAAAAAGTCTTAGAAAATTTAAATACTCGTCGTTAGTTCACCAATGTAACAGCGTTACTTATATTTAGTTCAATCTACCGAAGATTACATGGACTAATTCACAACAACATAGGTACAGTACAGCATTATGATGAGGTACTCGTGACTAAGCGAGGGGCTTGTGGCTATGCGAGGGGCTCATGGCTAAGCGAGGGGCTCGTGTCTAAGCGAGGGGCTCATGGCTAAGCGAATAAGGATCGTGGCTAAGCGAGGGGCTCGTTGCTAGGCGAGCTAGGCTCTTTAAGCGGGGAGTGAAAAGGCATCTGTCTAAGACGTCAAGGTAGGGACCGCCGTTTTGGGATGAATGGCGTCTAGAATGGCGGCCCGTACCCTCTTGACTTTGTCCTGTCTTCTTACCATCCAGCGGGGTAGATATAAAAAAAAATTAAAAATACAACGCATAGCAACAGGTGAATATTAGGTAGATTCCAAATCAGACCTGTTTCTGACTAGGTAATAAGTCCGTGAGAAACATGACGCCTTAATATCGGCTCTAGTCGGCTCAAGACGGCTTCGAGTGTTTCGTAAGGAATCATACGGAAACCGGACACCTTGTTCCGGATATCGAGCACCCCTAATTCTGTGTGGTAATTAAACACCGAATTTGTAGGTTTCCTATAAGAACTTCTTTTATTTCGGTACACAATTATGTACGCGTCGATGGAAATGGAACAAACCTATTAGATGTTAGAGGGATTCATCGAATTATCGATCAAATGTGGATTTGAAACAAATATTAGGTATGCCTACCGATGGGTACTTACCAAATACCTAGTTTATTTATGTTGTACGTAGTTCATGTACATTTTTTTGCATTAAGCGGGCATTGAACCCGTGAAACAGTCGAACACTCTACAGCTACGCCGTAGAGGTTTTCAAAAATTGTTTATAAATTACTATCTGTTGCCCACGGCGCCACTCGTGTAGAATTTTGAGCCCATGCCCGCTACCTATGAGTACCAATTCCTGGAAGAAAGCCTGCCTATGTACTATTACAGACCATAATCTATCCCCGTACCAAATTTCAGCCAAATCTGTTCAGCCGTTAGAGCGTGATTGATTATCAAACATCCAAACATCTTAAAATTCAAATACCTATCTCCACAAACTTTCACATTAATAAATATTAGTAGGAATAGTAGGAAGTAGAGTATAGGATAGTGAAGGGTTCTTTGCATCATAGGCAATGCTGTAGTGTTGGTAGTGAGATGTTATATTAGTAGTACATTACATTAGTAGTACAGTTATGTAAAGTGTGATCCGGATGTGTATTTGTTTTATATCGTATACTGCAATGAGATGACCGCTATTTCTAAATGTCTCTATACGCGGGGTCCTGTAATTGGCTCAATTATATTATGTACTAACTTTAATCTAATTGAATAAGCTGTTGGACCTCCATAAATAAATAAATAAATAGGATAAAAAGAAGTGTAGGTGTTTAACTTGTGACTTAGATCTGCTAAACTAAATGTAAATTAGACACGGCTCGATAACTTCGATAAACCAATTAGGGACATAACGAACTGTATCATTGCTAAACTATTATATGCAAAAGACATTATATTAAATAGCTAAAGCAATTATATTTTTCCTCCCTCCGAACTAAGTCACGTGTAATAATAGTAAAGCTAATTTTTTTTTCCAGTCGATATCGTTAAATAGTTGCTAGGTAGCAACTGATACTTCCGCAAGGGAAACTTACAAGCGTCAACCGTTTGGAATATTCTTATATTTTGTGTTACTCATTCATGGCATTATACATGTGTAATGTCTTATAATTATAACGTGACCATTTATTTGTGGAATCAAAACGGGACCAAGATTTTAATACCCGTATTTCCGCACTTTTTTAAATTCACTTTATTCACCAACAGCGTCTTTTGGATCAAGACGTGACAATGGGTTTTAAGACGTTCTCTTCACATTATTCTAATTAATGGTTGTGTTGTTTGAGAAAACGGGTAAAATATTGAGTCCTTTTTTTGTGCGAAAATCTCCATGGGGTGTATGGTCGCCCAAAAAAGGCATTTCCCACCGAAAATATTGCGTCCGAATTCGTTTTCGGGGACATCGGGACAATGATTCGATGAAAGCGACAGTCTTGTTCTAAACGGGACGTATTGTCACATTAGTTACTATACTTTTGAATAATGTAACATTGCGCAATACATTCAATGAACTCCCGCCTACATTAAAATAAATTTTTAAAGACTTAATGTTCTACTGCGTATAACTAGTTTGTTGTCCACAAATTCTGATAGTCGGTTAACATCATTCATTTCGATCTTATAATCTCGAGACGATTATTTAATTATTAGTAACTTCATTCAAAAGTCGGCATAAAATGCATAAGTAGAGACGCTACGTCTCAATTTACGCATTAAAAGATAGGACAAAAAAGAGATGACCTGACACAAGGATACCATAAATAGGGGTCAATGTCAAGTTTTTTTAATAAATAATTATTATGTAATCATTTTAATTAGTAAACGGAACGTCTTTCGAGTTTCGATGAAAATAACCTGCATGGGTGGTGGTGTGTTCACCTTGTGATTTTATTTCATTCAAAGATGGCGATTTCGGTCTGATAAAGATCACAGTGGAGACATCTCATAACGCTGACATGACGGTCGCTAACAGGGAACAGGGACTTTAAAAGAAAGTCTATTTTAGTTTACATCAAAATCGTTCCAAAGACTCCTTTAAGCATTTTCGCTGTTCTGCTATTCATAGTTTCATATTTGGTAATCCACAACCAGTTGAAAAATACACCCTGTGTAGTTAAATATTATACATCCGCTTCTGAACTACTCGTATGTCTTGTTGAATGTATACCTATACTCGTTTTTTTATTAGGTATGTGAGTAAGTACGTTCAATACGTTCATTGATACCGATCAAGATGGCGGAATTGAGTAACCTTGGGATTGGGATATTAAGACCATAATATTCTTAATCACTTCCCATACGTATCTGTTTACATACATAGTTACTATGGGGCGAGTTAAGACTCTTGTTTATTATTAAAAAAAAAAAATTCTATAAAGTATAAGAATATTTAAAAAAAGATTAATGACGTCGATAAAATTGTTCTTTTTATTAATGACAGGCTGTGGTGACCTTTATCTCACCTGGTGGTTACTGACGATGTGGTCTACGATGAATCACGTTTGCCTAAAAGGAACTTAGGCTCTTAAGACTTGACACCTTGTGACCCAGCCAAACAGGGATTTATTTTTATATTTATATAGATTGTTTCTTAGGTTCTACCGCGGTACCGTGGTAGCCTAGTGGTTTGGGTAATGGACTGCTGAGACGAGGTCTCGAGTTCGATCCCAGATTCACCATGGCACACACCAATGACAGTTGGAGCCCACAAAAGATGGCAGTCGCTCCACGGAAAATATCGAAGTTCAGCCGCATCACAGTTAGACTGGAAAGCCGACCCCAACTGAGTTGGGAAAAAGGTTCAGAGGATGATGATGGTTTCTTAGTTTCTACCGAAATTAATTCAATTTAAACTGCGTTTGCAAGCACATCTTACTTAATGAATTTAATGTGTGTGAACGAATTTAGTGTTTAATGTAGTAAAACATGAAAACTGAGTTTATTAAATTAGCTAGCTTTGTTTAAATTTCAATAATAGGTATCTACAACTGCAGTCTAGCTTTAGACAAGATTGCCTTTCTGGTGGAACGTGCCTAAATTCTCGCGTGTCCGAGATTTCTATCTTGAAAATATGTTAGTTTTATCACAGATTAAATAATAGGTAGGTATATTTTTTATCACATTGCAAGCTAAAAATTCAGTGAGGCACGTTATTTAATTAAATAAGCTAGGTATTTATACACTCGAGAGCAATGAATCCGGGTCACTTAAAGAATGTTAAAAATCTCGGAAACTAAAAATGATAGGTTAATGCAATAAATTGTATTTAATAGACAATGTAATACTCCTTAAATGAAAGTAAAAAAAATATGAGTCACCATACATTTTATTAACACAAAATTACATAAAGAAAAAAACTGCTGATCTCTCCTTAAAACAAAAATAGGAAACATGAAATTTTTGAACTTTATTACGATTTTCTTGAATTTTAATACTTCGTATTGCCTCCTCGTGCTTCCATTACTGCGTTTACGCGGTTTGGCATGCTGTACACCAAGTTCCTTATACGATTTTGGGGAATATTCTCCCATTCCTCTGTGAGAGCAATTTTGAGCTCACGAAGCGTGATTGGGGGAGGGTTTCGTTGTTTTACGCATCTGCCTAGCTCGTCCCAAGCATGCTCGATCGGGTTGATATCCGGGCTGCGCGCTGGCCACTCCATACGAGTAATGTTCATCTCTTGAAGGTAGTCATTCACAATCCTACCTGTATGAGGTCGGGCATTGTCATGCATAAATATAGCATCCTCACCTAAATTGACCATAAATGGACCAACGTGATCATTGAGGATTTCTTCCACATATCTTACGCTAGTTAAAGAGCCGTTTTCTATGATCACCAGCTCTGTGCGACTTTCAGAAGAAATTCCGGCCCACACAAGTACAGACCCACCACCGTAGGCTACTTTTTCTTCGATGCATGCTTGCTTGAATCTTTCCCCTGGTCTTCGATACACTCTGTGTCTTCCATCGTGCTTGTAGAGCATAAATTTTGATTCGTCGGAGAACATAACTTTTGACCAATCTTCAATACTCCAATTTACGTGGCTCTGGGCATATCTTAGTCTCGAAATACGATGCCCACGCTCCAGTTTAGGGCCGTTTGCAGGTCTAAGGGGTTTTAAGTTAGATTCAGCAAGCCGACGTCTTACTGTCCATGCACTTGGGTTACTTCCTCCGAGGCGTCGAAACTGATTGGTGAGTTCAGTTCCTGTGAGAAAGCGATTTCGAAGCATGGTGTTCACCAAGTATCGGTCTTCTCGTGCTGTGGTACACCTGGTTCTGCCCGTTCCTGGTCTGCGTAGGTTAGAACCAGTTTCTTCGTAACGTCGGAGAACTCTTTGTACTGTTGACAGCGACACACCGACAGTCCTGGCTGTATCGCGCTGACTCCGGCCGGTTTCCAGCATTGTAAGTATTCTGGTGCATTCTTCAGGCGTAAGCGACATAATTTCAGCTTGAATAATGAATATAGAGCACTATCAACATGGTTTATGTACCCACATAAATGACAGATTACAAACAAAAGCAAAACCAAATGCTGTAATTTCGTAGTTCCATCTTCGAAAGTGGCCCTTTTTCAAATTTGATTTTTTTATGATATAACTTTACAATAACTAAGAAGTTTTAATACCTTCATTTAAGGAGTATTACATTGTCTATTAAATACAATTTATTGCATTAACCTAGCATTTTTAGTTTCCGAGATTTTTAGGATTCTTTAAGTGACCCGGATTCATTGCTCTCGAGTGTATGTCACCGAAATAGTTAAGCGTTATCTTATCAAAAAGTAATAAAACTAGAAACCAGTGGTTTTCTTTCGTATATTATACTAGCTGTTGTCCGCGGCTCTGTTCACATGTAATACAGATCCCTCTTTCTAGACACACAGACATCACCTGTTCCCGTAATAAAAGATGATAGGTACGTTCGATTCTCTTTTGTCAATTTTTGTACAACTTAGGTGGCAGACAAGCACACGGCCCACCTGATGGGAAGCGGACACCGTGACCTATGGCATGTGTAACACGAGAGGCGTTAATCCAGATCCTTCCAGGCTTTAGGCTTTCCTGAAATAAAATCAAATGTAGCGCTTCGTATCATCATCATGCGTAACGTAAAAATATTGATTTAAAAAATATTTTTGCCATTTAAAAATAAAAACAGCCTTGACCTTAAATCATTTATAATCTTTTGCTATGCCATCCTACCTACTAAAGAGTTAGTTTTTTCTCAATCGGTTCTTTACTTTGGTCGCTTAATCTACCACTAGATGAAAATGTACCCGACCGTTGAAAAATTATTTACGACTATAAAAATGTATAAAAATTTACGTGTAATATTATTATGACTAAATAATGAGTTATGAGTTATCAGTCAGGGGTTATGAGTTATGAGTCATGAGTTATGAGTTATGGGTTATGAGTTATGAGTTATGAGCTATAAGTTATGAGATGATGTCTGATCATTAGTAGGATATTCATCATTATCATCGTGCGTTAGTCACGGTTGCATCCAAAGTTGTGCTCCGGACTCCTACTCTTTCTCTACATTTGGCTTATCTTTACTTTTGCGTGAGCGACTAATCTCCTCAATTCCGAGAGGAAATTCAGCATCAGACCCTCATCTGTTAATTAGCAGGTATGCGTGCCAGATAGCAAGTGAGTGGCTTGGGTCCAGAGTTCCTGGGAAGTTCCTTCTTAGGGCATATTTAGGATATGCCCTATATACTTACATACGAGTACATACATGCATGCAGGAAATAAATAAAATTGGAGTGTCTGTTTGTAATATTAAAATAACCGCTTTCTACTACATTCATATGAATGTATATACGGTAGACATACCACAATACATATTTTTAAAATTTTTGTCTGTCTGTCTTTTTGTTCCTACTTATCTCTGGAACGGCTGGACTGATTTGGACGGGTCTTTCACTGGCAGATAGCTAATGTAATAATGAGTGACTTAGGCTACTTTTTTTTATTATTACATTCTACGCGGACGAAGTCGCGGGCGCAGTTAGTCTGATATAAGACACAAGTGAAATGATTACCGTGTGGTTTTAGTCGGTTCGATTCTGACCTAACTTCTTCACTAACCACACGTCAGTGTTTCCATCTTTTCACATAAAAGAAAAGGCTAGACTTCCGCATCAAAGATCCAAATGCTTCCTTAAAAAAATCATTTGCATTTTCAGGATGAACGTTCACCAGCGTCTTCGCCGCGAGGCAGCGGTGGTGAGACCACTTTACACGTACCCACCCCTCGGAACTACGGGGCAATTGGAGGCATTGAGAAAGTCACCTACACGTGGTCCGATATCAACGCTTTTGCCACAGAGTCCAGAAGTAGGAGCCGAAGGTTTTGGAATTTCTGGAAGCCTTCAACAAGTGGAATGTTTCAGCAAAGGAAACAGCTGCTAAGGAATGGTGAGTGTAGTCATTTTTTAGTTTTAAACAATGGTTTACAAAATCTTCATTTAAGTATATATTATTTTGACAGTATTGAAATAAAATAGGAATAAAGTAAGTGATTGGTCACTTAAATTTTGTTAATTCACCTCATTTTAGCCGTCTGTAGTTTTATATTGTAGGTAACTCATAACTGTAGGTACAGATACAGGCACGTAACTTGGCCAGGTTTGGGGTAAGTTCGCGCATCGTGCACTTTGAGCCAATCAAATGATTCAAAGTACGAACGAACGGAACGTTGATTCGCTACAAGACGTCTCTCGGAGACATCAGATTTTTTTTTTTATACTACGTAGGTGGCAGACAAGCACACAGCCCACCTGATGGGAAGCGGTCACCGTGGCCTATAAACGTGTGCAACACTAAAGGTGTCACACACGTGCTGCCCTGCAGGGAAAGGGGGAGACCTGGGAAGGGGTGGCGGAGGTTAGGAAGGGGAGGGGGAGGATGGGTTCGATGATGATTGGTCCGTCAAGTGACGGACCAATCATATGTCCGCGACGGCGCAACCGCGTCGCCCGCCACCCGCTCATACCTCAAAGGGGACCAAAAATCGACCTTTGCGCATATGACGCGTCCGGCCAATTTACGTGCCGGTATCTGTACCTACTTATATCTATGTTCTTATATATTATTATCTGTGTAAAGGCGCGAAAATCAATGTAGTTTAGACATTAGTATTTTATTATTTGTTTTTATTAAGTAATTTGTTCAGGGTTAGGGTAAAGTTCAAATATCAATGATATTATCGAAAGTTTGACTCATGTAAGAGACAAGATTTTTTTAAGGGGTTTTTCGTTAACTCTACCTACTCTATGAGTGGTGCACTAACTAAACTTCTCAAACTTCCAAAAAGTGTTAGAAAAATCTGTAATTGCTAATTTTAGGTACAAATTTTGTGCATTTGGCTAAAAAGCAGTTGTCTACACAGAGCCAAAGTTCCTAACGAAGTGAAAATTGTCCTTTTAAATTCTTTGATAATTCACTTTGCTTTTTGTTTGGGTAAATTTCATACAATACGTCTATAATAATTTTCGCGCCTTGACGGATAACAGCTAAATTGAGGTGAATTCAATAAACCAAATGTCACTTAGGTACATTTTTTGTTTCGTACAACCGGTCTATCATTATAATAATATCTCATAGCTAAAAATTTTAGTTACAAGATAGATTTGACGAGCTCCATTAGATTAAGCGTGTACCTATATTTTTTTTCATACAAGAGTCGTGTGCCTTTAAAAAATACTACGGAGCATGCGAGATTATTTAATTATATAATAATAGCTTACCTAAGAGGTAAGCTATTATTACTATATATACCGTAACTTCACTGGGTCCGCCCTTAGATGAATGCTATCTGCATCTTCTACTGTTCTTCAGAGCAGTGTATTCAACTTGGACGGCTTTTGGTATATCATATGGCTCTAAAAAATTATCTTTCTCATTTCCAGTGAACGGTGCTGCCTACCCAGGAGAACTTCTCGCTATTATGGGCTCTTCTGGCGCTGGAAAGACGACACTCCTGAATTCTCTAACATTCCGTACTCCACCAGGAGTCGTCTCTAGTGGAACTAGAGCCCTGAACGGACAGCCAGCGACTCCTGAAGCGCTAGCTGCTCTTTCAGCTTATGTACAGCAACAAGATCTATTTATTGGAACTTTAACTGTTAAGGAACATCTGATTTTTCAGGTGAGTTTTTGTATTTTTATGTTTATTTAGATTTGGAATGGTGAAACAAAATATAATATAGATAAAAAGGAACCAAACCGGTGTAATTTGACATTCCATATATATTTATGTGTACACGACAACTTTTATACACGCTTATCCACGATTGATTTGCCTATCTAATATTGAGATAATATTGATGAGGATTTTCCATTAACATGGTAAGTTTTAAAAGCTGGTTAAAAGCTTCTAAATGTTACCGATTTCTTAATCGCAACTTACGTGATAACTATGTGACAATACAAAGAAACGATTAACAATTGGAAAATGAAATACCGAAAAAAGAATTGAAGTAAGTAAACGAAATTACTTGTGTTCCTTGAAGCCTCAAGAGCTAAGCTAAATTACTGGTGTTAATACTCGTAGTGGGTTCATGTCGGTAATATTATGACCGGGGTCCGAACTCGGAACCTCTCGATCGTAAGGCCGACTACTTAAACACTTAAGCTACGAGGCTAATGCAGTTTAATCGAATTAAACGCGTGTATAAAATAATCTTTGCCGTCATTAAGGTTAAGGGCTTGATCAATGTGAATGAGATTAAAATAATTTATTCATCGGATACCTACTCAAGAATTCTTTAGTTAAAATATATTCCTTGTCACAGTTATTAATTAGCTGATTCTGAGAACTCCCATGCATTGTGTTGTGAATTCCAATCTTACAATTTGGAATCTGCCTTCTGGCAACAAAATGCGATATAAGCCAACGCTAACATTTTGTAACAGTAGAATTTATATCTACCGTAAAGAAAATAACTTCCATAATATACCTACTTGATACTAGACAAACTGTTTACAACAAAAATATAAACATCAGAATTGAGTACCTCCTCCTTTTATGAAGACGGTTAAAAGGTGAGGTGTGAATGAATTTTGAATTTCGAATTTGGAACGAGATGCAGAAACTCGATAAATGAATTATTGAATTTCGACATTATTTTATGGGCGTAGCGCACCTTTTTGTAACGTTATATAGACATTATGTACCTATGGTACACGGAATAAAGAATACCTATCTATAGTATTGTAGATACCTACTAATAAAATGTTAGTATGTAATCAGGTTGCGGTCTTTCGTTCCACGTATTATATTTACAGTGGCTATACCAAAGTTTTTGTTTCGTAAGTAAGTAGAATACAATAGCAATGATCTATAAGCGTGATTTTAAAAAATAAATAAACAAATAGACGTCATTGCGTACGATTTATTTTATTACTAAGTAGTAGTTATCTATTATGCCGGTATTATATAGTTTTATTATTCGTTTTTGCAGGCTATGGTGCGTATGGACAGGCATATACCATATGCTATGCGTATGCGGAGGGTTCAAGAAGTGATATCAGAGGTAAGCAACAAAACGAATACATACTCGTACTACTAAAATATTCCAAGATAGCGCTATATAGACTGAGTTAGCATAGCGTATCTAGCTTGTGTTATGAATTCTTGAATGCGGATATTTAAACAAGCTTAGATACTGAAATTTTGCTTTTGTAAATAATATATGTTGCCGTCAAAACTCTTAACCAATCAAAAGTACTTTTAACTGAATAAAATAGGTTCGTCAAAAGTTGTTTTTAACACCCCGACTCAGTGTATCCCGATTCGGATAGATTAGGTTAGAAGTTATTTTTTTTTTCATTTCTTGTTGGTTTGAAAAATAAAAATTACCTATAAGCCTTCTAACATAATTTATCCGAGTCGGGGTACTCTGAGTCGTAGTGTTAAAAACAACGTTAAAAGTACTTTTGACTGGTTGAGAGTTTTGACTGCAAGCTTACGGTTAAAAGTACTTTTGACTGATTTTGCTAGTCAAAAGTACTTTTGACTGGTTAAGAGTTTTGACTGCAACATATACATATAATACACTTATACCAATGTCAATATACGGCAATTCTATATATTATATTCTATATTATACATATATTCATGCATAAAAATATTTGCACTGAGCGGGAATTCAACCAGCGACCTACGACGTAGCATTCAAACGCTCTAACGCTACGCCGCCAGAGATCGCTATAATCATAGGCTTACGTATGCCAAAGCTTTATCAGTTATTTAGCAGGTGCATTGGCAAACAGATGAGCTAAATTTTGGCCCTTTATGGGCCTCCATACGCCTTAATTTACTCAGATAGAAAAAGCAAATAAGTATTCCATATTTAGTCTTAAGATATCTATGTATAACCTGACGTCTCAAAATGCAGCAGTGGAGTTTGTTGCGCTGTTTCTTCTCCACTAGCGCCTAGGAAGCGGTGGTAAACTTAGTATTAAGTAGTTTTTGACGTCAAAAAGATGTAATTACGTTACACTATTTTGAGAAATAAAGTTGAAATTGAAATTGAAATTAAGTATTCGTAATTTATTTATACTTAATAATCAATAATCATAATCACATATGACATCGATCGATTAATGGGTAAATGTGTAGTTAATATATGCAAATTGCAAAATTATCTGGTAGGTATATTGAGTTTATAGTTTCCTTCTGATCTTATCGTACTTAAGATAAGATATGGGTCAAGAATCTTAAAATAGTTGGTATTCCGGTATAAAAACTTGATCGTTGCTTAAAATAGCCAATACCACAGAACTTTTAAGGGAATAGAAGTGTTGTCGTTAGCGTTTTCGTTAGATACGATGTCGCCACTTCTTGCAACTGCAACAAAACTCATACAGAACTTAAACTCCATTCAATGCCTGTTTGAGTGACCATACCTACATAGACATCGCTCACGGATTTCGGAATAGGCACCTACGCATTAAGGGTAGCTACCCGGGAGTTAGACGGGAGGTTCAGATTTAGTAGTTGTCTTGTAGTTTGAAGTGTAAATTATCTCAAAGTACCTACCTAATTATGTTGAAATGTTACTATTTACGCAGAATGAGCTCACAGTGTGTGTTAAGCCTTATTGTGTTTTGCTTCTTCTTGGATTCAATTAAGTTGGTTCCAAGCTGGTGGTACATTCCGACGATTGTCTTTATTAAAATAAGCATGATATTAAATAAATATACTACAACATTCTACACAGAGCTGTCTAGATACAAAGTACCTACCTAAGCATATCTTAATGCGATTAAGTAATACTTAAAAAAAAATTGTAAATACATCTCTAATTAAAATCATTTTCTTATATTACAGTTGGCGCTCTCCAAATGCCAGAACACAGTGATCGGCATCCCAGGTCGGCTGAAGGGTATATCTGGCGGGGAGATGAAGCGCCTGTCCTTCGCCAGCGAGGTGCTGACAGACCCGCCGCTCATGTTCTGTGACGAACCCACGTCTGGACTGGACTCGTTCATGGCGCAGAACGTTGTGCAGGTTGGTTTCATTATACCTTTCTAATTGGCACTTTTATTTTTAAGACTAGCTTCCGCCCGCGGCTTCGCCCGCGTGGAGGTCGGTACCACCACCAAGTCTATTTTAATAAAACAACTCTCCACTCCACTCACTACTCCACTCTCCACTCTACTCTTCACTGCACCGGTCTCCACTCGTCTCACCAAAACCTTTCTAATAAAAAAACCCCATCAAAAGCCGATAATCGCGATGGACGTAAAAACTACTTAGCGTATTTGCGGCATGACGGGAACACCGTGGTTGCCAAATCCGAGGGGGTCATCTCGAATCCGGATGGCCCGGGTCAAGTCGGGGTGTGAGGGAAATGCTCTATGGGCCATCTTACACCCTGGCGTCAGAAGACCCTAGACGGCGTGCGGTTTTAGTCGGCAAGAGTCCGATATAACCTGCCCCACTGGCCGCGAGGTGGGTATCCATGAGGATTTTGTACGGAAAAAAGCGTGTAAGGGGGCCTATTAGAACATTTTCCTCGCACCCCGGCTTTGTATAAAAAGTAGTCTAAGTATATATTGTCCTGTAAGCGATGGCAGCTAAATGGATAAGGACGTGGCCTCTACTCAGAGGCATCGAGTTCGAATCCGGCCGGACAGTACCAATGTGAATTTCACTTTGTGGAATTTATATGTGCTAATCACATGATTTACCATCTGCGAACGGTGAAGGAAAAACATAGTGAGGAAACCCACATGTCCTGAAGAAATTCTAAGGACATGTTCGATCCACCAACCCGCATTAGGCCAGCGTGTGTGGATTAAGGTCTAAACCCTCTCTCAGCTCTCTCGTTAGAGGAGAGGAGACCCGAGCCCAGCAGTGGGACATAAATGAGTTGATATTATTATGTTGTCCAGAAGTATGAACTATAAATCGTACCAAGTTTGATCAAAATCTTTCCAGTCGTTTTTTATCCATGCGTGCACATACAGATAGACAGACAGACAGAAAGACAAAAAAAATTACTGATTGCATTTTTACCATTGGTATTGATCACCAATCATCCCCGAATAGTTATGTTGTAAATATTTCAATGCACAGAATTTACCTCTCTACAGTTTTATTGACGTAACCTACGACAAACTTATTATTTGCGGTTGATACAGTAATCGGGTCTACGGATCGAACCGCAAAATTAAGTTTGTTTTTTATTGTATACATTATCGGTCAAGTTACTTATAGTGTGAAGCTAGCTTATAGCATGGTTAACATAATAACAATGTTCAAATATGCGTCGTTAGATTACACGTTGTTACAGAATGCGTTGAAGATATAAAGGTTCACTGCTCGTTCCCCGTAGATGATGGCGTGATAATAAGTAGCCTATGTGTTGACCCGACTTCTTAATAATATTCTTGCCAAATTTGAAGTAAATCCATGCAGTACTTTTTGAGTTTATCCCGGACATACATACAGACAAACAGACAAACAGACAAAAATTCTAAAAACTATATTTTTGGCTTCGGTATCGATTGTAGATCACACCCCAAGTATTCTTTTAAAAAAATATTCAATGTACAGTTTTGACTTTCCTACCATTTTATTATATGTATAGATTACTAGCTTTTGCGAACGACTCTCCACTCCACTCTCCACTCTACTCCACTCTCCACTCCATTCTACACTTAACTCGCCACTCCACTCCACTCCACTCTCCACTTCAAAAATAAAGGATAAAAAGTATCCTATGTCCGTCTAAGCTACCTCCCCACCAATTTTCAGCCAAATCGCTTCAGCCGTTCTTGAGTTAGAAATTGTGTAACTAATACGACTTTCTTTAATAATACTCGTATATAGATAGAGATAAGACCAGAATAATAGGGATGGTGCCATTTTATTGTTGATAAATGCATATTTTATAACAGTATACTGAAATATTGAAATGAAAAATTATTATGATAAATACCTAACTAGCTTTAAATATATTTGTTTTGAAAATTCGATTTCTTCAACCACCCGAAACGCTCTACACAAAGCCTTGCATAGCAGTGACGTCACAAGTTATGACGAGTTACGTAGTGCAAAATGTATGTTGCAGAAGAATATCACAGTGTTCAATTGGACTAAACAAGTCGGAAGATTTTTTCACTGTGGATCGACTATTATGTAGTTTTACCTTTAGTTTTTAGTCCAACCTTTAAATACCATAATTTCATATGACATTGTCGGAAGTTTACGCGAATATAGCTATGGTCACAGGGACCACCCCGTAACCATAGCTGCTGAAAAGCATCCGAAACGTCGGGCTAATAATAACACCAAATAAATCGCTATAGTGTTATTTCTATATTGTAATTTTAATTTCCAGGTATTAAAAGGCCTCGCTCACAAAGGTAAAACAGTAGTGTGCACCATCCACCAGCCGTCTTCAGAGCTCTACACGATGTTCGACAAGCTACTCATCATGGCGGATGGCAAGGTTGCCTTCCTGGGGTCACCGGATCAGGCGAATGACTTCTTCAAAGAGTAAGTAAAATCTTCATGTCGTAAGGAGTGTTAAATTTGGTAATATCGAAAGTCCTTACTAAGCACTGCTAGTGATAATCATGGAAAAGTTAAAGTTATTTGTTAGCTTCCTACCACACAAAAACCATCAAAATCTGGCGTCCGATTCTACTGACTCGGATTTGAAGATATTTCTCCAAAACGCATGATTTCAATTCGATTAGAACGGATGGAGCATACCAATTAACGAAGTATTCTTACTTTGTTAATTATTTTAGTATGGTCTGTTAAAATAATACCTAACTACGCCTTCGTGAGGCTTTTTAGGTACCTATATAGATTTAAAATCACTCATGGTTTTCAACTAGATGTTGAAAGATTAATGTCTAAAAGATTTCGTAAGCGTACGTTGATAAAACGTGTGCTTTGAAAGCACAGATTAATCGGTTTTGCACACAGATAAATTCAAACAATTAATTGCAAGAGCAAAATGCTCACACGTTAGGTTTTGAATTAGTTCAAATCTTTATGAGTGAGCTTTATGCTCACAATTTTGGCTGTTGTTCTACAGGTTGGGCGCACCGTGTCCGCCCAATTACAACCCAGCTGACCACTTCATCCAACTGTTGGCGGGAGTGCCTGGCAGGGAGGAGACCACTCGGACCACCATTGACACAGTGTGCACAGCGTTCGCAAAGTCTGAAATGGGATGCAAGATTGCCGCTGAAGCTGAAAATGCGGTGTACTATCAGGTATGCACAGATTTGCACAGTGATGAGTTTATGCCCAGACATTTTAGGGATTAAGCGGACAATTATATCTGCCCAAAAAGCGCATTTTGGGCGAATTAGTGACGTCACAACCAGTCGTGGATTTATGCCAGAGCCTAAACCCATCACTGTATATATTATTATCTTAGTGTTGCATCCAAGGGTCTTACCACGGAGCTGGCTTCCGCTTTCTTCTTCTCTGCCATCTGACTTAACAACTTAGAGAAGAGAGAAAAGCTTGCGCCAGAGCCTTGTCCGTCAATCAGTGGTGGCAAGAGGTTGACTTGGCACTAAAGCAAGTAGCATGCTTTTTTAGTAGGCAACGTGATCAGTTGTGTCATCAACAGATGTTCTATTATATGGATTTATGTTTGAAATTCATAACCAAACAGTTACTGACAAGGCTCCTTGTAACTTTTCGTTTTTTTTTCAGCGAAAAATAACTTCCGGTTGGGCGGATCAACCCTGGTCGGAGGCCCTAGCGTTCCGTGCGAAGCGGTCGCCGTACAAAGCGTCGTGGTTGGCGCAGTTCAACGCGGTGTTATGGCGCTCCTGGCTCTCCGTCACCAAGGAACCCATGCTCATCAAAGTTCGCTTCTTACAGACTATTGTGAGTTAACTCTTGTTTTCAAAAGTATTAGTATTTCGGTGTAGATAGCCTTATCAAATCTTTGAGGCATAAACCAACCTCACCTTTCCTTTATCGTGCGGAAATTCCTATAGATACCACCCACGTCGTCGGCCATCGGGGATGGTTTTAAGATGGCCCTCTCGACCCCCAAAAGGGGGATGGGGCGAGCATCGCTCCACCTCGCTGACGGGGGGGGGGGGGTGTAGGGTGACAGGCGGCCGTCCTATCACCCCAACCGTTCGCGCGCGGAGAATCACACATTTTCTAACACATTTGATGTAGTCGACCACGGCCTGCTTGTTCAGAAATTTGATTCCGGCGTTATTTCTAGATGAGGTTGAGGTGGTGCGAATTATATCTTTGAAACGTTCACAGCTGGTCACGGTGAATTGGTACTGAGTATAGTACGATTGGGAGTGCCGTTCTAAGGATTTTTCTTTGTTCTGTGGGAGTGCCCACAGAACATTAAAAAAGATTTTTCTTTGTTCTGTGGGAGTGCCACAGGGCTCATACATTGGTCCTCCTTGGTTTCTTTTTTTTTATAAACGATTTATATGAGGCTATGCATCCAATTATGAAATATTTACAGTTTTCATTTTATCAAGTCATCCCGGCTGTCAGGATTATGTATTGGCTTTACAAAAACGTACGTTTACGTCGTTGCCTCAATTCATCCGTCACACAGATGGCGCAATTGCGTGATGCGTCACATCACAAACTGGCCGTGAACGAAAACCAGCGCTTGATGTTTGTTCTTCACCGAACACCACATCACAGTAACAAGCTGAGAAGCGACCATTTTGGCGACTGCAGCGCATATAACCATATTACTTATTTAATATTGTCAACAATTACGTAACAACTACAATTATATATAAATTGGGCCAACGTACTGTAATATTTTTCCGTTTGATTGTTGTTTACGACTACATAATACATATTACATTGTATTACATAATACCAATCATAAATGAAATAATAATATTAGATAGACCATAGATTGAAGCAAGCACAATCATGGAGTTGTAAAATTGTACCACAGAGTAATCAAATAGTGGCTACATCTGCATCAAAGCAAAAGTCCATAGGAGGGCAGGTGTTGCCATTGCAATCTGTTTTTTTTTATATAATGTAACTAATTGTATATGTGCTGCAGTTATGCCAAAATAAACATTTTTTCTTTTCTTTTTTCTTTTCAAAAAAATGTTTAGCTTTCGATAGTAATAAAATAAAAAAACGACATCGATTATAATGATTTTTGACTTTTGCCCTAATGTGCATAGTTGCTGTGATTTTGGCCAAAAACTTTGATCCAAAATTGTGCCTGAAACTCCACCACCGTCCTTTTGTTAATGAAGTGACAAAGCATTAAAAAGGATATAACTACTAACAAAACATTTGGCTGTAGATAGCCTCACTTAGATCGCCGGGCTATAAGTCAACTTCACCTACAAGCCTGTACACCTGTTGATTGAAGGTTGAGTCTCTGGCGCAGACTTTTCCCTCAGGGAGCCAGATGGCAATCACTGTAAGCCAAGGTGTACCAATCCATAAGGAAGAACGAGACAGTGGACTCGGGCCTTCGTAGTGCAAGCTTTACGTTTTTCTCTTTATTCGAATTGAAATCACACATTCGTAATTTATTTGTCCACTGTTAGGAATTTTTATTAACTAAGTAGTTATTGTTATTGTATTTAATAAAATAAAGTCTTGATAAGTCTGTTGTGTTCTTCATGTATTTTTATTTTCTTTTATTTTTCTTCATGATGTATTTTTCCTGTAAATGTTTTTATTTTTATTTTTGAGAGTGAATATAATAAATATATGTCCAGTACATTTACCACGACTCTTGCTTCTTAGTAGCATCCTCGGAGCCAGGGGTATGGTTTTCAACATTTCCTCCCCTACTCCACAGGGACTGGGGCATCCCTGGTGGTAAGACTATTGTCACGTGTGTCATTTTCTACAACACTAGGCCAGCAGGTTTTCGACCTTCCCTCCTACCGGGGCCAGATACTTTACTTTACTTACTAGATTTTACTGGTCTAGCCGCACCGACTAAGACTAATCTTCAGCTACTAAATTTTATCACAGTATTTAAAGAATCAAGTCTTTATTATCAAAAAATTGCAATAGATTAATTAAATTTAAAAAAAGTTTTAAAAAACTAGGTACCCTCGGCAGGATGCCTAAGATGCATGCAGCATTCCCGCGTTAAATTGCGATGGAAAGTTTTGGGCGAGAAAACTGTCCCATAGGGATCACCAGTTTCCTCCCTAAGGCGTTAAGCAGACGGCGGGGCAGGCGGGTCTTTTTGACCGCGAAGTAATAACGACCGCGTCTGCCCGTCAATGCCCGCGACTGCCTTCACCGCGAAAACAAAGCGCCGCCAGTGCACGCCAGCTACCCGCGGCGCGGTCTTTTTGCCCTTCGTGTGCGTCGTTGGTAGTATAGGATTCCTTTTGCGCCATCGTTCACGGTAAAATTGACCGGCCCTGCCCGTGCCTCCGTCTGCTCGATGCCTTAGACGCTTGCTGAGTTCCACGAAAAGCCCGTGTGCGCTTAGTTCCCGAGACCCAACAGATTATCCTGAACCAAGCGGTTCAGTGCCTCTTTTCTTTGCCGCACCATCAAAACCTGGAATGAGTTTTCTTCCTCCCACAATCCCGGGTCCTTTAAGCGGGGCGTGAAAAAGCATTTGATGAGGCCGTCAAGCTGAGGGCCACCATTATAGCACTATCGGTGTTTGTAATGGTGACTCCCATTCTAGAGACTTTACCTTTAGCTTACCATCAGGCGAGGTGAAGTCATATCGACGTGACCGAAAAAAAACACTCCTTCCACTTGAATCCACCAATCTCGATCCACATGTGGATCTGGGGATACTTATTTTTCCACTTTAATCCACCGGTGGATTCATGGATACTTTTAATTCCTCAAGAATCCACCATCAAGTGGATCGAATAATACACATAATTATTATATGCCACTTCGATCCACAAGCGAGGGGATCCAAAAATACTAATATATTTTCTATGCCACTTGGATCCACTATCAAAATCTTCACATAAGATCTTCAAACTTAATTCCATGCTTCTGTGTCATCTAAATAATAACTATTATATATTATGCCCTTTCCTAATAAATGACTCTTTACAGAATTTTTAAATTTATTTTATTGCAGAGGTAAAGTCATGATATCCTTGGGAATTTTGTTGAAGAAATGTCAATACTCACAAAAGATTTATTAACTGTAGATAACACCGTAACAATAATGATTAGGGATCGGATCGGCTACAAAGCAAAATGTTCAATGTGCTTTTGGTATAATGAATAATAATAATGAATTGAAAAATAATAATAATGAATTGAACAATAATGAATTTATAATAATGCCGTTATGTACGTAGGTAGATTGAAAAGGAATAAAAATATCCCTAGATCCACCGGTGTATTAATGAGGAAAAAAAAGTACTCAATGAATCCACTGGTGGATTCTTGAGGAATTAAAAGTATCCATGAATCCACCGGTGGATTAAAGTGGAAAAATAAGTATCCCCAGATCCACATGTGGATCGAGATTGGTGGATTCAAGTGGAAGGAGGCAAAAAAAAGAATATTTTGGTCATACCGAAAACAGGTTCACATATAATTTGTCCAATTTTTCAAATCTTGATCTCTCTATGTCGTTAATGCCCAAGTAAGTAGTTATCTCCCATAATTATTGTGTATTTTTTGTGGCCTTCATCGAGGCTTGTAAACTAAACTATTATAGAATCGCTGAAAGAATGCGTTCCTGACAGGTTGTGAGCTAATGGGCAATTTAACTTTGAACTGGTGTATAATTTACGGCAAAGTTTTAAATATCGTTTATTGAACTTATTAACGAGTGATAACATTAAAAATTTAATTACTGTGCCAATTTATAATACACAGATTAATTTTGGGCTAAAATGATTAACAATTAATTAATTAAAAATATAAAATCAATAGTTTTTAAAAGTCATACCACGTCAAACTGCGCTGTCTCAAGGTTATGACAAATGTTCGCTTTCATAGTGATGAGACAAAATAACAAGGAAATTGTAACCGCATATTTTAGTAATCTTAATAATAATAATCTGTTGGTTGGAAAATATAAAATAGAACGTTAGAATTTTATAATATGTAATTTTGTACTAAGCCCCTACCCAAGCTAATAGAAAGAATGAATCATATTTTTATAATGAATGAAATGAATATGATTTTTTTTTATTATTTCAGGTAATAACCCATCATTACAATTAATAATCACATAAAATTAAATAAGAATGAAACAAAATTAAAAATTAAAAATTGGAAAAACAAATAGGGCAGATAGATAGCCAAATTAGAATAAAATTAAAATTAAAATTAAATCACGTTGTCACAATTGCTGACTGTGATTATTATTATGTTATTGTAAGTTGGGAACAGGTTTAGAGAACGGTTCTAGGTACAAGTTATTTATTGTACATAACTAGTCATGACGAATTGACATGTGTCAGGAACGCATAGTCCCAGCGGCCAAACTATAGTCTATAAAACTGTTTGTTTATGATAGGAAACTATAAATTATGTTGTTTAGCATATTCAATTGAAGGCGTGATGCCTGAGGTATTTGTTTAATGTTTTTTTTTCACATGTATACGTATAGTCAGCGTCAGAAGTAGATTTCTGATCATTTTCAAATTTTCAAGGTTCGTTTTTGAGTGAAGTACTTTTTATTTTCATATTGAAAATGCTGTTTGATTTCTCAATGGGCTCTTTAATTATAGCACGAGTTTAATTAACTAATTATTTAGCACTAGCTATGCCCGCGACTTCGTCCGCAAGGTTTTAGATTTTTAAGGTTTTAATTTTTTTACGCGAAACCCTTAATCTTTTTCCAAAATATAGTCTAAGTTAGTAGCCTAAGTCATTCCTTATTACATCAGCTATTTGGTACACCCGTTTCTGAGATTAGCCGAAACAAACAAACAGACAATAATTGTAAAAATGTTGTACAATATACCATGTATACATTCAAATGAATTTATACAGTAAATAACGGTTATTTTAATTATTACAAAAAGACCTTACAATTTTCGTTTGAACTTTGAATCTGTACAATCATCATCTACTTTTGACGCTGACTGTACTTCGTCTATTTGATTTACGATTTAGCGGGCGAGTAATAGCATATTAGTGTTAATTAATTAACGGTGGCATAGGTTTATCATTATACGTATTTAATTGAAACTGCGATAAGCGAAATCTTGTTTATTTAATTATAGTAAAAGCACGAATGGTAGACACTTTAAGAAACAATCAAAATTCATTTGATAAACTTTTACAAATTTTTATTAAATGAATATTGATGCAGTTTTTTATTGGAAAGTTGATTAGAACCGGAGACGTAGGTGGCAGACAAGAACACGGCTCACCTGATGGGAAGTGGTCACCGTGGCCTATGGACGTGTGCAACACTAAGGGCGTCACCCACGCGCTGCTAGCCCTTAAGAGAAGGGGCGGGGATAGGAAAGGGTGGGGAGGCGAGGAAGGGGTGGGGGGAGGAGGGGAACAGAGAGCTCTGGCTGGCTACCCTACTTACCGCCGCGAACACAACATGATGGCTATTATGGCCGCGGTCTTCTGTAAGGCGGAGGTACTTTCCCAGCCGGACAGCTCATTTCGGACGGGGGATACCGTCGTGTCCTACCTCCATTAAAGTCTAAAAACGTGAAAACCGACATCCATGCGGTGCTGTTACAAATATGAACCTTATAGTTACCAATAAAAATCTTTTCATATGTAACGTTTACATTTGCTGCTGTAGTTTGCTCGTATCTGTGTGAGAAAGTCATATGAGTTTTATAGGTTGTGGATATAAGAAACAAAAAAATAGACACGTTTTCTGAATAAAATACATATAGTTAATATAAATAGTCACAATTTCCATACAAATGATACATTACTAAGAGCGCTCGGCAACAGTTTCCAGGAATGTGACATATAAATTTTTTAATTAATGGAATCACGTCATTAATATAATATTGACGTCATATCACGTCAATATTAAATGACATTAAAAATTTTCACCTGAAATTAATTGGATGCCCGTCGAGTTAAAACAGCAATTAACAATCAAAAACTCTTAATTAAAGCATTTAGTGGAGAGTGTACTATTTCACCTGATAAATAAATTTTTTATAAATGAATAAAATAGAAGTGTCTGTTTGTTATATTAAAATACTTAGGTTTTAAATAAAAATGCACATCTGTATGATAAATATCTGTGTAAATATGGTAGGTAACTAAAAAAATTACATTTCTAACATTTTTTTTCTGTCTGTATATTATAGTTGACGTATTACGAGACCATAATTATGTTATGTTTATCTAAATTTTTGTGATTTTGTTTGTATTTTGTGCCTACATGTTTGATCTGGAATTTGTTTTGTTCTTTCTTTTCCCGACAAAAAATTAGCCTACTTACGAGTATAGGTTACTCTCCAAAGGTTTTTTACACCAGCTAATTTATTGATTTATTCCTATCCTACTTCCTATTAATATTATAAAAGTGAAAGTATGTGAAGATATTTAGATATTTGAATGTTTATTACTCAATCACACTAACGGCTGAACAAATCTGGCTGAAATTTGGAATACGAATATTCCAAATTTCTTTTTTTGTGACATAGTCTCGTTTTCAGCGCGCGACATTTTATAAAATTAAATTTGAACAGCATTTATATCATGAATGTATCAAACTATTATCTCAAATACTTACACATCTTTATAACTCGTGTTTTAGACATTCCAAACAGATGTTTCTTAAGATTTTATTAAGTTTGTTACGTGATACTCCGTTAAAAGTTTATGGCGTCTATTGAACAATAAAATTAATGTTAGATCACAATGTCAGATCAGACACAAATCTGGGTTCTTGATACGGCACATTCTGTATGCTGAACAGTAAATGATATTTGAACAAGATAGAGAACCATTATTAAATAATATGATATAAATAAATATAATGACATCTTATTAAATGATAAAAATTACAACGGATTAAAAAACAGGACTCGAAAAGGTTTTTTTTTTCAATAAAAAGGAACCATTATCAAATACATGAAATTATAAATTTACAATTTAATTTTTTCCTGTAAATTGTAAACTGTAGAATTTACATGAAAATATCATTTATTTTTCTTCGCAGTTAGGTTCATCTTTTTATAATAGGTAGCCAGCTTTTTTATCACATTTCTTTTTCAATATCAGTGCTATCTATTACTTAGTAAAACAAATAGTATTCTACGATTAATGAATGCTCTTCTTTTAGATGGTGTCTATTCTAATCGGAGTGATATACTTCGGGCAACACCTGGACCAGGACGGGGTAATGAACATCAACGGCGCCATCTTTATGTTTCTCACCAACATGACTTTCCAAAATATCTTTGCGGTTATTAATGTAAGTTTTACCTGTGTATAGATTTTGTTACACGTCTATAATTTTAAACTGTTAACCACAATACACTAAAACATGACATATAGGTAGGTGGTTAAGGAATCGGCCTTACGATGGAGAGGTCTCGGGTTTGAATCTTGGCCATAATGCTACCGACGTGCGTGAACCCACTTCCAACACAAACAATTTAGCTTAGCTGAAGGGTTTATGGGGAATATAATAATAATTTCGATTAATCTATGTACTAGTATTCTACATTAAAAAAAACTAAAAGTTTGTCAATCTTATCCTGTATTTCAATGACAAGAAATTCTGTAAATTTGTTAGTGTTGAGAAACTTTTAGCTCTGCCTGTACCTTAATAGCACAAAAAAACATCTATCAGTACTTTTACTAACAGGTATTCTGTTCCGAACTGCCAATCTTCATACGAGAACATCATTCAGGAATGTACAGGGCGGACGTATACTTCTTGTCTAAGACTCTGGCAGAAGCGCCAGTTTTCGCCACGATACCGCTAGTGTTCACTACCATAGCATACTACATGATTGGCCTCAATCCTGACCCGAAGAGGTTTTTCATAGCTTCTGGATTAGCAGCCTTGATAACAAATGTTGCTACGTCATTTGGTAAGTTATATTTTAATTTAATATACCTAATTGTCCTTTTTACAGGACTAATTCCCACAGTTCCCACTATTATAACTCCAGAGACAACAACACAGTGACCCTTGAACACACTGTAATGACACTCGGGAAGTACTATTAGGGAAAGTTAAACTATCTGAACCTACATCGAAATTAATCAGAAGTACCTATGTAGGTACATTTAGGTTTAATGAAATTTTATTATTAGGTATTATTTGTTATTATTATATTGTTAACAGGCAGGCAGTCGTTACGACTGATAACGACTGCCTGCCTGTATCCAGATTCCCTTATTCTGATTCAGTTGCCAGTTAATTTGTATGCATCATGTTCTTGAACTGTATGATGCTGTCAGCCGACACTACGTATTCCGGAAGCTTGTTCCACATTCTGACCACTCTGTTGGTAATGAAATGCTTGTGCGGGTTGTTTAAAGAATGTAGTGCACAACTTCAGATGGTGTCCTCTAAGATGAGTATTCTCATTACGCTTAAAACAAAATTTTGAAGCAATTATTATGCTAACTTTCCCTAAAAATCGGCAAAAGGAGCATCTAGGATGGGAGTTGAAAGCGCGATCAGTACCTTACAGTCCTGAATAATCTTTTTATAGTACCTAGGATAATCGGATACATTGAAAGTGTTATAAATATAATAAATCCACTTTCCTCTCTAATATACGGGAGACAACAGACACAAATAGGCAACTTACATACCTAATAAGATCTAGAATAGGATAGATTCCCAAAGGGTTTAGAGGTTGGTTAGATACATACATATACTTATGTCTTTCTTTTCCTTTTTTTCTTTTTATGAGCTTCCATACAAGCGGCTCATAGCTAAGTGACAAGTGTGGTAATTAAGTTGGTTAGCATATTGCCAGGTTAAGCAAGCTAGGTCAGTCTTTAATGGGAAAATATGTTAAACCGTCAGTCCCGGTTGCCATACAAACATCTGTCAGACTGAAAATCGACTCCAACTTAGTTGGGAGAAGGCTCAGAGAAGGATAATTGACTGGGTAGAAATCGTATTTACCGCTTTCAAACAAATCCAGAGATTGACAGATTTTTTTTTTCTCAGCACTAAAGGTCCTTCAACCATATGCCTATGAATGTATTAAGTATATAATTTATTCTCTCCAAAAAAGTCACGTTTGTGAAGGGATCTCAATAACGAGTATATTAACAAATACTTACGAAAAAGATTTGTATCTATGCAAAGTAAGCCTAATTTAAAAGAATATCGTAAACATAATTATATGTGTAGCTGAACGCTAAGCAATTCCCCGAATTCGTCTAAGCAAGGCCATTGAGAAAATGGCTCATAGCAACTTCTTAAGTAAAAATGCGATGGACGGATTTCTTAGAAAAAATCCTATTTTCGACGTTTTTTAGACCAAATGAAACGGTTTTGGAATACATAGTTATGTAATAGTTTCATTCTGCCAATAAATTACCTATACCTAACTAAATTATTAGAATTCAGACAATGAATTTTAGATTAGACTCATTTTTTTCATGTTAATTAAGTAAATGGAACGAGTATATTGCATATTATAATAGGTTTTAATAATAAAGAAATATTCTACACAGCATATCTAGGCCTTATTAAGTATAAGTAAGCTTAATTTAACTAGCTTGTATTAAGAGTTTTAGAATGCAGATATATAATATAGTTAATCGTAGTAAGTGGACACATGTTGACTCTGCCTACCCCAATGGGAAAATGTTTATTTCTTTAAGTCTCTAAATTATGCATTTACACATTACACAGATATTTTTACAAATCCGTCCTGTCCACACATGAAGGAGTTATGTCCGAAAATGTATATTAAACATGCAAATTGCGAAACTCCTCCTTTTGTGAAGTCGGTTAAAAAGATGAGAAAATGTATGTTTTTTGCAGGTTACCTAATATCATGTGCCAGCAACAGCGTCAGCATGGCGGCATCTGTTGGTCCTCCAATCATTATCCCGTTCATGCTGTTCGGTGGATTCTTCCTCAATACCGGGTAAGTCGTTTCTCCAAGCGCCAATCCCGGCATGGTACTGGAGGTTTAACCTCGATCTCATCTGGTGCTAAGTGACTATGTTGTCTACATAGAAGTCACATTTGCCTAAAGGTGGGTCTACGCTAGGCGAGCCGAGCACGAGCCGAACACGTTTCGTCTAGTGTGGGACTGACTTACAAGCCTCGAACGAGGTTTAATTTCAATTAAAAATTAAATTCAAATAAATTTTTCAAAAATTAAATTAAATTAAATTTTCAATTAAATTTAATTTCAATTAAATTCCATTTAATTTCGCTTTGCTTGTGCTTCGCTTCTGCTCGGCTTGCCTAGCGTAGAGCGAAGCACAAGCGAAGCATAGTACCTATATTGTGCTAGAGCTAGTAACTTCAAACACCGAGAAGGAAGCCTGCCCCAAAGCTTCGTTGTATCAGCTTGCATGTAAAGTTGGCTTGGGCTCAGTGTCAAAACCGAACTATTCCGATTCTAATGGAATTCTAGCGAGCTAAGATCGAGATGAGATCGAGACTTGATTGAGATTGAATTTTGAACGTTCAAAGTCCACGGGAACGGGTTTTTAATAAATATTTCATCATTCCACAGTTCAGTGCCTCCATACTTGAGTTGGATATCATACCTGTCTTGGTTCCACTATGGTAATGAAGCACTCCTGGTCAACCAGTGGTCCGGGGTCGAAAAAATCGCGTGTACCAGGGAGAACTTCACCTGTCCTGCTTCCGGACAAGTCGTGCTGGACACGCTCAGTTTCTCAGAGGTAAGGCATTAAAGTTATAGTTTCTGTGTTATCAGCGCCAAAATTCATTTTAAACTTATTTAAACTGTTGAAAATTCAAATTCATTTAGAAATTTTGTGAGTAGGTATCAATAAAAAGTCCAACAACAATGGTCTAACTGCAATGCTTCGATAAGTTCGATATCGCCTAATGTCACCATTGGGTTGTGAAGGTCAGATGGCAGTCGCTTCACGGAAAATATCGAGGTCCAGCCAAATCCGCAGTTAAGACTGGGAAAGCGGACCCCAGACTCCGAGGTGAAAACTTTGGATACGACTGAGATTAACGCTAGGTTAAAGAAGGAGGAGGTATCAATAAAAAGTCGAAATGGCTCTATTAAAATATTTTTAATATTTAAAATGGAATTATAGGTTTTTTCTGGATAATACTCATAGAATTGATTACGTAATGATATGAATAGCTACATTGATATAACTACACCGTGAATTTATAATCGTTTTGTCTGTAACGGATACTTCCAATAGGTACCCCAAATACAATATTCAACTACATACCTATAACACTAAAATAATATGAAAACAAACTAAGTTAATTAATTTATTTGTAAAATAATGGTAGGTCTCTAAACTGGAACTCCGATTGTGTCTTTAAGTAGGCTTAATATAGATAAATCTTTGAGATAATGCTAGAATTTCCTTATATAGTAAATAGTATTACCGTGTTATGTTATGATAAAGTGGTTTTGATTGAAATTCAAATGGAAAATGTTTTAGGCAAATAACATTACATTTTGAATCACATTTAAATAACGATGGAAACCAATTCAAAAGGCAATTCTGAGAACTTCATTCAGATCTTGCGATTGTTTTGTTATAATGTTCATTAATTTGGAATGAGAAATAACGGTCTAAAATTATCCGTTTTCTAAACGCAAATGTTTGCTACATTTGCGAACCATATCCTAGCATTAAATATTAAAAAACAATAGTTAAAGCAAAATAGATCGAACCTTTTACTTATATAATATCATTGGGTCGAACTAAAACTTTTAAAAAATTAACTCGCAAAATTATAACTATAATTCAATGCATAATTAAACTGTTATCACTGTTGGGATTCTTCATCACAGTTTAGTCTCAATTGAACCTCGACTAATCTTTCGTTAATAGTATTTATGTGTATTTACTTACAGGATCACATGACGATGGATGTAGTCAACATGTTCCTGCTATTCATTGGCTTCAGATTCCTCGCGTACTTGGCCCTACTTTACCGCGCTCGCAGAGTAAAGTGACGAAAGAATTTCTTTAGGATTATTTCACTTATAAATTAATAACTTGGTTTCGTTGTCCTGCGATAAATTTTGAGTTATCAACTGTAGATGTAATTTGTTATTTTTATTGATTTTTTATTCAACAAAGTAGATGAAAGTGTTTGCAATTTAACACTATTGACAATATGTTTTTATTATATTTACCACGTTAAAAGATGTATCAGTTTACTCACGCAAGAAACTATGGATATTGTTAAATATAATGTTGTTTTGTAGTTCTTTTTGTTTTATTTGTAGTATGTTAGTGAGAAGAAAGAACCCAAATCCTCACTAAAGGAACATGGATAACAAAACGATGATCTACTTATATTTATATTTATAGATACTTATCCTTCCATACTAATAGGTATTATAAATGCGAAAGTGACTCTGTCTGTCTGTCTGTTACGCTTTCACGCCTGAACCGCTGAACCGATTTTGATGAAATTTGGTATAGGGGTAGATTAGATTAGACCTCGAAACATAGGCTATGTTTGTTCGCGATAACCGACATCCACGCGGGCGAAGCCGTGGGCAAAAGCTAGTTATGTAATATTATAAAGAGGAAAGATTCGTTTTTTGTAATTGATAAACTCAGAAACTACTTTACTGATTTCAACTGTTTCTCCTACGTTATCACTAAGTAATATAAGCTGCTATTCATTCTTATATTCTAACGGGATCAGGACTTACGCGTGTAAAGCCGCGTGGTGATGCTGGTCAGGTAAAAAATTCGATGGAGTTACAACGTTTAACGAGCCGATTTTAAGGAATGTAGGTAAGTATCCTTCCTAATAGTTCCTAAGATTAGCGCGTTCAACCAAACAAACCAACTTGACAACTTTTTCTTTACTCCTTCACAGCTTCAGCATATTAAGTGTGTAAGTATAGAATAGTATGCAAACAGGAAGTTCACAGGTGTCGTAATAGTACCTATTTAATTACCTTGCTATAGTTACTGCCCAGTGTTATGGATCAATTACGGAACATTTGGAGCGTAATCAAAACATGTTTATGACCCAAAATTGGAGGCGTTTACGGATGCTGCTAGTTTCGAACTCAAGATAAAGTAACAACACTTAATAGAGTTTCATGCGATACAAATTTGTTAATGGTTAATAACTATACGGTAATTGATATAATTAGCTGTTGAGGTATAAAAGGTCTGTGAATTCAGTTTTTTTTAATGTAATTATGATAATAAAACATATCTTGGGCATTATAAGGGCACAAGGAAACACACAAACAACATAAACTTAGCCGATCGACCCCGACATCTCTCCAACCCTAGAAAGGGGGATTCGCGCCGCCTCGCCGACGACGGTGGGTGTAGGGTGACAGGCGGCCGTCATGTCACCCTACACCCCACCGTCGGAGAACCAGCCCGCTTCTTGCCTACTGACTTGCGTTTCCCTCTGACTAGCAGAGGGCACAGTGGAGAGCCTTCGAGCAGCTCTCTATAGAGTCACTCGCGCTTCGGTTGGAATTGACTGTAGGCAGCAGTGTTTCTCCTGCCAGTGAGAGGCCAAGATGTAGGCCTATTGCCTACATAAATTATGGTGATTAAGTTTATCGTAAATGTTAACGACGACGTAAAGAATTGTTACTTTATGGCACATTAAAGTGTTTTAATTCCTATTTTAACTTGTATTTTGTGGGATTTGTTTGGTTTGTGAATTTGAAAACGTATGTTAGGTTTATAAGGTGTAACTATTTAAATATTTATTTGCTAATTAGCATTTAACACTTTTACGTTAATAGGCTGTTCAACAATTCGAGTGTTATTTTATGTCGTAGGGTAATTTTATCGATTTAATATTAATGCTTTTGCCATACATTTATAAGTAAAGAGTAAAAACTAAATTTTATAGTAAAATTTATTAGTGAAATATCTCATAGAAAGTATTGACATACCGTAAACTTAAGATGTTGGTACGGATGCATCTTGAAATTTGACGGTTGCAGTTAATTTCCCTGGCATCAGTTGACTTTGAAGATCTTTAACAAAAAAGAATAATTTGTAAAAAAAAATCAAGATTCTAGAATAGAAGAAATATTCAAAGTAGTGAGCGCCAGGGAATTTTTTTATACCACTTAGGTGGCAGGCACTTAGGTAAGTACTACTAAATCCGCCAAGTTTCAAAATTCAACCTTACCTGATGCACAAGAAATATCGAAAAACAATATACCTAGGTACTTGATTTTATGTCACTGAAAATTCCGTCGTATCAGGTTAGGATTGCACTTTTTTTTACTTGGCTGAAAAAAATTGTACGTAAGTAAAACCTACTGGACCTGACCAGCCACAAGTGGTAAAATTCCGCTTCGTTTTCAAACCGCTTTTCCGGGTGCTTTTTCATTTTCCGGTATGGTTTGACCGTGGGACATTGGGCGGTTTAACTCCAACATAGCTGCTTCGTCGTGCCCACCGACGAGAAAAATCCCTTCGTGCGTCAATATCATCGATCTTCCACCTTCAGTAGGAAGGTAAGATCCAAAGTATCCATGAAAACTTTAACAGAAAAAACTTCAACGATTTATGGTAATATAAACATAGGCATTGTAAATTTGTCAGAAAGCAATAAAATAAATTACATTTTTAGAGCGCGAACCGGCAAACATCCGTTTCGAATTTTTCTTAGTTAGATTTGTCATGGATACTCTGATATATAGTCATCTCATTTCTTCCTGCCCAAGAAATGTCTATACAATTCGTAGCCAATCAAAATATAGAAGTTACTTAATTATGTTTATTTGACCAGAATTTTAATTAATAGCCCATTTGTGACTAGTAAAATGTGATAAGTAGGTAAAACAAACATGTTGTTCTTGTCGCGCGATCCGCTCGATCTCGCTTTAGTATAATAACTTACGAATATCTTATAGTTACATGCAAAACTCATCAGATCATTAAATAAATTATGTTTTGTTTTTAAAGATAATTATCGTAAACAAAATTTCTATATTGCTACCTGCTATTGTCACTACCAGATAGCAATTCAATAAGGGTGTCAAGTTCAGTCGATCTCACCACAGACTCACCGTTCTCAATCCTCATTTCATCAGCTCACCCTTGTCCTAATCCTAATAATAATATAATCTATACATATAATAAATCTGTAATTGATCGGCATCTGTACATGGAAGGTATATGAGAAAAAAAATTATTAGGGGACTTAATGAATGTAATAGATGCCAAATCAATGATTTTTAGAATTTTTGTCTGTTTGTCTGTGTCTCTGTGCCTCTGTTTGTCCGCACTAAATTTTAGTTCACGCTAAAATCAAAAACTACTGGAGGGATTTTGATCAAACTTGGTACGATTATAGTTCATAGTTCTGGGCAACATATAGGCTACTTTTTATACAAGCATATACCCTTGGCTTCGCCCGCGCTTCGTTTTTAGGTCGTTTTTGGTCATATCTCCGGTTTTACTCAACCAATTACAACCAACCATACGGTAAATTTTTAGTCTAAGCAAGACCTTTCTAATAAAAAAATCCGCATCAAAATCCGTTCAGTATTTTTTACTAAAAAAAATGTACTACCGCACTATACTACCGCTACGCCACAGAGGCCGTGAAATAATGCCGGCAGCTATGTGGCTGAACGTCTTAATCGTTGATAATGGGCGCCTTTTTAGGTGTTGGGGTCTGAGCCAACCTATTGCTAGCTGGCATACCTGTAATCGTACTTGACGGTGCTTTTCTCTAGAATTTGGGAGCTCCGACGGCAGACGTTTCCTGAAAAATCTCAAACAGAAAGCGGACCCCGGACTCCAAAGCCTTGACGGACGGACGCAATGAAATTACCCCGTTACATTCGTCCATCCATATTGTATTATACTTTTTTTACGAATTTTAGGGCTCGAAGGACCAATATTACCTACATACTTTTTACCTTTATAAAGTAGGTACTATACCATACTCAATTATTATTAATTTATACGATTTGTAAAGTACATCCAGGTCATTACAATTTAAAATAATATTCATTAATAAACTCATTGGTATGCCCGTTTCGCCCCCATGGGTAATTATGTGTTAGTCTCAACAGTGTATTTAGATGATTATAGATTTTTTAACCAATCACAATAACCAAGTGCCGTCAACTGGAATTTTAATGCTACCAGTTCCACTAGTGAGTTTCTTATACCTACGGCACGATATAATGGCCGGTTTGACGTTTGTCCGCTCATGAAGTTTCGTATTAATTATTGTGACATTTTGAAAGAGCGAATTGCTGTTCTTTATTGTCAATAGTGACGTACAGTAAGTCATAAAATTTGATCGAATGTAGGTATAATTTTAGGACACAATATTTATTTATTACATTGATTTCTGAATTATATACCTAATGTATATTAGTGTCCCACGATCATTTTTTTTTATAAAATTATAATTAGGTACCTATTGGTGTACTTATTTCACACAACTCGGTAGGGGAAAGGTGTACAAAATGATCCCCCTAAGGGAAAATGCCTGCTGTGTCAAAAATATTAAACCTATAGTAACCATTTAAGAAATTTTAGTTAAACCATTTAGTTATACATATACTAGCAAACCACAATTTTGTAATTTATTTACGTTTTCCAATTTATTAGACATTTTTCAGAAGTTTACTAAAGGATCATTTTGTACACCTGGGTGTACAAAATGATCCCAAGGGTAGGGGTTAAATGATCCCGGGGATCATTTTACCCTCCCAGTTTTAATAAAATATTTGTGAATTATAATCATATTTATTACCAAAAATAGCGTTTATAGGAACAAAAATATTATTATTGTTAACAATAATTATTTATTACAGCCTCCTTATGAAGTTATTATTCTATAATCATAATCATCACAGTCTGAGATCGACATTCTCTATAACAATATATGAATTATATAGTTTAACTAAAAGCCTTTGTTATCTTCTAGTAATCTTCTTCTAATTATATTCTAATATAACTAAGAAAAAAAGTCTTCTAATTAGACATCCTCACTCCAGTTTTGTCTAGTATTTTTTCTTCAGTACCTAATTACGTGGCATGATCTGTAAAAGAATAAAGACATATACTCGTATTAGAAAGAAATAAAGATTTATTGATTGAGAATACACAACACAAGAATTAAGTATCCATTCACTACTCCACACTTCACACTCCACTCCACTCCACTCTCCACTTCGCTCTCCACTCCACTCTCTACTCCACTCTTGAGTCCACTCTCCACTGCACTATTTACTCTACTGGTCTCCACTCGTCTAACCAAGACCTATCTAATAAAAAAACCGCATCAAAATCCGTTCAGTAGTTTTTACGTCCATCGAGATCAGCGATGGACGTCTTGCTTAGACTCAAAATTTACCGTATTTGGTTGTAACTGGTTAAGTAGAACCGGAGATATGACCAAAAACGAAGCGTGGGCGAAGTCACGGGTATTAGATGGTATAAAAAGTAACCTATATGTTGCCCAGAACTATGAACTATAAATCGTATCTACCAAGTTTGATTAAAATCCCTCCAGTAGTTTTTGATCATGCGTGCGCATACAGACAGACAGACAGAAAGACAAAAAAATTGCATTTTTATGGATCACCAATTATCCCCCAATAGCTATTTTCCTCCCCCCAATAGAATTGACCTCTCTACAGTTTTATTATAAGTATATAGAAGAAGATATAGAAACAACAGGGTAACTAATACCAAAAAAATACCATAATACAATGCAGTGGATTTAACTGTACTGGCAACATTATGAAATTTGTAGCTGAATGTGGCATTATAGATAATATTATACTTATACTAGGTACTAAGTATAAATTATAGTAGGTAGGTATCCCAATATATTAAATCATATATTGTATCCTTCTATTTTTGTAAAATGATCCCTGGGATCATTTTATACCCGCAATGAGTAATCATTTGACCCCAATCGTATTATTTCGAAAACTTTGTAAAAATAACCTGAAATAGCTATCATATTGAGAACCAACACCTGTTCAAAATGTTATTGAAATGCTATAGAAACCGTTAATAAAACAGCTATTTTCCAAATCACAATAAATTAGCAGCAATTTAATATTAATATTCAGCTTAACTTAGATCGAGCACACTGATTTTCTTTTTTTTATCAATTTACTTACCAATAGTGATCACACCGCCATGAAACTTCGCCGAACAACTGAGCGGGATGCGGGGAATACGTTTGTGTCGATTTTAAACAGATGGCACTAGTGATTTGTTTTAAACAGTTGGGAATCATTTGACCTCAAGGGATCGTTTTGTACACCTTTCCCCTATTTGTTTTTCGAAATTCAATTTTTTTAAATCTTAATATATATAAATCTCGTGTCACAATGTTTGTCCTCAATGGACTCCTAAACCACTTAACCGATTATAATAAAATTCGCACACCATGTGCAGTTCGATCCAACTTGAGAGATAGGATAGTTTTTGAAACGGATTTCGACATCCACGCGGGCGGAGCCGCGGGCAACAGCTAGTAAAATCTATATAATCGACACTAGGACCACTGGCAAGCCCAATAATACCTCCGGCAAACTTACGTCAAAACAAAGCATTTTCGACTTGAAGTTGCTTCGAAAAGTACAAACTAGGAGTGCAGTACGATTTCGATATAGTTTAGACCTCCTCGCCTGATGGTAAGCTAAATGGTAAATCTCGCCTGATGGTAAAGTCTCAGGAAGGGGTCCCCATTACATACACTAACAGTGATAATTATAATGGTAGCCCTCAACTTACTCTGTTTACGCCTTTTGTTGTGGATTTCGTCGATATGGCCGAACATACGCAGAGCTGAGTTCTAAACAGTCAGGCACGTGTGTTCGTTATAGGTACGCCTTCGTAACATTTCGATCGTGAATCTCAAAATGGAAGGTCAATTTTACCTATAACTGTTAGACGAATAGATAACTAAAGAAAAATCTGGCGAGACTGGCACAGAAGAAAATAAACTTCACACACACAGAAAAAAACGAGCAAAACCAGTCGAAGACATGTGTGTAGCTACTATTTACGGAAGGAGTATCCAACAAGAAAAAAGCTAGTGCAATCACTGAAGGAAGCTGGATTAATATATACTCATTTTCATTCCTAATTCCAATATTCAGTTCGTTCAAATGTATTAAGTAGGTAAAAATTTATATTTTTTTAGTAAAGTTTTTGAATCAGGTATATGTAAGTACTGCTTGCAATAAAACCTTATTAGATTTGATTATATTTTTATCGAGAGTAAATTGACATTTCCATCACTATTGTAATATGTCAAACCGGCCGTTATATCGTGCTGCTACTATAAAGAGGGGAATCTGGGGTACCAAAGAAACATATTCCACGTTTTAATATGGAGGAATGCCAGTACTTTTGTTATCACCAAATCTTAGAAATGCCCTGCAGGTAGGTAGTATTTTGGAAAAACGTACGTGTTTCCTTCATATCAGGTTGCTTTATTTATATGAAATATTACGATTACAGACTAGAATAGTCAGTATATTTTGTCAATAGATTCAAAATGACTATTTTGTACGATATAAATACCTAATCCCTATATCAGTAACGTATACTACACCATTTTATTTTACTTAAGCTGGAATAAGAAAAAGCCCCGCCGGACCACCTGTACCATTAGTCAGTACCATTGATGGTACAATTGGCACTGATTTATCCCATTAGTACAATTGATTGTACAAATGACACCAAAATATCCCGAATATCCCGCTGGACCACTTGTACCATTTGAAAATGGTACAAATGGCACTGATTTATCCCACTAGTACATCAACTGTAAAACACAATCCTTCTTAGTAATATTTTAAAAAATTGTGGGACTCTGCAGTACTTTGCCACTGTTACCCGCATCTAAAATACATTAAGGGTGGAAGTATATTCAAAATGATATAATATTGAATAGGTATCCCAAAATTTAAAAAAATCGTGAATTATTTAAATTAAGACATTAACAAATATAGGTTACATAACTACTAATAAAATAAAGTAGTGTACCATCAGATTTTTTTTTAATGAAGTAACGTCGAGTGTAACACTTGTATTTATTTCCCTGGTACTAGTGGGACAAATCAGTGCCAATTGTACCATCAATGGTACTGACTAAGGGTACAGGTGGTTCGGCGGGGAAAAAGCAAGTTCAACCTGATCGACATGATCCATTAGGTGATCTAAAGTACCCCAGTTTCCCTTAACTCATAATTTTACCGAAAGTACCTACAATATTGTTTTTTAGACATTTAAACGGTTCAGATGTTTAAATATTATGATGTCGTAAATACCAAACGACACGACCATTCGGTTTACAACAGCCAAATGATTTATATTCAATAAAATAATCTTGTATGGTGTTTGGACACTTGCTGATTGACAAATGAGGTTCTTGCGCAGGTTTCACTCTCAGGGTTTGGAAGTTTACACGTCAGTCACTCCTATAAAAGCAGAATAATCTAATGCAAATGGAGTAGGAGTGAGTGCATCACAGGTCCGAGTTGAAAGCCTTAGTTAGATGATAATGACGATGATACCACCCCCTCCTAGTCTCCCTACCCCATCCTAGCCGGCCCCCTTTCCCTTCGAGGTAGGCAACGCGTGTGTGACACCTCTAGTGTTGCACACGTTCATAGGCCACGGTGACCGCTCCCCATCAGGTGGGCCGTGTGCTTGTCTGCCACCTACGTAGTATAAAGAAAAACAGTCAGAGAACTTAGTCTAGTGTTACCTTTTTAGCTGATTTTAAAAAGACGGTGTTCTTTTTCAACATGAAAGCTCTTTTTTGCTTCTAGTTCATTTAGGAATCTCCTGTGTAAAATACACGAGCGCCTACTATGCAGACAGTACCTTTTGACTTCACAAAAAACTGCCCTATAGGTACCTATATAATTTCCTATGTAAATGATTCAAATATCATAAATAATCGTAATAAGGCATTTAAATGCATGGCCTATTTTGCGAACTAGTTCGTATTAAATTCAAGGCAAAGTTTGACGTCTAATTCCGGTCCGATTCTACAGTAATAATAATGCAGTTCACGAAAATTCACATTACATAATGTGGTGTAATCGGATACCGGTCACTGCGTAGTGCGTAGGTTGTTTACTGACCATATTTAGACACGCACTTAATATGGGGTCGGCAAACTACGGACCGTGAGAGGTCCAGTCTCGAACCGCCAAACATTAAATTATGGGTAATACATCAAGTATCCATTGTCACAGAGGTCTCCTCAGCGTATACTTAGTGGGAGTTAATCTAAAAACTATAAAAATAGTAAGTACCTACTTTATAATTTTTTCCGGCCTTTCAGAATTTTTTTCCGCACTGTCCGGAGTTCCGGACCCCACTTAAAGCTACTTGCCGACTTCTAGTCTGAGGCCGACTCCTATAATATTAAGTATACTATACTAAATTCAACAGCCTCTGTGGCGTAGCGGTCAGATGGCATTCGCTTCACGGAAAATATCGAGGTCCAGCCAAATCCGCAGTTAAGACTGGTAAAGTGGACCCCAGACTCCGAGGTGAAAGCTTTGGATGCGACTGGGATTAACGCTAGGTTTAAGACTATATTCAACAATTACATATATATTAATATAGCTAGCGACCCGGGACCCGGCTTCGCCCGGGTGTAAATTCCAGTTTTCCAATAAAATATATAGCCTATGACACTCACGAATTACCTACGTGGCTTTCTATTGGTGAAAGAATTTTTAAAATCGGTTCAGTAGATCCCGAGATTACCCCTTACAATTTAACAAACACACAAACTTTACCTCTTTATAATATTAGTGTAGAGTACCTATAGATATGTACAATTTTATTTAGAGTTAGTTACAATATTTTTTTTTCCCTGGAACAGGTTCCCATGAGAAGCGGACATGGGATCAAAATCCCACGCGGGTAATGCCGCGGGCAACAGCTAGTGAAAAAATGAATGTAATCGATGATTTCCATGACTGGCGCAGATGGTTGCGATTTATTTTAAAACTAATATATCACTCGTAAGCAAAAGATTTTATCTGTTCTTATCTTATCTTAATCAAATTACCGAATTAGTTTAATGTTCTGGTAGTGAGGTGATGACTCCATTAGTACCGATTTCCATATTTTAGTCATATTGTGATATAAAATCAACATGAGCATTTAGTTTCAATTTTGATTTATTAAGGTATTCAAATGAAAGTGTGCTACATTTGCATGACGAGATGACGATACAATGATAAAAAATTAGGATGTGGACAAATTATTTTACTTTATTTCTTTGAACTGGAGGTAGGCGAATTATCGTAGTTTTCAATGACTATTTTGCAGCTCCAGGGCCTATCGGACAAGGTTGCACTGATTGCAGTCACAGGTAGGTACCCATTATACTTTAATGGTGTTCATTAATGTACTTAAACACATTTGTATGCCTAGCTAACGTGGGACGCTGACTACAGAACCAAAACTATTCGTTTTGTGTAAATAAATTAGGTAACTACTTCAGAATTCTCCGGAACACATTTTTCTCCGCTGTAAGCTGTAAGTGTATTTTTATCAGTTTAGCGTGCAGTAACCTCAAATGATAAGGATCTTACTACTATTTAATGTATTTACATTTTCATTTAAATTACTACTCGTGCGCTATTATTTTATTTCATCGCATCCAGTTATTACCCTTACATTTAAATTGTATTGCGTTCATGGATTTTGTAACAACATATCGTTAGACAAACAACCTATAGTAGGTAGGTTATTTTTATATTTTACTTTGAGGTGTTCCATCTAGATTCTAAATTCTAGAAGAATGCATAAGAGTACCTACAGCAAGCTGCTGTACTCAGAGTTGGTTTTTATTTCAGTAGCTCCTCAGGGTATAGGTATTTTCTAAGGGATTGTAAAATCCGCAATCCTAAAATAAAGGGTCTCGTCTCAATAAACTTTCTTTTTTCCTTCTGAGGAACTCTAAAACCAAAAATTTGAATATTATGTAGACTATTATCGAACAAACTTGATTATTAAATAGCGTAACATAACAATATTTTTTCATAGTCCTCTTAGAACACGTTATGACAGTGCTATTTATGATCTAACACGTAGGTAGTAGATTCATAGGTATATCTAAAAAGTTGTCTTGAAATACCAAAAAAATATTTTTTCCAACTGTCACAAGTAATAAATTTGCAAAGTTTATTCAAACGTTCACAAGATTAAATAACACTTTTTTATACATCTAAATCACTCATGGCGTGTTGCATAAGTTAAGTGTTCCAATAACAGATTAATTGTTTGTTGACTTTAACTTAAGTTAATTGATTGTCAATTTACTTAAGTTAAAGTCATCGTAGCGCTTTCGTATTTATTGTAAATACTATTTTGGTGCAATGCAGTCATTACTTCGTGTGTCTACTAACACTGTCAGTGGTCGTCTTTTTTTTTTTTTTTTTTTTTATACCACTTAGGTGGCAGACAAGCACACGGCCCACACTGATGGAAAGCGGTTACCGTGGCCTATGGACGCGTGCAACACCAGGGGCATCACACTCGCGCTGCCGACCCTGCAAAAACCTTCTAATGCCCTTCTTGAAGAACCCCATATTGTAGCCGCCAGGGAAAACCACTGCAGGGAGATCGTTCCACAGCCTAAGCGTGCGTGGAATGAAATTTCTTTCATACCTTACAGTACGCACTGCAGGCGGATGCAACGTGTGGGGATGAATTCCCTGCCTGTGGCGAGCGGTGCGATGATAGAAAGTGGCTGTAGGCATCATATCAAATAATTCGTTTGAACACAAACCATTATATAGGCGGTAGAAGACGCACAGCGAGGCGAAGTCTCTCCTGAGGCTGAGCGGCTCCACACCGCCTACAAGTAGGGGATCGTCGACGATCCGCAGCGCACGTCTTTGAACCGACTCGAACGGGTCAAGTTGGTATGCAGGTGCCCCGGCAAAAAGGTGACAGCAGTACTCCATGTGGGGCCGGACCTGTGACTTATAAAGAGTAAGTCTTTGCCCCGCAGTGAAGTACTGCTTCGCCCTGTTGAGCACTCCGAGTTTTTTTGAAGCCAACTTGACCTTATCTTCGAGGTGACTGCGGAACTGAACGTCGCTGGAGATGTCGACACCGAGGATCCCGATACTGGAGGAGATGGTGAGTGGTGTGTTCAAGAATTGGGGCGCTACAATAAATGGGGTTTTCTTAGCGGTGAATGCACAAACCTGTGTCTTAGTAGGGTTGAATTGGACTAAGTTAAGTCTACCCCAATCGGATACTCTCGCGAGAGTAGTCTCGATTTCAGACACAAGTTGTTCGCGACTTTCTTCCACTGCGGACCGAGGGAGGTTAGCCCGGCCCGTGTAAAATCGTCTACCGTGCCTGATAAAATCTGAAGAAGCAGCCTGCTTCAAGCAGGTTACAAACGCTGGCATGTGGCGCTCCTTGCCACCTATAAAATAATTTTTATTAAAATGAGCAATGAATAATTCATTCATCACAATTATGTTATCACAATGTTTAATCTGGAACTCGTGCGATAAATTGAAATCTGAAGCCTTTAAAGGTGTTTCTTTTTTTATTATACCTAACGCATAATGTCTTCACAAGCACGATATTTGATATTTTTAAAGAGTTAAACGTAGGTACGAGTAGGTAACCTATACAGTTATAAAAAATTTCCAGATAACAAATTATAATTTATGATACTAATCCCGTTCCCGTAACTCACAGGAAGGTGCCAGGAAAAGTTGCCCCTGTGTTATTCCAGAATCCAGATTCCAGTATCTCTGTATCAAAGTTTATCCAGACCTATTCACCCGTTCTGCGGTGAATGCTTTGATTGAGTAACAAACATTCATCCATCAAAACTTACGCTCAGAACACACCGCTACGCTTCTGTGTCAGGGTTGTTAACGAAGTGAAAAAATATCAATTGTATTTACGAAAATATAATGTAATTTGTAACTTTTATTGCTCTTAATATATTTATTTAATTGATTATATATACTAGGTATATAATTCAGTGATAAATTAGCATATGTTTGTTAGTTTTCTAAAGTACGCCTATCTATTTTTAAAACTATTGTTGATAAAACTCTGAATCAACTAAATACTTAAAAACTTTATTCCTTTTATTTATATACTAGCTGACCCGACAAACGTTGTTTTGCATTTTAAGGGTGAACAACACTTATCACTTAGGAGTATGAAAAATAGATGTTGGCCGATTCTCAGACCTACTCAATATGCTCACAAAATTTCATGAGATGAGTCAAGCCGTTTCGGAGGAGTACGGGAACGAAAACTGTGAAACGAGAATTTTATATATAAGATTGCCACGCTCACAACTATTACAGGTTAAAAGAATATAGCTACTCATCACATTATATAACCGCGCGCAATCCGCGTCGCGCGGAATGCCGTAGGACATTTCTCCCGACTAAAAAAAAACTAAAGGCCCGAAAGGTTCTGGTGGAGACCATATACACACTATAAATATATTTGTATCTATTCAAGTGAATTTACATTAGCTTTAGCTGACTTAGTTGGGCTTAAATAGCAGCCCTACAATAATCTTCAAATCAAATCTAATGAGAGTGACAGAACAAGGATAATGCTATACTTAAGCAATATCATTGTCACTTGTCGCTCGGATTTCGGGGGCATCCGAGACGGAAATACTGCTAAGCGTGATGTTACACAACAATAAATTGGTGGGCGGATGGGAGGATCTTCTCTTAAGAAGTAATATAGTTCCTTGGCCTGTCTATTGTCAATCACAATGTTTCTTATCTCCTGTGGCTGTTATCTTCCCACAGTCATGTTATCAGTCCACCACTGCTCATGTGACGGAATGCCGACACATGAGCAGTGGTGGACTTTTGTCTTTTGGAAAGGCAGATTTCAGAGGTGGCAAATTTGGGACTATTTTTTTTTGTCTAACAGAAACTTAAAAAGTAGGTACATACCCTCTTAAATAGTATAATGTGAAATTAAGCAGTTGCTCCGGTGTGAAGTACTGTCGCAACTTTGACAGGATGCCCAACTTTTTTTGCGTCATTCTGAGCATCTGAAACTGTTTACTTTTTAATAAATGACTACCTACATTTTTACGAGTTTTTTTCTTTAAATATCTATACCTACTTATTTATTTAAATGCCTAGAAATATGTAAATACATAAGTAATTATGTATTATTATAGTAATATATCGACTGTTAATGTAAATCAAAGATGTACCTAAATGTAAAATATTTTAATTTTGAATTAATTTGGCAAATAAAACTACTTAGGTATTAATTTGAGCTCTTTTCCTAAAAAAATATCAAAACAACTCAGCCTTCATTTCCGTGACATCACGGTCAAAATCCCGGATAATGGCCTCCGCTGGGCCCCGATATGAAGGGTAGACCCAAGAAGTGCTGGCTTGACGTCGTAGAAGATGACATGCGTGCGATGCCCAAGACCGTGCGAAGAGGACAGGTAAAAGTCGGAAAGCGGACCCTGGACTCCGAGGTGACAACCTCGGATGCGACCGAGACTAACGCAAGGTTGATGATGAATAATTAAAACAACTGTTCATCTCATCCTAACCGGCCATTTAACCATTAACATACTTCACTATTTACTTTTTTATAAAACCTACAAGTAGGCTACACGTTTTTATTACCGGCCAGTAGGTTGTAAAGTTGTCAATAAACACTTAAAAAACAAAAGTGGATTATTTAGATTCAAATTTTCTGGGAAACTCTATAACGACAATATTGTTGAAGTCATGGTTGAAGTAATTAAACATCAAAATTAATTGGATGTAGTGTAATGTAGATGTCACAAATTTAAATTTTACCTATTAAAAAAGTGCGTGTGGAAATAATATAGGTAATTCATTAACCAAGAGAAAAAGCGTTCAATGATTTATTATAATTACTTTCATTACGGTCTTAATTAACAAAAACGTTTTCATCGACATTTTATTACAAAATGTCGATGAAAACGTTTTTGTAAGTTGATAAGGCATCTGTGTACCTACTAAACTGTTTTTATCTGGTTCAAAGAAATTACCGTGATTGAAGCTATGTCATTGATGATTACAGCGCAAGACCACGAAAGGTGACATTATCGACTGATTTGATAAAGAAGCTGCGACATCAAAGCTTTAAGACTTCTCCATAAGATGTCGTTCGCATAGAACAAAAAAATAATCACACGTTTCATTAATTCAATTCACTTTGAGTGTCTTTATCCAATTACTGTAAAGGCGTGATTATTATTATTTATTAATAGCTACAGATGTATTTAATGAAGTTTACCCGTAATTTGTGCAATAATAACACAGCATGATATAGGTAAGTGATCAACTTTTTAGTAATACACTTTTGTGTTAGATTTCCTATGGGCCTGTAGACACTATGTCATTATATTTTGTCACTTCGAACGAATTGTCAAGAGTACGAAATTTATGCAAGTGACATTATGTGTGTGATACGTCGACAAATAATGTTACTCCCATACTATAGTTGTCACAAAATAAAAGGCCCACTTTGACAGTTCGTGCCCATGAAGTTCTTAATTTTTTATCAATCGAAATGTTCTAAAGGTAATTACATTTTTCATTGACAGGTACCGCCCACTCGGCTAAGTGCTGTGCATAACGATTTTTTCATGTAGTCCACAGACTATTAATAATCAGTTAAGGAAAGAAAATATCGAATGAGATATTTTTTTTCAAGCCCGACGCGCACTTTTATTTTTATTTATTTTAATACTTGTGTTTAGATTCTGAAGACTGATCTAATTATTTTTGCCGTTTTGTGATTGAGTGATTGTTATTGTAAAAAAAATATTAAATATAAGTAAATTGACCTATAATAACATTGTATTGTTTTAAAATACCTACAAAATCAAAGGTTAAGCTAATTTTTCTAATCAGAACTTTAATCCAATGCAGTTTACATACATATTCAAATCGATTTGATCCCCCTGCAAACTGGATTCGATTCATCGTGAGTATCGAATACCGAATCGTATAGGTACATAACTAGTTACGCCACGAGGACAAACGTCAAAACGGGCCTTTTATTTTGTGTTGAGTATAATGTATTATTGACATGATGTGGGAGTCATTAAGGACTGGTTCATGACGCGTTTGTCTCCTTTCTCTGAGGTTGAAAATGGCCCTTAGGTTTTGTACACAGATATAGATAATTCGTAGTTTTAAAAACGTAACCAAAGCGGCTGACGACGCAAGTTCTATTTTGTGCTCTAATAGGTTTTGTAAACAAACTATTGTAGTGTTTTAAGTGAAATAACATACCTCGTAAAATTTCATAAGTTAGTAACAATATTAGCTCAGCAGGGGGCCCACTGATCTGTATTACAGATCAGTGAGGGGGCCTAACTAAAACCGGTATAGATGACAAGTGGCCTATGAGACAAAAAGTTTGGGCAGTTTTGAACTATGCTAATATTATAACGAGGTAAAATTTGTATTGGTTCGTACCATCGCACCGTAGTTAATATATGATATTTATGCCTCACCGACGTATTTAAAAGTTTTCCACAGCTGTGCTGTTGTATTAGTAAATTTGTTTGACTGTTTACTTCTTTGCTACTCGATCTCCCAAAAGTGGCTGTATGGCTTTGGTCAAAATATAGCGAATAGATAGGCTATCACATAGTAAAGGATATCGTGGGAATCTCAGAATCCGTATTCCACGTGCTCACATGGGTGAAACCGAGGGAATAGGCTAGCTTTCCATTAAAATGTAAATGTCCTTATTTTTGATAATAAAAAATATTTAAATTAAAGTCAGGACAAAAATATTAGTTTGGCCTAATTTATTTGTGCATACTAACTGGTTTATAGAAATAAATAAAATTAAAGGTGTCTATGCGTAGTACTAAATTAGCAGGTTTTAAGTAAATGCATGTGAGTGTATGTGGATACATAATATAACAAAAACCAATTTTTTTGTAGTTAGGTCTATCTATATGGCTTTCTTTTTTTTTGTAAGTACCTACAATACATATTATACGTCAAAACAAATAATGCAAATAGGCATAAATAACTATTCACGCATACGAATATTTGCACTGAGCGGGATGTGAACCCTCGTCTCCTGTCGTAGCAGTCCAATGCACTACCGTTACGTCACAAAGGCCGGCCGGCAAGAATGGCGTTATCTTTTTACCACACTTGACGCGTCTTACTCGCGTATTTGCACTAAAATATACATAAATAACTTAATATATAAGTATACTTATCACAAGCTACGCTTAGTTTGGGTACCTACCTAATGATATAATATGTGAAAGAATCTAAGTCCTAAACTATTCTTGTGTAATTTTTCTCCTAGCTTATCGTCAAGTCGGTCGTTTATTGGTAAGTCCGTTGATGTTTGTACTCTGTGGTATTGCTCATCGACCCGCGGGTGGCCGCAGGCGGTGTCGCGTGTCCCGTATACATTACGTGAAAACCGAAGCCTTTCAACTTAGCTGTCACATCGTTTTCCGCTTGCGCCAATCGCCAACCGCCAGATGCCTATACGTATAATTGTTGCTCGTGACTTTACTCGCGCGGTAAAGTCAGATAAACTTCACCGCCATTGGCAAATCTCTTTACTGAAAGTCATTAAGCACTTATGGTCTATCCACACACATCAGGGCCGAGGCCGGGACGTGATCGGGCCGTGCTCCGTCGGGGGTTCTAAGAAATATTGGTGTGTACATTTTAATATGAACCCGATCACACACCATGCCCGGATCACGCGGCGACAGAGCTTCATTGCCTTGCCTAAGCACGGCTACGGCCCGGTCACGTCCCGGCCACGGCTCTGATGTGTGTGGAAAGACCTTTATGCGGAGGTCTTTTTAAATATCTACAAAAGTGAAACTGTCATTTGATGCTTACAAACAAAATAATTTGTTTGCAATAATGGGCGTTGCTTTTCGTGTTATTATTTTATCGTAATCCCTACCCTACCGTCTAGTACCTTATCCTACTTTCTACTTTTCTACTTCCCTCTTATCCTACTTCCAACTAATCCTACTAATATAATAAAATAAATGTGAAAGTGTGAATTGGTTCAAGGTATCTCTGGAATAGGTTCCCATGGAAAGTGAGCACGCACAATGTTCTACGAGAGCGAATCCGCGGGTAAAAACTAGTATATTTATATAGATAAGTGTGTGCGGAAGTGTGTTTCTCAAGTAGGTCAACCACATATGGCGGGGTAAAGACAAGTTTCATCCTATTTGTACTGTTCTGTTTCGATAGCATTTTTTGGCTTGAATGAACAACGAGGATTAAATTAAACGTTCCATTAATCATCTCTAGATAACATCCGACCACTTTTATTCCGAACATTATAACAAAAGTAGGCACATTGAGTAGATCTTTAAAAAAATCTGTTACGAATATGTTTTTTAATGTGACAGATAGGAATCTACTGACGGGTTTTAGTAGAGAAAGTGATTGGTTTGCTGTGACGTGATGGCAGAAGGCATGATCATCATATCGACACCACCGATTTCCTCTTGTATAATTATATTCATCACTAGCTGTTGCCCACGGCTCCGCCCGCGTGGATATTGAATTTCGCGTGTAGATACTACATAATTATCCCCTATTCCATCACCACACAGTTCGAAATTTCAAAAACGCTCTATAGCATATCTATTTATTATCAAGTGCCACCAGACGTGGCAGACCCAGAAGGCTGGCGATAATAAACTTGTTGAATGGCAATACTATTTCTTTAACCGACCCAGGGCCAATGACGCGTATATGCGTCCAAAATCCCAGTCATTTCAATAACACATATCAACAACAATCTTTGTGGCCAGTGATAGTAGGTACTTTGTAAAAATGAAGACGGCAATTAATCGGTTATGCTGAGTAACGGCCAGCCCTATGATCTTGTTTTTTAATTTATGACCACGTTGTGAAAAATTCCAATAGCCGACACTGCTGGCGTTAATTTATAAATAAATTGATAATTTAGTCATTCATCAAAGGTAGTTAATTAGTAACTTAACCAATATGTCATTATTAGTTACGAAATTTTAATAAATTGTTGGCAGTCAAAAATAATTTGATGCTGTATGTTATACACAAAATGTTATAATTACTGGTGATTATAATTCTTCGAAGAGTAGAGTATAAAAATGCATATATTATGCACTTTATTGTTTGTATACCGAGTTAAAAATATAAATATAGTTTAACTAACAGACCGTCTTAGTATCGCACGGGGAAGTTTCAAAAAATATCCAATAGATAGACCAATCGTTATTCCAATGCTTTATAATATCTGCCATAATTTATAATATTAGCCATGTCAAACAAGTCTATTAACGTGACAGACAGGCAGATAGATAAACAAAAATATACATTTTTTGTATACCTAGGTACGAGTAGAGTCATTATTGCATTTTGTGATTAACCTTGAGAAGGATTTTGGTGAACAGTGAGACAAATATGTATTAATTCCAACAAAAAATGTGGACATTTAAGTAGTCTTAATTTATTATCATTACACTCATAATATAAAACACGAGGCTGTGTCACAAAAATGATGACCAATTTGATTGAAATGTGATTCCTGAATTTTTTTTTTATATAGGACACGTCAAAATCACTTTACCTCGCCTGATGGTAAGCTAAAGACAAAGTCTCAGGACTGGGGTCACCACCACATACACCGGTAGTGCTACAGTGACGGCCCTCAGCTTGATGGCCTCATCAAATGCTTTTTCACGCCCCGCTTATAGGCCCCGGGACTATAGGAGGATCTTGCTGTCATCACGGTTTCTACACCATAACCACACAAGACATGCCGTATTTAAGCCGCACGTCGCCGTCGTCTTGGATCTACATACGCCGAAGTGTAAAAGTGTCGTTATGTTGGCTTACACAAGAGCTATATCGAGTTAGTTACTATGCCATTAAACTCTGTGTAAATACTGCCTTATTAGTGTCAAAATAAAAAGAAACTCTTCCTCTTTAGTCTAGGAAATAAACACCATTTTCACTGTGTACGCTGGCGTCACGATCAAGCTAGCGTACACGTGACCGTACTCGAAAACTAATAATTGTAAAGCAACAGAGTTTACACGCAAAAATAGTGCTCTAACCCGCTATGCAAAATTTCATAACGATTGCTCTCGTAGGAACAGAGATATTGAACAGCGTACACATATAAATAGTTCTTATAGAAAGGGAACTTTTCTTTTAATAAATGCTATATAAATAGTGCGTGAATTTCTGCCTCTATTAGTGTAAATACTTTATGCGAATTCGCAGTGGAATAATTAAAAAATCCATAGTCCTAGTAGTAGGTAACTATAATAAAACAAACTTTCTAATATGCTTCGAATACAGTAAAAATCGAAGCATATAGGACTATAAATATCATTATTTGCTTGCGATTTTATGGCAAACGGAAGTGCCTATATACTTTTTTAAGTCTCTACATAGAGGTATACAGGTTTATTATCGTAACCTATGAACATAACAATTAAAACATACATTTAGATAGGTACCTAGGCTTCGAAACAGACGCGAAACAAAATTATTGACGTTCACTGCCTATCATTTGAAGGTGAACCACTTTTATTTTATTATATCAACAAAATATGGTATTGCATAATATTTTTTTTATGAAATATTGATTAATATTTTTAATCAATTCTACGTTAATAAGTAATAAGATACAACAGATTATATTTAAACTGGCGGAACAGATCTTTCTCTCAGTATTGTGTCCTGATTGCAACTACCTACCTGATCCTCCACGTCACATGATCTTAGGCATTCATGGCAGTGAGATATATTGTTATCCACATAGCCAGACGGTTGCCTCAAAATTCGGTCGCTCAAGCGAAGGTGATACTCTTGTATTTTATCTACAATGTCATGGATACGAAGTTTGCTACGGATCCAGGTGTTCCTCCAAGTTTTAAGTCCTCCACACATCCACCGCAGCAGATTCATCTTCATGACACGCGGCTCCTGCTTGACCTATCCTCTCTAATGTATCCATATAGGTACTAATATTATAAATGCGAAAGTAACTCTGTCTGTCTGTTACGCTTTCACGCCTGAACCGCTGAACCGATTTTGATGAAATTTGATATAGGGGTAGATTAGATTAGACCGCGAGACATAGGCTATGTTTGGCCGCGATAACTGACATCCACGCGGGCGAAGCCGCGGACAAAAGCTATTGTATGGTGTAAAAATATAAATAAAAATTACAATTTGTACTTACCTAGGTATTTTATGTGGAATGTACAGTAAAACCAACTTGAAAACTCAGTTTAGTACGTATTTTCACTGGTGAAATCCAACCTACATAGGTTCACCTACATAATAAACCTAGTCACACAAAAATTATGTATTTAAAGCTTATCCTACATAAGTATATTTATGACAAATATCCCTTATAGGCATAAAAGATGTAGGTACACTTAAGTACAAGATATATTAATTCTAATTGGTAAAAACAATTCTGAATTGGGCTACTGTCAACTATTTTGATAACGCATAAACCGCGTAATCATTGTTAAGTCGTTAAAAACCCATACGTTGGAAATAGTGATGGGCTTAAACGACTTGCATCCCATTTAAATATGAAAACTGAACTAAAGAACCACAATGCATCTTACTCTAGTCATGACATCTATCCTTGTCTATCGATTCAAAGTAACGTCAAACTCAAACTAACTTCATGGCGCTCTAGGGTGAGACGCACGATGTTGCCGCCAAAAGTTTGTAGCCGTCCGTAAAATGCACGCGCGCACAATACCAACCACAGAGCACATAGCCTAATACGGAACATAATTATTCCAAATTTTAATATAATTTTTTTTCTAATTAAATAATACATTGTGCAATATGAGTGCGACTTCGAAAGAACGTGGAGACCAATTATTATTATTAAATTCATCCGATGAGTCCGGGGATTTATACGTAAGACAATTTCACAATAATTTTCTAGTAAAAAGTGCTTGTAGTCAAACGCACCAATTATATTGATTACATAAACGATTAAGGCATAATATTTATAAAATAATGATTGCCATATTGTGAACAAAGGAAAGTGATAAGTGAAAGAAAAAAATAATTAGTTCGAGCACGCGTGCTTTACATAATTATTATACGATTATATCTGTTTGCATATTATATTTATGTCTCAAAATAGAATAATATTACAATATTGATAAAATGAATTATCAGAAATTTCATTTTATTTTAAAATTCATTTCTTAAATTAACTCTACATGGTGTTATCAAATTTGAAAGGAGCTTTTAACTCAATTTTAAAGGGCTGGTATATTTTTTGAAGCTCCTGTAATTTATGTAAATTCAAGCATATCTTTCTTCCAAACGACAATTAACGAATGTTAGATTATTTGTGTGTTAATTTTTGGTGCTGTTCTCATGAGTGTGGGGAGGGGGAGGCAGAGGTCCTTGTACCCTTATAGCGTAAAAAATTAGAAAAGGGATTAATTTTGTTTTTTTATAATTTCGCAATAATTTTAAGGATATTCAGAATTTTGTATGCTGTGCGTTGTAATAAATTATATATAAGTAGGTATATTATATATACAATATATATAATATAGAATTTAATGTAATATAATGTAATACCTATAAGTAAATTCTAATACCATAGAAATAATTCTGCCAGTAGGTACCTACCCATGACTATGCTGTTTATATTTTACACAACACGTGATTTTTTTGAAATGTAACATTACGTAATAGTAATATATAAAAACAGTTTCAGAAAAAAATAGTAATAGGATCCTAACGATATTAAGAATATTGCCATCTGAAAACGAGACGTGAATGTGGAGATTTATTAACCGATTTTAAAAAAGGAGGTGACTCTATATCTGACTGGATTTTTTTTTCAAAATAAGTGTTGAGTGATTGTATAAAAGTCCGATGGTAAGTACCTGCTTCTGGTCAGAAATAAATGTACATTTACTTCAATTATTCAATGCACCTCAATTTAATTTATTATTTGTAATTTTTAAAATTTTGTATAAATATCTTTGAATGTGTCCTTGGACACACACGATTGGATAGGTACGGCACGTGACCTTGCAATTAGTTCATAGGATTTTAGGTAGGCATTCTTTCATACATGTCAGCATACTGGCACGTCAAACGCTACGAGAGAGCGTCACATACACAAAAAACAAGTATGTAGAGTTCAGTTGCCTAGCTAAATATTATTACTATTATTATTACTATGTCTCCATTGAGTCTTCTAAATGTCTTCGTTGGGAACTAGGTTTGATTCACCTACATAATATGTTTGCTAGAAAATCCTCAGTAATAGCATTGTAATAGCTTTATTATACAAAAGTCTTATAAAATTCCTCAAAACTAGGCTAGCTAGAAAAAATAAATCAAATGAAGATTTATTTTTTCAAATCGCACATGAAGTTCCACACATTAGCGCTTAGAAACAACAGTATGTCAGTCGTTTCATAGTTGGCCAGTATCAATGATACCAATACTCACTCTAATATTATATAATAATTACTTATAATAAAAATTGATGTTACGAGTCATTTTAGGTACAAAACCTTTTACTTTTTTGTAAACACTCATACCTTAATATTTCTTAACCGGTAGGCAAATAAGAGGTATGACCTGTTTCACATTCACAATACTTCAGCTATATTTTAAGGTCCGTTGTTATGATTACCGCCCAGCTAATGCCAAAGTAATAAAACCCTACAAGACCTTCGCCCTACCCAGAAATTAAGCCTCAATCATCATAAATCAAAAGACATTTAAAGTCAAGCCACTTATTTATAATTCATAAAAATATTATGCTTACTTAAGCAATACATTTTAAACGACTTAAGTTATTAAAAAATATTGTTTACAAGTTTGGAAACTAATCCTTCTTCAAATGCTCTCAATTAAATCTGTTTTCGTTTGATAGTCTAAAATTAGGATAATTGATGATCTGAATGAATATTTTTATCTTATACCTACCTACCATAAACGATATATTATTATACCTATGATTTAATTGTCATTGCTGAAAGTTGTGAAATGTGGTTTTAAAAAACTAAGCGCCAAAATTTATCGAAATTTACAGTTCTGTATCATCGTCTAACGCATTTTTTATTTAAAAAAAAGAATATTTTCTAATCGAAATCATAATTTTCCTTTACAATAATGTTGTATGTTTTACGTTTTACGGAATTCACGTTTTCAGACGCTCTATCGACAATATCGGATGGATTCTAACAACTTGACATTGAACATAGAGCTCTTGATTTTCTGATCGGAAAAAATGATCATCCAGGTAGCTCAGTTGGTCAGAGCATTCCCCCTGTAAGGGACTGGTCACGGGTTCAAGTCCCGTCCTGGATGATCATTTTTTCCGATCAGAAAATCATTGGAAATAGTTAGCATGCAATTGCTTAAAATTTCATTCAAATAGAGCTCTTGAACCATCACCTTGTAAATATGCAGTCACAGGCCAATTTAAATAGCCATATTCATGTATTCAAATATTTGCACTGATCGGGCTTCGAACGCGCTGCCACCGACGACGTAGCAGTCGAACGCTCTACCGCTACGCCACACACAGAAGTTGTCTAACGATTTAAGTAGTTCTACGAATCCGCCGTTTCACGCATTGTAATAGCTTTATTATACAAAAGTCTTATAACATTCCTCAAAACTAGGCTATCAAATGAAGATTTATTTTTTCAAATCGCACATGTAGTTCCAGACATTAGTGCTTAGAAACTAACAAGCTCTTCAGCTTTATTATAGGTATCGTAGCATCTACGAATACTGTAACTCGCAGTAATGAGACTTATTCTAAAACTGTGAGTAATGCCCAGTTGCGTCCAAAATCTGGGGCAAAAACTTTGGGGCTCGAGGTCCGCGTATAGTTTCTGATTGGTATGTAGGCTTTTTCAGGAGCGACTGCCCCCTGACCTCTCAGCCTTAAGATGAACGCTGCATATGTTTTTTAGCAGATAGTGTTGTTTTTATTTAGTTTGTTAGTTTGGGTCAAATTTTTGAAGTCCAGCTAGCATCACTTCCTTACGTTAGATTGAACTCAAATTTGGTGGTCTATGAAGCTGGTCTGATGATGGAGTCGGAAGCCATCCATAGGAACTCCTGAACTAAACAAGATAAAATTATCGAGTTCGGGTTAATTTGATTTGTCTGGTTATGCACTTACTGAAAAGCTTGTATTTAAAAACAGTCTTTTAAAATAAATATTTTTTTAATAGGAATTGTCTCCACCGAAGTTGCAGAAGAAGGAGAAGGATTCAAATTTCGAAGGCCTATTCCCGGAGATCGAGGAGGTTCTTGGACCCAGCCCTAGTTTTAAACCATGCACTCTGGTCTGGCGAGATGTCTCGGTACACACTAAACTAAAAGATGGCAAGTTGAAGAGACTAGTTAACTGTGGTAAGTACTTGAATGAAATTTTCAAATGCTAACTATTCCTAATTGTCAGGGACTGGTCGCGGGTTCAAGTCCCGTCCTGGAAGTTCACTTTTCCGATCTAAATCAAGGCAATATCTTACGATTAATCCATAGATTATAATTAGACAGATAATTTCTTAGGTAAATATTTATATTCAGTTACTTTAGTTACCGGTATTTAATTATTTTGTTGTTATTACATTATTTTAGTTTTTAACTGTTGTTGTGTATGTTTAACCACATAATATTATATAGGCGGTTGTCACAATGCTGGTTATAGGCCTACCGTCAAGCAACTCGTATGTATCTAGAAGTTGTACTTATGCAATCATCTGCTACTAACTGCAATGAACTGGAACTTCTGGAACCAGTTCACTAGATGGTTGGAATGTGAAAACAAAACTTTGCATTGTAGCGAATTAATAGTCAAGAGAGAGTATTCGAGAGAGCAAAATACTTTTGAGAGACAGGGTTAAGTAGGAATGAATAATGACGTATGTATAATACAGGGGGGTCTAGTGCATGGGATAGGTAGAGATTGTTACGGCTTTGAATAATGTTCCCGGATTCGATATCTGGGTTGGGAAGGAGTTATATCTCAACACGGAATTAGAAAGAAGGGTCCGGTATAGTGTTAAAAGTAGAAGATTTTTGGAGTAGGATAACCTACCCTAATGTTATATTAAAAGGCGTCCGTAATAAGAAAAATAAAGCTACGGACATAGGATCTTGATACATTAGGTATCAATATCCTATGTGCGTACTAACTATCTGCAAAGTCAAGTTCCAAGATTGCCTATTTCAGGAACCGCGATAACTATCTGAAAAATTCTTTCACTATCTAAACAGTACATTATTCCGGATGTATATAAGCAAACGTGGAAAGCGTATTATGCTACTAGTAGCTTATTACAATAACATTTTATTTATTGTGCAATCATAAATTCAGACCATAAAAAAGGGATTTTTTTATACACAGAGTCAAGATAATAATGAAACGATGGCCAAGAACGTAACCAATCAGGTTTATCACCGAGTATAATAAAATAATTACCAAAAAAATAATAGCCTCATGACTACATAATTAATCTTAACAAACAAAAGTTTCCGTTTTAACGTTTTTATTTATTGAGTGTAGGTATCATTTTAGATACATTTGATACCTACATATTATTATATCCTGCTGAGTTGGCGGCAGATCAATTTCACATCTGAGGCCTTTATCTGAGGCAGTTATCGGTAAAGACTTCGCTGGTGTTACCACGGTATCGTGTTACCTAAAAAAATATTAAATGGCCAAAGAAGAAGTCAACAACATAATTACGTACCTATTAGACAAGCTGAGGACCAAGCAATACGTAGTATACCTAAGTGTAATATGTCTATATTATGTAACACTTATAATATTTCATACAAGTATGATCTTAGCCATAGCCACTGCGTATAGAGGGTAATACAGGGCAATACAAGGCAATACAGGGCAATACAGGGCAAATACACGGCTTATATCTTAATATTCTGTATCGTCATCGTGGCTCATGGCCAGTCATGGCGTGCAATCGGAATGTTGTCGGGTTTCTGGTGCGACGATCTATGCACCATTTTATACAGTTTGATCTCTTTTGGCATATGAATCTGGTGAATCGAGAATCTGGTGAACTGCTCCTGAGCCACCAATTTATCCATCTTTTATTCCCAAATTGCCCAGTTGACAGTAAAGGCAGTCACGATCAATTTAATACGGATTTCTTTTATAATATTTAACTACTATCATAATCATAACTAATGTTAATAAGAAATTTATGATTAGGTCTCTGCTATTTCCTTTAGTAAATGTATAAATGTTGTTTTGTATAAATAGGTGCCGAAAAAATATATTTACATAACTAAGTAGCTGATGTCCTCAGCTCCGCCCGCGTGGAGGATTAATCTGTCAAATCGCCGGTTCCTATTAACCAATTGCAATTAAATATACGGTAGATTTTAAACCTGACCAAGACTCTCTAATAGAAAAAAACCGCATCAAAATCCATTCAGTAGTTTTTGTGTCCATCGCGAATAAACAGATAAGAATTCCCAAAAAAATTGTTTCGAATTGTTAATTTAACATACCTAACCAAATGTTTTTTAATATCTCCAATGTACAGACACAACTACTTTACAATTTTATACCTATAGCTATATTAATAAAAAACTCATCGGTTCGCAATCAATATCTATATCGATTAGCTAATCAAATTAATTAGGTGACCGAAGGTGCAGATGACACAAAAACGCGACGAAAATACCGTCACACCACACACATTAGACAAATATTTTAATTTGACGATCAGAGTGCCATGAAAAAAAAAACGAAAAAGTTCGAATCTCTAAGCAAATCTTTGTATCCATCATAAAGGCGGCTCTCCATGTTGGTTGACCAACATTGTGACGAATATTGTGGCCAATACCTAGAGCGCAGCAGGTGTTTGTGCCTATTTTGCGTCGAATTCCCACGGATACCTTTCCGTGCCACCTCTCGAGTCAATCCTCCATGACGGGTCTTACCGTGCGTGCCCAGCGCTGTTTACCCAAGTCGTTCTTTCCACTACATCTGGATAGCCTGGCGTAGCTGGGATTCTGGGAAGATACCAACCCAGCTCACGCTCCTTGCTCCACTTGTAAGGGCTGCAAAGAGAAAGTTTCTCACGCGGGTAAAACCTCGAGCAACTAGTATTTACACTTTTCATTTCGTGCTTCGGTCATCGTACTTTTTTTGCAAAAGCTTCTACTCTGGAAACTTCTGGGAATTTTGTTAAAATTCTATGTTTTAGTATCCACCATAACGGAATGTTTGAGTGATATCTACCTTGTTCAAATATTCGTCAGTCATTTGATTAGTCATTAAGTTTGTGCTATCTACATTAATTGTTCATTAGAAGTGATGTAGTTCCTCAGAGCAATAAATTGTTCTGAGTGTAGTTCTAATGGAGTATCCAATAACAAAATTTGATTAGAATCAAACACCTGTTTAGAGTGCTTTAACACGGCTAAAGCGAGATATTTGATACTTTTATGACATAAATGGCTAATTTTAATCTAGCTTCTGTACTACTATGAATCCTATAAAAGATAATCAATTATGCTATGATACCTGCTAATAACTTCCTGAATTTCCTAATAATATATATAAAAAAATCGTAAGTAATCTGAATTGGATCACAGTTTTTATGATATACACACAGTAAACGTACTTTAACACACATACATATAAACTTACCTTATAAAATCTGTCTAGTTCTACTACAGATTTATTTTAAAAAAATCCTTTTAATAATATAGTTTTTTTTATTAGTATAGCTTCATCCAATTGTATACAAATATATTAAATAGATATAACGATCTGTTTCTAATATTAAAATGTATATCCCTATATAATTCTCGCTAATCTTCAAAGTGGCTGAGCTGATTTTGACAGAAATCTCACTTACAGAGAGAACTGGTAGTGGGTTCAAGTAATTTCTTCAAAAATTTTCAACCAAATAAATTCTAATCTACATTTAAGTTCACTCAGCCGAAGCCACAACCAGTAGATCATATAAAATGCAATGTAGTAAAGTGAAACCTACTGTAATATGATTCTCTCCCACCTTATCCCACTTTTTGTTCCATCTTCAAGCAGACCGTCATAATCTATGGAGTGTAACACAGTAGCTATTTGATATTTGAGAGGCCTCGTCACTGTATCTCTCAGTACTTACTTATCATTACATCTTTATAAGTTTACTCACATATCACAACTGTTATGAAACACCATTCCAGGCCACCGTGAATAAAACTAAGTTGTCTTCATTAATAATATGGCGACCTCCGTGGTGTGGTAGCAGAGCTAGAGCATTCGATATCGTTTATAGTTTATCGTTTTTTGGTCATATCTTCGGTTCAACTAAACTAATTGCTATCAAACGTCCCTACGTCAGATTTTAAGTCTAACCAAGTCCTTTCTAATAGAAAAAACTGCATCAAAATCCGTTCAGTAGTTTTTGTGTCCATCACGCACAAACAGACAAGCAGATAAGACTACCAAAAAAAAATACGTTTGTGTTCAGACTAGTTCATATTACATAAGTCAAGTAATTTTTTAAATATGTTCAAAATACGGACAGGAATAATTTACAATAGATAGAACCGTTCAAATATTGCATTTGTCCTTATAAAATTTATTCAAAACACCCAACTTACTGTTGAAATTAACATAGAATGAAAGGCAGTAGGCACAGAAAAAGGTAACAATATAATTATGTCTGTTTTATGCTCAGACCAATAAAAAAAACTTTTTAATGGTCTGGTTTTATGATTGTATCTATACATCATTTATACAAATAAATTAAATTGAAGTGTCTGTTTGTTATATTCAAATAACAGGTTCTTAAGCATAACTGTATAAATGATATCTATAAAAAGCAATTGTCAAAACTTTTGTCTGTCTATCCGTCTGTCTGACATCGTCCATCCGTCTGACCGTCTGGAACGGCTGATCCTATTTGGGACAGGCAGATAGGTAATATTAAGTCATTTGTACTTAAGCATAGTAGTTACTACTTTTTTATGTTTAGTCCGTCAACTTGACTGCACCCCATCTCATGTTAAGTTGAGGTGAAGTCCAAAGAGTAGTGGTCATTATGCGAGATGCTGGTGGTCTCCGTCTTGACGGCCTCGACGGATAATTTTTACCCGAGAACCCGGGATTGTAGGGAGAATGGAATACGGATGTGGGTGAAACGTTCTTGCCCCCGTAGACAAGTGGCACAACGTGAATCGCTAACGAAAGGAATACCTAGAATAGGTTGCTAACGAAAGGAATTTTATGCCATTCGTTAGAGATTTACGCTGTGCCACTTGTCTATGAAGGCAGGGCCTCTGAACATAGTCGCATTCTACCAGTGGAGTGCCCTCGAAGCGAATTGTCATAAGTCCGAAATGTTATGGGACTGACGCATTATTTGTTACTCCCATACATTTCGGGCTTTGATAATTCACTTTGAAGCGATTCCATTAGAGAATGTAATTTTATCTAGAGCCCAGGGGGCCAATTCTTGTAATAAAAATATGTCAGTTCAGTCTCCATCTCAATATGTCGATCTCCAAAATGTCAAAATCGTATTCCTACCTATGTTTTTAACGAAAATTGATACTCAATTGACCTTCTTTATCGTGCTACTTCAACATAAAACTATACCAATACATCCGCAGTGAGATGAAATATGTTGATATCAGTTTAATCTTTGGGTTATAAAGAGGTTAATTAAATTCGGTACAATAGGTTTTGTGTGCTACTTGTACAAACAAACAAAATGTTCACAGTTTTATAATATACTAACCTTTGCCCATTATTATGTGGAATGGAATTATGTGCCCGTTTCCACTTCCTGCGAAAATCTATTTTGGGGATAAAAGTAGCCTGTGTTATCCCGGACTACCTATAATCCATCCCAGTGCGTTCATCCAATTTTGCGTGAAAGAGTAACAAAAATCCATACAAATTCACACAGTAGAAAGGATTATTACGAATAGACGTCAAAGTCAAAGTCAAAGTCAAAAATAATTTATTCTGTATAGACCATTTTAAGCGGCACTTACAAAACGTCAAAATAATAAATATTTAAAACTAGAAGCAAATGGACCACACCGGTTGGAAATGCGGCCCAGACCTGAGAAGACTCCGGCAAGAAACTCAGCGGGCTGTTTAAAGTATATATAATAAAGTCTCACAAAACAAACTATCTTATCCCGCTAATCCCTCTTGCTATTCATCCTTTGGATGTCTTTTACTCAATCACGCTCTAAGGGAATAGGTTCCCATGGGAAGCGGGAACGGGAACAGAATTCTTTACGAGCGAGGCCACAAGCAACATCTAGTATTTAATTAGTCTAATTTATGTTAATTTTTAATGATATACCAAAAAATTACTTTCTCGCACCATGTTACCATGCCGATAAATGTTAATGATCTTAATTATTGTGACAAGGAAGTTACAAACGGTACAAAACAGATATTTGATACTAAACCACTTACCGTCAGGGGCTTCCTTTATCTACTCGTCTGTATTAATCTGTCTAGACAAGGTTTGTACCCAAAGGTTTGTGATATTCAAAGTTCTTTCAATCAATGAAAGAGACTATTGCCGTTCACAGCTGGACGTAGCGTAGGTCTCTCGCATGACCAACTCATTGTTATTACTTACGAATGTACTCAAGTTGTAAAACTTCGCCTTGAAAAAAAACCTTTATTTCTATGCAAATAAACCTTAATAAAAATATTTGCTGAGGACTTATTAGTGTAACTAAAGATACCTGCGTCAGAAGATCTCACACTTTCCGTATCAAAATACAATAAATAATAGTTTATGCGTATATTCTACGACATTATACTATTAGGTAATTGGTGATTATACACGGCGTGATTTTGACACAAAGTAAGCAAAAGCATGGTATGTGGTTAAACATACAGCCTACTAAGATATAATTTTACTGTAAATACACAAATTGTTATAATTAATAATAGTTAGATCTAGCGTAGGCGTAGAGTTTATGCTCTGACACTTGGGCAGTTATCGGGCATTTATTATTTAAGTTGAAAATGGTATGTCCTGGCATTTTGGACGGATTGAATAAACGCCTGATATGCCCAACATGCCAGGGCATAAACCCAACACTAAGCGTAGCTATTTCATTTTTTTTTATATTGTCAAAACTTCAAGCATCTCAAAGGATTATATATTTCGAACTTGCTGACGGACGTTGCGACTGTAGCTACCTCCCTACCAATTTTCAGCCAAATCGGTTCAGCCGTTCTTGAGTTATAAATAGTGTGACTATCACGACTTTCTTTTATAATATAGATTTACCTGTAGGTGCCTTGACCATGATCAGATCATTCCCGTCTGTAATTGGCAAAATTACAAAGTTTAGTGTAAAACTGCTCCTCGTTATTTTTATGAATAAAACCGATGTGTATCTTTGTAATTTTAAAAGATTTGTTTGTTTGTTTTAGTCAGCGGCATCGCTAAACCTGGCACCCTGACGGCACTGATGGGCCCTAGGTAAGTGTTTCTTTACAACGATAACATAAAAATCAAGTCAAGTCTAACCATTCTGTTCCTTCATTCATTCATTCGTGCTATTTAACACATACCCCATCCATATTTTCTAAGAGCAACTTTACTTTTATGACAATGTGATTATAATTTAAAGTCTAAGCTGCTTATTTTCTAAAAACCAAAATTAGCTATCGTCTTAGGTTGTATCGGTGTGATACATTTTTTCTTGAACATCTGAAATTTTACTGACTAATCACCGCTTTTTGAAAGAATACAAAGATTAGTTAGTAAGTACAAGTACCTAGTAAGAATACAAAGTTTACCGCATTGCCGAACACAAGCAAATATTCTATAATCTATGATAATTTTATTTTAACTATTATCAAATAAGTATGTATGCTGTAGTAAGTTAGGTGTTAGACTAATCATCATGCCTCTTTATTTGACTGGTAAACATTAAAAATTTTCAACTTCTATTTGTATTAAACCCGTCTAGGAGATTGCATTTAACCTTAGTCTAACAAGTAATGAATCTTGTGAAAATCTATGGTATACATTCCTTGACCATTCTCGTGTTACTGTCTGCAGTTCCGTGACTGAGGTATTCTCAAATATCAAACCTTAGGGTTGCTCCTTTCAAAACATCATGATTACATTTTTAAAAGTATTATTCAGGTATATCCAAATCGTCAATATTAAACTTGGAAGTACTTCTAAAATGTAGGTAGCGTGTAGGGCTGAACGGCGGCGTTTTTTTATACCACTTAGGTAGCAGACAAGCACACGACCCGTATCTAACGATTTTCTGTTTGGCTTCGGCGATTCAGACCGGTGTACGATAAATAACTACAGATATGTAAAGATAACTGCAGGTCATACAGGTATGTCCATCGTTCCAAATTGAATAAAACGGTCGAATTGTACCTACTTCGGCAGTTAAAAATACTTATATAAGATATATCATAGTCAGCGGTCCATTACACCTAAAGTGCCAAGGGCCTCTAATAGGCTGAAGATGGCCCCTAAATACAATAATAGTTCAAAGGGGCACAATGAATCTGATGGGTTGTCGAGTTACGAATGCTTACGGATGCTAGCGTAAATATTTTAGTTGAATATGTAACTAACGACCACCACAATAGCGCATATTTGGAGAGTGTAGATCTAGCATTGGCAATAAGCTAATTGATTGATTCGTAGTATTGTATATGAAATTTTGAGTTTTACATGAAATCTTTGTGAGTGAAGGTGTATGGAGATTCACTTTAATAAATTAAGGTTCTTTTATTATGGATGCCCCACCTCAATGAATAATTAACTCCAAACAAATCAAGAAATAATTTTGCGACCAAAAGTAGATAGGTATAATGATAAAAAAGCTTAAGTGATTTTATGATTCGTTCCAATACTCAGATGTTAGGACAATTAATGGTATCTAACAAAAGCGAAAAACTTGAGTGCGGTACTTTAAAATAGTCATTTTAATATACCCTCTATACATATATATAAAATATACATTCATCAATAGTTGCGGCTGCATCCAAAACTTGTGCTTTGAAATCAGAGTCCACTCTCTTACTTTTGTCTTGATGCAGATTATCTTGGCTTTTGTGGAAAAAGTTGCCGTCTGTCCTCATAAGCCCGAGAGGAAAGCCTGCGCGAAAGCTTCGTCCGTCAGTTGTACCGGCTAGCGGGCGCAAAATATCTTGATGGGGCTTCCCCTCTATTTTTGTAACAGTTATTTTATTAAAGTATTTTTTCGTTGTACTAATAGTTGTGTTTCATTACATAAAAGCATTTGTTACAGTGGTGCTGGCAAAACTACACTTATGACGGCTTTAGCACATCGGAGTCCAGGTAAGTTCAATAAAATTTTATTACAAAAACCTATAATAAACCCTATTCCACGAATAGATATAATTATCATGATTCAGGAAACCTTGATGAAATAGTACCTAAAAGCTACTAATTGCATAGATTTATGACTTCGATTGCCCACTCAACCAAAGTCATGGTTTTTTTGAAATTCGACTGGTAGTCCAATTTCAAAAAATGATAATGTTTTTGGAAATAAAATTAATATCAGCTAAGATACATTTTTCTACTAAAATAAAACTTTGTCAACTCAAGTTTATTGTAGTAGTATAAGTGTTGAGAAAACTATCAAAACTGTGCATTGCAAGCTACGTTTGTGAACAATTCAAATTGTTATGATTAATAATAGAAAACTTGGAAATAATTTTACTTACCTATGTATCTCATAATGTCTGTCTGTCATCTTAATTAGTTTATTAACGAAATATTTAAAATAAATATCTACAAGCCGTGTCTCATCTTTAACGAACGAGAGTAAGAATAATCAATTATTATTGATCGTGAATAAATTTATCGTATTGTTTATTCCTATGACATAAGCTACCAATCAACCAATTAAAAAATAATCTGTATTTATCTACATATATTAATTATTTATGAAAATATTAAGGTACCTAACTAAAGTTAGTATCTTGTTATTCTTTGTTATAAAATTTATAAGTTTTTTCAAATCTATCTTTGTATTTATTTTTCATCTCGAAGCAATCGTAACATAACTATGACTAATTTTCTTATTATAATGTTCTTTTATTTATTTCTTTCATCAGTTTTTTTAATTGTTATAAAATTTTTAAAACTATAAAAAAGTTAAACGAAAATTCAATTTTAAAGCTTTTATGGTATGATTACACAATGGGGCCTGATTTTATCCATTCGAAGCCGGGTAGTTTGGTTATAGTTCATGCTGATTGCTGACCCGTAGTTGAACTAAAGAATTAAGGCCGGGACAGTGAAAGTCTATACAATTAAACTGAGTTCTCACGTTGATCGCCGGTCTCCTTTGAATATAAAGTTAAATAATAAAAGATGAAATAAATAACATATTAATTGATTTATGAATTATGATAACGGCCTTGTATTCATAAATAACATACTTATTACAAATGGCCTGCTTAAATACGTGTATTAACCATGTATTAACATAACAGTCAACAACTACCTAATAAATTCAAACACATAACTATTTGAATAGTATTAATATATTACCTATTAGGTACAAATTGAAATGAAAAAAATATGATATTTCAAGCCTTACAGCTAAGTTGTTATATGTGCCTCATCGGTAAGATTTGGAACACCACTGCCGAAACTATCACTCTCTTCAGGGAGTCCCTCACTTGCAGCTTGCAGTACCTAGGTACTAAAAACATTATAAACATTTTATTTGTGAGTGGGCGGCTTCCAATTTTAAGGTGAAGTCAGGTTATGGCGAGTATAATCTGTGTAACTATGTGTTTATTACCTTAATAATATTAATAACTACACAAGCTAATGAAGCTACTATTATGACAACGGTCTTTTATTCGATAAGTTATAGCTCAATTACCAATAGTAAATGCCTTATTTACATATTATAAGTAACTTAATGCTCACAAGTAACTAAGCTTACTTTGGGTCTAGGGAGCCATGTATAGAATGTTGTAGAATATTTATTATTTATTATTATTAATAAAAAATAGACCTAAATTTTTGATTCTTTTTATACCTATGATCCCTAATAATACCTACATAAATAAACAAATAAATAAATAAGTAAATAAATTTCATACTTATATAATGCCTATTCTGTCTGATATAATTTATCTACTTACGTGCGTTGTACTAGTTCATCTAATTTTTGAATAACATATCCGAGTAACAGGTATACTGTCGGAAGTTTACGCACCATACATTTTTATTGACCATTTAGTGACCATTGACCATGGCTGCTGAAAAGCAACCGAAACATGGTGATCAGTGTGAATGATAAAATAACACTTAAAAAATCGCGATGGTATCCGTTAAAAATAGTTTTATTTCAATTTATTTGAATTTTTCATATAACTTCAACGATATTTATTTCGTGCGGAAATCTCCGTTGCCAGAGATCACTTCAATACAGTTTACGAGTACAGTCACTTGGCGGTCAGAAATTGCTGCCTAGAATTTGGCCTTTAACAAAATAAAATTATAGGCAAAAGTTATCATACTAAAATTCTTTATAATAAATTTTATTGCCACGAAATCGAAACTTGTGTATGATAATTACCTACTTATAAAAAATAACGTTTGTTACGCACAAAACTAATAATATCATTCAAAGGAGCAATATGCCAAATGCCTATGTTAATATTATTGAGCTCCTTTTGCAGCTTGTTTATGACGTAATGTTCTAGTTGTGATCTAGAAGTGGTCAACAAGTGCTTCTCACCGTAATCTGGCTAACTGGTTCAATAGAAATTTAGATAATATCCACAGCTATAGGTAAAACTCATATAACTGTCGCTTCGGAATGGCGAAGGCAGGTCAATGTTTCCTTGCGTCTTCTTTCAACGACCTTGATTTATTGATTGATCAGGACCAATACCTTTTTTTAGAACCGAGATTGTTTTCCTGTTGCGAATCGAAGTATCATTATGATGTTGTCGAAAGTTTACGCGAATGTTACACATTGAAATAAAACTATTTTAACGGAATCAATCACGATTTATTTAGTGTTGTTATTATTTACAATAAATCTGACGTTTCGAATGCTTTTCAGCTGCCGTGGTCACATTACCAAATAATTTGTAATAGAATTCGTTAAAAATAGTTTTATTTCAACGAAGTATCATTAACTTGATAGTGTTTATTATCCCCAGGCATGATGATTCATTAGTACTGTAGCACGCGTTCAATGTAGCGCATCAACATTACACACTGATGAAATACATCTAAAATTGATTACAATATTCTCATTTGTCTCTTTTTTCATACATAAAATGAGGCCCAGTAAATTTTTATAAAATAATTGAGCAAAACGTATCACTATAGTGTAGGCATTAATTTTTATGAGTAAGTTAATTTTATTGACCGTCTGTTTATGGCGATATACAAATAATAGCGTCACCTTGAGACAAATTCATTTGTGCGTATTGCGTATAAACAAATAGCGATAAGAATTTGCTCCTACAAAAATAAAACGCTCTTCATCTTAGCGTTGTTTCCATTGGCATCCGAGGCTTTCACCCAGCCCCGGATTCCGTTTACTCCTTCCCTGCCTTTTGGCTTGGCTTGTACGACTCTTATGGAAGCGATTTTCCGCCTGCACTAGAGCCTCGTAAGTCAATCAGTAGGTGCATCGGTTCGCAGTTGCGGATGACTTGGGTCATAAAAATTTTGGTGAGGCTTTTTGACACATTTCGCCTTACACTTTTTTCAACAACCCCATATTATGTTAAAAAATCATAATGTTGCACTAAGGATCGTGTACCACGAACAGTACACGGACGTGATGGGACCATGTCACCTGGTATGATGTTATCGTCATCGAAGTAGGTGCACGTGAAGCGTGCATCTAATTCGGTACACAGCCCCCGTAGACAAGTGTCACAGCGTAAATCGCTAAGGAAACGAATAGATTAGGTCGATCAATCACATCCACGCTCGTCGCCGGCGTACGATGCACGCGCCGCGGCGGAATCACGAGCTACAGTGATTGGTCGACCTAATCTATTCTATTCCTTAGCGATTTAGACTTTTGACACTTATCTACGGGCCCTGGTCAGTTACGAACAGCTACGACTGTAGCATACGAATAGCTATCGAAAATGTGAGATTTTCATTATATTCAAGTTTGTGACAATATTATTATAGATGGCTCCACCGGCGCCCTAAGCCGTAGAATATATCGGATAATTTCGAGCATCTAGGATGGGTCCAGGTAGCTCAGTTGGTCAGAGCATTCCCCCTGTAAGGGACTGGTCACGGGTTAAGTCCCGTCCTGGATGATCATTTTTTCCGATCAGAAAATCAATATTATTATGTTTGCTTGTTGACAGTTGGAACTTTAGTAGACGGCAATATCGCTATGAACGGGACACCTATAGGCGACTTCATGCACCAAGAGAGTGGTTACATGCACCAGGATGATTTATTTGTTAACAATCTTAATGTCATTGAACACCTTACAATTATGGTAAGATATTTACATTTTACATTACATGGTTACATCCAACGTGTCTATGTCCTTCTTCTAGAATTAGGTGATTAAAAAAATATAAAAGCCGTTAGATAAATTCTAATTATTTTGATAAGATAAAAAATTAGGTAATGCGTAGCTCCCGCATCATTTCATGGCGTTGCTTCTTGTTATCTATCACAGATAGCACACAACATCACAACACATTAACGAGAAACGAGATTTATATTATTTACTCGTATACCTACTTAAAAAAAAGGATATAAGGAATTATTAATTGACTGTTGATTCTTAGCCCGATCTGCGTTTCTGTGTTTAGGGATTGTAGGCGTAGTAACCACTTATTAGAAAAAAAATAACCGTGCTTCAAATAAGGTATAGTCAACGTCAAAAGTAAATGATCATTTTCAGATTTGATAAATTATTTTCAGCGCAAAATTTATTATTTCACAATGAAAATGTTCTTCAACTATCTAGTGGGCTCTATTGAAATACCTTAAACTTTTTACTATTATGAACAATTTTCATGCTGATCTTTAAACCTCGAAATCTGTACTCAATCTAATCATCATCCACTATGGTATCATCACTATCATCTATTTGACGCGCTCATGATAAAAGATCTAGATTCTAGATTCTACAGTTAAGACTGTAGAGATAGAAGATAATAATGTTACGTGCAAATATATTACACACTTTTCTGTACTATCATTCTCACCTAATGTTGATATGTATATTTCCCTAGGCTCGACTTCGTATGGACAGCAGAACATCATACTTAGCTCGCAAAAGACGAGTGAATCAACTATTGAGACAGCTATCCTTATATAGATCCAGGTTCACACTTATCGGCGGCTTAGATGGAAGGAAAACGTTGTCTGGAGGCGAAAGGAAAAGACTAGCATTTGCAACGGAGGTAATATTGATGCACCTTATTTATTCACTTTTATTTAGATTATAGTTTTGTTAGCGAACAAACGATAATAATTATAATATTGTTGAAGTTGTTATGTAGGGTATTGTACTATTGTACAAATGTTGATATAAAAAAATCTGTCAGATCTAGTACCTAAGTATCTACTTACCTACCTGCCCAGTGTCAAAAATGGCCCGTTTGTTCATCTTATTTCGGGGTTAATTTTTACTTAACTCATGTAATTTAATGCTTATGTACCTACTCTTAATATAACGTAATAATAAAAGTATTCATAAAACACGATAACTTTGCAGCATTATATTTATAATAACGCTAGGTATACTTAGCTACAATATTCTCATGTTTCAATTAAGTTTTGTATGGATATTATTCATTCTAGCTCATAATGCTATAATTGATTTTGATCAGTCAAACAAGCTGCCCAGGTCACATTTGAGATTTACACATAAATTAAAATGATAATCTAGCTTTTAGACTGTATTTCTCATAAATCTTTATTATTTTTCTCATATCTAGGTTTCTAACGATCTTGACGCACAGCGAATTAAAGTAATATACGAAGCGAAAATTATATTAAAATGTTATAGATTTCTGATCTGTATTTACACGTACAGTCGGCATCAAAAGTAGATGATCATTTTCAGATTAAATGCTGTTCATATAGTGCACGGCATCTAACTTGGCAAGGTTTTGGAGTAGTGGGGCCCACACTACTCCAAAATCTTGCATAACTTGAATAACAATTTTCTCTTATCTCTTATCTCTCTTATCTTTGACTCTACCTTTGTTTTAAAAATCTAACATTACTTCATGTTGAATACATTTTTGAGCACATCAAGGAATGAACTCAATCCTCTAACTCACAATGTGTCTGGTTGATTTTTACATTTTTCAAGATTGATATCTGTACAGTTATTCTTGCCGATTCTACCTTTCCTATTTTAAAAATATAAAATTACTACATATTGAATACATTTTTGAACACATCAAGGAATGAACTCAATCCTCTAACTTACTATGTGTCTAGTTGATTTTTATATTTATGTCCTAAGCGATTATACAATTCTTACGCGAAACTGAAACAAGAATCACAACAAGCGGACGGCATTGATTGTTGTTATGGGCATTTATTTAGTACGTGTCCACACTAAACTTTTTTCTTAGAGTTTCAAATTCTCAACTATCAAGTGTGAGTCTGTCACCGATAAAAATAAGCTCATTAGCTGAAACCTTACGAAATTAATCCGCCCCGCGCTATTAAATCGATATGTATAATGAATACGTAATGTGTTGTATAGTTTGATAGTTAAAAGTTGAGTTGTAGGTAGTTATTTGTATGCACGTATGATATATTATCAATAGTTGTATAATTTGTTATGTAACCAGTGATGGGTTGGCATTTATTATTTTTGCCCAAAATAATGATTGAATAAATGCCCGATTAATGCCTAAAGTCACAGGGCATAAACTAAACCCATCAATGTATTTAACTGATAAAAAACCTGTTATGTAATCTAGAACTCTTTGTTTCATTAGCCCGTGTATTTACTTATAGATTTGACTAAACTAAAACTGTTCCAGGAACGAACTTAAACTAAGTTTTTTCTTGCAGCTTCTTACAGACCCTGGTCTACTGTTCTGTGATGAACCAACAACCGGCTTAGACTCGTCATCAGCTCAGCAGATGATCACTCTTCTCCGCGCTAGCGCGGCCCAAGGCAAAACAGTTATATGTACCATACATCAACCTAATTCTGAGCTTATGGCCCAGTTTGATAGATTACTGCTGTTAGCTGAGGGTCGAGTCGCATTTGCGGGTACAGCCAACCAGTCACTTTCTTTCTTCAAAAGGTAAGCATATTTAAAGCCTAAATAGTGTACAGGTTGAGGATTGAATCCATAATTTCCTAATTGCCGCATTTCCGGCTAAATAACGAAGTGTTGCACACGTCTATAGGCCACGGTGACCGCTTCCCATCAGGTGGACGGTGTGCTTGTCTGCCACCTACTTAGTATAAAAAAATACTTAGGTATGTGTTCTACAAAATTATATTTTCAGTTTCTATCATCTTGTCTTTTACGAGTATTTAGTGGGTCTATGCTGCACTACTTATATGTAAATTTAAACTCAGACTATCAGAAATTTTGCTATGGAACCTAGAGAGGATTTGAATTAAGATTTTAGAAACACATCTTTGCATATCTATTATCGATAATATAATTGTTCAGCATACATTGCATGCAATTGCATCTCGTTACAGTTAGACTCACTGACCCTAATAGAACTTCCTGACTTAGCAACGTCTTAACAATTGCATTCTCTATAATAGCTCTGGTATTTGATTTTCTATATTAGACTCGCATGACACAATTATTCACTAAAACCTAAAGAGGATTTTAAACGTGATTGACTAAATGGTACGTGGATACCGTTCAATAAAAAAGGATCTAAGTTACACATCACATTATAAAGTCGTTTAAAGAACTTTAAACAAATAATAAATTGTGAAAAATCTTTTTCAAGTTAAACGGTTTTAAATTGTATTGTCATCAGAACCAAAGACTTTTGCCAAATATTAGACCAATCAGACTAAATTCGGTCAAATTTCAATTACTAGATTTGACCCAAACAATCAGGTCAAGTAAAATAAAACCATTTAATAAAATCGTAATAACTCCACAGATTGTGTTGACAGAAACAAAAAGGTCTATCATAAAACTAAAACGCGTTTTTATGACACTATTCTTCACGTAGAAACACTGGTTAAGGTTAATGCCTGTTGCCAGCTTCAAAAACTCTTTTTATAGACCCTGCAAATAAATATATAAAAAGTAAGGGAACCACAAATTCGTAGATGGTTCTCTAGATAGTAGAAATAGTGTATTTTGTCCACACAGCTATCCTCTTTTTTATTAGAATGAAAACCGGTCTTCCACTGGTCTCACATACGGCTGTGACTAGTGATTGCAATCAGACGTGTGTCTGTCGTGGCTTAAAATATCGAAACTAATTTTGTGATTGACTTACAACACTATTTAATTCGTTCACCATTTTAGTCACCAAGAAATCTTAGATATTACACCTGTGATGATACTAAAGTGAAAATCTATATCTTATAAGAAAATATCCTTGGAAACTTGGAAAAAAACATATTATGTGATTGTCAAGGATTTAGATCGGCCCGCATTGATATACTGAAGTATGATATCGAACGCTTCAAATTTATAACAAACAAAAGTATGAAACTGGGTGAAATCTGAAAAAAATACCAAAATGCCAAGGTTGCAATGGACACCTCCTTTGACTTTGACTTGGTCAGAACTTGAGTTAATAGTAGGTAATGTCTGGTGAGCATTTACAAGCATAAACTGAAACAAACTCATCAAGTTGATGAATGTCTTGATTATAATGAAGGTCGACTTTTTAATAGGGATCCCTAATATATATATATATAAATAAATAAATAAATAAATAAATAAATAAATAAATAAATAAATAAATAAATAAATAAATCCCAAAGTGGCGGTACATTAAAAGAAGATAATTAAATAGCACTGATTTCAAAAATATAAACAAAGCACCACAAACTCATTCCTAAATTTCTATGAAAACATTCCCAAGGAAAATAGCAGGAGAAACAAGAAATCTAAGTGCCGCTGAAGATATAGTGTAGAAGTAACCTAATTTATAGCACTACAACAAAACCAACCAAACCAATATTTTCGTTGAAATGGCTACAAATAACCCTCATCCACCTCAAAACTTTTCGCTTATCTACTACTATCATAACTCCCATGATATGACGATATAAACGGTGAGAGTGCTGACTCCACTTGATCTAGCAATACTCTTACCTCATTAGCTCGAACGTTTTCGGCAATTTTTTCTGTCACCCGCTATTCTCCTCCGGCCCATTCAGTTATGATTGATGATGTTGTTTATTGTAGGAATCTCTGGGCCTATAGCGTCAGATATCCTGTTGATTGTGTTCGAGAACCTCCGGTGTGAGTAAATAATAAAATTTGTCCCCTTCCTGACATACTCATCGTTTAGTTACTATATAGTTGGTCTCTCACCGGCCTAGCTGACACTTTTAGACGTCACTCACACGCAACAATAATGTAAATAAGGATTTATGGTATATATAACACTGTTCAGAGTTGATAGAGTCCATTATATACTTGTATGACAATAAAATGGATTAAGTCATAAAAATTCACATGCTTGTAAATCATCTAAGTAGACTATCGGTTGGAAGGTGAATAAATACATTTTTTGTCAACGTTCATGCTAATATCTACGAGTATGTGGTGCAATTAGCGTTGGTGGTAGTTACGATCCTTCAATTGGACTTTACAAACAGAATTTACGGACGCATAGTACCGCCAGTCTCAGAAATTTTTTCAGACACAATAATTGCTTACGTGCGAATCAAACTTACTATTGAGGGTTACGAACAAAACTGGATTTTCAGACATATCTAACCAAATGTTGTAGTTGAAAAATTGGAGTTACCAATAAAACTCACCGTAGAAGCAAAAGAAAAGACGATGGGTTCGCCATCAGTCGAAGGATCGATGACTGCAAACAATCGTAAAGACCGCAAATTGGTAAACGAATGGAGGAACTTCCCCAAACACATGAACTGATGATCTGCAATAGGTATTCGGAGTAGACAGGGTGCTGAAGGCGAAGAATTGGACAGTGCAATTGCGCAGACCTGTGTGCAGCAGTAAACAGCTACTGAAATTGATAAATAGAAATAAAATTTTAGTATAATTTTTCGATGTCGTACCTTTTACTTGTGCTTTATGACCTTGTTTCCTACTAAATTTCATGATTCTTTCTAATGGGACGGTATGTTTTGACTACGTTGAATTAAAAGCTTGATTTTATCACAGTTGGTTATTACTCAGGTGTTACTTCAACGTGATACTTCAACGCTTTCCTGAGAAAAGACTCAGAAAGACAGATTAGCGTACAAAAAGTGTTTCTATGAGAGTTCCCTTGTTCTCTTTTGATTTATGAGGTCCTCTGTTTATTCCTTGTTCATTATATAACCCTATAGGTAAATCTCGGTAGAGTACCTGTTGGGGGTACCCACATGTAATGGTACAACATTCGTGTACATGTTGTGTGGTAGACCTTGTCATCATCCTCCGAGCCTTTTCCCAACTGTTGGTCCCAACCACTAAGCGGCTGAACACCGATATTTTCCGTGAAGCGACTACCAATTGACCTCAACAAATTATCTTAAAAAATAAGGTTTAGTCAGTCCAGCAAGTTATAGGTTAGTTGGTTTCTTCATGGGGGTTAGTTTGAATATGTTGTGATATAAACTATCATTGAACTAAATTTTTTAGCAATATTGCATGCTAACTACCTATTACCATTTCCCAAATCGGAAAATTTCGAGCATCTAAGATGGGTCCAGGTAGCTCAGTTGGTCAGAGCATTCCCTCTGTAAGGGACTGGTCACGGGTTCAAGTCCCGTCCTGGATGATCATTTTTTCCAATCAGAAAATCATTGGGAATAAACTATCATTCTTTTTTTCTTTCAGTCTCGGCTACACCTGCCCCTACACGTACAATCCCACAGACTACTTCATAAAGGTCTTATCTATAACTCCTGGCTCGGAGTCAGCTTCTCGACAGGCCATCAAGAGCGTTTGTGATAGGTTCGCTGTCAGCGACGCTGCTAAAGAATTAGATATGGAAATACATTTAGAGTTTCATTTAATGGAGAATGAAGATTCGGTAAGTAGATAGAAGATACTTCGTTAATATACATTGTTTATTTAACTCAATCTTTTGAATCAAGAGAATTGACCCATGGCAAATTTAATGAATCGCAACGAATCCATAGTTCAAGTTCAACTTATACGACATTCCAGCCACGTGTCACGTCTGAAAAAAACTAATGGTAGGTATATTAACAGTGGTTGCCACAGGCAATAATACAATAGATAAATTATATGTATAGGTATTATCCATAAGGTAACACGAACACCGTACCTACGTTGTACCCATGATCTACATGAAGCCGATGAAGTTTAATAAACGTGAAATAAATATAATTTTCGTATTTACATTTATGATAAAAGTGAAGGTCACACTACGGTCAATTAAGTAACAAACACCATCATAACATCGCTCATACAAAGGAACAGTGACGCAATTGCAAAAAGTTAGACAGATATTAATGTTTTGCGATTGCTTGAGGGATGTTCCTTAGTTTCTATCAGTAGTATTCTATCAAACGGGTTTATTTGGAAAAAAATTTCATATCTGATAAATCCTCTACCTCGCCATGGATACAATGAAGTGACTATGTCGGTATTGAATTAGTTATAACCACACGATACCTCCGACATCAGATCTATTGCCGGGATAGGTCGTTCACCCACGGAATGAAATGCCTACCAGTCCTCAACAGGTATTGGCAACCATGGGCACCCACAGATACTTTTGCAAATTTGTTTACTAATATTTTTCCTGGCCAACATACCTAACTATAATTGCAACAAAAAATATGACGGAAGTGTTTTTGGCATAGGTTTTGATCATAATGGAATGCAGACTCGTGTAGTCATGCAATGAGGCACGCAATTTTGTTACTATTTATTAACGACATTAAGTTGAAGTCATGTTGAAGTATTAAATTGTGAAAAGGAGAAATACATGCTTCAAAGTGATTTGACATCAATCGGGATTATTCGATTTTGATGATATTTCAGTAGTTAATTATTATATTATTGTTTACAGAAATATGCGCGCTCAACACGTAAGCCATATACATACGAGTATAATTATGAAATATATAATTTCCAAATCAATCCAATAGACAGATGTAAATCAGTAATCAGTATCAATATCGTTAAAATCAACTCGGTACATCTTTACGGCCGATTTCGGTCGTAAAACGATCGTTATTTATGTCGAGGCTGCTGCGGACCCTGGGGTACTTCTTATTTTAGAATATAAATTACTATTGTACAGTTTGAAGACCATTTTCTGTAAATCTAAACATTTCGATCAAATTGATTACCTATTTACACAACATAAAAATAAATCTGTATTGCCGTAAACCGTAAATTTTTATTACTTTCATAAATATTTCACAGTCTTTTTTAGGAATGATCGCAAAGACAGAATTAATTATTCATAATACAAAAGCTTTTAGATACAGAGGCCTCTATCAACGTCTGCACCTGCTAAACCACGAACGAGGCTCCTTTGCAGGTTTCATCTCAAGGTTCGAAAATCAGGCTGCATTATTAGTTCTCAGAAAAGCAATCAAAAACAATACGCGGAGCCTGCAAATTTTGGATGAAACTGGAAAATCGCCATACCTAATAAAGATAAAAAAGCTCGTTTCTTTTTTTTAATAAATGCAATATGTATTTTGATAACATAGTGATTGATAACTTACGCAAAACTATATTGGACTAAGAGCCCATGAACGCCAGACCTTCGTTATTTTATAAAAGCTGAAAGTTTGTCAGCGCATGCTCTCAATACAGGTAAGAACGATGGCCCATTATGAAGTTCGGGTCATAGTGGCTTTGGCAGATAAACGGTACTAAAGTGTAGCAAGCGCAAGGCAGTGGGTGCGAGTGAGACGGCAAGTCAGGTCTATTACGACCCCTCACTGCGCATATTATGGCATTATAAAATTGGAATTCTAATTCCAATTTCAGGTTTATTACGATCCCTCACTGCGCATGTATTGGCATTATATATATGGAATTATAATTCCAATTGTGTAATTCCAATTCATGGGCTGTGAAGGATCGCAATAGACCTGATTCGCCATGTCACTCACACCCACTGCCCTGCGCTCGCTCCTACAGCTACCCTTTAATACCGTGTATCTGCCAAAGCCACCACGACCCGAACTTCATAATGGGCCATCGTTCTTATCTGTATTGGGAGCATGCGCTGACAAACTTTCAGCTTTTATAAAATAACGAAGGTCTGGGGTTCATGGGCTCTAATATTTTTAAAAGCGTCATTAAATAGATTAGTATTTTAAATTTCAAATTGCCACATTAAGCTTTAAGCTAATCTTGCAGATAATCTTATCTGCATCGTTACAATTATACTTATTATTGTGAAGCTACTCGTTAATGGTAGGTATCTATCTGTAATCATAAAGCTAGATAAATTAAAAATAAAATAGATATCTACGTAGGTATTATCATTATCTAATATTTATATGCCGTGTGAAAATATCTCACAGCGAAGTGGCTATAAACCTGGAAGATTTGAATCATGTTTTCGGGACTAAAGCAGAATAAAATGTGGAGTGAATACGGAATTTCGTAAGTTAGGCGAAACTTGTAAGTCGAATGCGGAATAAGCTTGGATTTCGAAGTTTTACTTTTATAATAAGAACGACATTGAAATAAGTAGGTAATAACAATAATGAAAGTAGTAAGTAATATGTCTCAGTTATTTACTAAATTTTAACATACTCCTAAAAAATACACGGCGTAGTGTTAATACAAATGGTGGCATTTCATCGGTCGGATCCGCTGTGAACAATTTCTTCTTCGACTGAAAAAAAAATGTCTTTGTGTATGATCAGTAACTTAACTATAAACAGACTTGTTGATACATTTTGATGAATGAAAGTTGATAACAATTGGTGTACTTTTCCTATAAAGTCAAATGGAAAAAAATCATCATTCAGGACGAGATTACCTAGTACGTACCTACCATTTCGAGGAAGATTACTCTGATCAACAACTTAGCTACGTGGACATGTCCTGTGTAGCTTAAAAAATTTCGGCCATTTTTTTATAAACTAAGTAATACTTTTTCCTTTTCAGTTGAGTGCATTGTCTCGTCGTGATGTATACAACCATTTGTTTGTAGCTCCTTCTGTCTTCACCAAGTTACTTTGGTTGATATACAGATACCTAATAATCATCATCAGAGACCCGAGAGTTCAGTTAGTCAGGATATTGCAAAAATTAGTGAGTATTATAAATTATAATTTAACAATAATACATTCATTTCGTAAATGGATATTTGCAGACATCCTCCATTGAACAAGCGCATTCTTTTGAATGGAGGTAGGACACGACAGTATCTCTCGTCCGAAATGAGCTGTCCGACTGGGGTAGTACCTCCGCCTCCGCCCTACAGAAGACCGCGGCCATAGTTACCATCGTGTTGTGTTTCCGCCGTGTGCTTGTCTGCCATCTGCCACCTAAGTTGTATAAAAAAAGAATCTGCAGTAATATTTATTTATATAGGGATAATAATGTCTTCATATCAGTAAGAGAACTTAAACATAATACTCTCTACTTCCAGGCTATAGCCTTAACAGCAGGCCTATGCTACATGGGCACAGAAAGACTCAGTCAGTCAGGCATCCAGGACGTACAAGGAGCGCTGTTCATCATCATTGCTGAGAACACCTTCATTCCTATGTACTCGGTTCTACACATGTTCCCTGAAGAATTTCCTCTGCTGAACAGAGAGCTAAAGGCAGGGCTGTATCCAGCGTCTGTGTATTACATCGCCAGAATGATCGCATTGGTATGTGAAAGATAAGCATTTCATATTTCTTGGAAAAATCAATTTGTGTTCGATGGCGCAATAGTAGAAGGTTACAGTCTATGGTTATAGGCTATCATTTTTTTTTCGTGCGGAAATTCCCATGAAAACCGCCCGCGGTACCACACGTACGCCGCGCCCCCTGGTGTAAGGTTACCCAATAGGCATATCCCTCGCACCCAGCTGACCCCGGGCCATCTACGGTTTTAAGAGGGCCCCCTCGACCTCCCGAAAGGGGCGAGCATCGCACCACTTCGCCGACGGTGGGTGTGTGACAGAGTGGGGGGCGCGCGGACAATCAGCTTGCCCCCCGCTCGCACCCCACTGTGCCCTCTGCTAGTCAGAGTGACACGTGAAGGGCCTCGGAGCAGCCCTCTAGAGGGCCACTCCCACCCCGGCCGAATTGGCCGCAGCAGGCAGCAGCGTCTCCCGTGGCGAGCGGGAGGTGCTGCTCGCCTCCGTTGAGGTTATAGGGTACCCTCAGGCAAATTAGGCAATTATACATACATAATATAATTATAATTGTTAGCTGCATACATTATTGCAAAACTAAATTACGGGCATTGAATGAGTTAATTAAATAGGTACCACGGGGGAGAAGTATGCCACGGGTGAAGCCGTGGGACACAGCTATCTAATGCATAATGTGATTCTATGCTTAATATTTCGGATGAATTTTTTGTAGGGATAAATTTGTCAAATTTTCCTCATAATTGGTACGATATAAAAGGCATTAACTGCCATTCTTGCGTATAGATAGGTATAATAAAATAAAATAAACACAAAAAAAAACGGATGATAAAAACTGACGATGCAATATAGGTATTAATTATAGTAATAAAACTGATATAGTTATAATCTAATTGATAAGAAAATAACCATATACCAATGTTATCACTATAATTACATCTTACCTAAATGTCAAGGTTTTCAAAACCATAATCTAGAGGAAATTAACAACTAAATTCGGTAGGTACCTATTCCGAATACCTAATTCTTTTTTTGTTGCATCTTGTTGTGATATAGATAAATAAGTATTCAAATCAGTGGCATTATCAAAATTCATCAGCTAGTTAAAATTATTAATAAATCCTCATCTTATCATAAAAGGATGTATACCTTTGATGGGTATAAATGGGTGTAACCCTTCTTGGTAATCGGGTAAAAATATATCTATAAGGAATAAAGGTGAAATTTATCGTATTTTTTTTATTACATACTACCAACCCGCCCTCACTTCGGTTTATATGGTTGAAAGAACTTTTCCAATATGTAAGTGCAGTGGTTCCCTGCACATATAAACAAACTCACACAATTCGGTCTATTTCTTTATTATAAGTATAGATCAGGGGCGGAAGTCTCGACACATCGTTAAGGACTTTGCGATGAAATTCGGTCGTTAAATTCGTAGCGACGTAAACTTATCAATATTTGCAAGTCGCGACTGTCAAACTTATCAATTTTTGTCGTTAAGTTTACAAATTTTATCGCAAACTTAACAATTCATCGTTAACTCTTTGCGAGCATTTTTGACAGCCCGCAAAGTGCTTTACGATCGTTAACTATGTAATTTGTTGATATTTTTAGGTTATTAAATATGGAAATTGAACAATATAATCATAATAGAAATGTATTTGGTACAGGATTTCATTGTGCTTCAACGCAGGCGCGTTACTATCATCATCACATTATTTAACTACTACTTGCTGGCACTTTAGAGCCCGGTATAACGTATACGGAACTCCAAATAGGTTTCTGTGGCTTACACAATACACAGGCACCTATTTTAGGGATTAAAGTAATCTGTGTGCTATTTCAAACTATAATCTATCTAGTACCACAGGTTCATTCAGTAAAAATACATCCATCCATATAAATTCAAGTATTTCTGACAGTCTGTCTTTAGAAGATTATTTTCCATTAGGTAATAAGTGTTATGCTATATCACAATGTTTCATCATCTTAGCGTTGGATCTCGATTGCATCTGTAGCCTACATCTAGGTGCCAGGGTCTGCTTAGATCACATCGTTAGTTTCAGTAATAAAAATATCAGACAAATGTTAAATTGTCATGTTTTTGTTATAGGGCTAGTTACTAGCATAAAATCAGTGACTGCTGATTGTAAACAAATATAGGTAGTACCTAGTGTTATATAGCTATTCCATGAATTAAATAAAACTAGTATACACATCATAAATGTTTATTTTATTTCAAAATAAAAGGTATCTGTCATTTTCTTTATATAGAGCCTTCGCAGACAATAAGAATTTCTCACTCTTCACTTGGGCTAGATACCTCAGCCTACATCTTGGTACCCACTAACTACATGGGCTTGGGGAGCAGCTGCTGGCATCTGTAATGAAAGAGTATTTTTATTTTACTATATAAAACTTACAGCTAATAAGGAAGGTACAATAATTATTACAATTATAAGAAAAAGATCAGTTACAAGATTTAATATAAAGATAAGACAAATTTTATTATATAATACATAACATATCTATTATTATCTATATATATGATATACTGTCTCTTATCTTCTATACACAATATTCACTTATTTCCCACTTTTCAAAGTCTCCTCCCGCAGGTCTGTTACTGTACATCTTTTTCTTATTATGTATTTTTATCTAGTTGTGTGTGTGTACATAAATATGTGTGGGGTTTTAATTGTGGGGTTATAATTATATAAGTTATGTTGGTGTGAGATACGGTTGTGCACGTGCAACTACGACCCCACGAAGCCAGAGGCTTCTTTTCGTAGTTCACGGCGATCAGAAGGGAGAATTAAATAAAAGTTGCTACGTTAGAACTGTAACTGTATTTCTGCGATTAAGTACATGTTACACTGTTAATTTATAATCGCGGAAGGGTTGAGGTCGGGCACAAGTGATTTGTGTGAACGTGGAGAGGTAACTGCTTGCGACCGTTCGATATCGCGGAGCCGCGATTGGAATGCACTTATAACGCTGTGTCCCTACATCAACCCTCCCCTTAAAAAAATAAAAGGGAAATACAAAAAAAAATGAAAAGATTACAAAAAATAATATTTAGTACAAAAATTCATACACTGTGTACTTTACTACGGCGTAGGTACTTTGCTACACTATCGGTTGATAAGTGGTTACATTTCTTAGAGTGGTAATAACGTCCGCTTTGTTCATACTTAATCATAACAAAGTTCAATACTAAGTTCACTGTTTCGAATAAGTTAAACAATAGTTAATAAATTACGCACTCTTAGTTAGAATAAACAACATAAATATACCTTTGTAATTTGAAATCACATAAATCAACAGTACAATTGGTATAGTCACAAAAAATATAACACAAACAAATACAGAACTCCTTTGTTTACAAAGTTGATTAAAAAGCTACTTTATGCTTTCAACGGGTGTCGTAGTCTACAATTAATAATGTATAGGTTAAAAATTAAATATTACATTAATACACAATTAAACACAAAATTCTTGTATGAACGTAAAATATTACGTTATGCTACGTTACGTTATTCTGAAAACACAATGATAAAATATAAAAATATATTAAAAATTAACTTCCACGTGAAATACTATGTCTACGTGGCAAAAATAACTTGTTACGGTTTTCTTGTAAGATCGTATGCGATATTTAAACATTTAATAAAATACAAAAATGCATAGTGTGTGACATTTAATTTACATTAAATCGAACTGGTTTCCGAACCACGCGACCTGACCGCGTGATGCAACGAAACTTAGATGAGTCATCACTTATTTTAACATTACAGTGTTTCTTAATATTCTGACTAGTTTTATTCTGAGTTGCAATCTTACTCTCAACATCTCGCTTACTAGTGAAATTTTCATGTGATTGCCTATTTTCCTGTTCACAAGTAAGTAAGTATGCGGGTTTTAAACGATCGATAGATACTAATGACTTTCTATCGGGATATTGTATGAGATAACCTTTATCATACCTTTTAATGACAGAAAAGGGTCCATCAAAAGGAGGTTGAAGAGATTTTTTAACTGAATCGTTACGAATAAAAACTTTTTGACACGTTTTTAAATCTGGATGCACAAACACGGATCTAGAACTATTATGACTAGATGGTCTGGGTCTTAAAGAATCGATGGTGTGTCTAAGTTGTTTAACAAACTCTTCGCCATTGCTGTAAGATTGATTACTCACTTCAAAGTATTCACCAGGGAGTCTCAGTGTTCTGCCAAACGTCAACTCGGCTGCACTCACTCCTGTGTCGCTCCTAGGGGCCGAACGCAGACCTAGCATGACACTATACATCTCATCTATCCATGAATTAGAATTACCTAACCTAGCCATTAAAGAAGCTTTAAAATTGCGATGCCAGCGTTCAATAGCTCCATTCGCCTGTGGATGATAAGGAGTGGTTCGAATCTTATTAATGCCTAAAAACTGTAATAATTGACGGAAAAGATTGCTTTCAAATTGTCTACCCTGATCACTCGTAAGCTTAATAGGGCATCCATAACGCGTAATCCATCCTTCGTATAACAACTTGGCTACTGTTTTCGCACAAATGTCTTTTAAAGGAAAAGCTTCTGGCCATCCAGTTTGCCTATCTATCATGGTAAGGCAATAACGATAACCATCCTCCGTGGTCGGTAACGGTCCAATAATATCTAAATGTACGTGATCGAGACGATTAACATTTGAGAATTTGCCTAATTCTGACACGGTATGACGCTGTATCTTTGCACGTTGGCACTTGGTGCATGTCTTGGCCCACAGGCCTACGTCTTTATTCATGCCTGGCCAAAAATACTTACTACTAACTAATTTTCTGGAAGTACGTATTCCAGGATGACTAAGGTTGTGTATCGAATCGAATGCTATTCGTCTAAACTTATGTGGTAAATAAGGTCGTAATTTACTATTTGAAAACTCACACAGTATTTGTTCGTTACAAAGAGGCATTGTTACTTTCTGTAACTTAATATTACTATTGACGTCTGATAACAATTCCTGTGCTTGTAAGTCATTGTTTTGTTCTATAGCTAACTCTCCGAAGTCTAACGCACTTGGGCAGAGTATTGTTTCTACTCTTGATAACGAGTCAGCGACTACGTTATCCGGGCCACTTAAGTGACGAATGTCTGTTGTGAATTCACTAATAAATAACAATTGTCGAGTACGTCTAGGAATTTCATTATTGGAATTTAATTTCTTAAATGCAAAAGTTAATGGTTTGTGATCGGTAAAAATAATCAATTCTCGGCCTTCGAACATTGTCCTAAAATACTGCATAGATAAATAAATCGCAAGTAATTCCCTATCGTAGGTACTGTACTTTTGTTGCGTATCGGTCATGCGCTTAGAAAAATAAGCTAGCGGTACCCAGTTATTCTCAACTTGTTGTTGTAAGACAGCGCCTACGCAATTGTCTGAGGCATCGGTCATCAATGATAAAGGTATGCCTACTACTGGATAAGCTAGTGTTGCAGCTTGTTGCAAGCTTGACTTACATTGTTCGAATGCTTTGATAGCCGGATCGGACCACACAATAACTGATTTATCTATCTTTTTCGCCCCGCACAGATAACTATTTAATATATTTTGATACTGTGCTGCTTTGGGTAAATGATTCCTATAAAAATTAATCATACCTAGAAATCTACGCAATTCGTCGACTGTTTTAGGTAATGGGTACTCAATAATTGCTTGTACCTTATTTGGCAATGGTTTAAGACCTTCTGCTGACACTTCATGTCCTAAAAATTCGATTGTCTTCTGACTGAAACTACATTTTGATACATTGATAGTTATGCCAAACTTCTCTAAACGTTGAAACAATGCTTCTAAATGCTTATCATGCAGAATAGAGTTTTCTGAGGCTACAATGATGTCATCTAAATAACATGAGACAAATTCGCGTTGGAACTCTGAAAATTCAGGATTATTTTGCTGAAAATCTGCTTCTAAGTTTTGTAACACACAGTTATTCATGAAACGCTGAAATGTAGCTGCTGCTCCCTTTAATCCAAAGCTCATTCGAGGAAAGGTAAACAAACCAAAGCTTGTAATTATTGCAGTTTTATCTACATCTTCGGGTGCTACAGGTATAAAATGATAAGCTCTATTTATATCTATGCGAGAAAAAACTTTTTTATTAGCTAAAATGTATGTAAAATCTTTAATATTTGGAATAGGATAACGGTCGGGCTTGGTAATTGCATTCAAAGCTCGATAATCGCCACACGGTCTTATCTGACCGTCCTTCTTGGACACCACATGAAGTGGGCTGGCCCAAGTACTATTAGATGGCGTACAAATTCCTAATTCTTGCATTAATCTAAATTCTTCACGTACCTTTTTATAGCGTTCAGGAGGCAGTGGTCTCGCCTTAGCATACACTGGTGGACCTGTCGTCTCTATATGATGAACTACTGGGTGTGCTGGTGGTTCTTTGAAAGATAAGGGTTTTGTTAAGTTAGTGTATTTACTAAGCAGGTGATAGTAAGGATGCGACTCAGTTACAGTACTAATTGATTGCTGCTTACAATTCACCGTAGGTGCAGTTACTTGCAAGCTAGTTGCATTATCAATCAATCGTTTGCCTCTCAAGTCAACTAAAAGATTGAAGTGCTGTAAAAAATCGGCTCCAATTATGGGTTGACTGACGTCGGCAATAACAAAACTCCAATTAAAAACTCTTCTTAAGCCTAGATTTAAAGCTAAAGTCTTGGTACCGTAAGTTTTAATTTCTGTGCCGTTTGCTGCATACAGTTTATAATCGCACTCTTTCACTACATTACGCACTAACCGGTAAGTTCGTGGAACCACTGAAATGTTTGCACCAGAGTCAATAAGGAAACGCATACCACTGTCACGTTCCGTAACGCAAAGTCGATGGTTTGCGACTGGGATACAGGAACCCACCGATGACGCCTGTATCGCTCCTAGTTTTCCGACTTTTTAAAGTTGCATGGGCTGACGCACTTGTTCGCGTTATCCCCATATTTATAATGATACCAACATAGCCAATTGGGATTTTTCATATTATTCCTACTAGCACTGCTACGCTTTAAACGGTCACGAGAATGAGAACGGGAACGTAAATTTCTCTGTCTGCGATTCCCGGTCCTTTCTTTCTCTAATTCCATTATCTTTGCATTTATTTTTGCTATTTCAGCTAAAAGCAACGAAGTATCGGCTAACCTTGGGCTCTCAGATACGGCTGCCAGTTGTGCTGGTTGAATATTTTCAACAATTTTATCGGCAATGGCTGCTAAACGCTCTAAGTCTTTCGTATCTGTCGCTGCCAAAACGCTACGTGCTGCCGTCGGCAAATGGTTTTGCCATAGCACGTTGAGAGTATCGTCGCCTATTCTATCTCGTGCTAAATCCTGCATCTTTCTTAATAGCTGTGAAGGCTTTTGGTCACCTAATTCCATTTCACCTATTAGCTTTTGTATTTTTCGGCTTTCGGACTCTTCGTAAATTTTCAATAATCTATGTTTTAAAAATTCGTATTTTCTTTCGGATGGCGGTGATATTAAAACGTCTGTTACCTGTTGTATTACTTCCTTGCCGAGTTTGGACACGACGATGTTAAACTTCGTCTCATCACCCATCTTCTGCGGCAGTAGAACGGCTTCCGCGTGAAGAAACCAAACGCGTGGCTGGTCTGTCCAAAATTGCGATATACGCGATGCTATTGAGATGGCTGCAAGTCCGACGTCTTCCATCACTATTTTTTGCTCGGGCACGGCTTCCGATTGCGACATTTCCACTGAATTACACTGTATTATTAAAGTTCAAACTTGAAGGCGCTCGCGTCAAAGTCTATCCGCGGAATCACTTGGCTGCCTCGTGAGTTACCTCTTTTGACCGTAATATATGTAGGTACGTTACGGTGATAAAACGGAAAAAAAATACAGTTACTAACGTCGTCGGGAGGTCACCACTGTGGGGTTATAATTGTGGGGTTATAATTATATAAGTTATGTTGGTGTGAGATACGGTTGTGCACGTGCAACTACGACCCCACGAAGCCAGAGGCTTCTTTTCGTAGTTCACGGCGATCAGAAGGGAGAATTAAATAAAAGTTGCTACGTTAGAACTGTAACTGTATTTCTGCGATTAAGTACATGTTACACTGTTAATTTATAATCGCGGAAGGGTTGAGGTCGGGCACAAGTGATTTGTGTGAACGTGGAGAGGTAACTGCTTGCGACCGTTCGATATCGCGGAGCCGCGATTGGAATGCACTTATAACGCTGTGTCCCTACATATGTATAAATAAATATTACTTGCATAACAAATTTGAAGAGGAAGACAGCACAACAGAAAGAAACAAGGCAAGTCTAAGCTATATAAATTAACGGAGCACTTCAACCGTTCCCACCTAGTACTGGTCCCCAAGGGGTCTCTTGTGTCAATGAGATTAAACTATTTCAATCTGGGTATGTTCCAACTAGCATTAGTTAAAATATATGTTTTTGATACAACCTTGATGCTACTGTATTGCAATAGGTCATAATATTTAGTTACAAGTATATAGTACTCTTCTGATTAAGAGTGAATTAAAAGAAACGATACCTTGCCTTGATATCCTTTACCTCTTCAATATTGATGCCAGTGTTACTTTTAGGTGAGAAGTTTTTTCCATTTTTCTTTCCAATCAGTAGCAACCTTTCATCAGCCAATTCCAAAATGTGCTAGGTGCTGCCATGCAGTGGAACAATGTAGTGAATCTATAAATTTAAATCATAAAACATTAATATTAATACTTTCAAGTACGTTTAACAAATTGGATTTGAAAATAAGATTGTAATCTATACCTACTTACTTGATTCACGTCGGACGGGAGCCAACGTGCTTTGACATAAAAATCACGCCGGATTGTGGTTTACACATTATTATATTTATTGCAGTTCACAGTTTACATTTTTAAATTCGTAAAGTATCCAACAATTTCACAATTTATTAAGTTTATTTAAGCTGACAGCTGACATGTTTCTTTTTATTATTCTGTTTGACATGCAAAAATGTTGCAAGGACGTAAACCTTAATTTCCTTTCATATTTTACAAAATAATTAAATCCTTTAAAATAGTTTGAGTAACTTAAACAATTTGATTAGAAGGCAATGTCACAAAGTTAAAATACATAGTTTCTGTAAAACTTTTCCTTTAAAACTATTAATATCATGAATTAGTATGTAACAAATATTCCCCACTGACTGAAAATGTTATTACACGTCAACATTTTTTGCTCAAATTTACCAGACTATGAATACGAATTTCGTTAAGCTAACTGTCATCGTAAAGCAGACATTTTAACAATTTTCGTCGGTATCTCAATTGAGCAGACTACCGTCTGTCGCAAGCGTCGTTACTGCAACCGAATTTTGTCGGTATGTTATCTTACGAATTCGGTAGCAAACTCGTAGCGATTCATGTACAGACTGCCGCCCCAGACCAGATGGCGTGTCGTTTCAGTCAATTTAAGTCCGACGTAACCGCCCTCGCTGGCATAACCTGCAAGGATGTTATCCAATAGGCCCTACAATAGGTATTCGCACGACAATAAAGCCTACTGTTGTTTAGCCGGTACACCGATTAGCAGGTAGCAAGTAAGGTTGGTTTTGGCCCCAAAAGTAAGGTGTAGGTTTGTAAGGCCCTGTAGACCCAAAAAGTACCGCAGTCAGTTTTTTAGTCAGTCTATAATAGCAACCCATTAATGTCCCACTGCTGGGCACGGGTGTCCTCCTCTCTAACGAGAGAGCTGAGAGGGTACAGGCCTTAATCCACACACGCTGGCCTAATGCGGGTTGGTGGATCGGACATGTCCTTAGAATTTCTTCTAGGACATGTGGGTTTCCTCACGATGTTTTCCGTCACTGTCAGCAGATGGTAAATTATGTGATTAGCACATATAAATTCCACAAAGTGAAATTCACATTGGTGCTTTCCGGCCGGATTCAGACTCGATACCTCTGAGTAGAGGCCGCGTCCTTATCCATTCAGCTACCATCGCATTAGTCAGTCTATTATGAGGAAAAGGGCAGGTCAAAAGCACTCGAAACCGGCGGGCTTGCATGAAAGGTTTAATGACAGTAGAGGAAGTGCGTGAAGTATGTAAGGACAGAGGCAGTTGGCGGTCTGTTGTCTCTGCCTACCCCGAAGGGAAAAAAGGCGTGAGTAAGAGTACGATGTATGTATTATGATTTCTGTTTCAGTTGCCGGGCTTACTGATAGAGCCGTCGCTTTTCACACTGGTGGTGTATTGGATAGCTGGGCTGCGTGAGTCGTTGTACGCGTTCAGCTTCACCGTGTTTATATCTATATTGGTGCTGAACGTAGCTATAGCGTGTGGTAAGTTAATAGGCTAACAGCCCTAACTTTTTGTGTAGGTATAGGGTGAAGTTTCCAAAGTGGATAGCCGAATCGAAATGAGGAATTTCGAAAAGAACTCAAAGGAGTCTCAGTCCCATTTAAATGAAAACTAAAACCGTGCCTTTGGATTAAAAAAAAAGAATATTTCTAAACAGGAATCGAATTTTAAAATCATATAATACCTACACCATTTGATAGTGTCGCTAATAAGGATCAAATTCTGAAAATTATTGACATAGGCACCAACCTACTGAAGGGGAACTTTGTGAAATTTTCTTTTACCTTAACTGATTAATTGATCACCAAAAATTGCCTATAGGTACCACTGTAACTGAATATCTCTAAATTAAATTATACCTACCTACAGGTTTCTTTATTAATTCTACCTTACAGTCCACAACTCAAGGTCTACAATAAGACACTTAGACAGTCTTTTAAATTTTGTTTAATTTTCAGGTTCCTTCTTCTCATGTGCGTTCGGTTCAATGCCGATCGCCATAGCGTACCTGGTGCCGTTCGATTATGCCTTGATGATTACATCTGGACTTTTTGTTAAATTGAGGTAAGTAACGTAGGATCAAAGACACAGAACATTGGATTTTTCTTTGTTCTGTGATCAAAGACGATATTATATGATTATCGATAGTTATCATATCGTCTTTGGTAGGACGTAGGACCTACAGTTTTACAATCCCGGGACCATTAAACGGGACGTTTGATAGAGCCCCATTCCTGAGACTTCACCTTTAGCTTACCATCAGGCAAGGTGATATTGAATTATTTTATCTATTTTGGCGAGAAAATATTAACATTATGTATATTTTTGAATACCTACCTAAATACTTAAATTAAAAAAAAAGAAAAATTCTATGCCTGTGAATCACAAAAGTAGAGTTATCCCCTTTTTCTTCATTCATCTTGCTTTCGAAGACAGTCGTCCCCTACAATTAGTGCCTTAAACGATTTATGTCAATTTCCAGTTCTATACCTAAGTACGTGGCTTGGATCCGCCACCTCTCCTGGCTGATGTACTCCAACGAAGCAATGAGCATAATCCAATGGGATGGAGTTGTAAACATAAGTAAGTTTTAAGTTCTTAATATTAAATCCGTTCTAGGGAAAGTAGGTTTTGTCACTAGGTCACATAACATGATCACAACGCTGTAGGTATAGTAGGAGATGCAACCAGAGAATGCATTTTGCACTACATTTTTAGACTACCTGCTTTAAATATTTTTTAAATAGAATTAGGATTCAGTGCAACAAAATTAAAACCTAAAAATCTAAATTCACTTGAACGAAGTCGTGGGCACAGCTAGTTTTATATAAAAATATTTTTCGACGCAATTTATGTGCAGATCATTTTTATGGTTGGATTTTAGACTAGTAAGGTATTTTCTAGTTTACAAGTTGGATGGATAAGAAAATTTTAATAAAAAATATAAGACGGTACTTACCTATTGTTAAAAATTACTTTTTGTTACTTATCAGGTAGTAGGAAAAAAAGATTTTTTTTTCAAAAACTCGGCAATAAAACAAAAATCAATTGTCAAAACCTTGTCAAAAGACATAGGTACTTGTTATAACACCTTCACTGTATTGAGTGGTATTGAGCAACACTTTAAACAAAGAAAGAGATATTGCTACCAAGATTGCTACCCTAAAAATATCATTGTCTTTTGTCATTGATTCACGTACCTACTTACCTGTCAGACCTTTTTTGTAGGGAATACCCTGGAATAGCGCCATGTTGTATTACCTGAACCTCAAAAAAAAAAAGAAACAGATGGTGTATCAAAGGAAGTATTTAAAAACTGATTTAATTCTCGTTTTTTTTAAAGTGGCAAGTGGTTAGCGGAAGGACTTGTGGAATCGAGATTCATTTGTTGTTTGACGATAAGATGTTTTAGAAAAGTGTGACGTTGCACAATTTGTTTGTATTAAAATTTTTAGGGTTCAGTAAGGTTACACTCAGAAAATAAATTATGTATACAATGAAAATTGAAGTGTCTGTTTGTAACATTAAAATGACAAGTTTCAAATGAATAAAATACAAAAAAGCAATTTTCTTTAAATGTTGTCTTTCTGTCTGTTTCAAATAGATACTTTTGTCCGCCAGAAAGTCCCGTCAAAATCAACCCAGCCGGCCAATTTTGATGGAACTTTCACCAGTAGATAGCAATAAATATTATAGGCTAATAGCACATCTAGTTAATAAATAAAAATAGGTTTATGAATATAATGACCAATGATGGGTAGGTACGTATCAACTTTCTTTTTAACGTGCTCTTCGAGGTATGGAGAGGTCTTGAGTCATATAGTACTGCGTAGGTGGCAGACAAGCACACGGCCCACTTGATGGGAAGCGTTTACCGTGGCCTGTGGACGTGTGCAACACTAAGGGTGTTACACACGCGCTGCCTACCTTGGGCAGGGGTGACAGCTAGGAAGGGATGGGGATGCTAGGAAGGGGTGGGGGAAGGAGGGGTACAGTGAGCTCTAGCTACCCTATTTACCGGCGAAAACATAACACGATGGTTATTATGGCTGCGGTGTTCTGTAGGGTGGAGGTACTACCCCAGTCGGATTGCTCAATCTGCTCATTTCGGACTTACTAACATTTTTTTTGTATTGTTACAGCTTGTACAACGACCAAGGTCGGTGTTCCCTGCATCGACAATGGCGATGAAGTTCTCAGCACCTACGACTTTACGACTAGCAATCTTTGGAATGACATATTAGCTCTCTTTATTTTGTACCTGGTTTTCCACTGCCTAGCACTGTTAGCTCTTACACATAGGACTAGACGAAAATAAAGTATGATATTTTTGCGGTAATGACCTAATTATTTTGTAATTTACCAAAACAATAAAAGGTGACTTCATTCGAAGATGCTACGAGCGAAAGAATTTCATCAAGAATGTAAGGAACCACGATCAAGGCAAACGAAACTGACTTTAATTGATCGGATTTTTTACCCAAATGGATTTAACCAGTAAAATCATCAACCACATCATCACTTACCATCAGGTGAGATTGTGGTCAAACGCGCGCCTATCAACTATAAAAAAACATTGAATTTTATTTCACCAGTAAGCATTCGCTCTTAGCTGACATAGAGAAATAGGTAGGTACTAGGTTACAAGGGTAGATTGCATGTCCTTTTGCATGTTCCAAATAGTACCTACCTCTTACAATAAACGCTAAGACGCTGAAAGTGATAATTAGCTTTTTTTATTATAATCAGACACGTCAAAATGTCTTCACCAGTCACCTCGCCTGATGGTAGGCTAAAGGTAAAATCTCAGGACCGGGGTCACTACTACATACACCAATAGTGCCACAGTGGCGGCCCTCAGCTTGACGGCCTCATTAAGTGCTTTTCGACGCCCGCGCCCCGCTTATTAGGCACTGGGACTATATTATAATGAAGAACTGCTGAACATTATACTTAATATCAAATCAAATCAATTAAAATAATTTATTTAACTGAAACCGCTGTTACATTGATGTTATCAAATCAAATAAGGCACAAGTTGTTGAACTTAAAGCTAAGATTCCACATTGATGTCAAAAAATTGCTATTGGTGCGAGTACAAACACTAAGTACTGACCAAGATGGTCGGGGTTTAAACAATTTCGTATAGGTAGATTGTTTTATATTTGGATATATCTAGAATATTTTGTTGTTTTAAAAATTATGGAATGTTTTACATGATCCTCAGTAAGATGAGTCAAATAAAATAAAAATGCTAATGCAGGGCAAGAACATTAGAAATTTCCTTGTACTTAGCATATTCTTGATGCAGGGTCACAATGGTGTTTATGTTATTTATAACTTTGAAAATTCAGAAGAAGCTTAATTATTACAAAATAATATGGGTAAGTATACGTAATACGTGGGTATATGAGTTTCAAAACGTAACCATAAGACGTCACATTCAAAAAAGTTATATTAGCAACAAGTTACAAATCACAAATTAAAAACTCCATTACAATTTTTAAAATTAATTTAAATATTATAATATAAATATAATCAAATAATGTACCTACCTAGTATTACTTTTATATACCTAGGTAGTTCTGCGATGAAAAAAAAAATGATTAATTTCATATGCGTGAATATACTGATCGTATATCTTGATAGTTGATCCAATATTGCAAAAATATACTCGTAAGGTTTATTTTGATTTTAATTACATTTTTCTATACGCTAGCCTGATTTTATCCAAAAAAAAATAAGTAGGTACAGTGAAAAGTCAAGTGAACGTTTGTATCAAGAATCAAGATTTATAAGAGATAGGATGCGAAGACGCATGAGGTGATTTTTGAGGAAAATTCTCCATGTGAATATTTAGGTGTGTTTGAGATTTATTGTAAGTATGGTTACGTAGGGTTAAACATTTCTAGTGTTTCGATTTCTAGGGAGTTTTTGGTCATTCAATTTGCCAGAGTATTTTACTGGCGTACTTTTGGTGATTTTAAAATTTTGGAGTGTTATAAGAATTTTAAGGTGTTTCGAAAGATTTAGTTAGTACATAGATACTTATTCGAAAGATTTAGTTAGTATACTTATTGAGAGAAATTGTCGATGTTTTGGATAATCTAGATGAATTGAATTCAGTTATTTTAATCTTTGAATTTTAAGATCAGCCCTGGTAGATACCTACACCTCTGTTGAGGGTCGTTGAGGTACTGTAAATGACTGTAAACCCCTCTTATTTATATTGCTGAAAATACTTTTAGTAGATGGGTACTACAAGTACCTAAAGTGTAACTACTTACTTACATAGGTACCTAATTATAATAATGTTACGAAATAGGTAAGTAATTTGTTCATATGGTAGGTTGTTTTATAATCTAAATTAAGCAGTTGATTATGTTAAATTACCTAACTGAGAAAACACCCACAAACGACACTCGTGGCAATTGAAATTTTGACATAGGTAACATCAAAAGGCTCAGACGCAGAATGTCCACTTCTCAAAGTATCTTGATTGTAACTTACAATTTGTAAGACGGAACGGAGTTTGCCGGGACAGCTATTAAAATAGAAAATTTTGAAAATGTGGCGTTTCTGGATGAAGGCTCCCACCCTGGCCACCAGGTACCTACTACCAGGATTGCACTTACCGTTGCGACATGGTGCGTTTGTTACTTTAATTTTAAGATCATCTTTAAATTACAGAGTAGTGTATAGTATGGTGTCTAATAAGTTAGCTGTATCCATCACATGTAAATAACATTAATAAAAATATGCTTGTAAATTGAACTTATTTATTATTTACCTCTACTTACTAAGTAGGTATCTACTGTGTGATATTGTATCTAACCAAGATCTTCAGGGGCCAAACCCTCACTGCTATGTGAGCCTAGCGCAGACTTTATTTTTGACCTCGGAAGTAAAACGGCAGTCAATAGTAAGCTACTACACTGAACCATGAAATGGTAGGTATAGGATAGCGGACTCCAGGTTTCCGCTTTGGATGCAACCGTGATGGCGCTCGTTCGGATGATATGAAGAAAAGCGAGTGATTTAATTAAATTGTATTTAAGGATAACAAAAAACTACCGAAAGCCTTGGAAATAGCAGTGGCAAATACAATAACAGTAAAAAATACCAGTTATTCGGTCGCCTCTTTCTCACTCTAGGGGAGTGCTGAAGTTCTGATGTAAGTAGGTCCATCTTATTAGACCAAGGTAATAAATAGGTATGAAGGTGACTTTTAACACTATTTTAACATCAACGTTAAAATAGTGTATTTATCAGTTGCAAATGATTATTTATTGAATTTATTGAAGTTCCACAAACTTTCAAACATTTTCACAAAACTACAAAATTAATACTACCATCTATGAATTATTACTTGAAACTATTAATAACCGTCTAACATTTGAAATGTAAAAGTTCTTATAAATACTGATAGATGGCAGCACACTCGCCCATGTTTTTGTACCTGCCGGCGAACAACGGCGTTCGCTCCTTGCCTTGTGCCGCGCAAGCGTAGTTCAAATTCATCCGCCATATTCGTCGTGTCAGACGGAGTGCAGTGCACGGCTGTGACATGTTTATTCGTAAACTGCATAAAACTTATGACATCGAGTTCTCACTGGTGCTTGTTTTATTTAGATAACTCTTCAAATATGCGATTTGATGGAGTCTTGAATGATAACTCGCGTCGTTTGTTGAAATATAAACGTGCATCGAACTGTGCATTCGTGTGTTTATGATAACAGCATTAACAGTAATCCTCGGTCGTGTATTGTTTTTTGTAAATCCCTACAGTTACTTGTGTTGAAGCTTGGTGATATTATGCAATATAACATAACCGTGACCTTCGCGTATCGTGACCGTGCCATAGGTGTCTTTTGAGGTTAAAATGCAACTTGGATCATGAGTGACTGCGCCGAGTCTTCAGGTTAGTAAGACATCCTTTTTATTTTATCGGTACGTACTGATAGTGCGATGTTTATTTAACTTCTGTCCCATTTTCGTATTGAGATTATCAAATATTAAGTTAAGTGTGATATGGAAAATACCGCTACTTGTTTACTATATCTCTCAAAATAAACATTACACTTTATTATCATAACCTAAGTTAGGTAATTCCACTAAATAAGATTTTAGGCGGGAAATTGTTGGCCTAATACAAGTCCTACCTACATCTGGACAGTATCACATAGTTTGCTATACATCGAGAATGAACAACTAAACCGAATATAACGTAAAAAAGCCCTCAAAAAGCCGTTGGTTGCCGCTGAACTCGCGAGGAACGTCTTACGCAGGCTTCCATGCACCTTCGCGAGCGCGGCCGCCGCGCCGTGCCACGGAGAGAATGCAACCTCGCCACAAGAATTACAAAGGGACCAAAGTGAAACAAGGACGAGTCTTTGATTTATCCGAAACTTTTTTGATAGGTATTGGACGTTAGACTATTACTGATCGATTTAAATGATTTCGTTTACTTTAAACTTAAAGTGAAGAAATGTTTTATTTAGAATAAGCTCGTAAGAACCAAGATACCTACTTATATCATTAGCTTATTAAAATGTTTTGGGTCAAAGACGGACTATAAATTAGATACAGGTAGGTACGTGCCTACAGCAACTAGATCAAAATTTCTCGATAGGTAGGTAAGTACATTATGGTGTGAGAAATTTTTGAGATAGGTATAAACCTACATACCTAGATCGCTGTATACCTATAATAGCCACACATTGATCTAGTAGTATAGAATTGAAGTATTATCGGTAGTTACTGCATAGTCAATATTTCAATTTCAAATACCTACCTACTTAGGTACACAGAACAAATGCCTAAAACGATAAAAGGATAAGCAAAAAATAACTGCAGACTTTAGTGCTCAAACTTCATGACGCATGGATCCTAATCCACTATTATTAGGTAGGTACCTACCTAACTAGGTATCTTTACAAAGCTTTTCGTCTTCACGTGTATTATGTAGGTAGGTATGTATTGCACGTAATTATCATAACAATACAATGTGTTCTACTTAGATAAGTACAATAGTATTCGATTCTATTTTTTACTTCCAAACATCCTGTCTATTCCATTCTCATGTTAAATATATCCTCACGTCACATGTTAGTGTTTTTAGTCGACAGATTTGGTTCAATGTTTATTGTGTACAGCTAAGTTCACAGATACAGTCTGTGTAGGTACTTCTCCACATACCTATAATAGTGCATATCCACTACATCTCTGAGGGGCAATTCTCTCATAATAAAAATATGTTAATAATTCATTCTCGAGTCTAGTCTCGATCTCATGTCAATCTCCCAAATGTGAAAAAAGACATTCTTTTGATTTCAAGAAATACGAGAATTGGACCTCAGGTAAGTAGCAAACGAGCACATGGAGTACAGATAAATCATGCATTCAATGATGTTAAAGTACCTATATAAAGTACTATCATAAACTTACGGTATACCTAGTATAATAAAATATATGAGCTTTAATATTATCGAGATTAAGTACTTACAATTTTAAATCTTTTCAACGAACGGTAAGTAAACACGTTTCAAATTCCAGACTTCGAATAATACCTATAACGGTTTATTTTCTCCACATTTACGACTGCGCACATTGAGTCCTTATTTTAATTGCGGGCTATTTTTTGCGTGCGACAGTCATCTGACCCATCAACCCTGGGAGTAAAACCTGCCCCAGAGCCTCGTCCGTCCAATCAGTAAGCGGTAAGAGTAAGCGGGCTTACAGGTATGATTGGCTTGAGTTGGATCCCAAAGATCTTGGTGGAGCATACACCCCGTTCATACAAAATATCAACAGCAGGATGTATTATGTGCTCCGTGATGTACTACGAGTATTAAGTTGAAACAAATGAGGTCATGATAATATACCAATATTTAGTTTGTGGAGACTGTTTGATTGCTTTATTAACATTAGGGCACGCGCACGACCATAAGGAACACCGCACACACTCAATAATATTGACAACAAAATACATACTATCAATAAGATTGTGTGTTTGCAGTCTATTATTGAGTGATATGATACACAATATTTTTGCATGTATGTACATTTAATTGTCGTTAAGGTATAAAATTCAGTGTGTGCGGCTACTCTTAGGTGAAACCGCACGGTCGGTATACCTCGGTTATTGTAGGAAATAATTGTCACATCACAACGTCTGCACTGCACAACTGGATTTCACCGTTATTGATTACATCGAATGGACTCTTTCCCCCCTATCAACGTACTTATCGGTATTCGCTGAGTATCAAATAACAAAACCTGTGGACTCCACTCTTGTTATCATGCAGATAAAAACCACTATAGATTACCTGTTGTGCCTTCGATGTCTAGCCAATGACTTCATGCTAATAAAACATTATTGACCGCATTTAAATGTTTACTAGATAAGTATTTTATTGATGCACTAATATAAAATGCGAGAAAAACTGTTTGTTACCTATGCACGATTAAATCTAGATCAGTGGTAATGTAACTTGATAACGAAATGTTCTGGAGTCTGCGTATGCGTAGTCAACCCCTGCTTAGTAATCTGCTTTTAAACAATTACTAGATTTGACCCAAACAAACACCCTGAGTTAAATAAAAGCGTTTAAAAAACAGTAGCTTTGCCAACCATACTATCAAATCAACAGGAAGGAACGCTTGCTCTTCGGGTCTAAGAGTAAGCAAACCTCTATTACAAAATCTGATGACGGCCAGTTGGGCAGCCAAATAACGGGTGAAATACCTTGGCCTATGAACGCCTGCAACACTTGGCCTAACACACACATTGCGACCTGTAGGGCGTAAGAGGGAATAGGATAAAGTAAGAAAACCTACAGAGACTTTATTGATTGCGTACTGCCACTATAAGTCAATCCTAACATTCAAAATGCATGGTTACAAAACGTTACGAAAATAAATCAGTTCGAGAAAATCAATAATAGGTACGTAGATCTCGATCTAGTCGAACAAATTGCTGATAGTCACGGCACAGTTACTGGCGAGAACTGTTAAAGGTCGTCTTAGTGGTATCCTAGATAATGATTGCGTGTAGTATCGCCGACGAGGTAAACTGCGTTCGCCAATCAAGAGTCTGTGAAAAATAACACCGAATTTAATACATTAAAGATTTTTAACCAGAAACCATAATACTGGTTAACAATCTTAATTTATACATGCTTGAATTTAAAAAAAAGTGGGCTACCAGTTTCATTGTAAATAGTGCATCACGGGAAAGGAGCCCAGGATGTGACCTTAAAAAATCATGGTGCTTTTTTTACGTGCTACACAGCGCATAGAAAATCGCTAACACTGTCCAACAGCTTTTGGTAGAAGGAATCAGCAAGTTCACCACACCGACCGGTACGAATTCGTGTTCTTAATTGACTGACCTATTGCCATTTTAGCTTGTTTATCCTGCAAGCCTATACATGTATACGTTAATCATACAATAGTTATATATATACCTATTGCAAGTAACGTTATATAAGATCATTATTAGATTACTACTGTATTTTTTTTTTGGCTTAAATGAGTAGGCACTTAATACCCTGCGAATTAACCCTTGTGATTCTAGCAAAATATACTAAACTCTAAACAAGTTCTCGAATTAAAATACTATCTTAATGTGTACCAGTTCCGTATCTATAAAATAATTACACTTGTATTGAGGTGATTAACAAAGATTGCCAGGAAAGAGTACTTCACATCAGCCGCAAGTACAGGTTGACTTGCCAGTTATCAATTAATAAGGCTAGTTACTTACCTGTCTTGAGATGTCTACTTGTCTATCTACAGCCACGGATGCAATTCATTAAATCGGTGCCTAGATTTCCGTCTTAACCTGTTTATCTCAGATACCTATTTAAATGTCCACAGAGTCATATTCGACAAACCAAGAAGAATAATGAGACAACTGATAAACGATACTATTAAAATAGGATAGCTATTGTTATCATCTTCTAGCTGGGCCCGCGACTTCACCCGCGTAGGTTTTATTGTACGGAACCCTAAATAAGTATATTTCTTAAAGCAAAGTGGCCTATGTTATGCCTTGAATAAGACGGACAAAAATAAAAAAAATGTTTTTTTGTTATGGGTACACTTTTATTATTATGTTAAACTTCAGGGCATTTTCGATCTTTAACCTGTATTTGCCTTCTGTTTCAACTTAACGTGCTACTCGATTATACACTTAAGTCATTAGTAATTGTCACCGCATTTAAAAGCCGCTTTCTAAGCCACATGGAATATTGAAAAGAAATTCAGTGAGATTAGAATCAATGTCGCTAAGATTCATCGCTTTAAAGCCAAGCCAATAATTATAATCAAGGTAGGTAGGCCATGCTTTTACCATTACAAATGGACATATTATGCGTTATTATCGTCACAAGCGCCAATATCGTTTGCATACAAAGTCCGCTTTCGTACTTTTTCTCCTGCTCATATTTGGTTTATCGTGACTTTTACGGGACTTAATGCCAGCAGCCCCCAATCTACGAAATCTTAGTACAGTCCCATACTTACACCCACGAATTTATCGACATCTCATCATCAAGTAGCATTGTATTGCATTTCATACAGTTGCGTAGTTGTTAATTCCTTTTTCTATTTGCTTACTTCCCTTCTTTCTTTTTTGACTCATCTATCGATTTTAATTACTAATGTTTGCCATACGCAGTATGTAAACTGTTGATTGGTGATAGTTTTGTCGTGAATTCAATTTAATTGATTAATATAAAAAAGAACTAACGTGTTCATGTTACGGTTGGTCAACGCGAATAAGGGGGTAGTTATACGAACGAACCACGACAAGACAACAGCTGAATCACCATGTTAGCCGTGCATAGCGTGACACTAAAAGTACCCTAATCTAGGCAAATCGACACGTGGTCTAATCATCTAATGGTAGTTTTAAAACAGATTTAATGTAAGTGGATGCCGTTGAACTATGTAATTAGCTGGTTACGATCCAAGAAGGTGAAAGGAAAGCCTTGCGTTGTAACGTTTTTTTTAAATATATAAACCACTTATGGTATTATAACAAGAATAATTTCGCCAACCGCCCAATTTATTGTTGGAAAGCAATTACTATGGCATCAGTTGAATTAACTGAGGAGCGAAAGTTAATAATTGCAGATAATTGTATGAAAAAAGATGCTATGTAATGAAATGGAGAATAATATAAAAATTAAACTAGGTAGATATAAAATATGCTACTCGAAACCTTTTGGACGATTTCTACTTGTAGGTTGGGCATTATAACTCCTACGAATTTGGAGTCCTCAAACTGGGGAAGTATCTCGATCTACCAAAAAACTGTATTTTTACTGGTCCATAGGGTTGCTAGACTCGTTGATGATAATTGGCTCACCTAGCATCACGTAGGTACGAAAAACAAGCCTAAACCTTCGAGTAATATCGTCGTGACTATATTTATGTACCTATGTCGTAAAATACATTGTTTTTTTTTCAATACTGAAGTTTAATATGTTCGAAAAAAAAAATTAATAGACAGTTTGTTCTTTGTAACTGTCAATCAAACTTCCATTTCGTCACCGTAAATATAGAAAACTAACGCGAACGTAGTGCCTAAGCAGTCTCCAGGTTTGGCATGACGCGATGATATATGGAACTGGTTTGATACTCGTTAAGACTCACTGTGGAGTCTCACGTCTTTGAACAAAAAGTACGATAACAGGGGACAAACCGACTCGCTTTGGACAATACATGCATTGACATTTGAATGCCGATGCGTTTACCATGTGACATCACATAGCTACCCGAACATGGAATGCCCAGAAATGTAGGCTGGCTGCTGATAAACTCCTTTAATGGTATGAAAGGTTGGACTTGTCGGATTCGATGAAACGCGAAATGCTCTTCTATATTTTATTGAGTTCGTATAGTGAATGAACAGATTGTTGTCTTGAAATGTATTGCAATTGAACGCTGCATGGCTTGCGCTCTGAAGGAAGAGTTGGAATCTAGTTTTATTTTTTATTTTATTGGCCATATTTTTGGTTCCACGCAATATTGCCATCAAACGGATTACCTACTGGTTGTTATTGCAAGGAATTTCTCAGACTTGGGTCTCTAACCCAAAAAAAAAAATTGAATAACCAAAGTGCAATTATTAAAAGATACCAAAATTACGCTTGCGGTATTCACAATCTCAAAAGATACCTACCGCGTGACGTTTATAAAAAAATGTTTTACCAACAGCGAGCTCTTGTATGACTCGCGTTACAAAAAATGCTACAAATTGTGCTTAGAACCAAATCGACAAAGCTATCATTGTCTCATTTTGAAGGCTAAACAGATAATACCTACACAAGTCAAGATACACAAGAGACTACTATAGACACATTGTACGGGACGTGACGAATGCTTAAGTAATATCCTCTCGTAGATTACTAGTTTGTGAGCTTAGTATTATTTATAGTGGTATAGACCTGTCTTGAATCTATTGAATTGCACATTTACTAAACTCGTGTTTTGTAGGTGGTGAGGTTTAGTACTAGCTCCGTTTGTAAGCTTTGCACCGGGTCGCCGACCCTTAATTATCCTGCACAGCGCACCGCTGCAGTGCAATGCTCCAGTAAAATTCTACATAACAAGCCTTTATTAGTCTCTTACTGCTCCGACTTCCTTGACGATATTAGTTCAAATTCGCAATTCTGCAAGCAAATTAACTATTCCAATTTCGGCACAGTTTACTTTCATGGCATGAGCGGATAAGTTATTTTAATTGTTACCAAGCTTTAAAAAACGAATAATGTATTGACGGTACAGAGTTGTGTAACATACACCGGATAAGCTGCGAAAACGAAGCCGGTTGCCGTGATCCCTATCGTGTGACCGCGCTGAATCACTTTTGCATGTCCACGTATATACAAACTGCGGCCCAAACCTTTGTGTGCACTGTTTTTTAAACGAACGCTGTAGCGTCAGCCAATCGATTCATTCGATGAATCATACTCAATTTCGATGAAGTGTTTTGCATCAACATTTTGTTGCGAAATTTCAATCAGTTTTTTGAAGGACCAAGCACTTATTAGGTGCTTTGTGAAGTTATTTCATTATTTGTGTATCATGCATGATATTAAAAGTCCGACTACTTAAATGTTTATTGAAATGGTACAATGCTGTAGGTAACTATTTTTATATCTTGATGGCTTCTGCTGAAACTACTCGTAGCTATGTTGTGTCAATTATTTTTCTTATTCTTTTAACCGAAAGACAGATAGAAGACATTTTAGTTGTCCTTAACTCGCTTAATACGTAGTAATAAGAGAATTTCCAACAATATATTGAGTCATTATCGACGTCTACAAATAAAATCTTATTCTAATAAAGGAGAAGTGGTGTTATTGTCAAGATAGGGTAAATAATGAACGTCCTGCCTATTACTATGATCCAAAGAAGGAAGTGTAAATGTAGAGTAATTGGCTTATACCAGGAAATTACTAAAAGGTTTCTCAGGTTCATCGATCATTTGCGACTCGTGTTTTAAACGCTTCCTTTTTAGCAGAAGTGAAATGTGTCGATGAAAGCGTGCGCACTATTTGCAATACCTATGTTTATTTTTACGTCAACAAGATTATCTTTTCGTAATTTCCAAGAGAAACCAGTTTCTTTATAAGGTTCGTTAAATGTATATTTTCCGTTAGCTACGATACACGCTAATATTTGGCCTTCTCGTCCACAGCCTCTGTCGACCGTTTGCCTCAACCAACGAAGTGAATTACTATGTTTATCTGCAATTATTATGGTGGACGTTTACCGGATTTATGGAGCAATTACGTGTATGATCCCTTATGAACACCGGTACGGGAGTTACAAAATACTTTGAAAGTTTTCTTGTAATTTGAGACTTATTCAGGACGTGCAATTAAAATGACGACTGAATTGCTGAGGTTAATATTTTGTACAGGCTATTAATGTGAAATTTGTGTACGCGAAGTTCTCAAACTTAAAAAATAAATTCATGTATTGAGATGTAGTCAAGACAAGAAAAATGTGAACATAAATTATGCATTTAGGAATTATTACTAGAAGGTTGTGTAGAGGAAACACAAATACAGTAGCGAGTTTATCTACTCTGTTGCCGGGCGGCCACGTGCATGATCATGCATACTGTAAACAGAAGTAATTAAGGTCGTAGCGTCCATATTAATGCAGAGCCGATCAATATTCATAGCGCGTGGCCTGGGGGTCAGATGGTTAGATATGCATTGGCGCCCAACGCTCGGGTCAACCAAGAATGAGTTGAAAGATTCGCGATATAACTAGTTCAGGGCTTAGAGTACTAATTATTTTCTTAGCTTAGATATTAATTATATATAAGGTTGGAGCAGGGAATCATTATTAATAAGTACCAAATAAATTAGGCATAGGGCCTTTTGTGTTATGCTACGGATACCACACCTATCAACTATCAGGAGTTATGTCGGATTCGAAATGACCTAAATTATAATGCGTCTCAGGTGTCTCCGTCTCGCATTTAGCTCGCACCCGGCTGACCTTGGACCCCTGAATCCCGACACTGGGGCGAGGAATGCGAGAATCGCACTGCCGCGTCGGTCGTTAGGGGCACGTGGATATCCTCCAAGCAGGCCTTTACAGGTCTAGTCCTGCCTCGGCCGGAATTGGCCATGGCGACAGTGCGTCTCCCCTGCGAGTGAGAGGCGTTACCGTCGCCGTTGCTCCGGGTGCACCGCGTGACGATTCCGGACCACGCACCCCGATGTATAGGGCCATACCTAGATCTTCGGGATCTCGAGTCGACTTCACCTACAAACTAGTGTAACCAGTGCCTCTCGGTTTGGGGAGTTAGACAAGGTAAACCAATCCTCAAGGAGAGGTGGAGTAGGAGAGCGGTCACTGTGTTTCAAAGTACAAGCTTTAGATGCAAGCGGGGTCGGCGTAGGAATGATGAAGATGATACTGCATTTCTTACTGTTTGTGGTAATGCCCAGACATTACATCCTATTCATTTTCTCTCCGTCTCCTGTGTTATGCTTTCCTTCCTCTTTGTGTGGGCAACGTGCTGGTGACACCTCTGGGATGCAAGCGTTCATACGAGTATGTATAGCACGGTCAAAGCTTGCCATCAATGGATTGCTTGCTGCTTTCTTAGTTGTTAAAAAATAGTACTTAGTTGCTTGGGTTCTGTTTTAAAATGTTGATTTATCAAGTCTTAACCAACAGGACTCTTTAAAGTTTAGACTTCGCTCCATCTTATAATCGTGACCTTGGTGCGATAACGCCGCGCGGGCGCAGCGATTATCGAAGTGCTGCGGTAATACCCCTTTATTACTTTAAACGCTTTACGCCATATGGTGTTGTAACACGTTTTAGTAGAATTACAGGTGTTTCTTCTATTTCACGGATCGTTTACTTTCAACTAACAATTATTTGTTTCATCACTGTTTATAGTTTGTTTTGTATTTGTATATTGTCTGTTTATTGTGTTATTTGTATTACTTTTGTTACCTATTGCAGAGGAAATAAATATACGATGTGCACAGAGCGGCAGTATAGCATATATGAACTACTAGCGTACCCGCGCGCGGCTCCGCCCGCGTGAATGTTGGCTATCGCCACCAAGTCTTTTTAAGTTGAGGGACTGCCCTTACTTCCTTCGCAATCAGTAGTTGCAGCTAAACGTATTCATTTCATCTCAAGTTCTATCAAACCCTTCAAAGTACAGTGCCATGCATTGCAGCCAAAGCCAGTCCATTTACCATCATTATCCTTTTTCATTGTTCAGTAGCGGAGTCCTAGATAGCTGCTCTGGCCAAAGTATGTGTGACTCGGAAGAGGCCCTTTGAAAAACCCTTTCATCATAGCTGCATTGCATTTTCACATTCGATGCACTATTTCAAATTAGTGAACATTATTTATATCCGAAAATCAGATTTTTTTATTATTAAAATCTTGCTACAGACATTGACATTTGACAACCTGATTTAACATTCAATAAGTTCATGAAAGTAAAGAAAGAGTATATAAGAAAGAGTATATATATACTAATAAATACCGGTCAAGTGCGAATTGGGCTCGTGCACGCAGGGTTCCGTACCAAATTGGGTTGAGGGGGATTTCCGCACGATAAAAAAAGGGGGCGAATTTAACTTTGTTGCAGTGCTTCTTGTCTTGACTGACAGGCATTCATTTTTTTAGTGACGTAGGTAATATTTACGCTTTCCGGACTTTTACCTGTACCTATGCTATAAGATTTTACTTTCTGCAAAATATCTGAATTCTAGCCCAAAGGGAAATACCCCTTTTTTTCGTGCTCAAAAGCCCCGTCGGACTTCACCTCAACGGAGCCAACGGAGAGGTTGGTATGTCGGAATCCTACCAATGCCTGTGTGATCGAGGAATCAGGTGTGTCCTAGAAAGGATATCCCAGAAACCCCAACCGGATCCGGCCACCAGCACTGGAGACCTCGACGTGTTATTAGAAATCTAAATCCCCCATCTCTATAAAAAAGCGACCGTGGAAATATAACACCCTGCCACCCTGGGTTTGCTTCTGCTATGGTGACGGTTAGCCTCGACCGTCAGCCTAGGACCGCACGGAGGACGGAGATGGTTCTGCGAACTACGCCGCCCGGTGCGCCTTTATCGGCACCGGGGGAGTGCTAGATCTCTCCCGTAGCTTTTCTACCACCACTTCTGCGCGCATTACTGCCTCGCAAAAAAAGCGGTAGCGTTCCACATACTCTCTATGGTGACCATGGTCGGCACCAGGGCCCTCACCATGAGGCTTACCCTACCGACGTCTGCTTCAAGGACATGTGTGTCTACCAGTGTATGAAGAGGTGGTGTGCCCACGGACCATCCCCGGCAATGGTGGCATTCAAACGTCAGCACCCTGCCTACGCAATGCAGGAACCTACCAAAACAGCCATGCCCATCAGTAAGCCTTGGATAGCTCAGGGTCAAGGGTTACCTTAAACTTCGGCGTCTGTAGACCCAAAATGGAGTTCGACTTTAGTCGGTCAAGTCCGATATTACGTCCTTACTGGCCAGAGGAGGGGAGAGATTCGTGGGGATTTCCGCACGCAAAATAAGGTACTGCTTCTTAAAACTCTCCGATTGCGGTGCAGGTGACTCACTAATGTCGCCGAAGGTAACTTAACGACCTCCGTCCTCCATGAGTGCAGGCCTGGAGATGGTAGGTCAAGCCACCTATTAGTCGGTGAGACCACAGTTTGGCTATTACGCTTCGTTTAATGCCAAGCATTATCCGCAACATTCCTTTGATCTAATTCAACTTGATGCCTCTACGTGTTCTTAAGAAGAGGTCTTGACAGACAGACAGACGGATAACGAAGAGATAAGGGTTTTTTTCCTAATCAGGCACAGAACCCCAAAAATTAATATATTCTATTTACTTTTGAGGAAAAAGAAGTAAAGAAGTAAAGGATATTACTCTATGAAAATTTAGACAAAGTCAATTTTAGTTACTGTTGCTATGACAACTATTATAGATGGCGATAAAAACGTTTGCAACATCTAATTTTCTTTTTATTACTAAATTGCCTGAATGAATCATATATTTTTAATTATGTTATATGCTATTCGAGGCGGAGACAAATCCAAAGAATCATAAATCATGAAAATCTGTTCAGCCGTTCTTGAGTTCTGGGAAAAGCACGTTTTAGCCCTTTTTAGGGCTTTAGGGTTCGAATTTTAAAAAATCCTTTCTTAGTACACCTCTACGCATCAAAACAAACACTCCCTACAAATTTCAAGTCTCTACGACCAGCGGTTTAGGCTGTGCGTTGTAATCAGTCAATCAGTCAATCAGTCAATCAGTCAATCAGCCTGTCAGGACTTTGAATTATATAGTATAAGATTGTAGGTAAAAGTCTTCATGTCCATCATTGTAAAGTTATTTGACTGATAATGCTGGTTCACTTATCAGTCAAAATGTCGTTACGTTACCATTCTTTTGAAGATAGGTAGCGCTTATCTCTGAATATTACGGTATTGACTATGCGTTTCAATAATAGGATCACGTTTGTGTGTGACAACTGGTAACTTTGCACCAAATATGACAATTCTTTATATATGAACTATTGTAGGTAAAAGTCTTCATGTCCATCATTGTAAAGTTATTTGACTGATAATGCTGGTTCACTTATCAGTCAAAATGTCGTTACGTTACCATTCTTTTGAAGATAGGTAGCGCTTATCTCTGAATATTACGGTATTGACTATGCGTTTCAATAATAGGATCACGTTTGTGTGTGACAACTGGTAACTTTGCACCAAATATGACAATTCTTTACTGTCAGCACAAAAATGTGCAAACAAGGAAAATTATTCCTATTTATCTCTCCTGTACAAACTGAACATTGTGTGCTGTGTATCATTACTATTATTAATCGATTGAATGACACCGAGTATATGGGCCCACCAGGGTAAGCGTAGCTAAAGTCAACCTCACCCGCAAGCCGCTACACGTGCTTATTGATGGACGAAACTCTGGCGTTCCAATTGAGGAGTTGGAGTGCTTTCCCTAGACTCCAAAGTGCAAGCTTCACACCAGATGTACCTACCTACCATAAAAAGTAAGAAGTTATAACATACCTACACTAAGAATGCCATAAAATTACTAGTAACAATTTAAATTACTGAAATTACCTTAGTGACTGGAAAATTACCGAGTTAAGTACAGACCGTGACGGGTCCACGTCAACAGTAACAATTAACTAAGAAAATGCAGAACTGCACATTTTCTTCGCGTTGAATAACTGCGCATGCACATGGAATGTTATCACATCTGTTCATGTTACCTTCCAGTACTCACTGTTAGATACGACAACTACATATTGCGTCTCGTTATTCTTGGAATCTATTCTTGAATAAAACTTTGTATTAGACAAGATTTTTTTAATTTATTTATGTACCTAAGTTGGTGATTATGATAGTGTAAATTGATTAATTAATATACAAACGGGAATTAACGCGATCATGGTGTAAATTGAAATGTGAAGACATAACAAGATGTGCTATACGGCAAACATTTGTGCTGCCCTCCGATTAAGAAGTTAATAATTAAGTATGTCGTTTGGAAATCCTTTACGGTTATTTTTTTAATAATCTTTTAAGTACAGAGTACAGACTACCTACCATGTTGGTAAGCTGTTTTCTTGGCCTAGGAACGCTTGTTATTCCACATCCCAGGAAAGTACTAATCAGTCCTATCCTAATGATGGCACATTCGCTGCGAGAAATCGTTACTATCAAACTGTACCTGCCGTGACATATACATCTAGATGCGTGTGTGTTTGAAAAACTCTAAAAACTGTGCAGCTTTTGTAACACGCGTAGGTTACTTCCTTGTTAAACTATAAAGATATCATTTTCGTCGTGACTATTCCATTGCTATTCTGTCAACTATTAAGAGAATTTACCTGCCGAAGTCAAAGATATAATGAGAATAATCAATTTGTCCCGAAAACCGGGTCGGTGATCTCGAATCTGATGCCGATCGTGTCTCTCATTATTCATTGTCACCACTAAAAGCTCGATTAAGACTCCATCATGGCCTTAACGGTATCTCAAGTCAACCAAGCACTGAACTCATACAAGAACGTAAACGCTAATAGGTAGTCCGTAATGACTTTTTGCAAATGGTCGTCTCTGTGGAAAGAGTTGATGAAATCTTCAAACACAAGGAAGTAGTTTCAAGTCATTTGAAGATAATGAGGTCATTGTGTCTCTCTTTATTTACTTTTAAACGATTTAGCATTATTTCTAAATAACTGTTTGTCTTTATGTAAGAACGAGCCTCTATTCAATTCGTGAACAGAAGGGCTGGTGTAACATTCAACTTGAATTCACTGTAAATTAGTCTATGTTATAGACTGAATTTTTATTGTTTGTGTTAATACAACCTAATTGGTGATACCTAGTTATAATTTTCTGATCTTGTCTGACACTTTTTGGTTGGGTAACTGTTCAGTTAGACACCTCAGTGAGTTAGTAAGAATAAACACCTGCATAAAGTGACACTTATTAAAATTATATTTTTTTAATAATTTGTACCTGAAAATATATTCATTCTATTTTTACCATACTTCATAGACACAAAGAACATTACCCATTAGTCATTGTAATAAATTGAAAATATTTCTTTTCAATGATTTCTCAAAGCAATCCAATCACGAAGTTGCCCGAACAGTGCAGTCATACATTTTGTTAGCATCGTGCTCGGCGTGAATTGGCCTTCTGTAAACCACTCAATAAGATTTAAAGTTGGATCTCAATAGATCAGATAGAGCCCATTGTGAGCCCGTTACAGCTATTTATAGAGTTCGATGACTCTACGGTCTCTCTAATGGTTATAAGTTATCCTTAAAACCTTTCAACGTGGTATCTAAAATGCACCTACGTCGAACATAAGAGTATGCTTAGGTACAGTTTTAAATGAATTCCTTTTCTAAGACTACGATGACCTGGTAGTCCGTATATTTATTTCTTTACTTGTTTGCCGCCATATTATTAAAAAAAGTTACAAAATTACATCAACAAACGACTTACACCGCCTTATTCTATTAGATTACATTTATCGGAACTATGATCGCCGAATCCATATTCCTCGTCTACAACCTCAAAAGCCAAGTCTGAACCTGTTAGATATTATTAAAGATTTGTATACAAAATAGAATACTAGCCGGTTCTTACCGTTACAGATCTATAATACTTACCTATTTATAATTTATGCATGACGTGTCCGATTCAATTTCCCATATTTCATTGTAAACGTCTGAACGATGATGGATCACTGTATAGTCGAGATGATGGAAATCTTATAAATAAAATTGAGTTACATTGTGTTGTTTGGCTGTCACAACTTTCACTTTCATGCGCCATAAGTGTTTGAGTGCAGTATAACACCTACGTTATCGGACTGCGTAGGCCGCTGGTCTTATTAGAACTGGATAAATTCTTGGAGGGACTAATCAGCACTGACCATACACAATTTGAAACGATGACTAAATAAAGTAGGTACCTTTTATGTAAAAAGGCACTGGCACTACACTCGGTAACAATTTAACTGACATTAGTCACGTTTTTTCCAATACCAATAGGTTGATTGGGTCCGGATTACCCTGTCTCTTTTGAAAATGCTGATAAAGCATCTTGTAATGCTGTGTAGCGTAGCGATAGCTCAGCTCATCACCCCACGACTCTATTATGCAACCCTTGTTGCATTTTATAAGCATAATTTCAGCTGTAATTTAAACCCAAACTGAGCTAGGCAATTTATGCCTAGCTCAGTTTGGGACTTAGCTAGCTAGTTAATACTTTACCAATGACAAAATAAATAATTCAATTAACTTGAAGCTGCAAATACTATTTAGTACGCAGAACTAAATTAGATTAAGTATGCAGTAAGATATCAATTGAAAACAGTGTTGACATATGTCTAATTAACAACATGTTTAGATTTATGCCGCTCTGTGGCCATCAAATCACTCCTTTTACAGAGCACTATTTAATTTTCAAAGTGTTCTAGTCGTTAACTCATAGAGATAAAGGCGATGATACTTGGTACCACCTATCTATCATTATGAGTAGGCTAGTGTAACTGTGATGTGGTCAGATCCATTTCAAGGTTCGTGGTTAGTACGACAAGGTTTACAATCGCTTTTGGAGCTTATAATTATATGTGAATTAAAGCCGATATTATAACATGGCATGACCTCTTAATTTATATTTTATTATAATAGGTAAGTATATTTAATATTAGGTATTATAATGATCATCATTACATCAAGTAGCGGCGGTGTATTAGCTAAGACACCTAACCTCTTCGTCGTTTTTCCTTTCAATCAAAAGTCGTTTGGCGCAAATATTAAAACTATGTAGGTATACGGTTTTACTTGTGTTCTTAAGAATAACGTTCTCGAAAATAAATATGTTTCGAAAATATAAACTTATTTAGGTAGTTTGACAATCCAAATATGTATTTACAAATGAATATAGGTACTTAGGCAAATAATGGGCAAATACAAAAAAGATTCATGAAATAATGACGTATCCAGTCCATAGTTCTCGTCCAGACGTCTTAACATCGGCATTCTGAGAGAAGATCTCAATCAAGTTAATTAATACCCCGATGTTAATTATGTTGTATCTCGTACATTATGTAGTAATGCAGGACTATGGTAACTCTAAGTAAGGAAACAACACGCCACTGTTCTTAGAAATTAGCAGAATCAATTTACTTCGAGCGCTTTTCAATTCGCAATGTTCTCGGAATTACGGAATCATTCGTTTTTTTTGGTTCTTGCAATGTAGAACGGACGAAACTTGGAGTTATGGTAATTTCAAACTTAGCAGTTGACTCATCAGTTTGTTAAACAATGTGGTCTGCGGAAACGATTCCTAAAACGTTTCAAAATATGATACGAAACGCGTTTATTCACAAAAGCACGATTTGTTTTCCGTTTCTAGACGTGCACTCCTTTTCATTGTGACCACTATTGCATCACTAGTCTTACTACTGCGAATGGCACGTAAATCGGCCGCACCGGGCATAGTTTATTTGATCGTGCAGGTTTAAAGTTCGACGGCCGCACAGGGTGGTCTACAATCTTGTACATTCTGATAAAACTGAACATTAACAATAAACAAATGCGTAAACTGAATCTTCTGTCTGAACAGTTTCACAGACGTTCGGCATATCCGGTAAAAAGACGAATATTTGTTACATAAGGGAATTTTTTTTTTGAGTTTAATAAATAGGTTGTAGTACCTACCTATGTTGTATTTTTTGGATACGAGTTTAAAAGAGGCTGGTAATGCTGATGTGTATGACATATTGTAATCTAATATCATGGATACATTTTCCAATATAATGAAACATTTAGATCGTTCTTACTTTATTACAACCCATATATATTTTAATGAGTGTTGCCAGTTTCGTGTATCACAATACGATAAGAATTAGGTTACAATCATTTGTTAGTGCAGCGTAATGAGACACTTGTATTGCAAGACGTGTCATTAGTCATCAGAGTCGTCGGATATGCTTATGAATGATCGTGTCATCGGTATTACGATCGATGTCTGTATTCTGTGATGCTCTCGATTTCTTTGCCTATTAAGTTGTTTGATAAAAATAAATGAGTTCTAACAATGTTTGACAATAAATATCGATTTTATGGTACGTTTTACATAGGAATGGAGATGATTAAACAAAAATTATTCTTACAGATCTCTAAATTGTTACAAAAAGTTACTGTTAAACCCTATTCGACTAATCTAGGATAAATTAGAGAAAATTTACAAAATTTTAGCCATAACTAGCTACACTATAATGACGAGTGAAATTCCTTCAATACTTGTATATTTCTTTGCCAAGGTCTGTACTTGACCGCTAATATTTCTTTTTTGTATATTTAGTATCACACTTGTGTGAATTGGTGTTAATAGAATAACAGTTTTATTTGCGTTACGCACAATTTTTCGTTCACGGCTAATTTGCAATTGTAAATATTTGTCTGTGGAATCCGTAGGTGTACTTACTACGCCTCGTATTTTAGTAGCATTTCTAAAGAATTCTTAAATAAGCGGTTACCTCACAACATATGGAATTATTTAACTGTTCGAAATGCCTCTGTAGAAAGATAAACAGAAACAAGTGATGGTGTGCAGATTCTTCGTAACTAATTTTCGGAAATTTTAATACAAATTCAGTTTTTTTCAAAGCAAAACATTTTTGATTATGTGGTTCTCTTTTCTGGAAACGAATCTTATAACCTATGTTTAAAAATAAATCAGTTTCCAGAAAAAACTATAAGTATACATTACCTATGCGATGAATACAAAAAGCCTACACTAAGTACAATATTTTTATTTCTAACACTGTCAGTAAAATCTCTCATGCAATTTATTGGACTTTCAAAAGGGTGGACGCACCTGGTAGGTCCTGATACTACGAGTATGTAGGTAGGTGCTACAGGAATCAATAGATCTAATCAGGCAGGCCGATTTTTTTCTTATCACCTAAATAATTGCAAAAGATATTTTTGACTTCGGTTTAATAAATCTAGTTTTTTTTCTAGAATTTGGTGTAACATTCTTCGATACTAACAATGTTTAACCAACATAATGATAGTAAGGAATGTAAGAATCTGTTCTTTGAGATTTAGAATTGAACACCATACTACCATGCTGTTCATAATGGAAAAATAAATCGTTCCGCATTGCCGATACTTGTTGAGTAATTTATAGTTTTGTAACGAAAACAATGTTGTTTCTTTTTTGAAAGTGAACATGGGAAAGGAACACTGCTTATTTCATGTGAGCTATGTTCGAACCCTTAATCTATATTATTGTAGAACTTTTTGATAAAATAATAGAAATTTACTTAATGAAAATAGACTTCTTGTAGTTTCAGGCCTGAAGCGATTAAGTAACGAATTCATCACTATTTTGCTCTTTTCAAGTATTTGCGCATATCTATACATATATGCTTATTACGTTTATACCTATGCGTATTATGCACATCTAGTGAAACAACGCGATACCTCACAACTTGAAAGGCCAACCCACGTGGTATTGAGTGCACAGAGTGCACAGTCAGTAACCACGTGGTTTGATATACCCATTCATTTATTTATAGATACATCATGTCAGTAAAAGTATCTCATAATAAGAATGCTGAAATTAAACGACTGATAACTTATTTGTTTCCTATGTAGGTATATGTACATATATTCCAATTACAGCTAACCCATAATATTTTCAAATTCATAATATCTAATGCATAATGCATGTATTCTTATAATACGCCGAAAAGACAATACAACACGCCTTAAAAACCACTTCCTTAATTGAACTCACATGAAATAAGTTTAAATCAATAAGGCAATTCTCAACTTTTGTAGCTAAATTCTTTATAGGATGAAAGATAAAATACATAAGTCACGCCTACAGCTACACGAGGGTGTAACTGTCACCGTAGTCACCTCTCCGTACATGGAGAGAAAAGGACGTTAACACACCTACTGACCGACGAGCGCTGACCTTTACATACTAGTGTTCTGTGTAGTAAATCTGTTTACGAATCGGAAACAGCAACTTTCTATAGCTACACAATCTTTGTCAACTGATTTTTACCAAAAAAGGGCAATATCTACCAGTTCAAAGTTGAATTTCAATCCATTTTTTTTTCAACTTAGCGTTAATCCCAGTCGCATCCAAAGCTTTCACCTCGGAGTCCGCTTTACCAGTCTTAACTGCGGATTTGGCTGGACCCTGTTATTTTCCGTGAAGCGACTGCCATCTAACCTTCACAACCCAATGGTAACATTAGGCGACATCGAAGTAATGTAGCTAGACCATTGTTTTTGGGACTTTTTTGGGCTCCAATTACCCGTAGCGACTGCCATAGGTGTTCATAATATGGCAACCGGGACCGACGGCTTAACGTGCTCTCCGAGGCACGACCAGACCAATGCAAATATACATGTTCATGCATACAAAAATTTACACTAAGCGGGGATTGAACCCGCGCCTTTATCTCTCGTGTACTGTCAGTTGCATCCGAGGCTTTCACCTCAGACCCATACTTCTTCTTTTTTTGATTTGACAATATACGGCTTTTAAGGAGCGACTGCCATCTGACCTCCTAGCCCTGCAGGAAAGCCTGCACCAAAGCCTCGTCTATCAATCACCATATGTTACTGGCTTGCAAAGTGACGTGGGCTTGGCCTCGAGGGTCTTGGAAAGAAAAAACACTTGCCTAGTCTAAATCCTACTGAAAAGGTGTATGATCTATATACCTACTGGACCTTTATTAACCTATTTTTCTAAAGATCCAACGATGGGATCCATTTATCCTCTTATTCTATTCTTTAGTTTCTATTCTAGTCTATTCAACTTTTTTTATTCTTTGGAATATAAATATTGCACAGAAAGTTGACTAGTGTTAATAAATTAGCAAAATTCAAAGGTGCAAACTTAAACATAATGATGAAATATTGTAAAATAAACACTATCTAATACATAAGTGTTAAATTTCGAAATAGATTTCTGTCATAGAGTGTTTCTACTAGTTTACCGCGTTCATTATCTGAAGGGAAGGTTTATTTCCAGTAACTTGTAATGTCACGTTTCCTTACCTTTTATTGCACTACAAGTACCATTTTTTATCGAACTGTTTACAGTAAACATGTATGATGAACATTAAAAACACATAACTGTCACGATAAAGGTACTTTTATGTACAGTGTGTATATTTATATGTACATGTGTATGGAAATGTCCAGTTTTATTGTTACTGTGAATATATTGTACCTTTCGTGACTATGAAGAATTAAAATTGAAAAAATATATCCATTGAATGTCTTTACTTGTAAATTTTTTAAGTAAATATCTATATACCTAGTCATTGTAATGAGGATCAGTCACTTTTTTAGCTGAGTATGCAGTTTTATAGACCTAAAAAAAACAATAAATTCTGTAAAAAAATTATTTGAATCGGATCAAAAATGACGAAGTTATAGCCATTTTAGTGCGGTAATCTCAAAAACGCTCGCCACCGCGTAGAAATACCCTGTGACGTCATAGCTCACCTCGTCGCGCGTCGCCACTGCGCCGCGCCGCGCCGCTATGGAGAATATAGGGCTATTCGGATAAAACATTTGATGATTTTTTTTTAAATTATAGAATGAAGTATTTTTTCTTTTTTTTATACTACGTAGGTGGCAGACAAGCACACGGCCCACCTGATGGGAAGCTGTCATCGTGGCCTATATGGACGTGTGCAACACCAGAGTGTCACACGGGGTGTCACCAGGGGTTCTGCCGGAAGGGGGGGGGGCGGACTAGGAAGGGGTGGAGAGGCTAGGAAGAGGGGGGGGGAGGAGGGGTACAGTGAGCTCTGGCTAACGATAAAGATAAAGATAAAGATAAAGATAAAGATAAAGATAAAGATAAAGATAAAGATAAAGATAAAGATAAAGATAAAGATAAAGATAAAGATAAAGATAAAGATAAAGATAAAGATAAAGATAAAGATAAAGATAAAGATAAAGATAAAGATAAAGATAAAGATAAAGATAAAGATAAAGATAAAGATAAAGATAAAGATAAAGATAAAGATAAAGATACAGATAGGAGGAGGACCACCACAGGAGGTGGTTATGTCACACTCGAACCGACGAAAACCGCACTTGCTCGCGTAAGGTTACCCAATAAAGAATTTCGCTTGCACACCGCTGACCTTGGGCCATATACGATTTTGAAATAGCCTCATCGACCCCTCCCCCCCCCTTTCCAGGAGCAAGAAGAGGACACCGTGGCTCGCAAACCCGAGGGGTCATCTTGAAGCCGGAGATGGTACGGGTCAGCCGGGGTCCGAGGGAATTACCTTTTGGGCAACCTTATACCTCGGCGCTAGAAAACCCGAGACGGCGTGCGGTTTTAATCAGTTCGATTCAAACATAAAACGTCCCGGTTGGAGGTGTTTTTATTTTTGTCAGTCCGCCGAATTGACTGCACCCCGCCTGATGGTAAGCCGAGGTGCAGTCCTAAAAGTAATGGACATCATTACATCAAAACTTGAACACTTTCCCAAATATCTAACTATAACTGGATGTCTAGGTATACAATCACTCTACCCTTATTTGCCCCCTTAGGGGTGGATTTTTGAAAACCGCGATTCACGGGGTACGTTTATTTTTACCAGAAGCAACTGTATCAAATTTCGTGCTTCTTACTTTCAAAATAACGGACTTTCCATGCAACCAGCCATCGCCTATTTTACGCCTTTAGTAGTGAAATTTTGAAAACACTGATATACTTTATTTCTAATCAGAAGTAGGTATATGAATTTGAATGCGTCTAACATTGAAAATGAAGAACTTTCATACAAATGTTTATGCCTTATTTTGCCACCTTAGGAGTAAAAATTCTAAAAATCCGTTCTTAGTGGATTCCTACAACATAAAAAGCATCTACTGTCAAAATTTCAAGTTTGTAGGTCCAGCGGTTTAGGCTCTTCGTTGATGTACGGTCTGTTTATCAAAGGGCATCGCACACGATGTGAGCGATGACGTCATCGACAAAAATCCAGCGAGAGTGTGCGTTTTAAAATAGCTGTTTTTAAATCTTCGATAACTTCGTCATTTCTTGTCGGATTTTAATCATTTAAAAAACAAAATGCTTAGAAATGTGTAGCGCATACGTTTCATTAATTAAAAATTAAAAGTTCTGTTATGTGACTGATCCTCATTTTACGTAAGATAAAGTGATGTGCCCATCTACTGAGTAATATTACAACGACAAAAAATTGTAAAGAAACCATAAATATAAATGCTTTGCTTCTTATTTGTCAAATTATTGAATGACATTCGATATTTAAATTAAGACTGACACTTATTACCAAATTAGCTCAAATAGGGTAAACCGTATAGCTATTGACCGCTTAAGCACTGCAGTTACTCAAGCATTAATAGAAGACAAAGTATTATAGCTATCAACTATTTTATACTATTTTCTTAAAGGTTAATAAATTATCTTATAGGCTGTAAACAGTTTTTGGTGAAATAAACACATTCCAACGTATAAAGTGATGAAATAAAAACACTACCGAAAAGTAACCAAAAAGTACAGCGATTGACCACGACATAGCGATTGCCCACGTCACAGTACAGCGATTGGCCATTACCTAGAAGTGATAAATTTGATATAATATTATCTTCTTCATCGTAACTTTGATTCCCAATTGCATCCTACGCCTTCATTTCGGAGCCCGAAGTCCGTTTTACGCCCTCCACGCGGTGCACCATGGGCAATGAAGGCGGCAGTGCATCCTATTCACCAGGGCAGGTGTTGATGCCACGGCAAAAGTCAACCGAGGTGGGAGTGGCTCTGCCTCTCACTCGCCACGGGAGACGCTGCTGCCTGCGGCTATTCCGGCCGGGGTGGGAGTGGCCCTCTAGAGGGCTGCTCTGACTAGCAGATGGCACAGTGGGGAGCGGGTGAGGGGCGAGCTGATTGTCTGCACGCCGACGGTTGGGTGACAGGACGGCCGCCTTTCACCCTACACCCCACCGTCGGCGAAGTGGCACGATGCTCGCCCCGCCCCCCTTTCGGGGGGTCGAGGGGGCCATCTTAAGACCGTAGATAGCCCGGGGTCAGCTGGGGTGCGAGGGATATGCCCATTGGGTAACCTTACACCCCGGTAACTAAGGCCCGAGACGGCGTGCGGTTTTAGTCGGTTCGATTATGACATTACCACGCCCGATACCCGACCGGGGTGGTATTGGTAAGGATTTATGCACGAAAAAATGAAGAGGGGTCAACCGGCAGTTGCTTCCGTAAAAGTCAAGATAGTCCATAAGCATTTCGAATATAACTTATTAGTCAGTACGCTTTGACTTATATTGATAATGGAAATTATGACCCGGGCAATCACTGTACAATTGGCTATGTCAATTACTAAATAATGGCGGTTAATTACTAAAACAGATCAAATTTTGGTTCAGTGATTAACCAAGCCTAAAATAACTGCTTAGAGTTCAAAATTTAATCCTAATGTGCTTTTTTAGTGAGCAAAACACTTTAAATTATATTATATTCATGCAACAACACTTGAAGATGAGATAAAAAACACTCAAAATTAACTTTAAACAAAGCAAGTCCTTAAGAAAATTGCTAAGAAAGATAGCTATTTGAGTAACACCTTCACCCGTCGTGACAAAATCCCCTATTACTGCTTTTTTTAAAGTAGGTAGCCATTTGTTAATTTTAAATCGACTACAAATTAATCACAGTAGCATCTAGCGAAATATCATCAAGCTAGAATAATTCAAACTTATAATTTGAAACTGTTTTTCTTAAAGTGGTTAATCGCTGGTCGTGGGCAATCACTCCCCCATTTACCCTATGAAATTGTTTGGTTTTTACTACCTACTCTGTCTACGTCATTTAGAATTTTATTGACTGTCAAACTGAAGTTAATGCGGCTCATTTGGCTCAATTTGGTACTCGTATAAATTTCTTTCGTTTATATTTTTTTTAATTCGTGTTCGTATTGGAAGACATGTATACCTAGATTCTAGCTAATAATTTCATTTTTTTTTTGATCTTATTATCCGTATCTATACAATTTGGCTTGAGATGCCGGCCTAATTGAGGCGGGCTGAATTAAAATAGGTACGTAGGAAAACTTAATAAGCAGCAATTTAGTAGTAACTATGATAAATTACATAAGTAATAAGTACACGCTGCAGTTACAAAATAATTTCTAGCACTGAGAAGTGAATGTAAGTAGCTCCATGTAAAAATAAATTTGAACTGACAGCTAAACTAGTTTAGAAGTGATACGATCATACAGCGATTGTAATGTAAGGTCAATAGTCAATCTATTTTATTATTTTTCACTAGCTTGTTATTATGACCCTTATAACATTAAAATACTGAGGGTCCTGCAAACTGTAATATACATTAGAGAACCGTGTTTTGGTCCTTCGAGCCGGTAGTAGCACGCGGGTTTAAATAAACTAGAATACTTACATGACTCACATTTCCCTAAAAAGAAACAAGAAAAAAATATATTTTATACTTTTTTATTTTATGTAGGTTGACTGTTTACATTACGCTTTTCTTTGTTTTAGCAGATTTTAAATGATTGAGTCGATAATAGCGACAGTAACAAATTTTAAGTTCCAACAACACCAAGCTGGTTTCACAACAATGCACTTAATGCCAATAAGAATTAAAAGACCTTATCAATATTTGTGAAATGGAATGGAAATGGCAGATAATAAAATAAACATTTTAACAGAAAAAAATGTTACGCTTTATAACCAACTGGGGAATTCGGGACACGGATCTAAGGTCAACAAACCTAACAAGTGTCTCATTGGACTCCACTGCAAGGGTTTCATATTGATGACATATTATTATGATGACAACGCAGACATGACTGAAAAGCAACCCGGCCTCGAACGCACCAGCTTACTCCAACATGTGCAAATGATGTGCGCTTAAGGGACTTTGCACATCACGTTTTTTTATCGTGTTAATGACACGCGTAGCACGCAATCACTACACTCAGTAAACGCGGGTTTCATGGTATTAACAGAATGGGTCAAGCCGGGGTGCGAGGGTCAAGCCGGGGTGCGAGCGAAATGCTCTTTGGGCCACCTTACACCCTGACGTAAAAAGACCCTAGCCGGCGTGCGGTTTTAGTCCGTAAGAGTCCGACATAACCTGCCCCGCTGGCCGCGGGGTGGGTATCCATGAGGATTTCCGCATGGAAAAAAGGGTATTAACAGAATCCGAATTATTTTAAAGGCGAGTAGGTTAGGAGTATGTTGAATCAACGTTTACTTTACAAATTTTAAGTAAACCCCCAAGTTACTGCTTAGATTTCAATCGTAGCTTATATTATCCATTTAAACAACGATAATAATAACAACAATAGTACAAAAATCTTCCTTTAAAAGTAACGTCTACCTACACAAATTATTACGTGGTTTTGTTGATATGCACTATCTGATATCTGAGCTATGGAGTGCCTAATTTAGAATACTAAAGCAAGTACCTATATCGAAAAGGTGGCATTGCACGGTACTCTGGTAGTATAAATCCTATTTGTGAATGTCGGTAAAGTTCATTTTGACATTTACACTGCTACTTGAAGTGTATCGTTACGATATACGAAGTTACGACATGCCACAGTCAAATGTCAACACAAATTAAGCGATTATTTTATTAGCTTAACCAAATAACATGGCTCACATTAAATCCTTGCGGATCATTGAACTCAACTCGAATATTAATTAAGGTAACCGTTAAAATTAAAACTTGAATATACAATTCAACATGTTATACATACACAAGGTATACCAATTTGAAATTTACCCTACTAAGTTAGATATGAAACCAATAATTAGCGCATGATCCTGCGAATTCTTGGGAATTCACGCGTTTACCGTCGCCGGCTTCTCATTTTTGTCTAATTACCTAATTCGCACGTTACGTAGCTAGAATAAAGTTCAAAATACTGTAAACAATTTTGTTTTAAACAATCGCTTCGCTTAGCTTCCCTTCTGTGGCAATGTAAATTAAGGCTGAACCTTTCATTAACCTTACCCTTAGCGGTCAAGACTTGTACGTGGGCAGAAAAACGGTTTTATATGAAAATTATAATATGACACCTGTTTTCGCAACATCCTTTTTATTCAAGGATACTTTAAAAGTACTACTTATATGTAATTTTGTTAATACAATATACAGATTTTCGATTACGTTAACACTTCATTTTATCGATTATAAATTATGGATCGATTACAATCGCAAAATGTTCGTGTCGTGATAGGCCATAAGGGTAAAGTTTTGACTACCGTTTACATCATTTATTCATGTTTTGTGGCTCAAGGATTTATGTAATCGATAATTTCGAAAATAAGTGTTTACTTTTGAAATTTCTTGTGTATCTTCATTGAATCAAATGATAGTCGCGTTTACTAAATCATATTTTAAGTTTATTGTAGGTAGATTTTTTCACAAACATAAAATGGTGCTAAAATGTTTACACTCTAAGCTAACAGTGGGCTTCAATGCCTTAATAAGAGGCGCGGTGCTCGCTCCCCCCCCCCCCCTGTTTCGGGAGATCGAAAGGGCTATTTTGAAACCATTTTCGAGGAGTGGAATCCGTGGAATTTTCCGCATGATAAAAAAAAGGTACCTAAGTAACTAAACCTCTAAAATATAAATAATACTATTTTCAAAACGGCATCAAAATAAGTTCAACTAAACGCAAAATATTCGCGGAAATATACAGGTAAAACAGTGACCTCCTTTTTAATTCGGTTTAAAAGAGACACTGATTGTAGGAAATCGACTAGTTCTATCCTAAAAATCTTATCTATAAAGTAAAGTTGTTTTCATAATGCGGGTAGGTACCAGCACAATCTTTCATTGTACCTACTATATTTTTACTATAACTACGTCTTCACTGACCCAGTAAGATAATATCGTCTCGCGTATTACAGTTTATCTTCCTTGCCTGTCATTTTGTCGCTTTATTGTGCAGACGTTAAATAACTACACACTATTTGGCAACATTTGCACGTTATCTAATTGTTTTATATCTTATTTTCATTGTATATCTACATTTTTACATAGAGGCAGAGGTAGACCTAAAAAGACCTTCTCCTCAGTCACTCCGTATGGAAAGGAAGTGAGTGACTGAGCAGTTGAAATCTGACAGGAATGTATGGAGGAAAATGACATGATGTTCCGACCCCAAGTAATTGGGACAAGAGCAGGATGACGATGATGATGACATTTTTATATTATCCATCTTTATTACATACCGTATCAAACGCCTGTCAGTCTGCCTGCAACGTCTCCATCAGGCAGAACGTGTGTGTTTATTAGCCACTTTAGTAGTATGAAATATTTACTTTGCCAGAGAAATGTCGTATTGAGTCGCAAATCGTTTTGATTCGTTGAAAGATAAACTCGATGTAAAAAAATACACTATTTCACATACCTATGCTATGTAAATGTGGAGGATTGACATGCATTTTCATAAGATTACAGAAAACATTCATTTTGAATTCAAAGACCTTCGTTAATGATTGTACTAGTGAACGGCTAAAAGAGCATTTCTATAGACCATTTTCAAGATCATTTAATAAGTTAATAATAAACTGCATAATGTTGTTGCATTGATAGCTAGTATTGATCGCCATTGGTTGTGAAATCTCCGCGGTTACGACATACTTGCCTGCTATGGATTTCGCAGGGACAACCTGTCTTCGTACAATCCAAAATAGGTTTATTAATCCTCGCAATTAAAGAAAAACCACTAATTGGCAGTACTAACCATAACTACGAGTACCATATAGGTACTAGTTTTATAATTAAGGTTCTTATTGCGAAAAAAGTCACTGCGATTACGAGTCTATTGTAAACTGGTTGTGGTCGCGACTTCGCCCGCGTTTACTGAGATTTTTAAGGTTTCTTTTTTTTTGCACTGAATCCCTTTTCCAAATTTAAAGCTACGTATGTTACGCCTCGTAATATCACCTATTTACGAATGAAAGTCTCGTCCAAATCGGCCCAGCCGTTCCATAGATTACCTCTCGAACAGACAGAAAGACAGACCAAAATTTTTAAAAAAGCTTCAAAATCATGTTATAAACAGACACCTCAATTTTATTTATTTGTGTAGATATTATCTAGTCTTACATCTGTTACAAGAGCGTATAATATTCGTAAAGTGGGAAGATTCGCCATCTTACCGCATCTCAAATCGCTCTGTCCCAGATCTAATCTCACACACCGCAGTTTTTGTGGTTTTGAAAGTAAAAAGACTCAGAGCTCCTCCAATTTAAAAACTAAGCATTGAAGACATGTCTTTGTGTCACATCGAGGACAGAACTCAGAGTTATCATGCCAGTATAATAAATAATGATAAGATATTACATTGAATATATTTGTATTGCTTTCTCAATTTAATTTTTAATTTGCTTCGTTTCAGGTAAGCGCTTTGACTTTACTTCAAGCGGTGGTTTGTAAGTACAACTTAATGTTAAGTTATTGCAGTCTTAAAATGTTTAAAACATAGGAATATCAACACAACAATCTAGTCACAGTTAACTTACTCATAAATAGCGTAAAGGAGGTTATAATAACACGGCAGATTCCTTTAGTGTACCTTCGTGAATAAAATATATGGCTCTACAAAAGTTATTAATAAATAATTCACTCACATATTTAAGAAGATAAAATAAGTTTTTAACTGTAAAAAAAAACTAATTTCCAAAACTGAAATTTCGTGCTAGTGATTTATGAGCTCAGATTAAAATCTTAATGTAGGTAGGTAGGTACTACTTATATTCACTAATATGATTTACTGAAGACTGAATATTTTTTTGCGAAAAAAATAATAGTCTTCTTTTAGCAAATGCAAGATACTTACGAGAGTACAGTAAACTGCAAGAAACGGCAAAGTCTTAACATTTCCACATTGACGTCATGTTGACGTCTTAATAATTTCGACGGAATACGACTTACCATGCCATAATACCCCTTTTAACCTACGTAATACACAACACTGCTTATATTTCTAATACTAATTAAATTAAATTTTGAAGTATTAAATATGCTAACTTGCCGTATTAAAAAGAAAACGGCATATAAGGCCTTTGCAAATTTTCCTTGTAAATTCAAAGGCAAAAGACAACGATAACAACAAAATAAAGTTCGAAATGATAACTTTCTGATTTCCCAGATTTCCGAGATTTATTTATATTATGAGATCTATATATTATTTTATGATCTTGTGTCATTGATGTTCGTGAATCACGAAACTACCCTAGTAGAAATATTCCTCTCGTCACACTATTAACTTCTAACTCGTGCACGAGACGAAGTTGGTCGGGTACGCGAGCGGGAAACGCGTCTATTTTGAATTGTTTACTGCCGTTGCCATTCATGGCTAATAAAGACGTGCGCCAGCGCACCCATTGTGACCGCAGCATGCCCGCCAGTTTGAGGGAGGAATGCCCTCTAAGCCCTCTTAAACTGTGTTAGTGTTAAGTAAGAACTTATGAGAGGTAATATTTTATAGGATGTGAAGATGTTCATCAGTTAGCTGTAATTTAATATAATGTACAGTCAAGTACGACATCTAAGGGATGGATCAATGGAATCATCTTGATCAGGACCTAACTTAAACGGGAAGCCAAACGTATATTATTATTCAGCAAACGTTGAAGAAATGTAGATTTTGTATGAAGATGCATTTCTATAGATACAACTTATATTATGCCTAGCCAAATGGGCAAAGTAAAAAATATTAGATACTTATTTAATTGAATAATTCATCACAACCCCTGAATTCAGTATCCATCCATCCATCCCTCAAGGTTTATTTGTAATATCAGAAAAGAAAATCATTATTACCCAAATAAATTCAAAGAAATCGCTGATTATGTTCTGATAGATAAATATTTCAGTTCATAAGTTATGTGTCTGGACGTAATCTAAAATCTCATTATGATTTAATGTTGTTTATTATATTCCGAGTTTATGAATCAAATAATATTAACATAAATTTGATAACTAGAACGATAACAGCTGTATTTTAACTAAATTGTTTTGGAAGATGTGTGTATAATAAACGAAATATATTGTTGTGAATTGAACATTTTTATTGCTTAACGAAATATTTGCTGTAGTGTAGGTGGTAGAATCAAGTTAACCTTAGCACGAATAGGTAAGATGCTCGGTCAGTTAAGTAGCTCTATGCTGCGTTTCGTAGGGTTTGTGAGGTGAGTGAGCCGGAGGCGATCTTAACTCTTTCGCAAGTGAACAACTTCGATAAGTGCTTGTTTGGTACCCTTGCAGTATAAAATAAAAGCCTAAAAGGTGTATTTACAGGCAGGTGGTTATTGTTTTACTAAAGAAGTACAAAAAGCTTATTCCGATACCGGGAATCGAACCCGAGCCTCCTGGGTGAGAGCCAGGTATCCTAGCCACTAGACCATATCGGATGATGGAAATCTTCTTAATTATTATGTTTGCTTACAATTTAACACACCATTATTGGAATTTTATTAGAAACGTGTCTAATCAGTCTTAACGTAATAATAATTTGGTAGGTTTCAATTGGTAGACGTGTAAGAAAAAACTAACGCAGATTGAGAGAGAATTTATTAAATAGAATTAAGTTTAGAACCTAGAAATCCGTGCCTGCCAAATCAAAATCTAACATTGACGAATCTTTGACGATCGACCTAAGAACAAGAAATTGTCATGAAAAGCGTGAGAATGAGAGCGTCTCTCTTACAATTTGAAATTAAAAACAGAACTGATCATTATGTACCAGATTGAATTAAGATATTTTCCCATGAACGTACTTATGATGGGTAAAACCTTAGAACCTAAATTTCCTTTTCCGGTGCATTTAATTTCATGCAACTACTAATAACGAATTATGTAAGCGATTGCCGTCTGAGCTGAAGGCTGGTAGTCGAAAACATAACCTATAGGAACCTAGTAAATGCAACTGAACTTGACTTGCCAAGGGATCCACGCCTACGTTTGAGGACTCATTCCTGGCATCGAATTAAAAATAAACAAAGCGAGCTTCCACTGTTACGTGTTCCTCGTATGATTCAACATTCTAAACGCTTTTGAGGATATTTCTATCACCGTCAGTTTTCGCCACCGCATCTACCGGAAAATGTATTTCTAGTACATTCTGTACCTGTCTACACTTTACCTTTTTTTAAGGATACCATACGAAGAATTAAGAATGATTGATTTATTGAGTCACGTCTTACAGAGCGCTTTACTCATTTTCCTACTGATTTAAAAATTTACTCCGTATACTGCGCTTTTTAAATATATCTCCAAGGAAATCTTTTATTTTAGGGTCCGTAAAGATCAGTCACAAATTATTTACTGACTGCCGATCATTGATTTTTTTCTTGTTGCTACGATGAACTGCGCTTTTACAATCTCATCTTATACCGATTATTGAATATGCAGATACTATTTGAATCTTACTGAAGCACAATGTAATAAGCTTGAACAACTTCAAAACTCAAGATTTATATTTGGCTCGCGATCACGTTTCAGACTTCCGTAAAAAGCTCAAGTGGTTACCAATCCTCATTCGCCGGTATACTCATACTTACTCTTATTTTTCTGTATAACATTCTGTTGAATCACTTGACTCCTTGTTATTTTAAACGCTTTATATTCTTAACTGCCATACCTATATAAAAAGGCTTAACATCGTTAGAATTCTTGAGACTGCAAATGCTAATTCCAGAAATTGTGAACAATATAAGTTTTCAACCGGGATTGGCGCATGCATAATAAATAATTATCTACCTTGTCTACGTGATCATCCTATGAATCTGACCCACTGAAAGTGTAAGCGATGGTCTTTGACTGAGTTTTTCTGTAAGCTTATGTTATGTTAGGGCTTTCACTCGTAAATTGTAAATTTTTTTTTATATTCATGCCTTACCATTCGTCCCAAAACGGCGGTTCTAACCTTGACGGCCTAGACTAGACAGATGCCATTTCACGCCCCGCTTAAAGAACCCGCTTTAAACGAATATTCTCAAAGATTTATTAGGTTTAAGTACATTAAATTTGTTTATTGCACCTGCCTACCTAGCATGGTCAGGTACAACCTACCTATAGCTAAACATAATGTAAGTCTATGAATATATAATAAGTCATAATAAGCACAAGAAAGGGCATGGTAAGTAATGGACGACCTGTTTGCATGGCTAGCGTGCAACGTCAGGGGTCGCGAGTTCGATGCCCGCTAAGTGTAAATATTTGTATGCATGAATATTTGATTAGCTCTAGTCGGACTGTTTCAATGTTAGTATAATGTGTAAAAAAGTAATTTAAATATGTTTTTACGTGTTTGGGTCCGCAATATTATTACTTAACATGTTATTATCATTACACGATCACACTTTCATCGAATATCAGAAGTTTCTAAGGCTAATATACCTAATTGTTAGACTTACCCTTGAAGTACCTACTTGATTACTTAGTTTTGACATGCAGCATAATTCGAAGATTTCGAAATCAACACCGAACCCGACAGATGCCTGTCGGAGACCCAGATCATCCACCTTCCTACATTATATATCTGTCAATACAAATTGCAAACGGAAACTTAATCATTTTGCTTCACACTTCAAACAATATCACGTTACTTGAACTTAATTCCGAATGAAAGGGCCCTTTTATTTAATCAGACGCATCCTCATCTAAATACTGCTGCCACAATTGGAATGACCTAAATATCGCTCCCTAAATGGTTCGGTTTATAGAAATGGTACAATTTTGCGCTTGCGCATGAGATCATAGAGGAAGCGCGCACGCGCTCAATTGTCAGTTGTCACCGGTAAATGTATCCGTTGACCACTTGCACTTCAAGAGATTATTTATTGCTTTACTATGGCAGTAGTTACAGGATTTAAATGGTATTTTGAATTTGACATCATAATAACGTTTGACCACTAAGTATCTCACTCATTGGCAAGTGATGATGTGGTCGATAATCGACTAGAAGCGACCTTATACACTCTAGACTCGCAGGTTATAGCTTGCACACATAGAAACACACATTCAAATATTTGTTAAATTTTGCCTCAAAAGGGATAAACAATATGAGTAAACCCAATCATATTAATTTTTTTTTCGATTGCTTTACTAATGTTAATAAACATAAATATTCCTAGGTAGCTCTCAAAGTAGGTCTATAAAACTATAATATTGTTGTAACTCTTAAGATATACTTCGATTTTCCACCAGGATTCGTTGGCAATTTGCCCTTGTCCATCGGCAGTTATGTCTGAAGTAATTTGACGGTCCGCTTGAGACCTAAGCTTTTAAGATTCCATATTTTATTATTAATTTGATGACTAGTGTTCAGTGTTGAAGTATAAATATACCATTGTTAGATTCGGGTTACATTGCTTCATGCTGTAATTAAAAAAAGCTAGCAATCATTCGTCTATACAAATTTCTTTGTGTTCAGTAAGCCCTATTTATATTAAAATATTATTATGCATGAAACTATCTGTGCTAGCTATTCAATAAATCAAGACTGAACCGTTTCATAATCATTGCTATGTTCTATCATGTCATAATACAGGATACGCTTTCATAGCTTTGATCAATGGTTATTAGATGCTTACATAAATCATGTTTGCTTGCATGTTAAAAAGATTAACTTCTGCCCGCGACTTTGCTCTAAGTGAATATATATACATTATTTAGTTTTTTAACTTTGATCACAAACGATAGCGATTCCTTCTATATTATATGTACACCCAAACAGCTTCAAACTCAGTCCTTTACATACGTCAGTACCGCACATTTTTGAATGGGGGGTCTGCGAGGTATAGGTAAGCCTCGGATACAACCGTGGTACAACGCTAAGATTGCGATGATGATGACGTCTTGTCTACTAATGGCGTAAATTTACCTGCCGCTGGAGACATGAATTTGGGACTGTACCCAAGTCTATACATAATTATTGCTACGATACGTATAACGGACAGCAATGCAAAGTTCAACAGTAATGATTACTGGCCAAATGATCTGAATAATATTCTATGCACCTGTAATTTTCATATAACATTAGCTTTATTTTGAAATGCACTTTGTGACGAGTCTTTTTAATTATGAAAAATGTGGCGCTGTGAATGACTTGACATGATGAAAGACGTTAGTTGCCACGAAGTATAATGTGAAAATTGAATTCTTTAAAATTTATTGTCGCAATATCAAACGTGGTTTAAAATGAAACTAGTATTGACTGTTTGAGATGTTTAAGAAGTTTTTCGTATTGTTTTTTAAGGAAAATGTCTAATATGGTCCATGCATTGCTTGGCAGCCCATATCTAATCGTATGATGATTGAAGTTTTTATCTCGTCCTTTGCAGTTTTTATAGACTGTTCGAGGCCGTTGCGCCTCCAGGCTGCCTTCCGTATTCTGATGACGTATTGGGAGCAGTCAGATACTTTTGTATTTTAACGTGAATGTTTTACGTCATTCTGATTCTTATTGTAGTTTATAGATGTGTTTACTGGCTAGGTTTTCGTATTACTATCTATAGAATACTTTTCTCTCGCAATCATTTCTGTCTTCAGCACGTTTCTGTTACTGTTAGTTATTTATATAACACCTTCAATGATATGGAAGATTGAGTATAGTTTGTTAAGTAATATAATTACAAGAGAGCTGATGGAAAAGTGTGCTGAATAAACAAGATAATATGTTTCGATCAACAAAACAGGCATGGATTTACGAAATGTTTAGAGGTAGAAGAATGACATGAAGCAGCTTTTGAATTCTAAGAAAATAGTTTCTTTTATAGAAAATTTGCTTTCAAGGTCAAATAACTTTAATACAGGGGTTTCTGAGTGATGATGGGTGTAGTACAGAAGATGTTAGCAAGGTTCAAAATCACCAATAATAGTATCGCTTTGAGATTGCAGAGTACGAAGGCAGAGACGTCGATGACGCGATATCGGCATTAGGAATTTAGATAAACAATGTTTTGAAACACACCTAAAGAATAAAATATAGGTATGTTAACAATTATTTCATAAAACTGATCAACTATTAAGGTAACAATAAAGTTGTTAGTAAGCGGTTAGCGTGACCTATAAAAGCTTGCAACACAAGAGATATGGTTCGTACCTTACTCGTACTATCCGCAAATGGAAGGGAGAGGCCTCTAGCATTTATTTCCTCAAACTGTACCAAATGCAATAAAAACTGTAACCTAAATAATGATGTAGGTAGTGTATCTACGAGGAATAAATCCGCTCCAATAGGTAGATTCTTTTAATAATTTACATCATGGACGAATATCGGCTAAAAATATTTTACCTTCCTCCTTTTCTAATTTCGATGTAGGCACTCCAACGAGATTTCAATAAATAACACTATGTTGTAAATAACCAATGTGTATGTTGTCTTTTATAGGTAGTTCCTATTAATATACTTCCGTGTTTATAAACTGAAAACAAAATACACTACACTTGGTTAGAAATCTTATTTCGAGGCTTCTACGTAAACACACATAATAATATGAACAAACTAAGAGATACCTACTTACGTAGCAGTGGAAGTAGGATTACCTAAGCAACTTAGTTTTGGAGTAGTGGATTCAACTTTTTTTAATGGGATATTCCATTAGTTTAAATGTCGCTATACCCATTTACAAGTCCCAATTATACCTAGTATCGTGAATTGGAAAAATCAAATGCCAAGTAGACTATAATTTCTCACCAAGTTCCCTTTCAATAAATTATGCAGTCGATGTCAAATTAGGATTGCAGAACATAAGTACATAACGGGTAATGAAATGTACTACAATAGTGCAATACTTTCTTTTACAATATATTTCTAAGACTTTTTTTGACATTCATATTCTATGTTGTTTACTTGAGAGAGTCCTGTGGTTGAATCATTTATCTCTACATCTGTTAAGAATTTTCTGTGCAATTAATCCTCGCGCTATAATAATTTGGTAAGTAATACTGCAATAGCAACTATATATATTCCGTATTTAGGTGAAAGGATAATAATCTACTTAAGTACATCGTATAAACTGGTTCAAACCCTTTGGTTGTTCTGGTTATCGGCTAATGTGTCTCAACTCCTCAAAGCAGGTGTGTAACGAGAATAAAGTCTACTTTGAATCTACGAAACAGTAGAATTACGTCAAAGAACGAGATTTCAAACAATAGTTTACGATCAATAATAAAGTTCATAAAGAAACCACGTCAGTGTCGACAGCTGTTCCGAACCGAGCTAAAATCGTAAATACTTCGTAATGAACGAACGGGAATACAAATAGCTAAGCGTCAATTTTGTCTGACAAGACATCGTTATCAGTCCGGCACTCCGACCACACTTGCTGAAATTAAGCCAAACTTTATTTTAATTTAACATTCAAAAAGACACCGTCTTGTTTCCCTAACGTAATATTTGAAGCCAGTATACCTGCTGATTGATGGATCTTTAGCTCAGGTTTTTTCTCAGGGCTGGGGATCAAACATTAGTCGCTCACGTAATAGTGAAGATGAACTCATTATGCTGGAGCAGGAGAGCGATTTCTAAGTGCAAATATTGGATATTACTAGTAATGGCGCTCGGAAGAAGAATACAAATGATAAATACATATACCGAGTAGATTAAATTTCTCTTTATAAATAAGTAATGTCAAATGTTCCTTATTTCCAGTAAGCGTTTCCAGTTGGTTACGAAATTTAGTAATGTTATTGCAGGATGCATTGGCGTACGAGTATTACTACACAAGAATATATATTTTTAAAACTGTGCGTTTTAAAAACTCTTCTCGAAACTATTTGACATAGGTATAATTTTCCTTATGGAAAACGGTCATTGAGCCCAAGAATGTGTCAATCTCATACGCGATTTTCAACTTTTACAAGCATCATAAAAAATCTTCTGTTACCGTATTTTAAAGGAAGCTTTTGCATATTTTAATGTCATCATAGATACGGTGTGGTTTATTAACACATTACAGCTCAGTTGATGGTTTTAATTTCAGTTGTCATTTGTCAAGATAGGTATTCTAAATGAATCGGAAACATTGCCAAACACCAAGTCTTTTGTATTCTCTTGTAGGTGATTCATTGGGCGCCGTTTTGTTTTGTTCGAGAAATTTCAATTACGACCTGGCGAGAGATGTACGGATAACCATAGATACTATGTGCATCTTTAGGTGGTTTGCCTTAAATTCTTATGACTTATGGCATTGTCTTCTTATCTGAATATATTATTTATAAAATGTTAAGATTGGTAAGTATAACACTTATTGTGATATAGTGTTGTTATGTACAGGCGTTATAATTTGTTGCATAAAGCGAATTTATCATATATCTCCACACATGAGGACGACCAATCTCCATAGAAATAGTAATAAATGTCGTAGCATTCCTTCACCGAATTATAGATCCTAAATTTTTTCACCTAATCGATGACAGATCAAGTTAGTAAACCATGATTTGTATTATCTTTGATTAGGTCTACTTGACGATACAGCAAAACTTGTTTTTAGGAAATCAAGTCATTGGTAAACTCGCACTGGGCCAGAACTTTGTTTCGTAGTTGCTAATAACGAAAATGTTCATTGTCACATATTATATTTTGTTATAAATTGTTAGTCACAACTTCACAAGTCACGTGTCAGACAACATCATCCTATGAAGTAACGCAAGACACCTGTCCAGGTGGGCGGAGCACCCAGGGCCGACGGAAAATTCTATTAGTTAGGTAGGCACGTTTGTCTTGCGAAATACTTTTTTTAGAATTCATTTGATGGTCTGTGTAGGCGAGGTTTTATGTTGGAACATATCATAAATATGTTCAAATTTGATGATTGATTGCTGGACCAGGCAAGGTTTGTAAGGCAAGCTTTGTGTTTATACAGTTCACAATGCTATACTATATACAATACACAGTAACTGCTGTTACATATGTTTACATATGACAGGTTTTAAAGCTCCACGCGTTCTATGAAGGAAATTGACAATTTCTTATACTTAACTGATTACTGACGATAAGTAATTCAAGTTAATTAAAAAAATCCAGCGTAATTCTAGGTGCAGTATTCCTTTGATCGTATAACCTTCACTCCTACTGTTACTGCATTGTTGGTATCTACTTACTTCATGAAATTATTGAAATTTTAAAATAAGTATAATTTATACGTTAGAATCATGGTAAACGTTTCCTATAATAAAATTAATCCCATAAGTATCTTTAAAGACAAAATCTTGAAAATATAAAGTTCATAAAGGCGCCGTCATGGTGCGTTTCCGGTCTGACCTGATGCAGTCATTAGCTTTGTCATAGCATGACGTCGTGCAAAATTCTACGACCCCCTGTCTGTATGAATTTATAAATAATCCCGGTTCGCCAGTGGCGGCGGCGGTGCGAGAGACCGCGGACGGCGCGGGCGCGCGATTCGCAATGAGCGCCCGCCCTCATCGACTCTTGCGATCCGGCAATAAGTACTAGTGACTAACATCGAAAATCCTGGCTCTTCTTTAAATCAGAAGTACTGTGTTAGTCCAAATATTAGTAAATCGTCGCGAGTGCAAAAAATCTTTTCTAAAGTGACATAGTGCTTGTGTCATCAGCGTCGTCTATGATAAATAGATGACAGTTTGTTGTAAAGCAAGTGCAAATTGTGTGCTCCTCGGAACAGGTTACATATTAACTTAACAGAAAAAGTATAGAACTTTCATTTTAATAGAAGACAACGTTGAAATTTGTGGTTTGCTGTTAAGATTTTTGCTCTGAGCTGCACCTGATTAAGTGCAAAAATGTCACCTTCAATACATCCAAGAGTAAATTGTATGTGAGAGACGTTGACTCACAGTTCCTCTCGCTTTTGCGAAACGGAGATGTCTCATACATTTGTGGGATAGTATTTTTGCCTTAGACCGCAAGGAAGATGAATTACTGCATCTGAATGCATTTGAAATTCTAATTATATCCGCCTATAGTTTCCTAACAAAAAGACTAGGACTGTGTCTGAGACGGCTAAGTATGTCAGTAATGTTGACTTCTAAACAATTGCAGTCATGTATACATGTTACATAGTATGTTAATACAATTCAATGAGGACATACAGCTCGAGCGCGAATAACTTGGTTTCAAAGTTTCCTGTCTTCACTTTGAATGAATTCATCTCCTCCATGTTCATTGAGTCCCCAGCCATTTGCTACAAAGCGTAGTGCGCGTGTTCGTGTAAATGTCTCATTACTGTCTCCATATAACTGAATGTTTGTGGAAGGTCTATTTTTACAAATGGCACAATGTTCGAGTTTCAAAAATACTGTTCGGTCTGAGTTTTAATTGCTATACATTGTTACACGCGAGACTCGTTCAAAAGAAAATATTCCAGAAAAATCAGAGAATTTTATGTTCTCGCTTTGATTTTCTTATAACTACCTACTAGCTTTCCATTTTATTTCTAGTATTTCACGCTTAGCTACTTTAATAAATGTTAACATGTTTCAACACCCTTTTATCTATCTGTCAAATTTCAGACAAGTGTCTTATAAAGTTAAATCATGACAGTACAAAGGAAATCCATATTTAAATTAGATGATAAATTATGGAAAATTTAACGTTTCATCGCAACGACATTTTTTAAAATAATGAATTATTTTCCAAACTCTTCAATTATATTTGACAAGTGATGAATGAGGATAGGAAACGCTAGTTAAGTTTGTTTGGTATACTCAAACTCTTGCCAAGATTAATAATATTTAAGTATGTTTTAAAAAATTGCGAAGAAATATCTATTTAAAATGATCTGATTAATCGTGTGTTACTTTTAGAATGCATCACGTTAATGAATTGTGCTGCAAAATAAAATATGGGTAGTAATTCGGCAAAACATTATTGACATAAACTTCGCTAAATATGTCTCAAGTCTCGAAAGATATTCGTAAAGTTTCACTTGATCTTATTTATTGATGATAAACAATTCGAAAACTGCACTCTTCGACCCAAATCCAAAGACAAAAAATTTTGACCCGTTGCAACACTTATAACAAAATTTATCGTGTACACAGCTACATACGTTGCGTTCACTTACAGCAACCTCACGCATACAAAAGGGTATTTTTGGTCAATTCTCTTTATCATGATCGTGGGTGTAACATAACTCATAACCTTGAATATAAAATATGCTATAATTTTCCCCATATTAACTAACGGTTATCGAGGTCAATTTTATCTTACGAGATATCAATATCGTCACCTACTTATTTCGTGGTGCGTTCAGATACTTAGCCTTGTTATGCTCTCGATATTCGTAACTAGATCACATTTCTTTTGTCCTTATTTGTAATTTTATACGTCGCATTCCTCGTGACCACTGGTTTGTAGCTCTCAAGTAATTGCTAACAGATTGTTACGCAAATCTGATTGATGATAAAGATCCGTCGATATTCCCGTTAGTTCAATTTGGCCACCGTGCTGTCTATCAGGTCATTCACCTTCAGATATATCTTGTTTATATGTTCGTATCTTTTTTCAATACAATAGATCTGATCTTGTGGAGATGTGGAACTAATTAGCTGTCTGGTTGACTGCTCATTTAGTCTTAAAGAATTTTAGTTGTTGCCGTCGTTTGTTATTTTCGAAGATGATTTGATGTTCAGTCATTCATGTTATTCTATACAGAGCAGTTTACATTGTTAAGTATTTTGTGATGTAACAAGTGCATAAATAAAACTTCAAGATGATGCAAGGATTGCTGGACTCGCTCTACAAAATCTACACAGGTAAGATTGTCTCTTGAAGTTTTCGAGTAATTAAGAGTAAGATGTAATGCAAGTACACATGCATTGATTTCGTTGAAGTGCTTAATGATTTCAGAATAGTACAAAATTTTAGAAAATTTACTTAAATAATCTATATTAATTGGGTTAAAAAAAAAACTAAGGGAAAACATGTAGACATTTTATCGAATTTAACAATACGTATTCTCAAACCATGACACAAATATTGCCTATAAAATGTACTTTATGTGTACACATAATTAAAATTCCTTTTATCTCGTAGTATTTGGTCCATATTCATATTACGACAGTAACACAGTGCAATGAAACACGACCTCGGTAAAATTACGAGCAATTTTCGCATAATTTGCTCAACGAACTGTTAATTATTACTCGTGTAAGCGCGTATTAGCCGGCGGCTAATCTACCTTTACATTTTTCTAACTAGCTTGTACCTACTTACCTACTTCTATTCTATTATAAAATTATAAATTAGTTGTGTCTGTACACATAGAAAACTTGGGTTATATTACATGAACGATAATGAACACAATTTTTTTTAAATTTGATTTTTCTTCTGTTTTTCGTGGTGGACACTAAAACTACTTAGCGTATTTTGATGCGTCAGACTTTGTCAGACTTAACATCTGCCGTATGTTTGATGACAATTGGTTTAATAGACCCGGAGGTATGACCAAAAAAACGATATACGACCTGCACAGGTGGAGCTGCAGGCATCAGCTAGTATATCAAATTTCTGTTCTACTTTCTGAACTTCGAATTAGTCTCGTTTTTTTCACGAATTCATACTTCACAGTTTAATTAACGAAGCTCAAGCCCAGTCACGATTCTAACTTGTTATATTGAACGTTTTCTTCGGGAGGCGGAGTTCTGTGATAAATTAATGTTTAGGCAGTAATTTGCTATATTTTTTGCTGCATTGTTGCCGAATTATGTTTTGTTAATGGGTATATTAACCTCAGAGATTAAAGAAACCTTTCTTCTTGACTGATTACGGTACTTGAAAGTACATACATTCGCTTGAAGTGGGTATGGGAATTTGTAGTCTCAGTTTGATGTTATTTAAAGTTGTTGAAGGAACTTTTTAAATGATTTAAAGGAATCTTATTTAGTATCGCAAGTTGTTAAATTTGGAAAACTTTTCACAGTACTCCACATAGTATTTTGGAAACTTGGGGGAAACAGAGATTAGTCGGTAAGAAAGCGCAAGTAGGTTTTTACACTACCCTTACGCCGTTACTTGAATATCAATGCATTTCCAAAAATAACAAGTATTTCACGAAATGTCTCAAATTGACAAAGTTGTGTTTGTCATATCTTGACGATGTTATTGTGACCAGGTGTTTGTCAAATATAGGCGGTGGTAAGTTTCATCATAATTATTATTTTCACTAAATTTACGGGTTCTCCCCAGTTATCTGATCGTTACCCCGATTAGGATGAACGGGATTTTTTTCCCGTTGCTTCGACTGTGCCACTGATCCGATCTTGATGGGAGGATGACATGCAACGCCTGATTCAATTTGTTAATAGAAAAAGTTCAAGGCTTTCTTTTGCCTAGATGCTCTTCTGAATAACATCAATATTATTAATCATGCTTTTGATTAAATTTTTGAACAAAAGCATAGGTTTTTCAAGATAGTAAAGACGGTCTCACACCGCTCGCCAAATTGTCTGAGCGATAGAAGATAACCGACATAGCTATCAGATAGATCAGAGTGATATCATTACATTGTGTTTATCAATTGCCAGTTACACTGTGTGCCAATGACATTGTTTCGTAATCGCTAGCACATGTGCTAGCTTGTCTCAATCATCTATTGTGTGAGACTTCGTCAATGTCAAGTTTAAATCTAGCTAGATTCTAACGTAATCCTAACTTTCAAACGCAACGTCTGTTCACCTTTCAATCTGTTAGCGCGTTGTATGTTCTCTGACTGAATATGTGTAAGCATATAACGAGTACGATATAGGGACTATATTGAGAAATCGATTTTTTGATCATTGGTCTAGACAAATTTTCCACATTCATGTTTATAGCTGCTAGTCATACTTCTGCCCAGAATACCGTACAAAGAATGACAATTCTGCAATATTTTGGACGTCTCGACTCCTGATGTCGTTGTTAAACTGTTCGCTCCATTTTAAATATTTTAAAGGTTTTAATTAATCAAGTCCGTCCAAGTCGAGAAGTTTTGAATTAACGTTAAAAAAATCTCTTAGGTACCTGAAAAATTTCAATTATCGGACCGTTGATAATTTTGTTCTACAAAGGCAGGCTCAGTTTGCACATTTCACCAAAAACTACTAGAAAGGTCTAAAAGAAATTCGAAAACATTTTGAAAATATTTTATGCCATGGCACCTAGATTTAAAAGCACACTTTACACGTATTATGAACAAACCAGGGCAGTAAAAGGCATGGAATGCCATTCCGTAGGCCAGACTGTGCATGGCTTAGATGGTGTTAGGTGATAATTGAATACATGATAACCGCATAACGTGTAAAGATCCAATCTAGGAAGTTGTGAAATCTGGTTTTAACTGTGGAAACATGCGGTTTGATATTCTATTCAATGTCAATGATCATCGATTATTGTGATAGATGGTGGAACTTTTGTAGCCTTATTTATTTTTGATCAAAAGTAGTATCTGCTTGGATTGAAGGGTACTTATATGTTTTTATCTTCGTTCGTCTCAGTAGATTTCACGCTAATTTGTTTTGGCGTTATATCGACAGAAAGCTTCCGTATAATATACACAATAGCAAATTTATAAACTTCGGGATTATTGACTTATTACTATTTTATAAACTGGGCTGATAGTATTACAGAGTCTTATTAATTCTGTTAATACCAATAAACACCTAGAAATTTTAGAGGAAGTATGTAGTCAGGTTTTATCACATAACACAGAATACACCTATTTGATAAAGTTTTCAAATTTTCTAGATCAGTTTTTGAGCAAAGTAATTTTGATTAAAATTTATTGAATTATTTTCACTAAGATTTTTAAGTATGAAATCTTAAAAATCTTAGTGAAATAGTGCAATTAGCATTCTACTTCTGAAACTGACTGTGAGGTGCTAGTCCATCCAAAGGTTGTCTGGAAGAAATAGTAAAGTGCGATAAGACCGCCCATTGTACACGAATGTTTATTACGGATTGTGTTTGTGTCCTTTATTTATGTGATGTACAATAAATAATTATATCTATCTATCTATACATCTACATGTCTTTTGATATTATGTCTTTTGCTTTCTCAGAATCCAATCAGACAACGTATCTATTCCATTGAAATTTCTTCTGAGAAATAATCCCTTATGTGAAACATTCGTGATATCAATCCATATACGGCAGTAACAATACAGAAATTAAAGTTATTTAATGGTCTGTAAACCCACCTCGATATGGTCCTACTAAGAAAAAGATAACGTTATCGCTTGACCTAACCGGACTAAAGGTATTCGCTTCACATCCTTCCTTGATTGCGAACTGCTTCATAAATGGGGAGCAATTTTACGAATGAACGAACCCTACCATCGTATTTTCGAATTTCTTGTTTTCATTTATGTCCAGTAAGGCACATATTATGTGAGTATTTTAAAATATCGACTGAAAATGTGCCTATGTGCATTTGTAATGGGGATACATTATTTGTATTTTTTAACTTTTAGGTTAAGTTTAGTAAAGTAGTAAGTAAGTATCACTTGCGAATAGTATTTACAATGATTTGACCGAATTTTTCATTTTTATATTTTTATTTATTCGTTTGATTACATGTATTTTTACAGTATAACGCAAAACAGTAGGTACGGACGGTTTGTTTGTGGCATCATAACATAAGTAATTATATATTACTAGTTGTTGCGTTGCCACTGGTTGTTACCGTTGTTTGCAATCCGATCTCCACATGGACGATTGAAGACACATTGTCTGCATATATAGTAGGATTTCGCTATGATATTTGTCTATGTCCACAGTCATTTGGTTCGTATTACGTTATCGAGAACCAAGAGTAGAACAGCGCAAGTGCGCAGGTGTGCAAAGTCGTGATCAGAACTGCCAAGCAAGGTCGAGACTTCATGCCGTACCCATTGTATTGGCACAATAATAATAAGGTTGAATCCACACTAACGTGATTGCTGTTGAAAGCTCTCGACCGCTTAGGTCTCGCTCAAATTTAGAAAGGTTTTCACTGTAGCAGATTTATAATTAATAAAAAAATATTTAGTTCCCTATTATTTTTTATAATAGGTAAGCCTAATAGTGAGTGAGCTTTTTTAACGTCTAATATTATAAAATGTCTGCCCATGTTACCTCATCACATTTATTGTATCAATGGTAGCCACACACATTATAGACTTGCGCAAGTGTACTGGAACGTATGTGGCTACCATTGACACAATGCTTACCAGCGCTAAGTTATGATTAAGGCCTTATAATCGTTCTTTAATTCATGCAATGAAATGGTGAAAAGTATGTTACATGTAACTAGAAAACGATACGTGTAACTTACAAAGGAATTAAATGCCAAGGTCATTGTGCGGTTAAGCTGCCTGTTGTAAATGCATTTTGTGGTCATTGTTCCTACATTCGTTTGACGCGTATTTATGAGTAATAGTTACGATTTTATAAGATTGACATTGAACTTTAAAACGGACTGCACAAATGGTGCGGGGGCATAAGTGTTTGATTCATCAACTGCCATAAAGTTAAGCAGGAATGGTCAATTATTATTTCTGTGGTTCATTCGTTGTGTAGAGGCTTTTTTATTGAGTCCCTTTTCTCTCTTTAGTTTGGAAAGGAAAAAAAATGTTGAGGTATTAAAGTTAAATTAGTGAAGTACAGACAAATCTACCAACTATTTAGTACAAAATACTTCTATCATTACCCCTTATTTAGCATGTTTTACGTAATCTTTGTATACGTGCCAATTGACGTCACAATGCGGTAACAATTCGAACTTAGGGCTTTCGTCTTACTGTTTGACATCTGCGCGTGCGACTGTTTTACAATTGCACCAGTTAAAAATGACTTGTTGATTCTCTGCGTATTTAGTCTTTGGCTTGGAAATGTGAGACGTTGTACCTAATTATAGTAGACCAGCTGATCTGGGATGTCCACCGTAATTCATAATATGTGCATACGCACACAAAGCGAAAATTGCACGTGGTTATAAAAAAAACCTGAAGATTCAAAATGTTAGGCATTATAAGCCAGTCCTTTACCACGTGTGCTCGAAATATGACGAAATACTACTCGGACATCACCTCTGCCTCGATGATTAAAAAATCAAAGTGATAAATGACTCAGTTTTATGGTTATTTGAAAATTTCACCAAGATGGATCTGCGACCATAAAATTTCACAATCCAATAGGTTCATTAGAGTAGACCGTTACATAGGATTTATTTTATACTCTGTCTGTTAATTACCGACTTGAATGAACGCTCATGAGTTTCAGACATGATCAAAGAGTCAAACCATGTTTTCACTTAAAAACTTTGAGATCAGGGTCATCCTTATTTATTTACTTATAGTCTGCAAATTACAAAATTACTTTTGACAGCTGTAACACTTAAAACAACGAAATTATGTTTAACCCAATTCGTTCCATCGTATTACTTCTAAATTATTATTTTTATTCGCAATAATACTTCGTGTGGGCCGTGACATTTCTGTACTTAAACACATTATACACGTTTTAATGATAATGTTTATTAATTCTCAATTACGAAGGTTAAATGAATGACAATAAAGTAAATAACATAGTATCGCAATCGAAGGTCGGTGGTACTTTCAAGTTGAACTCAAGTGAGCTTAAATTGCTTATTCATTTAATAATAATATCCTAAATGAATTGATCGTGCCTACAAGTATGTAAAAGTTCAGACAATAGTTTATTTTTAGTTGACCCGCAGGTTAATAAAATTGTTGAATAGAATCGTGATTTTATGAAGTACGAAACATGTCGATTCAATTCGCCCTTGCAATAGTAAAGACTGGAAAAGTATGACCAGGTAACACTTTGTTTATGGTTCTTACCAAACCGTACTTTGCACATCAATGAACAGTGTTTATAGAAAATATTCACACAGATTAGGTAGGTACTTTAAGGATACAGTAAATGTTGTGATTCAATTTACTAGACTAGAGTAAACATAACGGGGGTCCCTTTCCTATAATCCTAGGTTTTTAGCAGAACACGAAATATTCCACCATTTCAGAAGTGTAAGCCTCTAAAATATAGGCCTTAATTTTGAACTTAATCAAAGGTTACCATGAGGCAAGATGGCGTCAACTTATTGTAAAAAAACATCCAATTTACAACCCACTAAACTAGCTTCCTTTCGTGTAAAGATTCAAATCATAGCGATTTCTTCGTATCTCTTATACGGTTTACTTAAGTTGTGTATTTTTCGTCCAACACAGGGCCTACATTATCGGAAACCGATTATCGAATATCAAACAAAATCGATGCCGCTAAACGACTATTTTACAAGATAGGAGATGTTTAAACTGTACAAAATTATCGTTCACTTATCGTTGTTGTGTAACGAATGCGGTTATCGATAAACGGATAAAAAGAGGACGCAGGATAAGGTCCGATACACACAGTGGGAAAAAATCTTCTAAAAACTTTAAAATCATTGCCCTGTGCTATATATTGACTCTATACAGCAACATGGCATGTTAAAGTGAGCAGAGATCGAGGTTTCTGCCTAGACTTGATTCTCTTGACCAGACTACTCATATTGATTCAATAGTTCAAAATCGTAAAAGAACAAAATGACGTGATTTTACGATACAATTACATATAATTGAGGTGGCACTAAATCTTAAATATCAGACCAAGACTAACCGAGTTATAGCAACTGTTTCTGATGTGGATAGGCCTTTAACGTGTTTATGGAGTGCGTGTAGCAATAAGGCTGATTACCGACTTTAAAGTACTTGTCGATTACACGTGTCTTACGTACTTTTTGGTCTTTTTCGTTACAAAGTGCACTTTCATGCAATGGACCATTTATTCTTTATTGAACAAGCAGCTGATGCTTTATAAAAATAAACTACTGATCGTAGTGATCGTGTTGTGAGTTTGTGACTGCTGGTATTTACTAGCAATATCCGTTAAAATATGCTTGAGTGCCACTACAGAAGCACTTCCCTCATGTGCACTGAGCTTTCAGGTGATTATATAAAGCGCGTGAGGGAATAAGGTTGACTAAAGATTTTAAAGGACCTAATATTCTATCAATTTTATTTTACTTAACTCTTATCTTATTGCATGCAGTGCACTTTGTCATAAACAACAAAGTGCACTTCGAAACAATTTATATTTTGTTTAAAAATCAGCTGGTGATTTTATAAACACCCGTTGAGTAACAATATGGTTATCGCATCGCGAAGACTACCTACTAAAATTTACTGGCATTCGCATTTGAATCGTGCATAGGTTACACTAGAGAAGTACAGCCCTTATTATGGCCACAGGGCTTTAAGGTGTTCATGCAAGCAATAAGGTTGATTACTGATTTTAAAGTACCTAATAGTCTATTAAATGTGTCGTAAATCGTTGTTTTATCGCATGCAAATGCACTTTGTAACAAACAAAGTGCACTTTCATGTAACGCTTCATTTTAAAAGCTGCCGATGATTTTACTAATGCCTGTTAAGTTACGAAACAAAACTGCTGATCGTACGATGATTACTGATATTTATTGACAATTCCAGTTTAATCGCGAGTCCAGGTAGAAAAGTACTTTTCTCACCGACCTAACACAATGTTGTGGCAGTTGTATTCTCTACCTTACCTATCTACGTACGATTCATATTTTTATTTTAACATTTCTTTGGAAAATGTGTCTGCAATAAACAAACTGGGTAGGTAGATTCAGTTATTGTCGCAGTGTTTTTTTTTTGAGATTTGGACTACATACTGATTGCTGTTACCTTAAAAATATCAAGTCCTGCAAAATAAATTGAAATTAAAGCAAAAAGAAAGTGTCCGTTACAAAAACAATTTTAGTGAAAGTGCGATCTGAATTGAATAAAAAGTGAATTATGCATTTCATAATTATGTATTAATTTAGTTCTATAGTGAAATAAAAAGAAACTGGTTTGTTAAAGGTAAACGCCGACTAGAGCACGCATTTGCCACCGAGTCCTAAGTATGTCTAAAATAAATAATTAAAGAATATTTTACACTTCAGTGGTTCTGAACCACATCATTTGTGTGCCTAACTAACTGATAACAGGCTTAGCTCTTGTATATTATATTTGAGCTAAACAAATATACATTCGATTTAAATTTGTAAAATATTTTACACTCGAGTCTTACCAAATCATTATAAAATTTACACGTGTATGTAATGTAGAATATTTTCTATTTCACTCATGTAAACTCACTCATGTTTGATGTGCAGGTTCTTTTCGTAGACACCTACAAACATCATAGTTTTAAAATATCTAGCCGTGGCCGTAGTCACCGTGGTGTTAGTGAATGCCAAGCTTTATCCGGACGCTAAATGACCGGACTTTAGAGGCAACTGTATTCCGCATTAGTACACTGACCTTAGCACGAATGAATAAAAATGCTTTTTACACTTATCGAGCTGACGTAACGGCTCAACGTGAGTTACGAACTTACGAGGAAAGTGCAATGATAAAAACATAAACGTTAATATTGTTCAAACAAAAACAGCTATGACTAAGACTAATTGACTGGTAATGGTTATGTCAGTTACATCACAATGTCTGATTAGGTAGGTACAGTTCAAATAACTAAGTGGACATATTCTGAATCCAGACTTAATTTCAAAAATAAAATATCAATATCACTCCGATGTAGGTACTCCAAACGGTAATCAAATATACCGAATGCTTTTGTTGTTTAACGTATAGCGATTCCAATGATTAACAGAAACATGCGACGCAAACATTTTTGCGCTACTGATTTTCTAATAATATTTCAGATATCCTCATAGTACATATCTGAATTATAGCATACTTTTAAAAATTAAATAAACCTGTATGTAAAGATTTCAAAATGTAACGGCAGCGACGAGACGCCAAAACTTTCCCGCCGAAACCACTCGAAACTTTACACAATACCCGCCACTTTTTGTTCTTTTTAAATTCCTTTCGCTCAGATGTTACTGGCCAGTGCTCCAGTTGTGGGCTTTCGTAATATTTTAGCGATACGCATCGACCGCTGCGGGCAATGTTTTGCTTAAACCCAGGGCTTATAGGGATTCTCGATAAGTATCGATAAAGTTTTATCTATACAATCGATATTGTAACTGTTACAAGTGCGAATATTTTATAGACTGATAAGGTAAGTTATACCTACAGCTATAAACCTTATGGGCTTAGTTGTATTTCAAGAGAAAATTATGTACCTATAAAGGGAAAAAATATTGACCGTCAATGATTTTATAACTGTTGTAGATGATTTTATTGATAGGGGAAGGAGGGGGAATGGCGTTCACTTAAGGAAAACATGGTGTATTTGTGAAATCATTTATTATAAATCCAAATTAAGAAGTGTAAGAAAGTCTTTAACTATCGAGTAATCAACCATTTAACAACAAAAGCATATATCTTTGACCTTTTAGTAGTAAGGCAACATTATAAAAAAAACATGTTTGAGTGGCATTGCCCCTGGCGTTGGGTAATGCCGCTCAGGGTATGGGGTAACGCCCAACGACTTAACTTCTTCAGCAATTTCAGTTTCTTGCTGTTGGGTAAAAACGGGCTCGCGACCTAGTCTTGGGTTACTCATATTTTCATGTTTCAGTCGATCTCTCAACGTAGTAAATGGTATGTTAAATTGTTTTGCGGCTTTTCTTTTGAACAAACCTCCTTCAACCACTGTTTTAGCAGATTGAAGGTCTTCTTCGGTCCAAGCCGCTTTAGCGGTGGTCCTGTGACGATTTCTTGGCATATCTAAAACAATGAAGGAAAATATGTTACTAAGGGGCAATGGCGCTCATTTGAGCGGTATAACCCCAAACGATCGTTTTATAATTAATTTGAAATTAAAAATAAATCAATCGCAATTGTTGAAATTTGATTACATTATCAAAAAATAGAATAGTTTTATTGTAGAACAGTAAAAATATAATTTAATAAGCATTAACGTTTAGAACTGACCGACAAAAAACACGTAAAAGAAAATTAGATCAATGTGGCCGCAAACAAAGAAACGTACTTCACGGTCACATGCTTCTCGCCGACTGTCCGCTTGCATCGTTGCACGCGAGTGACCCCTGCCCCCTGCATTTCACGCAACGTGGCATGTTCCTAACTTCTATTTTCACAGAGTTACAGAGGTGAGCGCCATTACCCAGTGAGCGTCATTCCCCCTGCTTACCCTATACCATAGTATATCAATAAAATCAATGACCTTCTTTACTGTCTTCTTGATTCGCCTATGGCCATAATGCTTATAAACAGTTATCGATGTTCGTGATGTTTTCGTATAGTATTTAAATTGCTTTACAGATCGATATCTAATGACCATCTCTATTATATGTTGAAGTCAAGGTCAAGCATGAATTCATTTGTAAAGATTGTAATAATTTTAATTGGGTTAACTGGTTATGATGCTGACTTGTATGAATTTCAAAAATACGAATATGAAAAATAAAATTCAATGATTAGGCTACCAGAGGTAAGATGTAAGTTTAAAAACTAGGTACCTACCTATGTGTTACATTAAATACGAGTACTATATTTTCCAAGTACATTAAACAACATTAACCATTTATGTACCTATCTTCACCGATAAGGAACCACTTGGGAATGATGCGGGATATTTAGAATCAATGCGTGTCGTGCCCTAACTTATCATCCTCATAGCGATTTCCCTTTTGCGTCCCAAGTTATCTGTAGATTCTAACCGAACTATATCTGTACATTACCTTAATGCTTTAAAAATTGCCTCCTTTCATTGAGTCCCTGTTTAAATACCGCACAAATAATATGTTTGCATTTTGCATTATAACTATTACACAATACAAGTTTCATATTACTGTCTGTATATCTCAAAACATCTAAATCCATTAAAAGTAACGTTCTCGTATCTTGTGCCTATTTATTCAAATATGAAGTGGCTTCAGTAACGAAGTGAGGTTATTACTTGATCCTATGACTTTAATTAATAACTTCACACGGGACCACTTCCAAAATTATCCACCCGGTCGTAAAAGTTTAAGATTACTTGTTTAGTCAACTTATTTTTAATGTTTGTTGTGGCCTGTCATAAAACTAATATATTACTGATTCATAAGGATGTAAGTAATATCTTCGAATGTTTACTACTTTCCATATTGTGGTTACGAACGGTAAGTGATTATATCCGCTTATCATTTGATTTTAATACACTCGTATGTGAAATTTACATAGGTACATTAAAACTTACCTACCTATCATTGACACTTGTAATTTATTACCATAAGAAGTTTTGTAACTGGAATTTTCAAGTCATTACATCGCACTTGACTAAATTAATAAACGCTTTATCATCATTGAGCTTTATTGACTATTGACAACTTTACACCCATTAAATGTGGTTACGAAATGCAAATCGCAGCATTGTTACTATATCAATAATGGTTTAAGTCAGAAATCAACATCACAGAGCATAGCTATCAAAGTGTTTAACCATAAAAAATGCCACTAATATACCGAAACACGTAAATATTATGAGTGATTTAAGTATTCATAATATTTACTTAACTAGTGAAATATTATCCAATTAATATTAGTATGAAGCGTCTGAATCGTCCCTCATTCATCCCATTGAAATAACGCATGGACGCGGCGCGGGCGCCGAGCTTAATTTAACATGTACTCAACGGGAAATACCTATTTGACAGCGCCTGATGATATTTTATAAACGGAGCAGGTGTGTGCGCCCGGCACACAGCACTATTTTATGCACGTAATGACGTGAAACTGTCACTCTCGTAATTTTAATCACATTGATAACAATAACTGAGTAAATAAAATAATAAGTATTTAGGGAAGATGACGGAACTTGTACCTACACATACTCGAGACGTCCTTGCGACATCTAAAGCACTAATCACTGATCTTTCGTGACAACTTGTTTGATTTATAACAGCGAAAGAGATGAGAGCAACAACATCTGAATTTTAATTAACGCTACAAATAAATGAGGAAAAGAATTTAACATAGACTTAGGAAAAGTATGGACGGAGTGCCTAGAGTAACTAGTCTGTGTCAAAAAATGGCGGGCATCAATCATTGTGTGAGTAAATTGTAGGGATGCGAGGTTTTACCTAAATTTCCCCATTTTTTATTATTTTAGTTGAGGAATAGGGAGAATTATTTGGTAAATTTAAAAAAAAATATGAACAATCATTAAAGGTGATTCGTGCATTATTATTAAAAATATTATTTTATCATAAATTAATGAAAATAATATTTTAGTTATTTTTTACATTATTTTTTTCATTATACCTATATAAAAAAAAACTTACATGGATGGTAACCGTGGGGAATATTCACACGATTAAACTAGGTAAGTACCTAATTAACAAAAAAAGTTAAGAAATTCATATTAGTTACAATTTGTATTTTTGCGATTCCTAATCCCATGTATTTATAAAAAAGAAGTTAAATCACTACGGTTATCACTACTAATAAATAGTTTATGCTATTTCATCATAAAGTCACACAATTTACAGATTTCCCCAAAATATGGGGAAATTTGCACACTTTTATGTTGGGATCACTGGTTTTGTACCGAACAATTGAATTTTGTTTTGAAATATTGAATGAACATTTATGTATAATTATTAGATAAACATTAAGTGATTGAAATATTGATTAACCTGTGAAATGTGATCCCTGAATTTATTTTCTTCCTGTCACTACGGTTTTTACACCATTTCGCTGCATAAGACATGTTGTATTTGATTTTTTTTTCTTCCCGCTTAAACTGACAGATCGACCGATTCGGCCGACGTTTGCCGCGAAGTGGCTGACTATGATGTGAGAGTGTGCGTGGCGACTGTATACGTATACGAAAGTTGGCTGACTATGCAGCGTCACTTTTTTGTTCCCATGGCTCCGTCCATAGTTATTCCTAGGTCCATGGAATTTAAGAGTAAATTCTAGTGAAGACTTTAATATTAGGTATCATTATTAACTAATAATAGTAATAACAGCAGACATCAATAAGTATCAAATACTATGCTAATCCTGTTGTCAAGAATTGAATATCCTACACCTTTTCTAATGAACCAAACAATATGTGTGTAACAACGGTCCTTTTTGTGAATCAAAACTAGGAAACGTTTGCATTCGAACTAAAAGTGGCCGTGGTCACGACTGTTGTAATTTGTGACTACTTTACAATAGATCTGTTCGCCGGCGGTGCATAGCATTGGCCTTTACATCTTTGATTCGTAAATAGTGCTCCAATTGTCAGTTATAATTTAAAGGGAAAATGTTCGACTCGGTTTTTGTTTGGATCATTTCCTTGTCAAACCGCGGCGGCTGGACTGCCTAAGGCGATGCGTGACGGAATGCCCCAGTATACACTGATACAAGTTGTTGCCAAACAACTGTTGATGAAGTACTCGCAGTTTAATATGTAAACTTTTTGTGAGCCCTGATTGCTTGTATTGTGTAGGGCGTTGGATAATATTGTTGTTAACAACGTCAATTGTGATTAAACAACTTTTTTGATTGAATAAGACTTTGATAGCTCCTTTTCATTTGTTGATTAGTTACACGAAAGCATCTTCATCACTTTCGATAGCATGTTATGTAGCTATTCCAAGATGATTGACAAAAAAAATGGATAGGGTTATTGGTTAAGTAAAAAAATCCAGAAAGTAATGGTACGCATAGTCACCAGACGAAAATGAAGCATACTGTATAATGTAAAATGTAGAGGCAATCATTTTGGCGTTTAAAAGCGCCACTTCGTACCTAAAAAATCTTTCAAAGAAATGCCCATAAATAATGAACTTTTATTTTGTTTCAGGTATTTACAAAAATAATATGGACATGACTACAATTAACATGCTTTGAAGTGCACAAATAAAGTTCAAGATATTGTAACGTGCAGGTAAAATAATAAAAAAACCAGAGAGCGTTTAATCTTTTCGCCAAATAGGTTACCTAAATCCTGAATAAGTACTACTTGTTAAATAAAAAAAAATGCAGATAGTGTAAAATGTAAGTTTAAATTACGTGGGTTAAATAGTAAGTTTAATATCAGTCTTTTTTAGGTCAAACCATAACTTTTCTCATCTTACTAAAACCTGGCCCTACTAAAAACTTTTTTTAAACAGTGAAAGAGTAGATCAACAAATAGACTAACTCTTTAGAGGAACACAGTAAGCAGTAAGACAAATTATACGCATTTTATCACAACAAATTGCCGGCTCGTTCGCTTGTGAAATAAGGTCACGACTTCGATAGATTAGGTGCAAATAATGCCTCTACAGACTGAATGACCCTTTATACTGCGATATCAGTATAATTTGAGGATGTATAGTATTTCAGAGACTTGTTTTGTAGATATTGTAGATTACTGCGCTCACCTAGCCTAGTGGTGTGGGTAATGGACTGCTGAGACGAGGTCTCTAGTTCGATCCCAGGTTCACCATGGCACCCACCAATGACCTTTCGATGCTTTTCGAAGTTATGTGTGTATTTATCGCAGGTTTATTGCAATAGTGCCCGGTTAATGGCATTGGGACCTAAACATAAACTGGCGAAATGTGGGTGCTAGCACCTCTGCCTACCCCTTTGGGGAAATAGGCGTGAGTTTATGTTATGTTATGCTTAAATAGGTATGTGAGTACATTCATGTTTACAAACCTAGTTAATGGAACTGAAATCAAAAGTTATTTCCAATCCACTTATTAGCAAGCAAATACTGCACTGTAATGGAAATCAAAGGTCATTATCAACACCACTGTTATCCTTTGTGCAACGAAGATATCGTACGTTGACTAAGGAACACGTTCTCAGAACCTCAGATTAAATGCCGACTTAATTGGTACTATAAAGATTACTGATTGATGCTACCATTAATCCAATCAGGCACCCGTATACATAAATATTTTTTCTCTAGTTCTAGCTAATAAATAAATCGACTATCTGTCAAAAGCCTTTGATATGAATGTTATTTAGTTCGCAACCGATAAAAATGATACAGTTATCAAGCAATCGGTTTACTAACTTGTGCACTGATTTCAAATTATTGCATTTTATATCGACTAATGCAACGATTTTCTGCGAATTCTTACCCTTTGTGGTGTAAGGATGGTAGAAAAACGTTTACCGTCGTGCGGTTGAATAAGTTTACTCTTCTGTGTAGCAATAGGTTTTTTTTATCATAATATTTTTTTATAAAGCTTACGACATAAATGATAAGTTAGTAAGTAGTATGATGGCTGAAGCTTCCAACTTGCAATCGAAAAAATACGTGAGCAAGGCCCACCTAACACTTATCAACATGAACCTTTTAAACAACCATTAGTAATTATTTTAGTTACAGAATTAGTAGTCTTTGTAGTCATTGCCAAACTGACCAGGGCTTTATTTTTTCAATTGAACCTTAATCAGATGAATTTCTCAAAAAATGTATAGTCTACCTTCAAAGCCAAGTTTTACTCCAAAATTTTAACGTGCGGCCTTCATATGCGTTGTCTGAAACACCTTTACCTCGCCTTGACCGCAGAATTTTAGAGCAAATTGTACCGTAATCCATTTTTAATTATTCTTCTTGATTGATGGGTTGCATCGTGATTAATAAACGTTGCTATTTGAGAAGACATCAGCTAATTAGTTTAAAAATAAAACGTTGTTCGCGTGACTATGCTCCGTTTTGTGAAGGTCGCCCATTTGTTTATGTTGTTTAATCCATTATTCACGGTGTGTTTTATATTATTCTTGAGATATCCGTGAAGTGCAAAATAGCTATTTTGTATCAAGACACAGAGTAAAACTCTGCATTACATGCAAGCCGGTACACCAGCTAATTGACGGACGACGCTCAGCTCTGGTACAGGGTTTACTCTGGTAGTTGAGGGGTCAGATGGCAGTCACTTCCACAAAGAAGCGTCGATAGCTAGTGGTTAATGAGTCAACCTTGTAATCGGAAGGTCCCGGGTTCGAATCTTGGCCACTTAGCTCCAAAATTACACCACCAATGAGAATCCACTCCTGTCACAAGCAATTAAGCTTAGCTGGAGGGGTTGGCGGGTAGTAATTTTGGTTATTGGCACTCTTTTCAAAAGTAAGAGAGCGAACAGTATTACTTTGAATGCCGCCATAACTAACAAATTCTTTAAAACAGTATAAATAAACCTTATCTTAGTTATAAACATTACTGTAATGTAATGACTTATTATCGTTCATTAAATCAAAACAAATGCCCCATACATTTACGACAGAGTCTTCATGACATTTCTTATTACTATAGGATTGTATTTCATACATACAATAGGCTCGTAACTTACACATAAAATAAAGGTTCATTCATAATACTTATGTTAGTTGTGTTCCAAAAGAAACATTGGAGTGTGCTGTTTGATATTTTATTTTACAAAGAGGCAGCTTGAACTTCAAGTTAAGTGTCCAAGTCAATGTATCAACCAATCAACATTACCTATGTCCAGCAATGGGACATAAGTTTCCTCCAAAGTGCACCATAGCATCTGAAACTTCTACTGTCTACATTACATCAATCCTATTCGAACAAAAAATATATAAAAAATTAAGTATTCGATTAGGTTCATCTTTGTTCTACACATAGTCCTACACAGTCTTGCCTGACTTCCTTTTCATACTATTTAGGTGGCAGACAAGCATACGACCCATCTGATGGGAAACGGTCACCGTGACCTATGGACGTGTGCAACACCAAGGGCATCACACTCGCGCTGTCGACAAACAAATAGGTTTTTAGATCAGATAAGCTAAAAAAATGTTCTTTTCGCAGTTCAAACTCACATTCATCCCATATGGTTTATACTTTATGGTTTGTTTCAATCTTAAGAGCCATCTGACGGAACTAAAGATAATAAAATAAGACAGTGTAGATTTCCTTTTGACTTCACGCATGTATTTTAAGAAAGGGAACAGCTGTATATCTGTAGTAATGAGTTATTTAAGAAGTGGTGCGAATTATTCAATACACTTGGCAAACATTAGGAACATTAAATTTATTAAGCAGTTAATTTAGTGGAAGGCAATGAACTTATCTCTTATTACGTAAGACCCTCCTCAATATACTGTTCACGATTATCTACTCGTACGAGGATATAGGTACACTTAGCATCAAAAGTATTATGATGAACACACGGATTTCAAACTGAATAAAAAATATATTTTAATCACAACGAAATTATTGTTTTATTAGAGCCTAGTAAGTAGTAAATCCGCATTTTATCAAGAAATTTAAATCACTTGACACTTGAAAAAGACAGTTTGAATGACCTAACGGCCACTTTCTCTTTTACTTGGTAGATAAAACTCCATAATAATTTCGTACACCTATACCTATATCTTTTTATGTTCCACTATAAATCAAATTCACTAGGTTTAGTGCCGTTTTATACAGACTTTCATTCGTGAGAACAATTCCAAGTGTTCGATAACCCATTTAATCCGAACAGCCTTGAGGTCGATTTCATGGGAAGCTGTGGGCCGAACACCGATGCGTTTTAATTGTTCTAGCGGTTTATCGCTGTCTTACTTTTTGGGTTTATTGTTTAAAATATGTGGAATCTGTTAATGGTATTCGTTGTAAAAGAGGAATTCGGTTATCAATTGTTATACAGATTTATTGAGATAGTAGCCGTGCTCGTGACTTTGCCCGTATTTTATGCCCTTTAATATTATTATTCTATCTTTTGGATAGGAATTGTCTGTGTAGTCTCCTCGACCGATGGAATTGCAAATTTAATAAAAAGCAGTAAGGGTTCTTTTTCGCGGTCGAAACGACAAATAGGTATCTGGTTACAAGCAGATTGTACCTACTTATGTAGTACACTTACTTTTGTTTAATTGATGTAACGTAAGATCAAACGATAAATTATACGAAGAAATATTTCCATTGTACGATATCCAATTCTAAACAATATTTCTATACATTATATTGCAATGCTTTACTAGTCAAAGATATTATGTACCAACTGTAAATAAATCATTGTATTATATTATGTAGTTGTAATATCAAACGTATTGAAATTGATTACCAATAGAAGATATTACCTTCATACAAGGAAGCTAAAATTGAGTAATTCGTTACACGATAATGTATTAATTATGGATTATTAGGTACTCGTTTAGTAGTAGAACAGAAATGAAGTGAGTCATAACAAATCAGGCATTTCAATCAAAATTAAATTACATAATGATCATGTTAATTCCCATATCGTATTCTATTAACATGATATACTTACATAACTAAGTACCGCCGCAAAACGAGAGGTGGTTTGTCTGTGGATTCTAGTGCCTACCAGATATCGTAATTCGTCTTTTTGGAGAACGAGCAACAGATGCGTGCACCGCCTCTTCTGGCTCCTAAATAGAGCGGTGGGCGTCCCAACCTGCCACCATCAGGCAAATTTTTATTATGTATGATTTCCTTCTCACAGTCTTAATTACAAGAACAGACCCGCCCACTTTAAAAAAATTCACAGCGAAACAGCCCACCCCGTCTGGTAGTAATTTTAAAGTTGTTTTACCCTCGAAACTCTAAAGTGCCACTGCTCCTGTCCTTTGGTAGTAAGGATACAGTTTAATACCTTGGTGTCAGAGACGAAAAGACTGCAAAACTGCTAGTCTCTGGTCGTATCTCTAAAGTGCCTTCTGCTTAGCAAAGAGACACGCGGAGAATCAAGATCAATAGAACATTAGTCAGTAGTTATAAGGAAAACATTGTTAATTCTGTTCACCAGGATACGAGAGTTCACGACTTCAAGATCAATTCATCAACTTACGCGATCTTATAATACTTATTCCTTGATGATTCATCATTTAACGCCCACAAAATCAAAATGGTATAGAAAACTTGAGAGACTTGTTTTGTTTCTTAAATAAGATTTTAAGTATAGTATTCTCTGTTGTACTAAGTATTTATTAATTGATTTATATCAGTATTGATAGTATTATTTATGTACAATGACAAACGAGTCAGCGGTAAATCGGTTATTTATTTAGCCAACATTATTAATTTACAATACAACGATCGCATCGATCCTTTGGTTTATGGGCTTAATGGCAGAATGATGAGTGGAATTTAATGGAACATGAACTATTTATAATGTAAGCCCTCATAAGGCAGGTTGCCATTTGAAATTAAAAGGTAATGTTTATTTGAAAGGGTATTGATATCTCCGATTTATTAGTACATTAGACAAGCTTTTTTTAACTTGTAATGTTTAGGTATATGTTGGTATGTGTCCGGGTCAAATCTTGCTACTGAATTTTAAAATAGGAGATCTATTTTTAATCCCGATTCTCAATCGATGAGACAAATCTTAAAAACTAGAATTCGGTCATTACAAAAGCTTACAGTAAGTCATATTGATAATACTATATTCTGATATAATTATTTCAAACTAACACTTGTAAACTTTCAATTGAGTTAAACAAGAGCAAGTTTAAGCTTTATCAATCATGTTTTATATCGTACGTATGTAAGTAATTGAAGTGCTGACAAATGTTTTATTTATAATACAACAAACTAATCTGTAGCCGCTATAAAATAAACTGCTTGATACGGTCATAAACACAGTTATATAGTTTTAACATGTCATAAACTGACACCTTTGAAATATGAAGGTTATTTATGTATGTATTTACAATTTAATACATAATCAAACACTTTGTGATTGTTAAGATATTTTAAATACCTAATGACTAAATTATTGAGGTTTTGAAAAAGAATTATAAAGCCAAAAGATCAAAAAATTATGGTTGGTGTTTGGATTCCTTAATTTTTTTTTCCTTATTATTGCGTTTTTCTTATATAGCGAGTAGGTAAGCCTCCAATTCTTATTCTAGTTTAAGTTAGTATGAACAATTGCATTACCATCAAGTGACAACAGTGTGTAACTGCTAACTTAAATGTGGGTGGACCAGGGTGAATGAGGATGGTTAGAGATTACCTATAGTGAAATGATAAAAGGAAAATCAAGATCTACGTCGATCTGACGTTACTGTTTGCGTGTAATGCTATCTATAGTCAGTGTAATGTACGTATTATGAAAAAATAAGCTAAAGTAGAAAAATCTGAGAACGAGATGATTGGCAAGCATTTTAAGTCGCAATACTGTTAGTGGCACAACGCAGCGGTTCGATCTTGTATGCTTGTCAAGTTCTAAAAGTTTCTTCCTTTCTTAATTTATGAGGATTTAACTAAATACATCGTAATCATTATGTAGGTATTATGTGTCCTTATAAAAGTATGTATTTTTTGATTTTCAAGATACTAGTGTCACGTGACAAAGGCCCTGAGAAATGTAGAGTGCGTACTCCAAGTCAATGTCATAAATTTATCTACAATGACGTCATACCGTTGTCGTAGGGAAGTCCACACACTCGTGTAAGTGCAATGCTCTCGAAGACCATAGCGCCAGGTGTCACGCGATCGGTCGATCGACCCGACAAGAACAATTGTGAATAAGTCGAACACCAGCCGTTCATTACAAGCTTGTCACGACCGAGCAAAAACAATTATTATAAATTCATTGATCTCTATGGGTAAATGTTAACGATGAACGATTAATAGTACTTTAATCCAAATCGATCTATTGGTTTAGAATAGATCAACTTAACAATAAAAGCTCGGCATTTAGTAATTTTATTGGAAAGCAAGCCACTCGTTCAAATGAAAATTTTATTTTGAGTTGTAACTAAGTCATATAGATTCATTTTACAAAATCTAGGTATATGATGATGGTGAATATTTGTGAGATCGAGATGAGATCGGAGCTGAATTTTGAACAAATTTTATTACGAGAATTGAGCCTCAGTAGACATTTAATGTCCTCTGATAAATATTCTGCTAGTTGGGAAGTAGTTCATCCTCACCGCTTCAATTTGAACATTACTCACATCACATACTATATCTATATAATATATTCATAATATATATATATATCTTCAAAACATCCGCATATGTTTCAGTTTTTATGCAAATGACTAGTAGTACTTATTGTAATTACAAAGCGTTAAAATTATGTGCTTTTGTTACTCATCTCGTACTAGTAATTGGTCACTTATTGTTTGGTCAACAAAAAATACTCGTTGCTTATTGCGTATGTACTGCTTTTTGCCATGGTCACGCTCTGACTCACATTTTGACATCAAATTTAGTTGCTAATGTTTGGTAATGTGTTCGTAACCTTGTTCCCTAATTATGTTAGGGTTGATTTGTAGTCGTTGTCCATGTCTGTTTAATGGTTATGACGTTCAAACGTTTTCCTCCACTCGTCAGAGACGAATCTATCTATATCTACTAATATTATAAATAGGTAAAGTTTGTGTGTTTGTTAAATTGTAAGGGGTAATCTCGGGATCTACTAAACCGATTTTAAAAATTCTTTCACCAATGGAAAGCCACATCATTCGTAAGTGTCATAGGCTATATATTTTATTGGAAAACTGAATTTACACCCGGGCGAAGCCGGGTCCCGGGTCGCTAGCTCTATATACTTAAACAAATAAATAAAATTGAAGTGTCTGTTTCTAAAATTAAAACAACAGGTTCTAAATTAATGCATATGAGTTATGCACGTTAACTATAAAAGCAATTTTTAATCAGTTTGTTTGCCTGTCTGTCATATGCCGCACGAAGACATGAATGATATGGCAGGACATGGGCAGAACCTACCTTGAATTTTTACCTCGTCTTCGTGCATTTTTTTATTTTTGCGCAATATTATATTTTAACTAAAGGATTAACAATGACTGTATATGTAAACAGTTTCTATTTCAACCGAAGCCATTAATTTGAACTATGTTACTTATAATACAGTTGTTATGTAATATTGATTACACCATTCAATGAATAGTTAGTGTGTGTACAGTGAACAGCGGTGTTAAGCACACTTAGCGGCTGATGAGATTTTGATGATCGATGTCCAACCACCGAAACCTTTCATACGGTACCTATAATATATTGGTAATTTGCTGTATTTTATAATTCACTTATTTATTACCACATAGATGAGATACTCGTATTCCCACCTGCAATTATTGTCGAATTTAATAAATACTAGTGGCCTATTGGATAGTTGTGATTCGACTAAATTTTAGATTTCTGCACTTCTCCATCTAGGTGCTATTATGAAATTGAATATTAGCTGTGTCTGTACATTGGCGATACCTAACCTATATTTAGGTTATTAAATGAAAGGTTCTGAAAACATTTTTTTAAATTCTGGTCTGTTTGTTCACGATGCGATGGACGCAAAACATACTGACCGGATTGTGATGTGGTTTTTTTATCAGAAATGTCTTAGTTAGCATAGGTTAATATAAACCTTGAATATGTCAATATTCCTAAATAGGGTTAATTCGTTTCCCGTATTTATTATATAGATAAGGATATGAAGCGTGATAAGCGTCCGATATATTAATCAAGTTCAATTAACCACCAAATTGGCAGGTACTAATTAAGCAACGTGTCATTTGTACCGATAGTAGGTACGAGTAGATTCGATAACCTACTTTCAGTTATATTGTAATTGCTTAGAACTGAATGTGTTAATACCTATAAATTGTTAAATTAGGTACATGTCTTATTAAGGGTCTATTGAAACGTATTACTTAGACGATTATAACTTAAAAGGATATTCCTACAGACCAGGGTCCTTTAAGTGGGGCTTGAAAAAGCATCTGATGAGGCCGTCAAACTGACGGTCACCATTAGATATTATTGGTGTTTGTAATGGTGACTCTCATTCTGATCCTTACCTTTAGCTTACCATCAGACGAAATAAAGTCATATTGACGTGACCAATATAAAATCTTAGGTTTGGCTAGGCCTTAAATGAGTAGGTAATTAGGTAATACGTATATCATACCATGATGATGTAATCGATTCTTAAGGAGTAAACTCTAATAAACCAATCAAGTATAACGTGAAACGAGTATAACGTAATTAAAATAATAACATGTGAATTATCATCAATAGCTGTCATTCTGTATAGCCTCTAAGAATTCTAAAACTACGAAGTGATCGCCTGTACCTATTATGTTTATAGCTTAAGCCTTTGTCATATGAAATAGTAGCTTTAAATCTCGGCATGAGTATAAAAGTCAACATTTATTATATTTTTATTTGCGCTATAACAACAATCGAACATAGCGTTCTACTCGAACGCGACTTGAAGTGATAAAATTAGCACTTTATGAGTGTACTTACGATTATTACTAGAGAAACTACAGACGAAACTGTCGGATGTCGGCAAGATGCCGGATATCGAAACGTTGCTTAAGTTACCGGACACCAGTACGGTTTTAGTGCTTTACAGATTTATGTTTAGTGACATTTAAAGTACCCACTTAATCATAAACATAAACAAATCGTTAAGTTAGTGTTTGTACCACTACGTACACTTCAAAAACTGTTTGCATCGATTGATTTCAATTTTGATATGATGCCTATGCAACAGGTTGCAAAGACGATTTTTAAATATTTCTCGCAAATTCGGTCATGGGATTTTGTTCACAAATTTATTTCCAGGTCAAACCGGTACTTAGGAATATTATTAATACCTTATTATGCTAAGCTCCTAGAGACATAATAAATATCTCTTTACAAAATGAGTGGTATTCGAACTTATCTCTTGCTATTTAGCAAAATAAGGTTAAACTACATAAATATTACGATACAATAGTCTATAGTCTATACATAACTGGTATGGAACACATAATGCAACATGATGTCAGTACCCCATTACTAAAATCATATAAAATTAGACCATTTTTTTTTTACGTTACCCACGTTGATGTTTACCAGGTACCGGTTAGTAAACCGGCTATCCGTAGCAACTCTAATGTTACTTGTATGCTATTATTTGCCTAACGTTCAATGACCGTTATACGTGTAAAATAGTGTAAGTGGATTACGTATTCAACTCGGAAATGTTAGCGGATTTCAATGCAGTCTAATTGGTGCCAATATCGCCATGCTAATTAAATCTAGTTTAGCTTGCTTGAGCAACGTTTTAATTTAGGTTAAAACAGATTAAGGAACTTTCCTTGTTTTGTTTATTTGAGTAATTTTGAATTTCCGGTAGGGATATGTGGAATTCTTTGTTCAAAATATCCCCCTACCCCTACCGATCGCAATGGTAGGAATAATAGTTGGAATTTATTTCCCGTTTATCCCTACCGGTGAGAATAGTCATGTAGATCAGTAGAGATATGGAACAGGCCCATTACAGAGGCTGGTACATCTTCTATCGAATTAGCTCATTAAAACACACAATAAATTATACTTCCAAACTACTTAGCATGAAAATGAGCACGAGTATGATCAGTAACAAAACAGTGTAATAAAAACTTAAAGCTTTTATGTATTAGGGCAAATTATTAATCTCGATCAATGCTTCTTATGATATTCTTGTAAGCAACAAAAGCGTACAGCTTGTCACGTTTTAAATTGAAGTTCTTAGGAAATGTTTTTTATTTCCTCGTCTTGAATGATGTTTACAACCAATCTCTGTCATACAAAGCCCATTTGGACGAAGTGTATGGCGAATTAACTTTAATAATGGTGGCGAACGCCTTCAATAGGTTTTGTGCGGTGTCGTTGACATGTTTCACTTCAAAAGCTTTGCAGGCATAGGTACTTATTATTGGTAGATTGCTATTTTTAAACGTATTTCCTCATGGGGTCCGAGAACAAATTGCGGATTACAATCGATGAAGGTTAAATGTCGATGTAGTTTATTACCTGTGTGATTTTACCTATTGACTTTGCGTGTTAGATGTCCTAAATGTACCTAAACTACCGCACATATCATAATTTGTATGTATATATTTAGGGTTGAATGTTTGATGCTTGTTACTCAAACTCGCCAGAGCGGTTGAACGGATCCGAATGATTTTTGGCACAGAGATAGATAATTACAGAAATACATAATAATACTTGTCAATAATAGCACTCCACCCGAAGCGCTCTATCTTCAATCATTAATACATTACATAGTATTCTCAGTTTTTGTTGTATGATGTCATCCTGTCGTATTTGGAGCTAAATTATCGTGTTATGGAAGGCTACCTACGTGACTATGTAATGAGAGTGTGCTCATATAGAGGTGCTTTTACATTTACTAACCTTGAAATTGGTCGAACGTAATGGTTCTACTCAACCAATTGCAATTTTAAGCCTGACCAAAACCTTTCTAATAAAGAAACCACATCAAAACCGTTCAGTAGGTTTGGCGTCCATCGCGAACAAACAAACAAACTGACAAAACGGACAAGAAATAAAAAAATATATATATTTAGTTTTTAAAAGCATTTAACATAAAACAATTTTTTTATATCTTCAATGGACAGACAAACAATGTACCTACCTACAATTTTATAATAGTACCTATAGATATCAACGCGCTTCATGCCTGTAGCTTTTTTTTTCTATGAGGCTGTTGAGGCACGAACACAATTCGTCTGTCAAAACTAGAGCGTGTCAAAGCTTTAACTCTCGCTGTACAATAATGGGCAAGTGTAAACACATCTTAACATACCTGTGTAATGTATGGAAGGTGATTTGTTTACCGTTGTTACAGAAATCATTTGTGGTACAGATAATGGCATAATGGCGGTTATTTGTGTTTTATTCTTTTTAAGAATGAGTAGAATACTTTAACGGCCCCTACGTATAAACGGTCATAAGAAAATCATTATTTTTACTGAATTATTATTTAGATTTATCTATACCTAAGTATATTTTTTAAAAAATCAATGAGTTATTTTACAAAAAAGAATATAGGTATGTGCATTATCATCCCGCTTGTATCCAAAGCTTGCACCTTGAGACCCGTGATCCGCTCTCCAACTTACTACCATATTAATAATAAAGTTTATTTCTCACCATAAATGTTACATTACAAATCTCAAATAAAATACAGTAGAATGTAATTCTAAAATTATTACTAGGATCAATCAGAATTATGGCGGGTTGGTACCTGAACTAGGAGAATTCTGTGTCTAATATTTATCAATCTGTGTGTGTGTATGTGTGTGCTATGTATATGTTCGTGTATGTGTCTTGTTTGTATTTGGGTATGTGTCGGTGCTCGTTGGTGGTTTGTCATGGCTTTCACGGCTGCGACTTCCGTCTGATCTAGAGGAAAACCTGTGCCAGACCACCGTCCAATCCCACCAACGAGCACCGTCAATCAGCAATCATCAGTTTTTAGGGTTCCGTAGTTATTCTTACCAACTCGCTGTGCTACGTAACTCTGCTGTGAAACTACATCCTATTGTAAAAAATACAGTCGTACAGCATTCGTATTTGGTAACCACTTACCATAAAGTGAGCCGTGTTTGTATACCAGCTTAGTAGTACAAAATAATAAACGACAGTCTCTGCACCATTAAGCAAAGCCATAACCAAGATAAAGCAACCAACATAAGTATATCATTATCATATAAAAAACTACATGAACACGTTTGCCGCAAGTGTTGCCATGGTAAAAAATCAATACAGTCGATTTAGCGGCCTTGTGGCCCATTAAACATAGTACCAGCGATCAGGCGAGCTGATAACATCTGGCAGATAAGTAAGAATACCACATTAATCATGTACTTTATATTATAATACCATAGTACATCATTGCTTCGATGGTGTATTATTTAAAAATTAATTTGAATGAGGAAAAGATTTGTTAATGGTTTTTTATATTGGACACATCAACATGGCTTCACCTCGCCTGATGGTAAGCTAAAGGTAAAGGCTCAGGATCGGGGGTCACCACTACTAACATACCTTTTATTTTTGGACGATTTGGCGCAGCGATTGGGCGCAATCGGGAAACAGCGTTAAGATGATTAATATATTATTATAATCTGTTGCTAATATGAAGCAACTGAATCCTTACTCAAATCAGAACTGCCTTAAGAAAATATGCAGCTTTGTTATTGCTGTGGTTAAGATCTTCAAAAAGAGATTTAATACTATTTGCAATTACAAATTTGCAACTCGCAGGGGATATCCCTGTCCATTGTTTACTTGCTTAATGCGTCCTTATACTTCATAACCTGTAGGTACAAGTAGTATAGGAGTAATAAAAAATATATTATTCAGCCAACCAGGTCGACGGCAATTACGCCGTGCGGAAACAACAGCACTAAACGTCCATAATTTATTATGATTTAGTGTTTTTGTTGTGCTATGATCTTAAAACATATATTGGTTGCAGCTCTTTGTTTTTGTTCGATTTGTAACGCCCCACAAAGTACAGTCAGTGACTAAAGTTGATTAACACTAAAGTATTTACAAACCCTTTTACATTGGAATACATAATGGGCAATCATTGATTTGTATGTAGTTTTATAATCCCCAGAGAACGAATTTTATGTATTAACTATAGTCCGGTCAATTTAGACATAAAAATAATGGTCAAGCCTCAAGCTAATCTCTATATTAATATTGACCGGACTAGTATATATGTTTCTTTTATTATTTTGTTAAAGGTCTAAGAGCTAACGTATTCAAAAAATTAGAATTTGTTACCCTACATTTGTAGTCGACTGTAGTTAGGCGATTGAAAAATTGTGAATGAGTTTTTATTGTCTAGCTACTTTAGCTAGCGCTAGTGTTAACGTTAACCCCAGTTAATAAACTAAACTAGTTAGCTTGTGTCAGAAATGGGATCACAACGGTTAAGTACGGTCGCGTCTCCGTACTGAGAATTATTCAAGAATTATGATTAGGTACTTACATACTAACACAGTGAATAAACCGTATAAGGTATAATGACCTACAAACTAGACATTCTCAAGAGGACCTCGCCTCCTACATGTTATATCTTATCGAATAACCTAAAAAACGTCGCATCAGGTATTTATCTTAACGCGGTCAAATGACACAAGGCGGAATATGGAGTAAGTCAACTTAATAGGGCTTCCTCAATTTAACGTTATTTCTGATATTCGCAAACCGGTTTGTTTGGTCCAATTTGCAAGCTTCTCGAGTGATACTATATCTACATATTGGGTGTTAGGGAAACTCTCCCGAAAACAAAGAAAGGCGATGATATATTGAAGATAAAAAAACTGTAAAATTACACCAATCTAAAAAAGACTCAAAATTTTTGTGTCGTCAGTAGGCCTACCTACTGATAACGGCCTCTGTGGCGTAGTGGTAGTGCAGACGACTGATCCTCAGGGGGCGCGGGTTCGATTCCCGCTTAGTGCAAATATTTGTATGTATAAATATGTCTATTTGCATTGGTCTGGGCGTCTCTATGTATAGTAAGTATGTATTTAAAAAAAAGTATAATAAGTATGTTTATCAGCATTCTAGAACCCATAACACAAGCTTGTTAAACTAAGCTTACTTTGGATCTAGGGAGCGATGTGTAGAATGTAAAAAAAAACTTGTTCGTCTAATTACTTACTATCAGCTATTGCGGATTGTTAAAATAACGGCACTTCACTTCGCCACTTGAGTTCGCAATGTTAATTTGCTATGTATATTCACATTTCCACTAGGTATTTAACATTACAAATAGTCACTTCCTCCAAATCACCCCCAAACTCCCCAACCCCTTCCCTCCAGGATCGGCAGCGTGCGAATGACATCCCTAGTGCTGCACACGTCCCTAGTCCACGGTAACCGCTTCCCATCGAGTGGGCCGTGTGCTTGCTGCCACCTCAGTAGTATAAAAAAGCACTTATATACCAAATCATTTTATTTCTATAGATTTCGTATAAGTACATATTATAATGATTTTATCGTAACATGAGCTAAGGTATTGGGTACTTCAGAGAGCCTAGCTTATAATTCTTACTAAGTCATTGTGCACCTGTCGAAACAACTGACACACTGCCTGACTTGTCAACAAAACCATTGACCTACAAGGGAAAACCAACAAGCTCTAGGAAATTTGTGAAAATATGCTATCTGTAGGCAGGTATATAATGGTAGAAATATTTGTTCGCTCTTGACTAAGACCACACAGCGGTGACTCTTGGCAGTAAATTGGTCTTACATGTCGCTCAAGTAAGCGTAAAAAGGTTTCATGTTTTTTTGCTTTTGCTTTTACATGAGTTTACCCAGGGATTCGGCATGGCTTTATGACGTCATCTGCAATTAATTTTCAGTATAGGTATTTTGAGATCTAAAGAATATTGAAGTATTTATTCTGCACGCCAAAATACCTCACCAAACACTAATCACAGTGCGACAACAAAATAAATATCTTGATATGAGAATTTTACTTATAGATACTAGATTCGACCGTAGCACCAATTTATCCCAAATATGCCCGTAATTTATTAGTTCTACAATCTTAATATATATAAATCTCGTGTCACAATGTTTGTCCTCAATAGACTCCTAAACCACTTAACCGATTATAATAAAATTCGCACACCATGTGCAGTTCGATCCAACTTGAGAGATAGGATAGTTTTTGAAACGGATTTCGACATCCACGCGGGCAACAGCTAGTAATATACTAAGATTTGCCCGATTTGTTGACCTTAAATGACACTGCTCTCTTTAATAGTAGCGTGATGATATAATATATCATTCTATCCAACACAAAACGAATTTATCCATTCAAACCAGTAGTTCCTGATATTAGCGTGTTCAAACAAACAAACAATCTCTTCAGCTTTATAAGTATAGAAGAGAAAATATTATCAGTAGGTATTATTTTAATCCCTGGATCCCTTTCGCCTTTTAACTTTTGGCCAGTTCGCTATTATTTGTGGTGCTACTTTTTAGGCACAGATCAACAGAAGGGGGCCTTAGACGTGATTGACAGCTTGGCAGATAATATAGACAACATAAAAAAATTGCTGCTTTCACTTTTAATTTACCTAGCAGATTCTCTCCATCCAATGTTGAATGGGATTTACCAATCAAATTACAATAACACAAAAATTTTATAAAAATCAGCATACATAGGTATGTATGCTGATTTTTATAAAGTACACAAGTAGGTACTTGTGTAATTTTATAAACCCATATTAACAATTCTCAGGGTTTGCAAAAACCTCTGATTCAGCGAGTAATTGAACTTTCTATTACGAAGAGTATATTTCTTGATTATCTACGGTTGGTGCAGTCAGACCGCAAGTTGGAGATCAACTCACTGTACACATTAGCCTTGGATCGACAACCGCAGGAGATCGTGATGGAGCGAACGCACATATTATTGAAGATTTCTAAAAGCTTTCGTATTTATAACTAGTTCGGTCACTAAAGCTCAGTAATATATTACAAGTCTGGATTTTAATTTTTCACTGGACCTTACCTGCATTTTTTAGTCTTGAGCAATGGTTTCTCGTAAGATTCGTAAGATTTTCAGTGGCTATAAAATCGCCGTAAGGTGTATTATGTATAGGCGAGTTATTCAGGACCCGTTCAGATCTTGGTTTGGACCGCAATCCAAAGACAGAGGGTTGGAGCTAGACCCTCTAGCTCTGGATCGTGGCCCATCATGGCACGACATGGTACTGGTAGGTGACTAAGCTAGTAAAACTCTTTTTTATCATTGATAGATTTGAGTGGTCAGCGAGAGTTGGCCTCTGTCAAGTCGATATAATTAGCATACCCCCTAAAACGGGACTATCGGGGGTTTCAATCTCGTCCTGTATGTTGATGTTTACCAATGAAATTTATAAACACGTGCGTTTCTGAATTGTGAATACCATATATAAATTGTTTATTTTTCAGCGCAGCCACGATTAACCGCTTGTCCATACTAAAGTTACAACGACTTATTTTGATCAATGCACACTATCGAATTTAATTATAATTAGACGAACCATCACATCTTGGCGCCAAGCCAGCAATTATCTGTTCATATTTCGTATCACAGAAATAATAAAATTATTAATCGTTTACACAGTCTCGCTCTTGCACAAAGAACTTTACGATATTTTAACACAACGTTATTTGTCCATAAACTTTTATTACTGTGCCATCAGACTAAAATAACAATTTGATTCTATCTCGATAAACTTCCAATCATAAAATACAAGCAAAGTGAAGAATCGTTGATGTTATAGAGACAGTGTGTAAATACTCTAAGTACCTATTACTTTTAGAAGATGGCCATTCTTTGAGAACTTGGCTCAAACGAAATGTGTAAGACACACTTTTTTTTTTGTTTGTAATTTTCTACATGATAGAGGCATTGAGATAAATGTTACTTTTATGCAAGTTGATAATCGGGTAGTATTGATACGGACCGGTCATTATCCATAATGACCGTAACGTATACACCATTGGATGAAGACACTTCTCCAGTCGGGCAATCACAAATTTGAAAGTTGCCCACACGGTGTAGTTTGTAAAATAGAACTTTTTTTAAAGAAATCACTTTACTAAACGTAGTGTTATGTATGTAATCACCCTTGTCACATATTTATGTATACAATATCATAGTTCAACACCTTAAATCCCTAGTCTAATTATAATAATTACAAAATGTTAATGACTTAAAATATTTTAGTATTATTAAAATGGTACTACCAAAGTTACAATCCCTCCCTAATGTAATATTACAATTTTATCTCCCTCTCACGAAGGGTGCAACCCCATTGAATGTTTTAGTTAGGCTTATTAATTTTTTAACTTTGCTTCAATATGATGTAGACCGTCTATCACCACTTATCGATTTCTGACAGATAAGTGATGACGGGACGTTCAGTGTGCGTTATGATTATTACCTGCGGGGCGTTATGATTATTAAAAAAAAACATACCAGGCGTCACAAATTTTCAACACAAAATGTTATTAAATTAAACAGAATTATTTTAAACTAACTTATGCCCACGGCTCCACCCGCGAGGACGTTTTTGAGGACGGATTGTTTTTTTTTAAGTAATTTGTCCGTGCACAGCCAAAATGGGTCAGTTTTTCTAACTTATTATTCGCATAATAGTGTTTTAGACTATTAGTTTGTATCATTGGGAAATAATATAATTAATACTCTATTATTATGAACTCAACTATACACGTATTCTGTATCAGTAGATATTTAATAAATGTTCCCATTCCACTATAACAAAGTACACATTACAATGTGTTATCTGAATAAACGTAAAACTGTGTATTTGTAACAAATAGCGGGAAACATAAAATATTCGTGTAGCTTTGTATTTTCACACGGTACACGTACCTACGAGATACACGGTAACTACATCGAGGACAGTCGTCGTGTATCTGCTATAATATATATAATATTACACTGCTGAGTACTGTAGCTTACTTTATTTGATCCCCAAATACACAAAGAAGCTTTTTAAAACCTTTTCTTGTAAATGCATAACCAGACAAATGATTTATCATGTTTAATTTAGAAGTTCCTATGACCACTTACAATCTTCATATTCAGATCCTAGAGATAATCTAGTATTAGAATATTTGCGACGACAAAACAAATGAACTGAAACTCGATTGTTTTATTGTATTCGCGTGTTTAATCAAAGTACTCTCATTTACAACAGCCCAAAATATACAACAGAATAGCAAATCAGTTAAATTGTACTGGAGAATGAACACATTTAAATATGAATGCAATATTTCGTATATCGAGTGCATTTCATGTTCCAAGTTTTGTATGAGTCACCCTGCCGTTTATGGCGCTTGGTGTGGGTGCCAAACGCTATGGAATAACTGATATTAATTTTTAAGGAACTTATTTATGTTCTGCGTATAAGTGATGTCATCAGAAACAACTAATATAAATCGAAAGTGACACATATTTTCGACGCTATACAGTTGTATGTTGCTTGTCGAATGTCTGTATGATTCTAACTGCTTATACGGCCATTAATGTATTATCACCATTTAGAAATTGATTTATGGAATGTAACATCAGTGTATATAAGGGTGTTTTTGCTTTTTATAAGTTTAGCCAATAAGAAAGTATAAAGCTATTTCAGGTATGCATATTGAAATACTGACATAGTAATCGATATGGCAGAAAGATCGTAAAGACGGTTTCGAGAAAAGACCGTCCAAACATGTTGCCACAACGATACCTTTGGGCTCAAAGGGCGTTGAACACAATGTAAGTACATTCCATTTCAGTAATAATAAAAAATGTCCATCTTTGACTTACCGCCCTCTCAATTACCACAGCAAAATAAAATTAAACTTGTTAGATTTCTGTAAAATGGAGCTGTAAATTGTTTGTTGATACACTTGATACATGGAACAAATTGACAATGGATCTAGTGAGGACATACCCTTAGTAAGCTAAGGTTGTGTTTAGACAACTTCGAAAGTATGCATCAATTTTGTAAGTATGTGAAGGCTTGATGTATTTGCTGCAGTGTATGCTACGAAGGTGGGAGACCTATAGTTGCGTGGGCCGTCATCTTTGTTAAGGATCTTTCGCGTACATCTTTATTATGTCATGTCTTCAATTGAGATCTTGTGATACAATTGATGTATAGTTGTATAGTCTCTCATTACATTATACATGAGTTAATACTCGATAAGACCTAATTGCAGACAGACGATTTAATGGTTTGATTGATTTATATCATAATTATGTGTCTGGTTCACACATAAGTGACTTTAATTGATATAAATAACTAGTGACTAAAGATAAAGGTTGACCTAGAAGTACGGACTTCAGATCAGATCGAGGACATTTTAAGGAAAACTCAGATCAAGAGTTTTGAAGGTAGAAGAAGCAATCAAGTTCTAGTCTAGTCCAACTCTATACCAATTTCATCGATATCGGTTCAGTGGTTTAGGCGTGAAAGCGTAACACAGACTTTCTTTCTCATTTAACATTAGTATGAAGTATGGATTGTCTTTATACAATCTAAGGTTACTAGTCACTGTCGTGGAATCGATTCCATATGTTTAACTATGTAAAAGCAGTATGGTGGAACTATAATACCTCGGGATCCACTGAGTGACGAGCAGAGCGTATAAAATAATAAAAACAATGCACTACCACGTAGATCGAACTAATAAAACATTTCTTCTGGAATTGAAAGAATTTGTATTCTGTCTCACATCTGTTACTGTTGGCAACAGTTTGTTTACGTTGAACGCGTTCCTACGTAATCTTTTTAATATTTATGGTTAGATGTGAATGACGATTACTTCAGACCATGACGCTACGCCATTTTCTTGTGTAATGAACGGAGAGTTCCTAACAACTGCTGAAAATAACGATAATTACGTATTAACCAAAAGTTAATATGTCATACAATTGATATGGTGTGATGTCAGTAACCAGTAGACTAGCGAGGGTTGGCAAAAGGTTCAAATACAGTATTTGACACTTCGGGAATAAGAGTGAGAGACCAGCTAAGATCGGCTTGTCTCCGTTTTGTAGAGTGTTTTCTCTTTCGTACAATCGAACTGGTGGCTTTTTTGTTAAGGGGTTTTTAGAAATACGGTAGATGGTTCTAAAAGCATAATGATTAAGGATGACTTCTTGGGCGTAGGTGTGGGGCCCTACCAAGATCTTCGGGGCTCAAGCCAACCTCACGTGCTGGCTTATATACCTGGTGATTAATGGACAAGGCTTTCGACTTGGGATTAGGTGGTCAGACAGTATTCGTTTCCGTCACAATCAAGATAGACTAAAGCAAAAGAAAGAATAAGAGGACTCGGATGAAAAGTCCAAGCTTTGGATGGAACTGGCACTGTGATGATGATGATTCGAGAATCACCTTACGTTAATCTTAAACTTTTGGTTTCACCACTGAAGCTTAATAAAATAGATTGTACTAATTGCCCGAATCTATACCTACAGTTTTAATCTCGACTACATTGTATGCAATGATTTCAATGTTTGTAATTGTATAGCCCCGCTACATGTGGATCGTTTCCTGTTGCACTCGGAGTAATTTAAATATACTATTCTTTGAATCTCACTATTGTAAACAAAAGTTTTCAATACAGGTGAAACTATTTAACATCTGCATGTTATCGTGCTATATAATTAGTTACTGGCAATAAATGTCAAACAACAATAAATTTAATAACGAATGACGTATTCGGTGAATACTGCGTTTGCCGACGTCATCGTCGACGAATGCACCTGTATCCAAACAGTTAGTTCTACCATGTACCACCACTTATCGAAGACGCTAATGCTACTGTGGTATTTTCGAAAACATTTGCTGCTATGTAATTAACTTGTCACCTATTACAAGTAAAGATACGCTGACTTCCATGTTTTTGCAAAAGACTGGAATTTTATTGCATCGTATATGCGACGGCATAGATTAAAAGAAACCGACAACCTCGTTGGTCCCGTGGCAATTATGCTTGAATCCGCTTCGTTATCCGGGTCAGATATATTATACCTACCTAATTATATGGGTTTTGAAAAAGTTAGTTAAAAGTTTCAGTACTTATGAGTAAGTCTTGATGACCCTTCATCAGTCGAGCCTGTTTCCTAAACTCATTATGGGTCGTTCGCGAAGCAACTGTCATCTGACCTCCAAGTGTTGCTGACTGTATTTTGCCATTTATTCATGAAATTCCTTTTGAAACCTTTAAGAAATCTGGTCATTCTTGGAATCGCAGTCATAGGCTAGATTTCAAGAACTCGGCGGCGTAGCACATGTTACTGTTAGTTTTCTTAAATTCTTAAACCAATGAGGATCAATAACATTATTGGTTTTATAAACGACATTCCATTTGCAATAGAGAGGTTAGTTTCAAATCCCACTTGATACACTACTAAAGCTTAGGTATACGTAACTATTGAAAAAATTAAAAACAAAAAAACAGATGTGTAGACATTTACTTTTACAGTATACTTACGTTTTAATATCGTTCAATTTCCAAGCTTTCTCAAAGGTAATTTCTTCGCAAGCTTGAAAGTCAATCAGATCGGGATTGAACTAATGATGCGCACGAGTTCGTTAAATGGGCGATCGCCTGTTATGGCTTCATTAAGAACCATCATTACAATCTGATAGCGTTGGGAGCTGATCCACGTCCATTCAGATAACTATCGACAGTTTGCAACAACTCAACCGATTCTTGCTAAGAAATTATTATGGTAAGACAAAGGTAAGTAACTACCGAATACAATAACAATATCAACATTTCGTAGCAGGAATTTACACACTTCGATGGACGAAGTGTTATCTCACGTGTAGCTTGTCTCTTCATAAGTTTTTGTAAAATTAAACAAAAGCTTTACTATTTGATATGATCTATCAAAATAAAATCTACCTACGCTTCGAGAGTTCACATAAATTCTTCAAAATCACTAATAATTTGATTATTTTTCAATGAGATTTTGATCTAAAGTTTCACACCTTTTTAAAAACGTAATTTCACTGCATGAGGCTCCCTGTAAATAAGCCTGCGTGGTCGTAGTTGCGTCGAAGATCATTAAAATCTCTTTGGAAGATCTACACTAAGTCAGTACTAATGAATTTTCTAGACAAATTAGTCTTCCTACACAAGTGATAGGAATATTAGCTTTAGTAATAACAGCTGTATTGTTTTGGAAAGCCAAGAGAAATCACTGATTGAACTTGCATCGTAAAATTAAACATGTGTAAGTAACAACTTTTATTCAAATTGCTTCCATTGTAATACATATCTGGCATTACAAATGTGGACAGCAATTACACACGTTGATAGGGCTGTCAATCTTAACATCACAACCATTTACTAACTAGAGATTTTCTTCGGAGTTTAGCCGATTAGCCGATTTTGCATCACCAAGTTACGTATGAACTACTTATGACCGTCGATTACTAGAAGTAGCTATGCCACAGTAAGTATTCATGAGCTTTAATTGCTGACTTAAGTATAACAATCACGAAAAAAATTATAGTAAAATTGTTACTGTAGCATTTATTCCACTGGTACAGAAACACAGATAACCCTACATTGTGTATTCAGTACCTACTGAGAGTTTATCAACGGAACGAATGTTCACAAGCGGAAAAATTACAAAACGTTTTCATCGCATTTCCATACAAAAACGGCGAAACGAGGCATCGCATGCTCTCATGCACTAGATACTAGTGGGTACTTCCCGTTGATGGCGCAAGCTACATTAGCTGACTGGATGAGTGTTTCGCGAGTCAGCTGGTAATTACGGTAACGGTGCGCAGGCGCAGCCGCGACCGAGCGCCCACCGAAATTATCGGATAACTCCCGAACGTGAGTAAGATTATATTACTTACTAGCTGTTGCCCGCGGCTCCGCCCGCGTGGATGTCGATTTTCGCGTTTTTTTTACTATATCGCCGTTTTTAATAGCCGCTTGCGATCAAATATGCATAAGATTTTGAGTCTAACCAAGACCTTTCTAATAAAAAAAGCCGCATCAAAACCCGTTCAGTACTTTTGTATTTTTTGTACTTTTGTACTTTGTATTTTGTACTTGTAGGTACTTTGTATTTTGTATTTTGTGTCAAAATACCAAACGGATTTTGATGCGGTTTTTTTTTATTAGAAAGGTCTTGCTTAGACTAAAAATTTACCGTATGTTTGGTTGTAATTGGTTAAGTAGAACCGGAGATATGGCCAAAAAAGACCTAAAAACGAAACGCGGGAGAAGCCACGGGTATCAGCTTGTATAAAAAGTAGCCTATATGTTACCCAGAACTATGAACTATAATCGTACCAAGTTTGATCAAAATCCCTCCAGTAGTTTCTGATTTTAGCGTGAACAAAAATTTAGTGCGGGCAAACAGGCACAGATGCACAGACAAACAGACAAAAATTCTATAAATCATTGTTTTGGCATCTATTACATTCATAAAGTCCCCTAATAAGTTTTTTTCTCATATATCTTCCATGTACAGACACTGATCAGTTACAGATTTATTATATGTATAGACTAGAGCTGGCTCAACATGAGCTTGTTTTAAATTTTCTTAGAATAACACTTCCTCTAACGGAACGGAATGTTCTGTATTAGTATACCTAGAAAACAGTTTATTATTAACCAACTGGAGACATAACTCATTGTTTAACGTTTAGCAGTTAACAAAACGTTAGGGAACCGATTTCCCTATTTACGTTTCCGTTTTATGAATCGTTATATATTACACTGTTAGTGAGTGTTTTGCTGAATTATCTATTCTATAGGTACTTATCAATAAAAACGAAAACAGAAATGCTTAGGTAGATAAAGGTTTATGAATAGATAGATGGATGGACACACACACATATTGATTTGTTTGTATCCTATGTTTTCAATATATCTAATACAGTGTATAACACTACACACACGGACAGCAATATAGGCATTACAACAACAAGGCGATAGGCAACGAGGCATACGAGGCAATAGGCAAGGACACGAGAATATATCAATCTTCAAATCATACGCATAAGTAAATCTTGATAGTAACATTCTAAAGCCTGATCTATCTTTAAAAAAATAACCAAGAATGACTAAACTGTTAAGACTTTCTACATTTTCTAAGAACTGAAACAATAGTATAAACACCTTTCTACTAAATTCAATATATTACTTTAAATTATAGCGCGTCAGTCTAAACATACAAAGAAAAAGTAATTAAAAGTTAAATATATGAATGTAAAAGTATGTTTTTGTTGATAAACTTCACTTTTAACGCAGCGAGTGTGAATAAGTGGATAATCTGTATTTCAAGCTTCTTAAATTTATTAAGAGAGATATCGTATCCAGCTGTTTCCAGTCATTTGGTATCTCTTTGTTCTCTCTGTGTGTTATTAAAAAAAAAGAAAACAATAATACATCGTTTTTGATGTGTCCCAGCATTGATATTGGTTTTAAAGTACAATAGTTACAATTTACATAGAAGAACGCACATATTTCTGCATTACCTTCCTCGATAAATGGGCTATCCAATGAAGAATTTTTCATTTCAAAACAGTAGTTCCTGAGATTAGCACGTTGAACCAAACTACATCCCCCCACACCTATACACACTTGTAGAAAAACTAACTAAACATTTATTTTATTTTATTTAAAGTTCAAGCACACATAGTAAAACCGTACATAAATTGAATGGTGGAGACAGTAGTACAAAGCTTATTTCTTGAAGAAATTTCTCCCAGCAGCCCGACGAGAGGAGTTCGTGTAAGATAAGACAAGAGTATATACGTGTGAGAGACAGTGAGAAAGAAAACATTGACACACTCACAAACAAAGATTACTAATTATATTGAACCTCTCCCGTAAGGGTATTACAGTAACTTTAACACGATTAAAAGGTAACTCTTGTCAACAACCGGGTCAGCAATGGTTCCATGATAGTTATAGCCGAGCATTAATTTATATGTGCATGGCACACTTTCCTTAATAACTATAACAATGAATAGTCTGAATCATAACCGGCTAGGCTTAAATGCTAGTGATTAATCAGTCATAGGTCAGAGGTGAAATTCATTTGCATATTTTATATGGCGGTTAGGATACTCTTAAACTACTTATTTAGTGACGACTGGCCGGACTTTGAACACAGTTAATTGATAGGATATTAAGTTGTTAACTAAAGTTGATGTATGCTTTAACGTCAGGTGTAGGGAGACTCTGAACCTGAATGATTTTGAAGGAAGTATGAGTTATCTCGTTTATCGGTGGAATGTTTCTATGAGGAGATCTAAAAAATGTATTTGCCGCAAGAGAGAAACACACTTCAACAACACTAGCTTTTAACAACTGCGATTGTTCCTAGGCTAAAGGTTCTACAGCAATTAGATAGATAGATAAATAACTCTTTATAGTATACCACAAGTTTACAGGGAAAACAAATAGGTAATGTATAACAGTAGAATGTACAATGGGCGGCCTTAACGTTAAAAGCGATTTCTTCCAGGCAACCTTAGTATGTAATATATAGTAATGTTTAATTGGGGAGCTGAGCCTATGTTTTCAGTCTGTCTAAAAAAATCGATAGTTGAAAAACTATTTTCTTTATATAAATGTAGGTACACAACTAATTAGGATTACTGATGACTCAAATGTCTGTAAGGATTAAACTGCAGTTTATTTGGTCGTTAGTCTGTCGCCGTGCAGTGTACACCAACCCTAACTTCATTCTAAGTACAATCAACCTTTATAAGGTTTATAGTAACATGAGAAAGGGTTGTGAACCCTTTCAAATGTACTAATCACGTAATACCGTATTTGTATACGGATTAAAGTGACAAAGAGACATTGTCGATTCGGTTACCGATGCTTAATTGAACTCAGTGTGGATTTGCAAGTTTAATTTATGTATTCCTTTATTCGCGTTTGCATTTAAAATTAGCTTTGCTTGAATAAACGAAAGGCTAGTACATAATATGACTTTGAATTTTTATTCTTATTAGTTATTAAGGATCGAATAATTTAACGTTAATAAGTTGTCTTGTACAAAAAACAGCAAACATAGAGCTTGTTATTTGTACTTACCAGAATGAAAGAAAAATTATAAAGTATTAAATTATAACGTTTTTTTATCTGAGATTACTAATTACTGAGCATGTTTCCAAGTGTCCATTGTAATTACCTCGGCAGAAATACTATTAATTATATTATTTTAGACAACACACTTACGCCGGACTCTTTAAATCATTCTTTTCTCTCTTCTTTTGTTTTACAAAAGTGTAAAAATATATAATTATCTTCATAAACCACTACATATGTTTCCCATTCTTTACATATCACACACGTATTGTCATTGTTTCAAAGTAAGCATTATGTGAAGTACCGTATTTTTCTCAACATTAAAGGACTTGGGGTCACTCCCCTCTTACGACCAATAACTGTATGTATAATAACAAGGTTTTTGTTATGCCTGCAAGTAATGTTAGACTTAGGGTTGGCAACTATTCCTAAAAATTATTGATCATATTAAATTTGAATAGTGATTCCGTCAGGATCAAGTGGTTACACCACATTGCAAAATTAAGCACTCATTGCTTGGTCAGTCTTAGGATGTGTCCATTCGTTTCATATTGAGACACTTTCGTGCCTCGGAGACCACGTTAAGCCAGTAAGGTCCCGGTTGCCATACGAACTTCTATGGTAGTCGTTACGGGTAGTTGCAGCCCTAAAAAGTCCGTCAACTGGCCGCTACTGTTTAACTACAGAACTTCGATATCGCCAAGGGGTTGTGGAGGTGGTTGATTCATGGAAAATATTGAACTACGGCCACTTCGTAGTTATACGAAAAGTTATAATGAAGTTTTGCTTCTAAACAATATAATCATTAAAGTAGAAGGCCAACCCTAGTTAGGTGGAGGTGCAAATGCCAAAACTTGCAAATTATCCACGCTCGTGACTGAAGTTTGAGCAATCATTAGTAATGCAACACTCATCAAATACCTCCGCGTTAGTTGGTAACACTGGTGCACCTTCCCCTAGTATTATTGTAGGCCCTGATGATTTATTGTGAATGCAATCCCTCGAGTGTTGCGCACAATCTTTGTTTTAGTGCATAAGCGTAACCCTACTTGAGTAGGGTTACGCTTACCTTTAGGGTTAGGGTTACCCTAATTCATTGTTTAGGTCTTGTGAAATCTTTACATTTTTACTAAAATTATTAAGACCGGAGATAGTCCTGTGTCAACCGGGGTGCGAAGCAAATGCCCTAGGGCCTCTGTGCACCCCGACATCTGAAGATTCAAGATGGCGCGACAAAATTCATTTGTCATATTGTTTTCTATAGGCTGGAAGTACTTCCTCAGTCGAGCGGGTCCTTATTTGAACGGAAAATCTTAATCGCTTACATCTCAATAATTACTTTCTCCAATTCCGTAATACCTTTTTTAGACCATTACAGATGAAAATAAATTACGTTGACCTTGATTACGATCGATGCACATAAGTTTGTATGCAATTGCTGTTTCCTTCCTTGAAATTTGGTAACTCTCCGCTCAAGTTTAGTTCTAGAACACCTTATGTACCCACTAAGTATCGCTCTAGAATACGAACCTTTACAGGTACATCTGGCGCAGTTCGCGACGGCAACGTTCATTTCTTATTCAAGTTGCGTGTGTACACATTGCTCTGCTTAATCAAATCTACTTAGGTACTTTCCTCTTGAAAATCGTATTCACTCGTAAGCATTCCATTCTACTCATATCGCCACATATCATTAAATAATAATAATAATAATAATAAGGCAACACTAAAGTCAAGCAGACGGTTCTATTTTTGTAATAATATTTTAAATTAATAAATCATATAAAACCATAACCTGCAGATATACATGTTTATAAATAAATACAACAAACAAAAAGTATTTGAATGCACACAGAAAATACACCAATAAATATAATAAAAATCATAATCATAACCATTAAGCAAAATAGTGAAGATGACAGATAGTTGTCAAAACAATTCCCAAGAAAAATACGATCAAATATACCGTGAAAAATGCTGACAAGAGCCAAGACCAGAAAAAATGCACACAGAACATCCCCGGACTCGTCGCACAGCTCCGTCCCACAACAAAGCTGCCTTGCTGAGACAGTGGAGACGTCGAGCTCCAGCAGTAGCGACGAGTATTTCTCCCCGCCGACGTCGCCAACACCTGTACGTCGGCCGGGGAGAGGCCGGCCACCGGGCTGCTTAGGACCCCGATGCCCACCGGCGTCGAATAGGGCCCCCGCTGCCGGTGGTAATGTGCGCCGCATAAAATGGACTTCATCTATTAATGAAAACGTTATGCGGGCATATTATACGGCTACAGAGCTGGGAACTAACCTCACTGCGTACCGTAGTCGTTTACTGTCTTTGTTTCAGGAACTTGAGCCGGCCCTCAATGTATCAGCACAACGACTATCGGACCAGGTGCGGGCTATCCAACGTTGTAACATGTTGGATAGTACCGTACTTGAGAGGCTATACTCTGACGTACGGAATAGTCTGGCTATTCCCACTTCATCACCACTTACGGAAGAAACCAATACAATTGTGAGCTCAAACCAACTTGTTCGCACTGATGAGGTGGAGGAAAGTGAGACTATAACCGTAAGTACCCAGTATAATGATCTATTAAGGAGCACTTTGGAAGATGCGATACTGGAATACCGAAACATGACGCCAAGCAGTAGACCTCGCTTGCCCCATTTGCCCATGAATAAAAAGAACGTAGCGTTGGTGAGTGCTCTGGATTCGCTATTATCTATGTATTTAGATAATAGCGAAGACCTCAGTGATACACACTCGATCTTGTACTGTGCGGCCGTAACAGCATGTCGAGTAGCTGGAGTTGAATTTATATTAAATAAAACCACTACTCGACCTAAGCCTGCTGTTCCCGCCTGGCAGTACAGGATAGAACGTCGTATTGCTGAGGCCAGGGCACTCATTGGCAAGCTAACCTGCTTCAGATCGGGCAATACACGCCCGAGGGTGATGCGCTTTGTGACACGGGCGTTTCTGGGGACTAACGTTAGTCCTCAACAATACGTGTCATGTGTCACAGAGCGCATTGACTTTCTGAAGCAGAAAATTTATGCATGGGCGAATCGGATACGACGCTACAAAAAGCGTGTAGATAGGTATAATCAGAATCGCACCTTCCAAAAGGACGAGAGGTGGGTTTATAGAAGGTGGGAACAACCCGAGTTAGGTGTGTGTGACGGTACTCGTCCGGATGCCGATGTTACGAATACATTCTGGCGTAGCATCTGGTCTAGGCCTGTCATACACACTGAAGGTGATTGGATGGGAGAGGTTGAACGAGCGTGTGAGAATATACAGGTTATGGAGCCAATTGTTATTGATGCCGAAGATGTTGCAAGTGCTGTCCGGTCGTTGCCGAACTGGAAGTCGGCGGGACCGGATGGACTGCACAACTTTTGGCTAAAGTGGCTCCGTAGCTCACACGCTCGTTTGGCAACTCAGTTCCAGTCATCTGTAAGCTCGGGTGTGTTACCCCACTTTCTAACTACAGGAATAACCCACTTACTCTTTAAGTCTGGTAGTGCTATGGACCCCAAAAATTATAGACCGATAACATGTTTACCCACGGTCTATAAACTTCTAACCTCCATTCTGAGAGTCAAAATTAATACACATCTAGAAAAAAATTCGATTATATCTATTTCTCAGAATGGATGTAGAAACGGGGCTCGTGGCACTAAAGAGCTCCTTGTAGTTGACATGGCCATTAGCCAACAGGTGCGTCGTAAACGTAAAAATCTGGCAACATGCTGGATAGACTATAAGAAGGCCTACGACTCTGTGCCACATACTTGGCTTCTGAGGGTGTTAGAGTTGTACAAAATTGATGCAACTCTAACGACCTTTTTGAGGTCATGTATGGGGCAATGGAAGACGGTCCTCCGCTATCCAGGGTGTTGCCAGACAAACGACGAACCCATACAAATTGAGAGGGGTATATTCCAGGGAGACAGTCTGAGTCCTCTGTGGTTCTGCCTAGCACTGAACCCTTTAAGTACGATACTAGAGAATTCAGGGCTGGGCTATCGGTTGCAGAGAGAGGCTCGAGTTATATCTCACCTCCTCTACATGGATGACCTGAAACTATTTGCTTCAAACAATTCACAATTGATAGCGCTTCTAAAGATGACTGAAAACTTTAGTAGCTCTATCAATATGGAATTTGGGTTGGACAAGTGTGCGGTCATGCATGTAGAAAGGGGTGGGATAGTGGAATCCGAGGGATTAATACTTTCGGATTCTATTAAGCTCAAATCTATCTCTGCAACCGAAACCTACAAATATTTGGGTATGTCGCAAGCGTTAGGAATATCTGATTCTGACATGAAACAGGCACTGCAGGAGCGCTTCTTTGGCCGCCTGAAAAAAGTCTTGAAAAGCTTCCTATCAGGCGGTAACAAGGTGCGCGCCTGCAATGGTTGGGTCATGCCAGTCCTAATGTACTCTTTCGGCATACTCAAATGGACTCAGACTGAATTAGATACCCTGGATAGAAGAGTCCGTTCACTGCTGACCGCATTTCGGATGCATCACCCGCGATCATCTGTAATGAGGTTGTATATCCCGCGGAAGTTGGGTGGGCGTGGCTTTCTAAATGCCAAGACACTTCACAACCGCGAGATATACAACCTTAGAGAATACTTTTTACACAAAAATACAGATATGCACCGTGATGTGGTCGCAGTGGACAATGGCTTAACCCCTCTTGCGTTGGCTAAAGAGAACTGGCGCAAACCTGTAGTACTTAGTACTGCTGATCGCAGGGAGGTATGGATGGGCAAAGAGCTACATGGACGCTTTTATCGGGCCTTAAACGGGCCCGATATAGACTTAAAGGCGTCTGTATCTTGGCTACGGTTTGGTAATCTCTTCGGAGAAACCGAAGGTTTTGTCTTTGCAATTATGGATGAAGTTGTCATGACGAACAACTACAAGAAGTACATTCTGAAAGATGGTACGGTTGACATATGTCGGGCATGCCACCGTCCCGGGGAATCTATCAGACACATTATTTCAGGTTGTTCTCGTCTTGCCAACGGCGAATATTTGCACAGACACAATCAAGTGGCCAAGATTGTACATCAGCAACTTGCCCTTAAATACAATCTTGTATCTGCAGAGGTGCCATACTACAAGTATGCGCCCGACCCAGTTCTCGAAAATGGTCGTGTCACATTATACTGGGATCGATCTGTTATCACTGATAGGACTATTGTCGCCAATAAGCCTGACATAGTGGTAATAGATCGATTAGAGAGGCTTGCAATGATTGTTGACATCACCATCCCTCATGACGAGAACCTCATAAAAGCTGAAAAAGATAAACAAATTAAGTATTTGGATTTAGCTCATGAGGTTGTTGACATGTGGAATGTGGATTCGGCGATCATTGTCCCGATAGTTATATCAGTCCACGGACTGATTGCCAAGAGCCTCGACCAACACCTAAAGAGGCTCACGTTGGGTGGCTGGGTTAAGGGACTGATGCAGAAGGCAGTACTCCTCGACACGGCACGTATTGTGAGGAGGTTCCTTTCTCTGGAGCCCTAACCACCGGTAGCTTGGTCCCTGTACCCGATGCCGGTGGGGTACTATTTTTTATATTTTTAAATGTATTTTTTTATATATATTTAAAAATGTAATTTATATGTCTATATTTAAAATAAAGTGAATAATAATATGATTTATTTGCTAAAAGACAATAACATCATTAATAAAAGAAAGTCAATATTGTAATTTACACGGAAGCGTTGCATACTATTCGGTTCATTTAAACTAGTCCTAGTAACATCACAAATCAGCGACACCTTACCCTTCGTGCTTTGAATGCTGAGTACCGAAAGTGACGTGACCGGCATCAGCGGCCATCGGATTTGAATAAATAAATCACGCTCGCATCCCAAGTCATTTGTTAGCACTCAAGAGAAAGGCGTTCGAATCCACGCCTCAGCTGCAATCACAAACCTAATCTAGCTTTTACCACTTTATGTGAAGTACGTGTGCATTTCGCTGACGGCTAGTTTCCACAAAGAAAGTTGCCCAATTTCACTTATTCTTTATCCTTTTACAGTATAATACATGCAGATGTTATCTCAGAGAAAGCACTTAAATTAAGGACTAAATTGCATTCATTGCATTTAGCTTTTTTTATAATTAAAGTTAGAATTTTAATCTAAATAGCAAATTCTGGCAAAGATGTACTAGACATGTGACATGACTGTCACCAAATGAAGTTTTTATCACATTTAACATTTATTGTGCATTAAATCAAACATTGTTTAGGAGCACGTATTTCAAACTAAAACAATTAATAGAGCAAGAGTTCTTTCAATTTTTATCACTAGGGAAGAGTAACGAAAACCAATTTTGGACTACATCCCGAGAGTTGAGATGTGTCAAAACGTCTCCACTACCCATACCAACGAAAGATCCTGCGAACCTGCCCTTTTAATTGCAGTTCTTGGATAATACCTTCAATAAGCAAATACTCGATAAAGCTTAGGCCCATATCTGTCGAGAACTCTCTCTTCAAATATAATTCTTTCACAGATACGATCTAAAGCAATAGTTTCCTCACCTCGAATGGAGAATCTTCACATTTGTTGGTATAATGACATCATATATAAACCACCAGGCGTTTATTGAAGCCGATTAATAAAGCCCCTTAACCTTTAATTAAGTGTTTTAATTTATCTCATTGTTTGACTTTACACGCTCATAATGTTAAAAGTGCGTATATCACGTGACAACTATACTGTTAGAAAATTGTAAAGTAGCTGTATCTATACATTGGATAACTTTATAAAAAATAATTTGGTTGTCTAATATTCACGATTCAAACATTTTTATGGGAATTTTCGTCATTTTGTTCGCGATGGACGCAAAAACCGCTGAACGGAGTTTGATGTGTTTTCGTTTTGTTTGAAACGTCTTAAACTTACGCATCTTCGATCACAATCTATTGAGCAGAACCGGAGCTATGGCCAAAAAACGTGAATACCGACGTCTTTCGAATGCATATTATAATTCTCATAAATCAAATCTAGTGGAGTCAATTGTTATTTTTTATAAACAAAGTAATTTGCTCTGAGCCGGAAGCTTATTGTAACAATTTAAAGTAGTGATTTATATATTCGTAACAGCTTTAATAATTGATATCCGTTTGTCGAAACATAACCACGCTGTTAGTTAAGCGATTGTGCATCACGATATTCACGATTCTGATTACTTCCGTAAGAATTAATCTTACGCCTTACCTTGTCTATGTGACCATCTGTGGTAAAGGGTTTATTAATACAATTCCTTTTGAGTCCCCTTTTGATTAACGACGCGACGATTAAACGAGTGTGGTGATGGAATCTCCATAGATATAGAATATTTCTGAAGAGTTTATTGTTTGATTGGTTGGTTGGTTGGTTGAATCGTAGAAACTACTTGAAAAATGCTTTTGTATTGGCCTGTTTATCGAGGAAGGTTATTGCCTACATATATCACGCCAAATCAGACAAATTGCCATATATAATTGCAAAGCTAATAAGTTATGGGCACGTATGTGTTAAATAGGTGCCACGGGGACGAAGTATGTCACATGTGAAGCCGTGAGTGACAGCTAGTCCCATATATAAAAGAGATAATTTACTTTTAACGTTCAATAAGTAAGACATGATATTAAAAGGTCGTCCATACTTGACTTATTTGTATCTTCAGATTTTTTGGAAATAATAATTAGTATAATTACTGAATTATTCCTGCGTTTACTATATATGGATGATTGTCTCATGGTATTTATCAACGGTAATTCGATACTTAAAAATTAATAGGTGCATTAAAATAACTTTCTTCGCCATAAATGACGATGCAATTTTAATAGCTTTAATAAGTCAAGTGATCCTTTTACTAAAAAATACTTACATGTATGAGTATGAACCTGTATGGATGGACTTACAGATCGGCAGAGGTGCCAACCATAAAGGGTGTAAACATCCAAAACAAGACAGCTAAAGGATGGCTTTTATTGTCTAGTACGAGAAGAGATATTGGGGCCCTTGTATTTTGGTTCTAGAATCGGGAACCACGCGATAAAAAACAGCTTTTAAGTTCGGGTATTTTGGAAAGGTTTCTGTATTTTTATTCATTGACGTTTTCTGTATTTTTATTCGTTTCGAATTGTCTGAACTCGCTAACATGTACGAATGTGAGAGCTTCTGCTATTACAAAATCATTACATTATGTAAACCGTTATTTTTTCGAATTCCGAACGCACCAACCCTTCGTCACCGCGGTGTCATTCGCCTCACGTATTCTCTAGGGTGGTCCTCCGTACCCCCATTAATGTGCACCGAACGGTCCAAGCTCGTGCGATAATTACCTGTGACATGAATACGAAACTCGTTCTTTCCAATTTATTAACAATGAATATCTCTTGGAGAGTCCATCACGTATTTACAAACTTTTTTTTGTATGAGTGTTCGCCTTTCCCACATTTTATTATTATAAAGTTCACTAAGATCTTATGATAAACACATTCTTAAACGTATAAACAAATGGGAGATAGTCTAGTTATTTTACATGTTTTTTCACGTACCTATAGCGGCTATAGCATTTCAAAAGGGGCCACTTTTTGGTTCTCTATTTAAATACTTACTAACTTGAGAGTAAATCAAGTTAGCATGGGTCATGGTATATTATTATTATTATTATAAAAATAAAACATGTATTAACTTATTCAGCTATACATCACAAACTGAAGGAAAGAAGATACCACATAAAAATTCTGAAAAAATAATTGTTTTTGTAGTCTGAATAATAATCTTGGGATAATAACATTTGATACGCCTTTTTATGGTTTTATTTTATCGAACTTTAAATTTTATTCTTGATCATTTTGTTCGTTTTCAGTTTTTTTTTTAATTTTAAGTGGGTATAATCGTAAATTACATTTGTAACGGTTTTTTAAACGTTCTTTAAGTACACTTTTATATGACTCAGTATCTATAATATAACAGTTATTTTATAGAGACTTCAAGGACATGTTGCATTCAAAAATATAAATAATATTTTGACACGAAAGGGCTTTTAATGGCAAAATTTTGGTTCTGGGTACACTGACAGTTGTGAAATAGGTACCTTAATTAGGCCCTTTTGTGTTGTGAAAATGTGAAGTGAAGCCCCAATTTGTACTTGGCGTCAGACTCACTTTCCATGTAGGTATATTCTTTATAAAACGTGATAAATAATTTCATAATATTGATTCATCACTAAGGGTAATCTAAATTAACGCTTCTCCTTACTGAATATGTATATCATGTTTGCAAAACGGTGACAAGTTTATCAGGTTACAATTATTACTATGAATCATGTCTCGTTCAAAGCGTCGTAACGATGCATTTAAGTAGACAGCTAGACTGTATTTTAATTGTAGAAGGTCGTCAGCATCACAATAAAACGAACTTAGTAAATATTACAGCTAGGTAGATAGATTTACGAGTAAGTATATTGTAAAATGTGTCCTAACTGTCTGTTCGTTGTTCGTTCTTTAACGAACGAATTAAGAAGCACGGCGATCTCCTCACCGTTTTTCAACAGTGCTCTCAGTAATCTTTTACCCGTAATTTCAGATCATCAACTAAATTTGGTGGCAATTAGTAACCTTTAAACTAACGAACAAAGCTAGAAAAATCTAGAAATTGAATATTATGCTGATTTATTGCAATTAAAATGGTAGGTCATATACGTATTCAAATTCAATATCATTATCGTCTGATAGTATATCTGAGGCACTGAGATCCCTATTTCATACTGTAATATGTATTTATTAATATATGATTACTTGGTTACTTAAATTGTAGGGTTGTCTCAAACTCAATTGAACTTTCAACGAGAGATAAAATCATTCATTACAACTCAAAAGAAATACATTCCCCCAATTTTTCTTTATCGCATTTGTCAAGAGGGTAAGTTCAAGCTTTAGCTCTTATCAGTCAAATAAGGGGTGCACCAGAAAACGATATTAGTATGCAAATATTCTAAGTAGATTACAGAGTTTATGTTACTTTCAAAATATCGTGTTATATTTTTACCGTACATATTAACATAAAAAATGGTGGCAACCCTAAGGAATGTGTTGTACGTAGACGAATTAGTTGTAAGTAGTGATTATTATCTTACGTACCAAGTCATTATTACAGCAGTCTACGCAAGCGGAGATTAAACACTGGTAGTGAAAATGATACAATCATAAGCAAGTAGAAAATGTAGAATATTTCCTCGGGTGCAATCACCCTAACATACCTATGTACATATCTATATTTTAAATAATAATCGGAAAATTGCCACCGCGGGCTATCATTTGAAGGAATAACTTTGCGTGGGGCAAGACACGCGACCCTAGCCTTTTGAATCACAAAGAAGTGAGACCCTAAAGTCAAGGTACGAGGGGTAACATTCGTTTGGGCAAGATGCATGAGTATTTGCAGGGTTATGCGCATGCGTTAATTTTGGAGGGAAAATGTATACAGTGTTGTCATGACGATGCGATGTATATTGCATCACCTACCAGTCCAGTGGTCTATGCAACTTGCGATAGTCAGGTTATATTATCGTGCAAAAGTGTAATTTATCAGTGATCGAACTTCGCGGCTGTGTAAATAGCTTCGTGAACAAGGCCTTTGTTTGAAGTGTTGTGATTGAACTCCACAAGGTTTGTTTTGTAAGAAGTGGTTCATTTGTGTGCTTTATCCGTATTGCTATCTCGTGCATTCATGATTTGATAGCCATTGTTTCTTTTTCTTGTTGGGAAAAGGAAACAAAGAAATCTAATATAATTCTTACATCCGTGGTCTAGGTGTATAAGTTTTAGACATTATAATACGTAGGTAGAAATATAAATCAATATTGTATTGATTTGGGAATTCTGACTAATTTATAACCGTGAAAAATATGAAAATACCCCTCAGTCAACCGAACACTTCGGTCAGTTCGAAATTAATTTGTTATTATTATGCATTCTGCTAACACTAATATTGTTATTATTATTGCAATCTATTGCTTAATGTTAACTGTATGGATTATGCAGTTTATTTATTTAGTTAGACCTCTAATTTATTGCTGTTAATACCCCTTCATAATTATTTTACTTTTTATACACCGTACCTACTTATCCAAAACCTTAAAAATACTTTGCAAATACATATCAATAACAGTCAGTTAATATCTCAAAACATTAACGCTTCCCATCCAAGCCACAATGTCCATATATCCCAACTAAACACACTACAATAAATTTGAATGTCTAAATATACAAATACACCGACTTAATTAGCAGGTAATGAACCCCTCTGTGGAACGAACTTGTCCGGTAGACTCCTTGAAAGGGGAACAGTGAGCATTGCCGGGTTAGAGTATTGTGTCTGTCAATTAGACCTTCCTACTGGTTAATTGCTGGTATCGCTTTTAGACCTGTTATTCAAGTGGTAGCTGACACACTACCACCCTTTCGTATTTTTATTGTAATAAATCTTTTTAAAACCGGTTTGGGTTTGGAACTTTTGTGTTTCTTAAACTGCCTTTATTTTGAGGTGCGTTTTCTAAGTTTGAATTCAGAATTTTTTTCTTATTAGCTATTTATTGATAAGTTGTTTTTTTTTGAAATTTAGGTAGTTGATATTTTTTTTTATCCTGTCCGAGATAATTTTATATGATTTTATTTATTATTTTACACACATGCGGATGCAGATTTAACTTGTATCCCAGAACTGAAATCCATGTTAAACAGGGATTAACATTAATCTGAAAAGTTCGTTCTATAGAGATGAAGTTTCCGATAATGCTGGTGATTATCATAAATCTTAACATTTTATTGGCACATATCTTGATCTTTTATTATTTCGCAACCATTAGTAAGTTTATAATGCACTTTTATGTTTGACACTTATTCGCAAATACCAGAATACAATATTATGGGATTTCTGGGAACTACATCCTACTGTCATATTAAAAACTTGAAAGTTTAAGAGTATGGATGGATGTCTGTTACTCTTTCACACAAAAATGGCTGAACGAATCTGCATGAAATTTGGCACAGGCTCCTTTTATCCCGGGAAGAGGTTCCCGTGGGTGGCCCCTTCCTTTTATCTTATTCTCCTCATGCTACCTCTATCGTCTGAAGTTGTAAGCTGTATATTTACTTGTTTACCCCTATCACAATAGTTTCAAATCAGCGACTGAAACAAAGTCTAGCGCACTCCATATACGTAGAGATAGCTGTTCGTATTTGATTTGTCTGCTCAGGATCACGTAGGATACATAAACATCTGTTAGCTGTATGTAATCTAAATATAATTCGAAGAAATTGTTGAATGGATGAAGATTGACAGAAATAATGAACATGGTTCATTTAATTATTACGATTTTTGCTGTAGCTACACCGAAATTAGAACTGTTTTACATGCCTAGTTTTTTGATTGTATTTATGGAAGTCCTTTTATATGACGTATTAGCTCTCCTCTCTACCATCTCAGGAATGATTCTGAAACGAGAGCCGTCCTCCACGAGCGTGGTCGGATTGGTCGGGCTAGCTGTCGCGTTTCGTCCTAGTGGAAGTAGGCACAGGGTGATATCCCACATAGAGCGAATGGTTCCAACAACACAGAGAAACAGAATGTAATACAGTGCGATTTTAGGCGTTTCGAGTACCTAATATATTTATGGTGGCATACATTTAGTTGAGATTAATCTTACTGTAATCCATTGTATAGCAAAAGAAACCATTAAAAGAATAACGTATCTTTTAAGCATAATCAGCAACAGCTGTGCGCTTACACACGTCCTTAAGAAACAAAAGTGTTTCTCGTATTCATTATTTTAATAGACAATAGCACGAATAACAGAATGTTTATTCATTTTATCTCACACTACGTAATAATTATAATTACACAAACAATTACTCAAACTGTAAACGTTTCAGTGTAATAACGGAATACAGCTATTATTTCGCATGTAATCTCTTCAATCAGACTTGAATTGCAGACAGACGGAGTGATGACTTACAAACTACTCTAGCGTACCATAAACTACAGAACAGAGCCCGTTTTGCAACATTTAGCATGTTTTATTCATCCGTTAATCACTGAATATGTGCTATCTCTCGATCTATTTTCGCACTATTGTAAGTGTTTTAAATTATGGTGTAGGTGTTACTGAATGAATAAGTTCGCCTACAGCATTGTAAGTGATTCATGCATTTTTATAAGTGCATCAATTTGTGTATGACTTGACTCTACCAAAATCTTTGAGGACCAAGCCAAAAGCACTTTTGCAGACGGTGTCCATGTTAAACAACAGACGAGGTTCTGGCGAAGACTTTTTTTCTCAGGATTGGAAATAAGGCGGTAGTCGTCGCTTGCTGCTGCCGTAAAAGCCGACATGCCATAAATAAGAGGGTATTGGGCTCCAAAGCGCCACCTCTGATATCCTAAGAAATCGTTATGAGGATGAATGAATTCATGTCACAAAACTACAAAAAAGATCCTATTTACTTTTTTATAATACGTAAATGGAAACTATAAAAAAATACTACCATATTTATTATTATTATGTAGGTACAAAAAGTAATCGCAGACGGTGTCGCTAACAAACTCGACCACGCGTGTCCGTATTAAAAATCACTTTGTCTTCAACCAAACTACCGAGTTCCGCACGTAACGGATAGATGGCGCGCTATTACGTTTTCTTCATTGCTCAGTAAAGTACCAATGATGTTATCTTTCTTTCTTTATTAAATTGATTGAAGGGATAACATGACACGTTTCTAGTTTATAGCCTCGAGCACTCATCGTAGCAGACCCCAATTTAGTTCTATGCATTCCTATGATTGTATAGGGGGAACGTGTTTTTCAATTAATTTGGGACTGCGCTTGTCTTACTCCACTTGATTGATGGATCTATCCAAGTAATTGTGCATGTGAATTTCTGTAGAAAAGACAGGGATTTCCTTTGGATTAAAAATGATGAATGATAGTGATGTTTTTATTCATAGAAATAAGTAACGTTGAAAGGAAACAAATTCGAATCTTATTTTTACAGCGATATCTCTAAAACGCGAACGTAAACTAGGTGTTTCTCCTGATTCTACCGCCTTCCTTAAATTAAATCTAACATTTGACTGCCTGATTAGTGTGGGCAGGAGGCGATTTCACTTCACTTACTAAATAGATGGTAGTTCTAGAGAACCAGGCCTATACACGCAACTAACTGACCAAGCCCACCGAGTCCGTAATAATGTACTTACGAAACAGAAATACAGTATGTTTAAATATTTGACATCATTATATTATAAATGGGATCTAACTTCACTACCTAAGTAGGTACCTAGGTTTGGGAGCTCAGGTGACTCGGTATAATATAGGTAATGAATTTTACTTTATTATTTACTACATCCTGTATTGAGGTTATTCCTATTTCTAATTAGGCAACACACTCCGAGTATCTCAACTGACCCATAAGCATACCTACCTATTACGTAACTTGTCAATGCGTATAATCAAATGTAAATGGTAATCCAGACACTTACTATTTAAGCACGACTCCTTCTTTTAAGTACAATTTAACATGCAAATGCATCTTCTATATTAGATTTTTTTATTGTCAACAGATTGGCGCGCACCAATGACGGACGAATCGGAGGCGGCGAGGGCTAGGCGCGCGCCGCCGCCCCCGCCGCGTCAGACCGCGCGCCTTCCTGAGGCTCGCCCGCGCACACACATCCCCGAACCCATAGTGCCTGGCATTCGGATGCCGGCGCCACCTCGCCTTATCCGACCGTCAGAACACCTGGCGATCGTTGAAAGGCAGATGGAGCGCCGGCCCGTGCCGTTAATGCCTATGGTGACGGTAGTGCAAGGGCCTAGGCCGCCACTCCCGCCTCCACAGCCACCGGTGTATAGGCATGTGGCGCCACCGCCATTGAGGATGCCAGCGCCACCACCGAGCAGGATGCCGCCTCCGAGGAGAGAAAGTCAGGTAAGAATTATGTTATTGCACATGTGTTTGGTACACCTATACATAACTTCTAAACCAGCTGATTATTGCCATCTTTATAGTTAACTAGCTTTCGCCCGCGTGGAAGTCGGTATCGCCACCAATTAAACGACTCTCCACTCGACTCTACTCCACTCTTCACTCCACTTTCCACTTACACTCTCCACTCTCCACTTCACCTTCCACTCTCCAATCCAAAAAAAGGATAAAAAGTATCCTATGTCTGTCTCCTGGTTCTAAGCTATCTCCCTACCAATTTTCAGCCAAATCAGGTTCAGCCGTTCTTGAGTTATAAATAGTGTAACTAACATGACTTTCTTTATACTTATATAAGATACCTACTGTATTTAGTAACCTTCAGACATGTAACCATAGAAATATGATTCTTGCGTTACCTCCTATAGCGCGCAGAGTGGCAATAATAGGATAGGAAAAAAGAGACGTAAACGGTAAAAACTATGTTTTTTTTTCTACACTCAACTATTTAAAAGTTTTACAAACAAAATGCCAGATACCACTTCGGTCCGCTAATCCCTTCTCTTTCCTGTTCACCTCTATTCTTTACAGTTTATGGTAAAGCTCTACTGCGCTAGTGGCTCGAGTGTTGCAAGCGTATCTGCTTACCGTCTATTGGGTACTTGTTTACTGCTTTAATAATATCAAAAAAAAAAGTAAATATTAGCATACCTGAATGCCCCTCGCGTACAACATTTTCCATACAAACTTGTTGAATTGCGCTATAAAACAATGTGTATGCTTTCATAGCCGGCGAGCCAGCGGCGTAAAAGTTCTCCGTACATTCTGTACGGCTTTTGTTTTAAGTTTTTATGCGCATCGCGTAACATGGCAGCCGCCGCCCGCGCCGGACCGGTTCGATTCGTAACGGACATCGTATGCACACGCTTTTATTCGCCGAGTAAACTCACGAATTACATATGTATTGCCACAGAAGCTGTAAAAAACTGAAGTCAGTTATATCTGTGGTTTTGTTGGAATTATGATGTTATTTTGGAGATTTAAAAACAATTCGTCATTCTCAAAGTGGGTACTCATCGCGGTGGATAAAAGCAAATTTTGCACATTGGCGTTCAGTTTTCGCTATCCTAATCCTTCAGTCCTTATGGATTGATATCTTAGCTTGCAGACGGACCTTCCAATTTTTCGAGTCCAGTTCCAGTCCGGCTCACACACTAGTATTTTTTATACTACGTAGGTGGCAGACAAGCACACGGCCCACCTGCTGGGAAGCGGTCACCGTGGCCTATGAACGTGTGCAACACTATTCACCTTTATTTAAAACCCGATACCATCCTTATCATACCAACCTGATACCACCCAATATCGAGTAAAAGTGCTGACTCTTATAAGATTTGTTGAATCTTAGTTGAGAATGCCAAAGATATTAGTTCCTTCCTTCCATCCTTTCTTTCTTATCCTCATACCCTCTCTCATCACCTTTTCAGGAGGCAACAAGCGGATGAAACTTCAACTGTTGCAAGATTTCAGGCTATTTGGTCGCATGCTACTTTAGCAGCAAGAAAAACACATTCGAACAAGCCCAAGTGATTAGCAACTATTGTACATAACTGAAGGAATACTTTAGGGTGTCCGCTTCGTTGAGCTAGACCCACCGCGGGCGCCTATCCGCAGCATTTTTGTTTGCACTACAAGGCAACCGATCAACGCAGCGGACAGCCTAAGATGAACTACCATTAAACGTCTGTGACTATTAATTTGATTCATCAGTTCCTTAAATATATATTCACATATGTCTTCGTCAAGATATCGAAACCTCTAAGAGTGGGTGTACCTATATTCCTGGGTCAATGTTATGCTAATCATAACTTTGTTTGCCATGACATGCAGATATTTGAAAGATGCTGCATGTCTTTCGTAATGGCTAATAAATCATATTCGACAAATGATGGCCAAGAAATAAAAACATCATACGATACTTGCCTGTTTTAGAAGTCTGTGGATGGCGTAAGTGATAAACCAAATCTCACTGACTCAATCGTATTAAATGACTTCACGTGACAGTTTATGAGTGTGGTAGGTGCTCTCACTGCCGTACTAAGCATTATCTATTATCTAGTATCGTTTTGGACTTTTTTATGAATGAGCCTTAGGACGTTATACAGCTCAACGCTTTCATTGTATGCTTAGATGAACAGACAAGGATTGCCAATCAAAACTAAATTCCAACCACGTTCTGACTTATTGCACGTCTCATTTCCGTAATCTCCCAATCTCAAAATAAATTATCACAATTTTCAATCGCCCCAGTTAAGGGCCTAATGACTGCAGCTCTCGACCTACATTGTTTTTGATTGAGTATTGGTAACGGACAGGCAATCAACAAAGATATGAGGGACATCGTTTGTCTTGGTTTTATTGTGATTGTTATTTGTAACGGTAGTTAGTGCATTGTTGTCAATCGTGGATGATATTCAGTTCATCAATAAGAAGACAGTTATAGTCAGAGAGCACGACGGCGAGTTAGTAAACAATTGACTGCGTGTAAAGCACGAAATAACGTACTCGTACAGTCGTACTTAAGTGCCAAATAAAGTTTACCTTTAAGTTCCAAGATGCATCATCATTCGCGTTTAGCTTCCTAATCTATAGACAAATGGAAGAGTTCAAAGAAAATGAGGTAATTGTGTTAACCTGTTTTACCTGTGTTAAGTTGCTGTGGGCATCGAAAAAAAATTTAAACACGTCACTCTCAATCCTAAGGTTGTCTGGAAGAAATCGCTTTTAGCGATAAGGGCGCCCATTGTACATTCTACTGTTTAATTACCTATTTGGTTGTCCTGTAGGTATACTTTTGGTGTTATCAGATTAAAAGTTATCTATCGATTGTATTTTGGTTGATTGTGTTTCTATACTTCAGTAACTAAAATTAAGTAATAGAACAGGTAAAGAGTTATTTCAATTAATCTGTTGCTGAGCAAATTTCACCAGAAGTCGGTACAATTTCTCGCTATGTAATTACTCGTCTGATGGAAAGAATCTCGCCTTCCAATTAAAAGCACCAAGTTGTCAGCAGTAACCAATTATAAATATCACGCTTAGATTCCTACTGTACAATGTTGGTAATAAAAAGACGGAAATCGTAGGAAATAATTGATACTGTTCCGTTCCCTTTTCATAATAAAGAGAATGAAACTAGAATAATGTGTTTTTGTATTTGTATAATAATATATCAATTTTATTTGGTACATAACAACAGTTTAATAGTTAATGTTTATATAACACATGTTATTAACATCGTATACTACTGAAGTAACATTGGGTGTTAGGGGCTCCACCCAGATCTTTGGGTCCAAGCCAACCACACTTGCTGAGCGGCACACCTGCTGATTGACGGACGAAGCTCTTGTGCAGGTTTTCCACTCGGAGCTGAGAATTCAGATGGTTTCAAATGGTACTATGTACAACCATAGATAACTACTAGTCATCACTCAACTGCCTCAATGAATTATGTCGATTTGGATTGGATGATCAAACAGTTTCTATTGTAATAATATCTATGTTAAACTTGTAGCGAACAGCCTAAAGTACCCGCTCACAAAGCAATATTTCTTCTGACGAATTGAAACGTTTTCAAAAGGACAGACATTTGATGACGATGCGATGGGATATCTGCTAAATCTTGGTTAATCTCTTTTCGTCCATTATTTAGATAATAATAATAAATGCAAAAGTTTTAAGTAACCGCAGCCGTAAAGAAAGAATAGCAAAATACCAAGGTACAGGACTGTTCTTATAGGTCTGGCGACAGATGTATTATAAGACTGGCCATAATAGACTAAGATCCCACTGCAAAATCATGCATGAATCGAATATTTGGTAAAAACCAAATTTTACGCATATTTATGATTAGGAGAACATTTATTTACTAGGTTGCCTATCAAAATGTGGCCGCTATATGTTTAATTCAATTTTTGCTAATTCATTTTTCGGAAAAAAAATCCATCACATGGTTTTTAAATAAAATATCATCCACGTCACGGCAATACACAAAAGGACTCTGAAAAATCACGGTTGCCGTTGCGCACTTCGCCGTACCTCTTCGCAGCCAGGTGTAAACAGGTATGATTTTGATACATTTATGCAATCATAACGGACATTTATTATTTTTATATCAAATTAAAGCTATTTTTTTTCTGATTACTATAATATACGGCTGCCTAATTAAATCTGGCCGCAAATAATGGTTGCTGGCTGTTAAAGATGGTAAATATTTAAGATAGAGTGTAAGAGAGCTAGCGCGTAGCCTCACTAGTCAGACGAGGATAGCGATTGCCAGCTGTATGACGCTTTGAAACCATTGCGCATGCGTCGGATGCTAGGGTTCTCAACCACCGGTTCAAACAGTAATAGGGACTACTGAATAAATACTCCAAAAGAAATGTCTTCTTTTTCAAAATGACAAAGAAAATTACAAAAAAAATTAATATCGGTGAAAAATAAAACCAAGGTTACTTATATAAAAGAAAATTTTATTGAACAAGTGCTGTTTGAAAAATTAAACATTGAAGCAAATAAAAATTAAAAAATGTTCTTAATTTTTTGTATTCTTCTTTATCTTTTTGTTTTAGAACTGTAATTTTTTTTAGACACTTAGTATGATATCCAAAATCATCAGTAGATTCAATTGTCAATAAAATGTCATGGTATTTATATTTTTTCTTACGACGAAATAATAACATTAGTGAACACTTTTTGAATGATGCATTATTGAAATCAAGTTCATTGGATTTTTTCTCACACAGAAAACACGCCTTCATCTTTATAATAATTATTTGTTAGTTCTTAGAAATAAAACAACAATATACTACCCGCTCGCCCTAAGTTTGCCGCTGTCAACTGTCACTCGTTTGGCGTTGTCTCACTCACTCAATTCTAGCTCCAGTGAGATGACGCTATACTGACGTTATTTAGTCGCTATCCTCGTCTGACTAGTGATGCTACGCGCTAGCTCTCGTTCACTCTATCTTAAATATTTACCATCTTTAACAGCCAGCAACCCTTATTTGCAGCCAGATTTAATTAGGCAACCGTATATTATAGTAAACAGAAAAAAAATAGCTTTAATTTGATGTAAAAATAATAAATGTCCGTTATGATTGCATAAATGTATCAAAATCATACCTGTTTACACCTGGCTGCGAAGAGGTACGGCGAAGTGCGCAACGGCAACCGTGATTTTTCAGAGTCCTTTTGTGTATTGCCGTGACGTGGATGATATTTTATTTAAAAACCATGTGATGGATTTTTTTTTCCGAAAAATGAATTAGCAAAAATTGAATTAAACATATAGCGGCCACATTTTGATAGGCAACCTAGTAAATAAATGTTCTCCTAATCATAAATATGCGTAAAATTTGGTTCTTACCAAATATTCGATTCATGCATGATTTTGCAGTGGGATCTCGTACTATAACAAAAATCGAAGAATAAGCATTGCCATTCAATGCGGTAGGTAATGTCAACGGATGGGGATTAATGTTTCGATGCCCAAGCTTGACAGTAGCATACCCAGAAAACTTGTGACATTATTGGTTAATAAACGACCAGCCCAATGGGCACGGAAAACGGAAAGTATCGATCAGTGCTTTTTTACATAATGTAAAACTTAAAATAAGTTACTCTGTTAATCGTCTTAATCGATCGAAAACCTCATCGGAACGTGAATAGGAGCATTTGAACGGACGAGTAGACCGCCCGTGGCAGCGTGGGCGAACTGTGTTCATCGATTATTACTTATATTACTGTTTGGATAATCAAAAAAGGTTTAAAGACTGTATAAGTCAGCTAACTTTTTCTGAAATTTACACTAATGAAGATCCTAACTTGGCCTACAACGCCTTCTATGACTTGTTTAAACTGTTTTATGATCTCTGTTTCCCATTCAGATTCATAACTCTAAATGCGCATAAAAAACAAAAATGGGTCTCACGCGGAATAAAGGCATGTAGTAAAAAGAAACGGGTACTCTTATGGCAATATAGAAAAAAGCCTAACGAGACCAACAAAATAAAATTTAAACAGTACTGTACAAGATATAAAAAAGTTATCAAGCTCACCCAGCGAGCACAGAATACCTACTCTATTAATACAGCGGTTAACAAAGCAAAAATGGCATGGAAAATTATACAAAACACAAAACAAAATTTTCCAAGCGAGTCAATAACTAGTATAACAATTAATAATGAAACTGTAACAGATCCTAGTGTAATATGTAATGCTTTTAATAATTACTTTGTCGACAGAATAGTCCCAAATACTCCTACAAATAGATCGCTGAGTTCCTCATATGTGAGCTCTAGACAAAAATCCATTTTTTTGAAACCTTGCTCACCCCTTGATATACTACATATCATAAGAAATTTAAGGAATACAACTAGTGTAGGCTATGACGGTATATGCACAAGAATTATAAAATACGTAGCAAGTGATATTTGTCATCATGTCTGCCATATTATCAATTTATGTGTGGCAGCTGGAGTCTTCCCAGACAAACTGAAAACAGTAATTATAAAACCTATATTCAAAAAAGAAAATAGAGAAAATATAGAAAACTATAGACCTATAGCCTTAGTACCAATTTTCTCAAAGATATTTGAAAAATATATATATAGGGAACTAAATGACTACCTTGAAAGCAGCTGTATCTTGGCGAAAGAACAGAAGGGTTTTAGGCGTAATAAATCGATAAATATGGCTATATATGATTTTCTAGAATATGTAATGAAGAGTGTTGACAATAAAATACCTGTCTGCTCCATATATATGGACATGACCCAGGCTTTCGATTATGTGCATCACGACACTCTGCTTAGTAGGTAAGCTAGATGCATATGGCATTAGAGGAAATGTGTTAGGTCTCATTGAATCTTACATAAAAAATCGTACTCAATATACTCAGATTTCTAAAATTAATGGCGTCACTAAAATAGAGGAAGACTTCCAATCTGAAATACGTAGAATACAATATGGCGTACCCCAAGGTAGTGTATTAGGACCACTATTGTTCCTACTATACATCAACGACCTACCTAATGTAACCAAGAACCCAATAGCCCTTTTTGCAGATGACAGTACAATTACCATTAAATGTAATAATAGGGACACCTATGAAAGCGATATAAACAACGCACTGAAGTCTGTTCTCGACTGGCTAGACGCAAATAATCTCAAAGCTAATATAGGAAAGACAATGCTCATGCATTTCAGCCAGCGTATCCCAATTATGGGAAATCTGCAGATATGTGCAAATGGCCAATTTATAAAAGGAGTAGATTTTACAAAGTTCCTGGGTGTAACAATAGACAGTAAAATAACATGGAAACAACATATAGAACAGTTGTGTAAGAGGGTCAGTAAATCAGTATACGCACTTCATGAACTGTCACAAATAATCCATACTGAAGCACTCCTAACCGCGTACCATGGTATGGTTGCGTCGGTTCTTAGGTTTGGCATAATCTTTTGGGGTAACTCTGTTCATAAAGATAAAATATTTAAGGCACAGAAACGCTGTATAAGGGCAATGTTCGCGTTAAAAACTACTGATAGCTGCTTGCCCTATTTTAAAAACTATAATATATTGACATTACCTTCCCTTTACATTCTCGAAGTAGCTGTATTTGTAAAACTCAACCTTGACTTATTTGTTTTGGCCTCTGACGCATCTGGACGAATGCAAAGAGATAAAAGACGGCTATGCCTGTGTCCGTCTAACACTACTCTAATGCATAATAGTGTTTTCGCCATGGCCCCAAAAATATACAACAAGCTACCCAAAAACATAAAAGAGGCAAACTTAACTATTTTTAAACAAGCGCTAAGAAAGCTACTAAACGAAAAATGTTATTATGACGTAAAGTACTTTCTTCAAGATAAATTGTAATTTATTACCTATAATAATTTAATCTCAATACATTATTTAATTTTTTTGACATGGGCATGTGACATAATATACTAATTGTGAATACTATTTTAATAATCATAATAATAATTTATCTATTTAATTAAGTAACGACTCATTTTAATAGAAATTAGCAGTATTTTACTATAAATATATCAATCTCCTTATTTCATTCTGACATTATTCAATTTTTGACATTAACTCAATAATTTATATTGCAATTAAAATATTATGAATGCTCTCTATCGATATGTTGCATGTATAGATACATAAAATACTTAAATATTTGCACACCTTGAAGAGGTTGTAATACAGCGGACCTATACATTTAATGGAAATGTATCTTTTACGAACTTTCTGTAACCTGTGTTATGCAAATAAATGATTTGATTTGATTTGATTTGATTTGATTCGATTTATAATTCGATATTTTGTCAAGATATCGATATTGGTATCGACTATGCCACTAGTGGGTGCATTAGCCTTTTAATTGTGTATTATTGAATATGTTATAACACCCACGTTACTGTTGTTGTTTAGTAATATTGTAAATACAGTAAAGGTATTGCCACATTGCTCTGGTTATGTCATGTTACAATGACAGATTATTGATTGATATACAGGAATAAAAGTAATATTGTTGATAACTTATTTTAGTGTTCATTGCAGTCACGATATTGTCCTTTCTTCTGTTGTTTTAACATTTTATCTGTTATGATGGTTTATTAAAAAAGTTGTTACTTTAATATTAAAAATACACATTTTAATTTTTTTCTATATTGATCACAGGTTTTTAAGACCACACGTACGAACAATTGTTATTCGTTATTTTCTTAGCAGCAGAAAGCCTGAAAGTACAACTTGGTAATTATATCAGAGGTTACACGTTGTCCTCATTCAGGTGACTTTAATTCAGAATCAAATAGCTTTTAGAACTATGAAATTTATTACGTTTCTTTGACGAAGAAACTAAATCTAGTGTGCCGGCACCTTAATGGTTTGACGTATATTGCAAAACAACGGTGCAATGTCTGTCAGTTGATATATTTAGGTCGTGTCGGCGTCTTTACTGTATCAAAGTGACAAAATGAGTTAAGTTCATAACGAAGATGAATTTAATTGTCATTATGTTTGGTTTATGTAGTTTGTGAAATGTCGACCTTCTAAGATATGTATAAGATAATGAAAAAGTCATTGTAACCTCGTTAATTGTTTCCGTAGTTCGTCAGAATTTCGATTGATGGCTCTAAAGTTCGTCGTAATTTTGACGTATGTACCTAATGACGAAAATTTCAACTATCCAGAGCAAGTTCAGGTAGCTCAGTTTCACCTTGAAAGGTACTATTCATGATTCAAAGTTGTTCTGAATGTTGAATTTACTGGCGTGAAATCTAAAATGTTGTTACAACTGTTACAAGACCAAGGGCTAAAACAAATTGTTGACAAAAAAATGAGGCGTGTTTCAATTCAGATTAGGTAGATAATACTTTATTGAACAACCAAATTAACATACAATTGGAAGATGGATCGTATGCAATTGAATACAGTATGGGCGGACTATTTTTACTATTCATATGACTTCAAGCATTGACCAGAGGAATAAATTTGTGAGAGTATCCAATAAAATTGAAAATGGTAGAAAATTGTTATCAAGTTTTGTCTTGGCTCACTGTTAATGTATTAAATTATAAAGATATTTATTTATTTACATTATCAATGTTAAAATAAAAAAAAATATTTACATGGCGTCATAAAATTCCTCCGCATCATCACTGACTGGTAATGTGCCCAGAAGGCTGGCAGCATTGCCACACTGAATGGCAATGCTGATTCTTTATGCAAGATAGAGTCCAGCCCTCTGGTCACCTGTGGCGTCGACAATAATAAAGTTTATTGAAAAGTGGCAATTAAGCTGACATGTTCTAATGTTCTCACTGCCAGGGATGCCCAAGACTGTGCGGAGTGAGGGGGGGAAAAAAGCCGGAAGGTGGACCCGGGACTCCAAGGTTAATTGGCCAACCATGCCTTGAATGTAATCGTGACACAACGTTGTAGAAATGATGATGATGATGATTTAGTAACAACTGATTAACACAACGTAATAGTACAAAGAGTATATTTTACAAGTACAGTCATTACAAATTAGTGTATCGCAAGATCAATACTTACTACATATTGTATGGTAGGTACGTATATATAAAAGATGATTTTGATAGTAGATGCTTATCATAGTTAGGATTTATTGGTGACTTATTGTTGCATCAGTTGTATAGAAATTACATCATTCTCGTATCTTTAATCAGCCACGCAACGCAACTGAGTTAGCTTAATGATTCTTTCATAAACTGTTACCAATAAATATGTTATCAAAATAATACATCTATTGATACTAATGTTATAAAGATGAAGTCTTTATAATGTTTGCTGTTAGATAGAGCACGGTCATTTAGGAATTATTACTCATTGAATCCGAATTTAACTCGTATGCAACTACATGGCATTGCATTTTTTTGTCATTATTTTGGTGGGTCGTGTCGGAACACTAAGAACAGATTCCTTTCTTTCTTTTTGTTCACCAACAAATCAATACAAAAAAGATACAATATAGCTGCGTACGAAAACAAAACAATGAAATATTACCTCAGGAAATAGGAAGAGATACGAACGAATGGGAAAGTAATTTAACAAAGTAATAGTGGCACACAATTGAAAAATAGCGTAGGTTCTACCTCACCCAATAAGTAGATAAGTTGAGAAAGTGCATTGAGACCTTTGTAATTCCATTCGCAATAATTCGTCGGTCGGATTCTGAGTTGACGGCTCCAAGCACTGTCGCTACGGTAACCAAAATATACGTAAGCACTGAGATTATTTATTTATTTGATTTCGTTGGTACGAATGGTGCTTTTGGAATTCATCACAAACTTTCAAAATGTGCACTTATTTTTTATGACTTATTCAATTTTCTTGGTAGACCCTGTTCCTTACGAACTGCACTTGACGGTTTCAAATTACCGCTAAACACATACCTAATAATTTTTTATAATCTTTTTTTAATGTACAGTCCGTCAATAAAATTGACCGCCGAACGGATGGATAGCCTAGTTTATATATTGGATGGTGAGAAATATTTTTTCTCACATTATGGGAATCGACCCAATTAAACATTGACTGTCCTTTATTTGCAAACTCGTTGTTATGGTCAACCTACGCATATTAGTATTACCCTTCGCAGGATTGTCGCTTTCGCTGAAAGTGTAAGAGGGAAGGGAGGGCTGGAGGCGTGGTGCTGGCCCTCAGGCGTTTCTGATTTACTGCGCACTGACCGATTCATTATTATATTAACACCTGGCGCGCGTGCGCAGCGTGGCGCTTTGTTACATTTTGTAGTAACAAAAGATCTTTTCAATATGTTTGTCTTATGCCAATATCGATAAAATTGTCTTTGTCTACTTATCGGTGAAATAAAATCGAAATTGAAATTTTGAAATAGGTAGTATTCTTAATCCCCTTTCACTTTTATTTGCAATATTAAATATCACACATCTAATAAATACAAATTGCAAACCACTTATAAACTCACGACTTAATCTTTCATTACGTTCTCGTAGTAAATAAGACGAACTTGCGTAATGAGTCATAAGAAGATTATTTTATAAACAGCTAAATATATTTATGCTGTAATATCCAACGTTGGTAGTGATGACAAGTGGTAAGTTAATGATTAACAAATATGTGAAGAGAAGCCGAAATCGTTTGCTGTGAACTGATTAGGTACTTAATATTCAATTTGAAATATAACTAGAGGCTTTGTCTAAAATGAATAGAAACCATGAACAGCAACATAACATAACATAAACTGCAAACTGTATCATACTACGCTGAAGATATTACAACAGTGCGCTTTCCGTTACCTAGTAACTACTTGCCGGTCTTTATAAATTAGAACGTGTTCAGCTACTTTCGTTGCTGAGTGTACTTTCGTTCATATTCGAGTAGAACATCGTTAACAATTCTATTTACTTTCAATAGTAATCAAATTACAACAGTTTAACGATCTTCGTACGAGATCTGAAATTTGATATGGCTTATTGGCTGCCTGTTCACGATTTTGTATCTTTTTGTACAAAGCTTAGTTGATTCGGCTCGGCTTGTATGGTACCCGGTAATCACTATATCCTGTTACTCGTAAATATTGAGTTTCTATACGTCTACCAGGAGTAAATGACATAAAAGAAATTAAAGTAATAAGAACAGAATACATACACATATATGCTCACACCTTTTTTCCTCCGGGGTAGGCAGAGAAAAGAGCCTGCCATCTACTTCTGTCCTTCCATACTTCACGCGGTTCCTCTACTGTAATTAAAACTTTTATGCAAGCCCGCCGGTTTCGAGTGCTTTTGACCTGCCCTTGGACAGAATACCTACGTTAATATTAAAAGGATAGCGAAAATTTGATTTCATTTTACTTGCTCTAATAGAAAGTCGGGAGTGACTTTCCATTAGGGCCATAAAAAATTACCCGCAGGTTGCCCGGGGTGGTCCGTAGAGGTTCACGCATCCCAGATGATGACGACCACTGTCAATAAAGAAACGTATGAATTACAATTTGCAACATACTGCCAAAAGTCGATCTCGAATGCAAGGGTAATACCACTCCAATTTGGCGGTCCCATTCGTGCTGTGCTAAACATCACCTAAAATTTGGCAACGCACGAATTAAAGCCATAAATCCCCAATGTTTTATTGTGCGTACCCGGCTTACAAAAGTAGCATCTCAATCATTATATAAGTCAGTCAAACTTGAAAACTACTTCGATTGCTCTTCTTATGTCATTGTAAACATTCGTATCAAGATCACCAAACAACAGTTATATCACCCAGAATAAACCCAATAATGTGTCGTTTACACGTTCGAGTTGGATGCGTTTACACAAATAAATTAGCTATTTATAGAGCGCAAATACCACGAGGTACGCGGGCGCATACATTAACAGTAAAATGTTTACGCGACCACTTTCCAATGTCAACGTACAATCGACGCCCACACCGGCGCGATCGTGATTGACAGCTGGCTGCACTTGAGGCTGTGTCCGTTGTGTTACACGGCACGGTATTTTGAACATTTTTATCATTATTTTCATAACGGTTTCTCAGTTGGGTCCAGGGTTTGCAATTTGGAGCCTGAGAAGGAATGTCGTCCCTCAGCGGGTGTACAGGCTTGTAGGTGGGGTTGGCTTGGGCTTCAAAAATCTTGGTAAGATCCCAAAAACATCTACAGACAGCTAATTGTATTTACGTTAATTCATCCCAATACATCTTTGCTTATTTTTGCCATCTTTACAATACACTTTGCTCCTCTAGCTGGGTATATTTGGGTGTAATTTGTGTTTAATTAAAGTTCCCATCACCATGACTCTGAAATTGCATAGTGCACGAGAGGCATTACAGGTAGGTATCTCTTTTGCATTATCTACAAATAAAAATTATATTTAACCGAATAGCTTAGCGCAATATATTTCGTTGTCGATACATAAAAATACAAAATTAAATTAATCACAAAATTATAAATAAGAAAATGGTTAAATAGTTCATGATGTATTTTATTAATTGCCTGGAAATATTCATATATGTACTTTTAGCTTGATTCTAGTTAGATTTTGAGTATAAAATTGTAGCAAAGTAATATTTTTTCTATGAAATGTTATTAAATTGAAAATATTATGATATTATAAAAATTTTAAAAGCAAGTAGGCATCTACACGATTATCGTATCGTAATAGATGATGGAGAATATCTCCATATACCTAATGAATGTGCCGCTTACGTGATGATTATGCAAATATTTTCTTTACCTCTTACGTCCATACATACATCTTCACAATACCCATACACAGCTCTGCTTATGGGTGAAACGCTTTTGATATGCTAATATATAAATGGTAATGAAAGTAGTTTGTATTATGCGGACGTATGGTGTAAGTAGGTACCTACTGTTCGATACATTTAATATATTATGGTTTGTTTTACAACCATCTTATACCTATGTGGTAGAAAGTAACTGAATTCAATGACTGAATGCCTTGTAACGGATCAACCATAGGCTACAGGTACAAGGTATAATAATTAATTGTTAATGTAGATTGGAACACACTGGGTTTGGTTGAAGATAGGCACAAGATCCTCGGGGCTTAAGCCAACTTCATCTAGAAGCCGGCACACCTGCTGTTGGTGGGTCGAGACTTTTGCACAGATCTCGAGTAGGAGAGCAGACTTTGGGCTGCAAAGGGACAGAATTGGTCTATTGATGATTTATGAAAAACCAATATTATTATCACGCTATAGATTAATAAGACACTCATACTCTCAGACCTAAAAATAATGCCTTCCAGAACGCTAGACAAGAATGTTAGAAATTTGCGCTGATAACATTTCAGTCAGTGTGATTATTGTTTTTTGAAAAGTTGATAAAATTCCTCTTATTATTATTATTCAGTACATGTACCTTATTGTTTAGTTGCTAAGATATTATTTACAATTTCTTTATTAAATGTCTTATGCTACTGAACAAACTCCGCATCGCGCACTTGTAACATAATAAAAAAGTGTTGCAATCTCGTCGCGAAATATATAAATACTTTGTCATTCAGTACTAATTGTAAAAGACAGATGAAGGAAATAGGTTGGTTGTTATGTTCTTTGGCGACAACCCAACAATTTGTCATCTTTCTACATGCCATTGTAATATTCCACTAGCTGATGTTTCACAGTGCTCTTCTAATATTAGAAAATGTCAACTAGATTTGCAACGTGAGACTATTGTGCTGTGTCTCCCGCATCTCATAAGAATAGAAAATATGCCAGGTTCGTTGCAAGTGCAAACATGTGGTGGTATCTGCCTACCTCATTGCTAAAGATGTGTGATTGCATGTATGTATTGGTTGTCTGATGTCCAGCGATATTTTGAATTTGCATTAGCTTTTGAAAAAAAAATGTGATTTCATAACTATGAAGAGTCGAACATTATAATTATGTGATTCTAAACACAATCTGATATAGATTCAATTAACGCCATCTGATGAAGCACTTAATTTTGTTTCACTATCTGAGAAATATATTCACTTTATCGGCTTATGATAAAGTAATTCACTTTTTACCTTTTGAAAGCAACTACTGATAAAAGGTTTCACGTTATTTGCCCTTTTAGCTATCGTTTTATTTCATCTCAATGCTTGGATTTAACCGAACATAAAGCACACTGACATCAAAACTAAATCACTAAAAAATGTCAACACCTTATGGGAAACCGACGGTACTCGACCCAAATATTTGTACACATATTGAAGTTCAATGACATAGGTCACCCTATCTGGTCGTTTACTTTAATACGGTCATATTTTTCTGTCCTTTCACATATTAAACAACTATGTAGTGAAAGGTGGTATTGTTCGAAATACAAAGAGCTTTTACTTCGAGCAGTATTTTTACTTGACTCGACTGAAGATTATTGTGAAGATTTTTACTTTGTTGAAGTTTTTATGGTACTAAGTGGCCGAGTCCTTTGACTTCTTAACAGGTCAGTGGCATTTGGCTAGGTAATCAATAAAACCACTGTTCTATCCGTGGGAGTTTGCTGAATGTCAAATTAAAAATAATGTGTTCTATTTTGTTTCGATAAGTGCAGTACAAGCAAAGATGGCTGGAATGTGGATAAATTCACTTCTACTTAATCTCTTCTTGATATAAAAGTGTCATCATCATCATCATCGGCTTAGTGTATTTCTCGGTAGCATAGCTTCTGTTCTTTTTTATTCGACTTTTACAGCTATCATGTTAGCGACTGCCAATGGTCTTGGTGGGGCTGTGTGTGAATATATGAAAAATATATATATATATATCTTTGCTGCATTTTATACTTTTTATGTGTAACTGAGGTCTTTCCTACGTTCATTTTCTTCTTATTCTCTTATTTTTCTTCCTCCACCTCTCCACGCGACGACTCGCGAGTGACAACTCTAGTATTGTAAACATTTAAAAGCCGTCTATCATCAGTTAAGTTGTATTTGTTTGACGCTTTATGAATATAAAGAAAACCCTTTAAATATGTCTCTTTCTTAAATAAAGTGTATCGCCTAGAAGTTGACCTTAAATCACTCGGCGTCAACACCCACACGGCAGACGCAATACCGAGCCCGTATAATGTATTAGATTCTAAGCCTTAGACAGGTCACATCCTTCTGTATTTTCCCGGTAAGTGCTACCATAAATTGTGGTTAAGTCTGATAAGACTAATCGTATATTCAGATTAAGATATATTTACAAACATATGTTTGCTTGTAGCAATTTTTCTTCGTCAAGAACGAAACATCTAAAGGCTTGCTCGTTTAGACCAAAATATTCAGGGGCACTCCACACTGTCTCTCCAACTCTGTGCTTTTAAATCTGGTCGTCTACTTGGTGTTGTCACCGATTACCTAATAGTTGCATTATCTGAAATGCATTATTTCTTTTTCATGATTTGTTTATTTTTGATCCTCCTATCCTATTATTACAAATATGAAAGTTTGTGAAGGTGTTTCGATATTTGATAGTCAATCACGCTAAAACGGCTGAACAGATTCAGATCTGGAATTTGGAACAGGAATCGATTATAGTCTGGAATAACATAATATTGGGCTACATTTAATTTTTATCCCTGGAATAGGCTCCTATGCACTGAGAGCAACAGCTGCTAGACATTAATAAAACTACTATATGGGCACTCAGTTTAGTGTGAACCGAACGACATCTAAACTGTACAGAAAACGAAATTCATTCTCTTTCGTATTATACATTTAATTTGATGTTGTGCAACATTCAGTGAAAGGATTCGGTGTGAGATGCGTCGACGCATACGTCAGTGCTGACGGGAATACGCGCCGCGGGACCCGACCTCACGAACTCGTTGAAAATTCTATAGGACGAAGCAGTGAGCTTTCTATACCTAAATGAGCAGATTGTTGAGAATGACTGACTGACTCATCGACTATAAAAAAAAAAACTTGACAGGTAAGGTAAGGCAAGGTAGGTATATTGACTAGTATCCACATTTCCCCCACTATTATTATCATCATTTTCGCCTGATTGCCGGTTGCATCCGATGGTTAGACCTCGGAGAATAGGGTCCGCTTACTCCGTGAATGTCGTCGGACATCCCTAACGCTAAAGGAAAGCAATAGTTTAAAGAACTACTTATATGCTGCTCCTGATAATACTCAGTAAATTGTTTAGCAATTACACTTAGGTATTACCGCTGCACCGCCGCCGCTGCTCTTTACTTTCAATCATCATTCTCTGAACCTTTTTCCCAACTCAGTTGGGGTCGGCTTTCCAGTCTAACTGTGACGCGGTTGAACTTCGATATTTTCCGTGGAGCGACTGCCATCTGACCTCCACAACCAATGGTCATTATGACCAATGGCGATATCGAAGTTCCAAATTAGACTAGTTGGACTTTTGTGGGCTCCAACTACCCGTAACGACTGCCATAGATATTTGTATGGCAACCGGGACCGACGGCTTAACGTGCTCTCCGAGGCACTAATAAACCTGCGATAAATACACACATAACTTCGAAAAGCATATAATTTCAATATGCATTATAATTCCTGAAGCGTGACCCAAAAACCAAATACCACTGTTTTACAAGTTATGAGCCCCTGGCGCTATAACATGTTCTAGATCAGCCTAGATTGGTTTCGTTTTTTGTAAACTTATTGTAATAGGTCGTTAGGCGACCTCCGGCGTCTGAGTTGCCTCCACCGCGCGGAATCATGACACCTTTGGTATGATATAGATTGAGTCTAAGCTAACATACCTACCTTTTTATTTGTGTTATATTATCTTTTTAGTGGTGACCCCAGTCCTGAGACTTTACCTTTAGCTTACCATCAGGAGAGGTAAAGTCATTTTGACATGTCCTATATAAAAAGGTACGATTTTGCTTTGTTTATGCCTTACATTTTTTTAGTTTTCCTTGCGTGTCCTCGTGTTCCCGAGAAGCATTAGGTACTGAATGATGTCAGGATGACGGCAACGGTGACGTCATACTTGATACAGAGTGGACACGACTTTCCACTTTGTATTAACACGGTTAGTTAGGTAGGTAGGTACCTATACGATTTGCGATATGTCAGTAAATAAAAATATAAGCTACTTCGACATTGTTTGTGGATTCAATGGAATATGAATGATCTTCGCATAAAAAGTACCTACGACTTTATGGCTTAACCATTAGCTTTATGATAGACTGTTACACTACCGACGACTGTGGCCCTCAATTCTAACACAAGCAATTTAGCTTGGAGGGATTAACAAGAATATTTTCGGGAAGTATTTTCTTATACCTACTAGTGCCTACTACCTATTTAAAAAAATATTTTGATGCACTAAGGCTTGATTTTACTCCACCTGTGCAGGTAGTTTTAAGGTGACCTTATTTTTTCGTATCGAAATCCTCATGAATACCCACTCCGTGGCCAGCGGGGCAGGTTTTGTCGGACTCTTACCGACTAAAACCGCACGCCGTCTAGGGTGTTCTGACGACTACTTATCACCAGGGTGTAAGGTGGCCCATAAAGCATTTCCTTCGCACCCCGGCTTGACCCGGGCCATCTCTGGATTCGAGATGGCCGCTGGTGTTAAGTAAAGTGAAGTAATTGGAAGATAGGGTGAGTGGCCGCTCGAATAGAACCTAGACAGATGAAACCCCGGGGGCACTTGTAGTTTATGGTTAAGCACTGAATGACTAGCACGTATATGCAGGAAGAAGCCTTTTAAAAATTTTAATAGTAGTCGTATATTAACTGTTTAACAAACGTATCGATACGTAATGTTCAATGTCATACTACAACTTATTTATACAGCCTCTAGGCGACAATTCTAAAATTACTATGGCGCCTCGTAGACTATTTATGAACAATCATTATCCATTTCTGTCGCCTACCGATGTCCGATATCGATAAAATTAGAATGCAATAAGAATCGAATTAGAAATCGAACATTATATCAAATTAAATTATCGACTCGCATACATAATCTGATTAGAAGAGTTCGTTCGTAAAGCAGAGAATCCAGTTCAAGCTATTGATATAATTTATAGGATAAAACAGAAACCTGTTCAATGATGAAAATAATCGTATGGAAAAATATCTCAAAAACGTCTCTCCGCGCCTCGCGAGAAAAGTCAAGATCAAGTGATGAAAAGAACAAGGAAATTTCTTATGTTCTTCGATGAAGATCAAAACATTTTATTTTAACAAAAAAATGTTTTTCACATGTGACTTTTTAGCACCCCTTGCAAGCTGCCGGCCGCTCAGACCCACCAATTTTAGAGTTACGCGCTGCCCTCAGGCCTTTAGATGTCGTAGGAGTAAGTTTTTCCCCTATAGTGCAATTTACGCCAAATACATAATTAAATATAGCCCTCACAGATCCCAAAGCTACCTACATAATATATTTCGCACTTTCAAGCAATTTTAAAAAGTAGATATTCGATCGCCAAGCTTTCTCTGGAACTGTAAACTAGGGGAGCAATTATAATAATTATTAGATATGTACACACAAACGTTAGTCAGTCGGTTATATAACGTTTAGCATGTTAAAGACTGACTCACAAAAATAAATATCACTATGCCAAGTCGACTGGTTTATTTTTACTAATATGGTGTTAGTATCTGTGACTGTCAATCTCATTTGTGTAACACTACCGAGATTCGGCAGAGACCTGAGGTATGAAAATAATTGCTCTGCTGTCAGTACGTCATCTTTTATGAAACCAGAAAGGCGACGCAATGTTATTTTGTTTGTAGGGTAGATATACTTCCGGTTATATTGAGGCCATGATTTTTGGGGCCTAACACCTGCTTGTTGACTTATGCGCAGACTATCCACAATCCTTATCCACATCTCTCAATTAATTTATATGAAATAAATAAAATATAACTATAGGGTATTTGGTATAATTTATCCGGCCATATTATATAACACTAATCATTTACAATTTCGAGCGTTTTGGTTTCATTGTGCCTCAAAGGATGATGACGCCCACATAGCCAGACGAAGCGAATCCAATCGCTGATAGCTGTAACACGTCGCATGCAGTTCTAACCGCTAGAGATGTTACGAATACTCGGATAAAATGAGCCAGGAGCCCCATTCTTCTACTTTGGATGAGGTTATTTTAAATCCAAATAGTCGGATAATCTGGACTTTTTTCTATTTCGCATAAATAGAATATGAGTAAATATGTCATTACAATGGGCTAACAAATTCTATAGGAACCTAATTAAGTTGTTTTGAGTTTTGCTAAAGTTATTTGCACTATCTTTGCCATTAATTACCGTTTACTCCCATCTAAACTGACCCAGATAAATGTTGTCTAGCTGACATCGCTTTTAGCAACAAAACCGTCCACTGTACCTAACCTTTAAACAATCTTGTAAATTGCATAATAGGAACTTAGGTATATACTTATGACCTAAAACAATAAAATAGTTAAATTGAGAAGTATTGCGAATATAAATGCATGCCGATATAATAAGGGTGCGTATAATAATTAAAAAGTATATTAATACTAATAATAACAACATAGGTAGGTACAACACGAAATCTGATTCATAAGATGCGCAAATAAGTCAATCGAATTAGCTTAACCTAATCTCTTCGAAAGATATAGAATTCCCAAAAAAATATCTTAAAAGAGGTTAATACTAATATAGATAAACGTATATCCGGTTGTCAGTTAAATTATTATCCACCGCTTCTCTATTGTCCAAGTTATTAGCTTGTATACGTCTGTTATCTGAATAACATCTGTGCGCAAGCGCAAGGTGATGATTTGCATTGTTACGTAAGCTCGTAACTATGATGTGATGGATAGTTTTGCATAAATTGACGGGTGTAATTTGTTCCTTTTGCTTAAACTATTCATAAATTTATATGTGAAACATTTGTATTGCATTGCTTAAGGGGTCTTTTGTATGAATCATTGAAATAAGTTATGCGAATTCCTTAACGAAATATCTACTTGTTTTTAATGAGTTTACTAATACATTACTTGGAGTACTTACCTGCTCTCATTAGTCGTTACTGTAGTATATTATAAAGTCTTGTTTAAAGCTTTTGAACCAATTTATTTATCTGACCTTTGAAGAAATTGATTTCTTTCGAACCTTACTCTAAATACCTATAATCAGTTACAAACACCCTTCAGCGATTCGTTTCATCATACCGATGGGTTGCGACAAAACGGACGAATCACCACATCTCCGAAGCATAATGCCTTCCGGTACATGTCCTCATATAATTAACTTCCTCTATAATAAGGTAGCACGTGTGATGCCGATTAATTATTTTCGAAGATACTTGAATGACTTGATACATTGTCATATTGTTATTATCTGAGAGTAATTACTGGGTATTTTATTTTGGTAATGACTGCAGTTTGTCATGCCATCCGCCCTTCAGAAGATCACAGTGAAAATTACTGTTCTTTCTTTTTTTTTACAACTTACCTTATGATTAGTTCTTGCCGGTTCCCAAGTATGTTTGCAACACCAGGAGTACTGTAATTCACATATCATTTCCTCCAACCAACTTGCTCTTGCATGGCTTTGTTTTTGTTATACCTAGTATCAGTATAATTTATTGAAGTTGTTCATTTCTTCTGCACACAGGTACCTAGTGTTCAAAATAGGATGTTGATAATGTTGATGTGAAAAATCTTTACCTACTATTCTATCCTACCCATCCGTATTAGTCTTCGTCATGTCTTCTCTATATCTACCAACATCATTCTCTAAACCTTTTCCCAAATCAATTGGGGTCGACTTTCAGTCTAACTACGGAACGGTAAGATCTCTACCATGCGGGCGGCATTTCAAAACAAGATAGCATAAACGATTTAGACTTCACGATAGGCATCTCTAAATTGAGACAAATGATGTGACCTAACATTATATACCTTATCAATTACTATCAGAATCATTATAAGCGGGTAGTCACATAAATCAAATTGCAAGTAGGTACATTTTTACATTGAATAGCAGCCATATCATATCCGATCATAAACCAACAGTATCCTTTCAAAATTACACGCAATATTCTGTATTTATAATATCGAATTAAAGATCATTACGTCCGATCAGAACAGATGGTTAAATCATCAATCATGGGTAAGTAGCCATGTTGGAAGGACAGTGTGTCATTTTAATAATAATATTGCACTATTATGCGGTCCCATAATCGATCTCAGCATTGTTTTTTTTTATGATAATCTTTAAATAATACAGATTTCGATATAAAGTGTCTCCTGCGATACTCTTACGCAAATTAATATTGATGGCCGCAGTTATGCGTGAAACTGTCGGATGGTATGATGTTCTGACATTTAGACTTGACCGTATCCTGAGATTTAATCACAAGACAAATAATATAAGAAGTGGGCTACGAGTAAGACAAAATCGCGTAATGAGAATTATGAGACAGATAGAGGTTATGTACATTTTAATGTTTTTTTAATATGGAATTTCCATGAATATAAAATGAAATTGAATAATAACGAGCAATAAAACAGAGCGCATATTAGTTAATCATTTCCATAAAATATAGCTTACATAAAAAATAAGTTCTTATTTCAGTTAATAAATTGTGAAAAAATCTTTTTCAAGTTAAACGGTTTCAAATTGTATTGTCATCAGAACTAAAGACTTTTGCCAAATATCAGACGAATCAGACAACTGGAAGGGGATCAAATTTCAATTACTAGATTTGACCCAAACAAACAGGTTGAGTTAAATAAAACTGTTTGTGCAGATTTTTTATACTTTACTGTTTTTTTAAATTAATTAGGTTCAGTTTTGTTTTGTTGTATGTGAACATTATTCCGTAAATAGAAATTTATAATTGTAGGTTGGTAATCGATTTCCGTTAGCTTTTTAACGATTTATCAGAAAACAGAAGATGCCGTGAAGTTTATAGTAACCGGTGAAAGTTTAGCGGGCTTTGAATTATTGTTACCAATCAGAGCGCATCCGAGCTTGATTTATGCCATTTTCACTTGCTCCTCAAGGTAACGGATTGAGACGCTCTCGCCGTCCTATAACAAACCATTTATTAATGGGATACATAAAATATTGCGCTTTCTATCTCCATCGTTCTTAGGCCGTCCGCAGCATTGAGTGGATACCAGTCGTGGGCAACATTTTCATCCCATCTTCTATTTTTCCAATATTTTTTTATATTGGTCACGTCAATATGACCTCACCTCACCTGATGGTAAGCTAAAGGTAAATTCTCGGGAATGACCTACTATTATACCTATATACCTACACTTATCGACTAATAATTTTTGCATAATTTTAAATGTCGTCATATATTTCGGGGAAAGCACTGGCTTCTGTAATACAGTTTTTGAAACCAGCTCAGGAGCCAGGGATTTTCACTTTAGAATGATTATGTAAAATGTGTCAATAAAGATTTTATTTTAATTTTTTTTTTAATCGACTAATCCAGATCACTCAGTTACTTAATCATGGATCGAGCCCTGGGGGATCGTGCATAGATTACTGCTATAATACATCCAATGCATATCGCCGCTTAGTAATGAAGAAATCTATTAGGTTTAGCGCCTGCGGCCTGGTTTGGAAGTCGTACTCGTGATCACTTTATGGAATCAGGTCAAATGAAGCGCCAATTAGAAACCTGACTATGATAAGCTATCAAATGATGAGAAATATCATTAACAGTGCCACTTTACCCAGAGCATGACTTTAGCGCCGGGAGAGAACTCAAGCAAATTAGCTCAGCTGAAGCTGAAGGGGTTGGGTTGACGGATCGTTGATGTCGTCGTAGTGCGTCGTAGTGTCAAAGTAGTTCAAATTGCTGTCGCTAGATGGCATTAGGTACATGTTGTGGTCTCTCCACACAGTAACAAAGTTGCCGTATGGATATTTAAATAAGTGAAATTTATTTTAAGGAAATATCAAGTGTAACAACTAAATTTGTGACTAAGTTTGTGGACTTAGGTATTAAGTTCAGTTCCCAGTATGGTAGGATTTCGTTTTGAAGCATTTCAGAAAACTATTGTTATTTTATAGCCTACTAAAAGGAACTGTTAAGCATTGAAACTAATCGAATGAAACTACAGAAGCTTTTTACAAAACAAACTACCAAAACAATGCTGTCATAGAGACATTTTAGATAGATTGAAAATTTTAATGTTATTCAGAATGATCGTGTCGAATCGGTTACGAGTCACAGACCCAAATATAATTTTAGATACAAATCTAAAATGATATTTAGGTCTGTGAATACTTGAAAAATTGTTGCATATAGTTAAGTATACAGCGTGGTGAAGTAATGATTCAACAGTAATTAAATATGAGCATAATATTAATTACTTTGGTGAAGTATAATACTTACATGATTTTTTTCGCATTCACCCCACTTGTTTGCCCCAATTCCCCAATTTTTTGAAATTGGGAATGTGAGGTGGTCTTGAATTGGGTCGTTTCACTAACTTCGTAGTACTTAACAGTAAAACTCATCGATATTCAAACTCGAGAATCGAATACTAGTTCTCTTGGTTACGGCACTGAAGTAGACTGCATGTATCTTTCCTTAGCTATCTATAGCATATCTATAACTTCGATTCGCTGTATTCAATAAAATAATTTTCTACGCACGTCAGGCTAGAGAATATAAATAAATGGATTTCCAACATTGTGCACACTCGGCGTCGCTCAACTTCACGCCGCATTACCACTGACTGTCGTAAATGGCAATATTAATAAAGGGTGGGTAAGCTTGGGGACCACCGTGCTGGAGTAATATTGAAACGTATGGGTTAGTACACTGTGCAGTTTTAATTTTAACCGAGGAGTTTAACGTAGTTTGAAGTTACTACTAAATTGCACCTTTTTTTTTTTTTTTTTTTATCGTGCGGAAATCCCCATGGATACCACCCCCGTCGGCCATCGGGGGTGGTTATGTCGGGATCGAACCGACTAAAACCGCACGCCGTCTCGGGCCTTAGTAGCCGGGGTGTAAGGTTACCCAATGGGCATATCCCTCGCACCCCAGCTGACCCCGGGCCATCTACGGTTTTAAGATGGCCCCCTCGACCCCCCGAAAGGGGGGGTGGGGTGAGCATCGCGCCACTTCGTCGACGGTGGGGTGGAGGGTGACAGGAGGCTGTCCTGTCACCCAACCGTCGGCGCGCAGACAATCAGCTCGCCCCCCGCTCGCTCCCCACTGTGCCATCTGCTAGTCAGATGGACACGTGGAGAGCCTCGGAGCAGCTCTCTAGAGGGCCACTCCCACCCCGGCCGGATTGGCCGCAGGCAGCAGCGTCTCCCGTGGCGAGTGGGAGGCGCTGCTCGCCTCCGTTGCCCAGGTGCACCACGTGGAGGTTCCGGCCCGCACCCTACTAAATTGCACCTTGCACCAACAAAGACTACACACAAAGTTTAACAGGCTGACTTAAATGGCGATAAAATAGGAAAATAATGTAAGGCTGAACTGAACTGCGTTCTCATGTTATACTTCATAGAATGACATTTCATAGTGCAAACCGTAATAATGGAGTTTAAATTAAATTAAACACGTTTATGTTTATAGGTAAAATTCAGCGCAGGCATGTGATTTGTAGTCTTGCCTATTAATTCTACTCTACCTTAAAAATAGAGAGTGAATATATCTATGTGGGGTGCACCTATAACGCAATCATTATTTTGCACCTCACACTTTTTAACGTTTTTTTTTGTCCTATTTATGATTGGCCTTGGATTCTATATATATCTATATAGTAAATTTGTCTCGAGGATCTTATTACAGTATTACCTACACATAATTCTCTAATTATACTTATCTCATGATCAAATTGCAAAATACAAAGAAATGAAAGTCCACGTATCCTCATAGAAATGACAAGACATTCCGAGTTGATGGCCATATCAATACATCTTCATGGTTGTAAGCGCCAGAGACGCGCTTCAATATAATAATAATTATTGTTGTACAATGCCATTCTGTTGATCTAGGATTGCAGGCCGTGTCATAATACCACGCTTGCACATAAAGGAAAGGTTATAGAGACAATAATGAAGAATCTTTGTTGTGAAATTATTATAACGTACCAATTTTATCATCATTATTCTGACATGTATCCCAATTGAATCCAAAGCTCACGCCTTGGAGCCTTTTTTTTTTCTGTGCGGAAAACCTCATGGATACCCACCCTGCGGCCAGCGGGGCAGGTTATGTCGGACTCTTACTGACTAAAACCGCACGCCGTCTAGGATCTTCTGACGCCAGGGTGTAAGGTGGCCCAAAGAGCATTTCCCTCGCACCCCACGCCTTGGAGCCTTGGATGCAACTGGATGGTTCATGGGGGTGATATCGGTGGGGATTTCCGCACATTAAAAAAAATCTTATACCTTGGAGCCCGCGCTTAGTTTTCCCACTTATCAGGAGCGTATGCAAGTGAATTTTGAGTATCCAAATTTGATTGAAATATGATTTCTTGCTGTCATTACGGTTTTTACACCGTGTAACTACGTTAGTACTATTATATATTCTGTGGTTTAATTATACAAGACACATTGTATTTTTATTATTTCGCTATTAAACGGACTGAATCGAATGACGTTTGTTGACTAGTGTGTACGTGCCGACTTTACGAAGCAAGAGGACCGACTCTCTTATCGTCATCTTCAACACGTTCCGTTCCGTTTATGCAGAATTGCCTGACCGAAAGACCCAATAAACTGCAACCAAGTCTTTCCTTACTAGCAGCCGCACCACTGACAAGGTAGGCTAAAATCACTTCTTGACGTTTAATTGCCTATAACGCCCGTATCATTTGATTCATACACGATCTGGTCTACTTGCGTTACGCCTGCTCCACTAGCGTTACGCTTGCGTAAATGTTTACGCTCGTAATTGACGTGCCGTCTCGCAGATGATATAAACTTGTTTTAATTTAGGGTAACCAAAAGTTGGAATTTATCTGGATTCTTACCTTTTACATCTACATTTAATATACAGGTCGTGAATTTAACAATGTGGAAAGTTACTGTAAAAATAATAACTGTAATTCGACATGAAACATTTTACCTACACTTAATTATAACAAAAAAAAAAAAATTGTGTCCTGTAATGATTGCCGCACTATAATAATAAAAGCTAAAATTTATGAGTGTGAATGTTTCATTACTTCACGCCGAACGGATTTAATGATGGAAACAGTTTATATCGAGCACAACATACTTTTACTCAGGAACAAATCGTAGATAGGTAATACCGTAGTGTGTAGCAATTAAATAATGATTGGTAGGATTGTTTCATTATATAATGATAATACAATGAAGAAACAAACCGAATCTCACTAATCTGGGTTTAATTTTCTCCATCCCAGTCACAAAGATATACCATCGCAACATAACCTACGTATATAAATCTTATATTGTTAATGATTAGCATTGGGTGACGAAAATTCCATTCGTATTCTGATAGCTCACGCTGTCTCAATCAATCAATCAAATACCGAAAACTCACGGATTCGTATGTTTACTCTATGACGTCATCTCAATTATTTTCCCAAATAAAACCATTTTTATGGTAACACTGTTTAGATATCGACGCCACGATCTAGGCATCATTGTAAGTGACATGTAGTAGTTCTTGTCTTGTACAAAGTAACTATATAAACTGACATTATTTCACTTCACTAACTACCCGTTGTCAGTATCGCTGGAAGAGTGACTTTTACATTTCAAAATGTCCTATTGTTTCAAGATGTGGAAAAGTGGTTGTGTATCATCGCAGTAGAATTTGATTCGTCCCGGTTTATGCAGTCCAGTTCAGGTTTTGAGAAGTATTCTTTCCTCTGTCATTTCTTAAATAACTGGAGCTGTTGTTCATAGGTAAATCGGTAGAAACTCCTAACGTATAATATGAAGTGTAATAAATTTTACCAATCCTAGTAACCACACAGTGACAATAAACATTATTATTATTATTATTAACCGCTACATGTTAAGTATTTGGCATTTGAATAAAGTTAGTAGTAATAGCGCATGTTGGATGTAGGCGTATTTTATACCCTTGCCACAGGAATATTTAATTAGCAAGTGTTACTAAATAAAATACTTATAATTAGTCTTAGGTACTATCCATCTGTTCGGCTCAGATGCGCAGCAATGGTTACGTGAGTATGTTATTCATGATAACTCAACAGTTTTATGTTTATCTAAACGAAATTATTCACAAAACATGCAAATAACCTTTCCTATTATATCGATTCCACAATTCTTGTGGTCTAAGAGGTCAGCGACATTCAAACCACGGAAGAAAGTAAATTGGAAACCGTCACGTAGTTGGTGTTAGGGCGATTTGTATACGTCACTTTCAGGGAGTAAACCTGACCACCTGACCAGCTTGGACGACCTCCAATACCGTATCAGGTGTTCACGAACAAGTGCCATAGATGTTAGTCGTGTAGCGACAGTGGCGTCTTTAGTGGGTTAATTTGCCACAGATAGCGGCCATGATGGATTGTTTGACGTGGCGTGTGCGCATGCCCCACGCCCTCGGTCAGAGGTTAAACGCCCACTTTGTGCACGAACCCTTCGTTGTATTGATTTTGCATTCGATCACGATCGTAATCTTGCGCATATCTTACTACACTTAAATATGGCGACGTCCTATATTATGTAAACATCTCTAAGAAAACCGATAAAGCAAAGAACCGTATTTACAAACATCACTTAAAGAAAACACATGGTCATTAAACTTTAATTAAACCGTGGTCAGTTTAATTGAAGATGTCTATCTATTTAGGTATGTAATTACTGTTAAAGCATGATTTCCTGGTAGCATCATCCAATATCATTTTAACGTCGTGTCCTCGGTTACACGCCTGAACAAATCTTCATAAATCATAGCGAACAACCTTCTTAATCACATCAGCTATCAAACCGAAATCAAAATCAAGTTATCAAAATTCAGGTCCCTTCGTTTGGGAGCCAAGATGTTTCACACAAACCTATGTACACAGATTAAAGTTACATTACGACACCCTCTCTTTACCTCTGTGTATATAAGATTCGGTAGGTACATATATACCTAAAGGAGTTATTCACTTAGATCTAGACATTGTTAGTAAGCAGCGTCCATTGGCCACGGTGACCGCTTCCCATCAGGTGGGCCGTGTGCTTGTCTGCCACCTACGTGTTATAAAAAATAAGCAATTTGGAATTTTCTTCATGATTGCAGTATCTTTTGACGACCACGGTGATTGCAAAAACATATTAGAATCGATGATTATTTACCGTACGGAGGTATGATAAGAACAAAATTACCATCGAACGGTTCATTACAAATAGTTGTCTCATTTCCTTAGTTGCGGACACTGATCGCATGCGCCTCTAGTTTTAATGATCGGCTTGACGCCGACATCCAATTCATATTCATTATGGGTAATGATTTACTATAATTTAGTCCTTTATTAAGAATTCAACTCACTCTAATTGTAGGAAGTAGGATAGTTTTCAAATAGGAATTCATTCAGTGACGTTCGTTGAATATATTTGGTTATTTATTGCATCAAAATAGCAGTTAATAGTTATAGTTTCATCCTGTCCGTTAATTTGTAGCCGTGTTTGTAGGTCATAAGAGTTAGGTATGTATACCGAAGGAAAGGTCTGTCAAAATATTAAAAGTTTATATCATAAGGAAGACTTAATTGTGACCTAGAATAAACTGAGCATACAATAAATTAAAGTAGAAACAAATCTGTTTTGCAATTTAAAAAGCTAAACAGACAGACGATATAATTTAAAATGTAGATTTTTCAAATATTTACCTACGTCTTAATTCTAGACCTATTTGGATATTTGACAAATGCTTTAGGGTCTAGTCTAGTCATCATGATCATCATCATCTTATTCCTTCTCCTTTTGTTTTGGTTTATATGCCTTTTATGGCTAAGCTCGACTGCCGACTGACCTTCCAACCCCAAGAGGAAACCCTGCCAGAGCTTCATCTGCCAAGCACCTCTTGCTGATTCTTGCAATGTTCCCTGTGTTGAAATTATTCAGCTCAAATTTATACGGATAATAAATTGAACTCCGCACTCTTGTTTAAACCACTCACCGCCTTTCTCTTGGCGCTGAGTGGTTTACAGAGGATCTTATCTTACTGACCCGTCTGTTGTGATACTTTCGATTTACTTTATTTCGATTCTATAACAATCTCAAGTTTTCGTTGCATATAACGACAGATTTCGCCGGTAGTTTTTGTCGATTGGCTGGTGTTTGACCACTATCTCACTCATAGAGTACCTATTGTCATGTATCTAACCCTTTTTTTAGAGCAGAAATTCCCATGGATACCACCCTCGTCGGCCAACAGGGGTGGTTATTTCGGACTTGAACCAACTAAGAGCGCAATCGTCTCTACCTTGAAATGTGCGCCGAAGTATAAGGTGACGCAGAAGGCATTTTCCTCGCACCCTGGATTCACTTCTACCTAGCCGATTTGCCATTTAGACCGTCGATTTAGCCACGCGGCAAAAATCATGCGGCATCAGACACCCCTATATGCCGATCGTAATATTCACTACAATACAAAACGATAAATAATGTTATGATGTCGACATGGTCGTTGCTACCGATTTTAATGTGTGTTCAAGTATAGGATTTACTGGCTCGATCGATATTGCAATACTCGAATCCGATTGTATTTAAATCACCGGCTGTCTCTTGCAATCGTATTTGTATAGTCAACGAATTTATTGGTGGTACCACATTTGCACCTTTAGACATATATTTTAGATTAACAATAGGATCGATTGTTTATGGATTTTAGATCTTATCTGGTGTTAATAGCTTACTCAGATATTAATCATAATCATACTCATACTTCGCTACTATGCGGAGGATGTGGGGTTTTCTTTGTCCGAGTGTCCGGTTGTCTTTGTGTGAGTGAAACCGGAGTTCGCTTTTATTTTTTTTATACTATGTAGAGGCAGACATGCACACGGCCCACCTGATGGGAAGCGGTCACCGTGGCCTATGGATGTGTGTAACACTAAAGGTGTCACACACGCGCTGCCTACCCTCAAGGGAAGCTAGGAAGGGGTGGGGAGAGGAGGGGTACAGTGAGCTCTGGCTACCCTACTTACCGGCGGGAACACAACTAAAGGTTATGATGGCCGCGTTCTTCTGTAGGGCGGAGGTATTACCCCAGTCGGAAAGCTCATTTCGGACGGGAGATACCGTCGTGTCCTACCTCCGTGTACCTCGCTTTCCTGTTACTTGACTATTTGGTTTATTTTAGCTTTTGCAGGAGCGGCCGCCGTCTAACCCCCAATTCCTAAAAGGAAGCCTGCATTAGAGCTCACTAAATATAGGTATCCTTAGTTTATATAGTCTTGGTCTCCAAAGCGTAATACGCTAGTTGAGGTGACCCCCGTTTTGCGTTCGTTATCTAAACATGCTTCCTTATTTAAATGAGTATAAATAGTGCTTTCGTCAGCATGGCAATTGCACCCAGCCAGGTGCATGAATTTATGGTTCGTTTCTATTGTATGCAGTGTCATATCAATTAGCAGCTGTTGTACTTATTTCAAAACCACAGGCTCAGGTGGCTTACGTTTTAATTTTAGTTTCTAGGCTTCGTGTGTGTACTCTAATTTCATACACAGTACAAACTTTTCCCTTTTGACTTGTAAAGATGTTTCACAAATGTATGGACCTTAGGCCCGATTATTTATTATTACACAATTGCAACACAAAAAACATAGCGGATTAAAACTATAAAAATGTACCTACTCATAATTTATTTATTTATGCCCTTAAATTTCGGAGCCGAATAAATATAATTGTATTTTTGCCAATAACAGGTATTATTTCTCTTTTTTTCTGTATTGTATACGGGCCCAAAATGAAACATCTCCTTTTACCTTTTTTTGTATATTTCTTCCAGCTTCTTTAACCTAACCCCTTTGTATGATCTATGTTGCAAGATGCTATCTGCAATAAAATCCATATATATATTGATGGGACTCTATTAACACCCCACAACATTATTCAAAAAACAAGCAGTCACAATATTTACATACGATTTATTATAATTATAATTATCTAATTAAAACAAGCCCACTAAACACTTAAAAACTGGTCATATTGACGGGAAACTTCTAGTTCATAACTTCCTTTGATGATTAATCAAAATATGCATTAACAGCCTTAAATATAGATGTCTAAACACTAAGGAGTGGTTTTCTTGGACATAAGTACGACACTGAGGCAATTAATTTTAGCTTAATTGGTTTAAAAAAATTATTAGCCGCCCAGAATCAAAATGACAGAAAATTTTCAGATATTACGTTAAGGTATTTATGAAAATTATTTTGCCAGCTCATTATTTTCTACTTTTAAAATTATATTGAATTGGGACTATTTTTGATGAACTTAGTCTAGGGTTCAAACTTCAGTCGCTCACATATAGGTCAAGTTAAACCAACTTAAGAAAAGGAGAGCCGCGGGCTCTGAAATGCTTGTTTTAAATGCAACCGGCACTAACGCTGTATGTATAATCAACATTGTATGCTATGTTCTGTTCTCAATTTAACTACTTAATTGAAATTCCAATTTTGAGTCTATCAAATCTGTCAAAATAAGCGACTAATTTTTTTTAGTGTCGACTAAACGGTCATTTGTCGTCATAAAACAGGCGGTGTTAATAGTAACACATAAAAACGTCCGGTGACATAACGAACTGCTTCCGTAAGTCCAGTAGACACGTTTAAAGTGGCAGGTAAACCCGTAATCATAATATTTCACTGACAATTTGGAGGAGGTGGTGCAAGACAACCATGGTTAAAGTTAGACAATTAAATTACTACTTTCGAACTTTAATCAATCAATATTTAATACCAAAAACTAAACTTACAGTTAAATATTGCAATTGCCAATAATCAATTATGCAGTTTTACTAGAGCCCTTGGTGCTATTGATAATTTTCTAGTAAAAGAAGGTTACAATACTTTGCCTAACCCGAGAGTCAAATCCGAGATCTCTTGCGTCACCGCCGAGCCGTTTAGGCCGCCGCTGTGCAACTGTGTAGTGTGTATTGTTTTAAATTACAGAATTACATACAAAAGTTTATATTTGATCGCTTACAAGATCGTACCTACCCTTGGGCGTCCCTCACAACATAGTACTTGAGGGAATTGACCCTATCTTACAGAGTTCCCTTTCGAATTGCCCTTGATGGTAATCTTCAACTAAGTGAATGTACTCGCAGTGAAATTTATGAAAGTCTTGGATATTATAATGATATGCAGCAAGGAGTGCCTGTGCTATCTGTTATTGTCCGTTTTCAATTGTTTATATCGTACATGGCGCATTAAATGCAGCAAGCGCATCCGCGGCAGAGTTATAATCATGCGAAACGATGTTAAGTGGTGACTAATTGCGACAGTGGCGTCGCATCAAACTTATGCTCAGTTTTTACCGTTATACGAGTGATGAACTGCAGAAATGAAAGATATGTTCTTTTTGAATAGAAATAAAGAGGAAAGTTTAGTGAAAAATATGTACACATGATAATCTGTAATCGCACCTGCCGATACAAACAGACGACTTCCTGGCGCGTGCTATCATGCCGAACTTTAGAGTAAGGTGGCAGTTTCATAAATGTCATATAAGATGAGAAACCACTGCTGAATAGACTTCAAAGTGCGACATTTGGATTCAAACGTGATTATGCTTATATATATCATTTAACTGTCCATTAAACCGAAAATCAGTTAACACAAACAACTGAAAAATTACCAAAAAAAACTCGTAAATCTAAACAAAGACACGTACAAAGAAACCATTAACAGTAAAAGCCCACAATAGGTTAGGAAATTTCCAAGTTCTAAAACAAATCACCGTGCCGTGAACACTTCATCACTGTAGCTATTAGCGATACCTCCGCATAACATTTATCTCCCTGCTACCTGTCACACATTGCACTCCACCGCGAACAGTGCTGCATGTTGACTGCAGTGTGGGCGCACCTTTAATAACGAATCGACGCGACTATGGCTGCGCACGAGCAGGCGATATTATAAATGTCCACACCATTTCATCTTACATGCAGTAGGTAAGATTATGGTATGTATGGGAACAATGTTGGTTTAGGTTATAACTTTTTTAAGTAGAGCTGAGTTCGTTTAAGTTTATATTACAGGGGCCTTACTCTGAAAATCGAACATGAACGTTTCGGATCGAACGAAAACGGACAATTTGTCAAACAACGACAGCGAAAACGTCAAATGTATTTTGGGAGTAGGAGGTGTACTGATAACGATCGACAACCTCAATGTCAAACGATCGAAGACGGATCCGAAATCCGAAACGAAACACTTTCGGGGTAGCTAAATGGTCAAAACGTCAACGGATACGAATGTTTTCGTTTTTCGGAGTAAGGCCCCAGGTTCTTAGGGAGTTCACTTGACTAAAATTTCTTACGGTATTACGATTGTCGCTGGGCAAGCTGTTTGCAATGTTATGTTTCTTCAATTTTATTCGTGTAACTTTGCCAGACTACCTATCATGGCTTCTTTGACATTCGAACCCCGGAAAGGGATAAGGAAGTCGACCATCGTGTGGGTGGCAGTAGGGCGACAGGCGGCAGGGAATGAGTTCCCATGGAAAGCGATTACAGGAATAGATTTTCACACAGGCCAAGTGGTTAGCAAAAGCTAATATTTATTAATAGAACGGAATTCCAATCAAGATAATCTTCCTCTTACATATTCTGCTTAGTATGGGTAAATAAATATATTTTTGCGATAAGAATCGGCTATAACAAATATGGATTACGAGCATTCCAGTCACAAGAAACAAGAATCTCATTTACGATAGATCTTACGTCATCGCTACAGGGTAGCTTTTGGCATATGCTGTCTTCCTTCACAGTTTGAATCCCCGTGGGTGGGCCAGGAAGTTTCCAAGGGACACCCACGGGCTTTCATCGCCTGTGATTCATACGACCTAGACGCCAACTATATTAACCATGCGACTGTCTGTCTGAGCACATTAGCTAGTTTACTTCGAGGTACGTGTGGCAGATTTATGTAGCGGAAATTCTGAAACTTGGTAATTGCAATGTTATTGTGTTTATTTCTTTGAAATACAAGAAATTATAGATTAGGTATATTGTCTACATCAGATTATGTGTATGGTAATTCAATTTTATCGTAGATTTGTAATTATTATCCTATTCCCACAATCTATGGGGATTCCAGGGATAAAAAGTAGCCCAAGTGTCATGCCGAACCATCCCTGTACCATTTTTGCATGCATCATTGATGTAGTAAAAAACTAATAAATTTAATAATTTTAACATTTAATATCATGGGGTATAATAATTAAAGTAATTTTATAACAAAATGAGTTCAATTTTTTTGAAACAGGTCACAATCTTAATCTAATCAGGTTTTGACTTAACTACAAACATTCCTTCCCAAAATTACAACTATAAAGCTGTTTGTTCTAACTAAACTTGAGACACTAAAATGTCGTTTACGCAAATAGCCAAAACAAATTATAGTGCGCAGATGGTATCGCCGCTATATCGATACTCGTTCCGATCATCTGTTACCGATACTGCTCGTACTTACCAATACGAACGGGTGCGTGCAGGCCTTAGGACATTTTTCACTGTGGAGAAGCAAAATTATAGGCTTTTTACAAGTTAATGTAGTCATAAATAGGCGATAAACATCACTGGTACGGCGTAGCACGCGCTCGTGAACATAGGTGGAAGGTAGGAGATGTTGGAGATTATTTGATTTGTTTTTCGTACTTTTCAAGTAGGTATTTCGTGTTGTACCTTTTACTCGTAGTCGATATTATCTAACTGCCTATCCGGGTTGCATGTTGCATTCAAAGTTAGCACTTTGCCCTGATGGGCACGGGTCTCCTCTCCTCTAACGAGAGAGCTGAGAGGGTTTAGACCTTAATCCACACAGACTGGCCTAATGCGGGTTGGTAGATAATTAAATAGTTCATCATCTACCTGCCCTTGTCCCAATCATTTGGGGTCGGCGCAACATGTCATTCTGCAACACAGATTCCTGTCAGATGTCATCTCCTCAGTCACTCCCTTCCTTTCCATATCGTCTTTCACGCATTCCATCCATCTTTACTTAGGCCTACCTCTGCCTCTGAAGCCCTCTACATTCATACTTTGAACCTTTTTAACAACATGTATGTTAATTTAAAAAATTGGAGACTTTAAAACGCTTCCGCTACCGCTTGTGTGTCACACCGCATATAGGTTACAGCAAAGCCCAGTAGCGGACTACTTTCACTGCGCGCCCCGGGAACACGAAATTCGACTAATAGTTTGAATTATTACTGCATCTGTACTTAAGGCTGAGGTTGCGCGTGTCTGCAGTGAAAGCCCATTCTATTATGGCTTACTCCATTGTAAAATTTAGATGTTTGTATTTGTTGAAAGTGGGGCAAGTACTAGCTTTGAAGGTGACTTTTATGGTTATAAGACAGAATAATGGGAAGAGTTCACTTAGAACGTGAACCTATAAAACCCCAGGACGAAACCGTAATGACCACAATTTTTTTTTTTATACCTACCACGTCGGGTCGGGTCGCCATGGAAGTATTCTCGTATAGTTTTAGCCACCGCCCTCCCCCCCTGACAAGGCAACGCAGGGGTTTTAGTGTTTGAGAGTCACACTTAACCCCGCGACCTCCCTGCGTCGCGTGGTACTTCGTAGGACATTTCCCCTGACGAAACAAAAAAATAATAATTTTCTTTTCTTTTTCTTAAATTAGTGCTTGTACAAATCCTCGTAAAAAACTGAACACAAGTTGTTTTTGTAGCTGTTCTTTTTCATTGACATCGTAATGTATATTACTAAAATTTATTTTAAAAAATCAAGCCATGTTAAAAGTATAGTATTGATTATACATCTACACATACATTCTTGGAAGCATTAAAGACATTTCCGGTGCGTTTTGTTTTTAATTTTCCGAACAATGGCCAACTTACCTTAAAACGCCTCTGATGCCTCTTTACGGTGCATTCAATTGAACTCGGATCTCTTTTTATATTTTAAAAAATGCAGTTCTCGGTCGTAATTTGCATCTGCCATTGTTTCAAGCAATCCATAATTTCGTCCAAGTTTCGAATTGGTTTTTAAAGAATTCCAATGTTGTATTTTACGCTCTTTTGCCACAGTTGAGACAATATTAATTCGAATTTATTTATAAACTTATATACTGAAGCTTATGTATCCGTCAAGGGGTAGGCAGACATGCATTAACCTAAATTTGTCTTCTGTAAAATATTTAGCCTGTTGCTGGACATAGGCCTCACCTAATGTACACCATAGAAACAGCAAGTTAACTTTCTAAATCGATGGTCCCTAATTTCATACGGACCTGACAAAAAATGGCATGTTTTTACAAAAAAGTATTGGTATGTGCATTGGAAAATCTGAAGATAATAATTTAATAAAAACTGCAATTTCTTTTATTTTTACAGTTGACGTCGTTTCATAATCATAAGTCGTAAATCATTGGTAGGTATAGTGCAAAAACTTATTTACACTGAGTTGCAAACACTACGTGAAATATTACTTCTTCACTGCTTAAAGGCTGCGGCTGAATAAAATGTAACAGCAGCGTGGAGTTTTTTTCCATGGTGCTTTATTCTGCAGATTTTATCACGAACAGCAAAAGACCGCCACACAGCGGGAATCTATTGCTTTCTACTGTGTGGCTACCGTTTCGAAGCCGCGGATCCTAGGCACCGCTTCGAATGTGGGACGCGTCTGCACTGCCACAGATGAGACTCTTTCCACGGTGCGTTGTCGGTGCGGGCTGATCGCTGCCGTCTGTCCGCAGAATCATTAACTGAAACATAAATAATATAATAATTCTTAAAATGTTATCGACATCACACAACGCTTTCCTAGCGTTGAGGTAACCAAATAGAAAACAAAATCGAAACGTAATTGAAAATTCCCAACAGTTTACATTTTTGTATCTATTTAGAGACTGTTGTCTTAGAGGCATGCTAACCCCATCCTACCCTAAATATTTTTACAAGAAAATTGAGAAGAATAATCACTGGTGTAAAACACAACCCTATCAATGTATAGGTAACCTTTATAACAATCATTATTCAAGAACAATTACTGTTAACAAAATACCAATTGATTTCTGATGGAAGGCTTGGCCGTTTTACACACAAAAACATATTACAATTTAAATCGTCGTATTGATGTATGGGCTGGGTGGATGGTCGAGGTTTTTCTTCGAATATAAATGAATCGCCGTGTCAGGGTCAGGGTGGCCAGTCGCCATGTTTGTAATACCAGTTTTTGTCCGTCGTTTCGCGAAATTTATACGGTCTTATTTTTTGCAACAATTCGTTAAATTTGTATTGTTTTATTGATATTTTACGGTAAATTACCGTTGTGTACTTTCTGTATGAGAATTGATGGTCTCATTTGACACTTCCAATGTTTTTGGGCAAGTTAACGGGGAGGGTAGGTAGGTTTAGTACCTACTCTTCCGTAGTACCGTCCCGTAGAAAACGCACTTGGCGTAGAAAAGTGCTTAACGATCTCCGTTCTCCAAGAACGCTGCCATAAGGGCTGGCTGCTCATTGTAAAAATGGAGCGAGGCGTTCTACGTGCACCTTATCGAGATGAAAAGAGGTAGTGCTATCAAACATAACGACGGTACTACCTACTGTAATACAGTTGAGGTGGTCCTGGGGATTTCCAACTTAAGTTGTACCGGGAACTGTGTGGTTGGCCTCTGAAATAGCTAATTCATTGTTCACACGTAATTAAAAAATGCACAAACACCTTACGATCTGCACTAGTTGCCCCATTTACCCCTTTCAAGGCTTGCTTTACCCCAGCAAAACAACTGCCAACCCTAAAATATAGGATGCTAGTATAAGACTGTAGTAAATTTAATGGATGTTGCCTTGGCCGCAATGTTCCTGGCCGTAAACCCCGTATTATTTTCCCTGGGCTGCCATAAAGGTTAGTAAAACATTGTAAATGGGGTAGTGAGTAGATATTAGGCATTAATTTGTTAGAAGGTTAAGTGTTATGTTAAGGTCTAACTTGTGATATGGATATTGCAGATAGATATGTAGTGTTAGGAGGGAATACAAGTAGAAAATGAGAAGTTTTGTCCACGGCTAGTAAATAGTTACACTGGTAATATAAATTATGAAATTTGATACTCCTTAAGGTGGGTCTACGCTAGGAGAGCCGAGTACGAGCGAAGCACAAGCGGAGCGAATTTTTAATTGAAATTAAACCTCATTCGGGGCTTGTAAGTCAGTCCACACTAGACGAATTTGTGTTCGGCTCGTGCTCGGCTCGCCTAGCGTACGAATTTCAAATCAATTATATTCTGAATTAACATGTTCCTTAATCTCTTTCTTATCCACTTCGCTCGTCCAAATATGTGTGAAATTCGTTGTGTGCAGCATGTAGTGCCAAATGGAAAAAATATATACGTATCATTGGCAGGCTTTAGTAACCTTTTGGTGCTGGGAAAAACACCATTACTCTACCACCTACTTCCAATAATATAATACTATGAGAAGGCCTGTGTTCTGAAGTAAGGTAAATAAACCTGAATTATTTATCGATAGCAATACAACGGTTGGAGTTCCCCGTATCGGTTTTCCTGTAAAACTGTTGCGACAACAGGTACTCGTTGGTATGCTACACAGCCAGCTCCTTGTTTCCTCGTTTACGCGGCTCATGGAACCTGTCTTTCCAAAATAGGCCTTCATACCGCTTGCCCGTCTATAGTCTGATCAGGCAAATTAAAAAGCTTGCTGTTAACTCGCTTTTGCTTAGATAAAAACTGTAACAGATGATGTTCAAGAAATTAAATTACATGAATTACTGCAAATTTATTAAGGCAACATAATGAATGCAGTTTTTAAATGATACTCATTTAACATTCATTTATTTTTTGATATACCTAGATACTTATTAAGGATTTTTAAAGAACGAATTTTAGAAAGAGTTTTCTATCGTGCATTTGTATTTGTGAAAAATTTCAGCGTATTGTGGGTTTATCATCGTGAAAAAACAGTCTAAAGTAAAATAATGTCTAAGTGTTGATACCGATTTAGATAACTGGTCTCGTGTTATTATAGCTTACGTCTATGTCTGCTTGCATTGCAGAATACCGGATTGGACAAAAGGCTTCTGTAGTGATACGTTATTTATAAATCGCCCAGGAAACGACCATGGCTCTGGCCACGTAACGTGGAACTGATTGTAATACAACCCTGTCTATCCGTTCATCATTCATTGTATCATGATCATCACTGCGTTAGTCTTGGTTGGATTCAGTTGAGAGCCTGGTGCTACGGCGAAGTTTTCATACCATTGATCGCTTAAAGCAATATGACAGACTAGCGAAACTCTTTCAAAGTTTAATATCGTATAAATTGATTCCGTACTGAGTCCTCTCCGCTCGTAGCGAGAACCAGGCTGTTCGTATGTTTATTATAATACTTTAATATTAGAACTAATATTATAATTAAATCACTTAATTCTCTTATCGTACATTTCCACTCAACATGCTCCTGTGACCTATTTACGTCAGCTTATTGCGGACGACCCATCCTTGCGCCGGTTGTCCTGACTTTGACCTGTAGTTAACATTCCATCCTTGACACGGGCATTAACTAACCAGGCTCCTTGGTGAAGCTTTTAGAAGTATTACGGATGCTGGGAGTTTTTAATGAATTTCCTTTTACGCATCTAGGTTAGCTCTTACTTTATTTTAGACAAAGATTATTAAAAAATCTTATTATCATAACGAAGGTATCTACTAAATTTCTTTAATGGAAGGTGGGGTTGCTTAGCTTCCAAATCATATTGTATAGTTGTTCCTCCCAGCGTCACTTGTATTCCGAACTTGCCTTGGTTTGAAAAAATTCTTACTTATTACATTTTGCCCTGCCAATAACGAAGAAGAAATCTTTCAAATCAGTCGAATCTTTTCATAGTTATAATAAACAAAGCTGTATTTTTTAATATTTTATTTAATTAATTTACAAAGTAAGCTTCATTATACACTTAATATCTTAATATTGTTTTTAATAATGTCAAATTTTACTCAGTTTAAACTAATTTAACTAACATTTATCCCTGACTTTGCCCGCATAAAAGTCAGTTATCGCAAACAGAATCGTACTCGTGGGTTTATAGCGCATGTCCTTCTGAGGGCATAGGGCTACTTCGTCGTGTATTCATGCTAAGTTATGTAAATTACTGTGTTACTGTAAATCGATGGCACGATGGCCGTAACCTCGGCGATGGACCTTGAACCCGACCTTCGACCTTGTCCTTCACATGACCTTGGTTTCTACACGAAGCATGTTGAACTAATTATTTTTATAAGTACTGCTTTCATATTTACGTGTAAGTGCTTTACTAGCTGTTTTATTTGTATACTTACGTAGCGTCGGTCTACAAGTGACCCTCCTCCCCCCCCCCACCGTATGTGTTATCTGACAGATGAGATAAAAAAACTACTAAGAAAATACATTTTTAATTTAAGGACGCGGAGTTGCGGATAACAGCCCGAGAAACCATACCATACCATACATGTTTATAATTTCTTAGGTTCTGATTCCTTCAGTGAGTATCTGCTTAACTAAACTGAGTATTTACGTCTCACTCATTGAAAGTCGGTTACCACCAGAGAAAATAAATGTTATAGGTAAGGTTCAAATTATAAACTAAAGTATTTGTACAATAAAAATCTTGATCACATTGTGTGTGCATAAATATTAAATACTTAAATAAAAATAAATAAATTAGACATAATTGTGATATTATCGGTGAAATTCGATCTTAGACAAAGTACCTACTAAAATGATGTAAATGTATACCTATTGTATATACCTAGGAACATTGAAATTTGTTCAAACACTAATTTTGCGTTTTTATTGTTCACAGGTATGTTTTGAACCCGGGTGAAGTAGTAAGTGAAGCTAGACTCAACTGGACCTAAGGCATCTCAAAAATTGCACTTCAATAGCATATAGATCTGACAGTTTCTATACGAAATACAGAATACAGAATTATGCAAAAGCACGCAATAGTCCTAAAAAAACTGCACTTTATTAATTAGTGACAGGAAATAATCACCTATATAATTGTGAATGACTCACAGCCTCACAATATTAATAAACCGAGACTTTGGAAACTTCCGGCGGCGCAAGCGCAGGCGGTGTGTCGCCCCAACTGGTTACGTAGCTACTACAAAACTATCAATTATGTTAGTGTTAATGCAAAAAACGCATAGCTATAAGTAATGATGTTGAAACCGATTCTTTAAGTGGGCTTAGTATGCGCCAGAGTTGTCTGACAAAAACAAATCAAGTAGTATCATTAACTTATTAAACAGGTAGGGTACAATTAAATTTCCCTTTCGAATTTGGAGCCGCTTTTATCAGTAAGGTTTTATAAGATGGCATTACCACAACAGAGAGCTACAGACAAACAGAGGTACCTACTAATTGTTTCTGTTGATTAGAAGTGGTGGCACGCGAGTTATGCCATATCTATCGTTTCGAGTGACACGACACTGTATTTGCCACCCAGGTGAGCTTACAGTGAAGGTAATATTACAATGTTCCCTGGAAATAAATACAATAAATGATAAGTAGGATCACTCCGCAATGTAATTAATGGGTAAACCATGTTGGTACAAAAATGAAAATATACCTTTATACTGGAGCGCGAATCTCGGTTACATCCAAATCTTTATAATACTATGGAGTCCAGGGTACGCTCGACTACAACTTCATTTTTTCTCGTTACCAGACTCTCGTCTATCAAGCAGAAAGTCGGCTTGCACTTTGTGCTTATTACATAGTGTTAACTAGGCCTCGGATCTAAAGGGTTAAATTGACGTGATCCCATTTACCATTGGCTAAACACTGTTTAAAACCAAACTAATAGTCGTGAACACAATTGGCGCCTCGTAGCCTATAGTAGGCTCGCCCGTTAACACCTACGCCACGTGTTCCTGATAGCGATCTATCGACTATCTCGGCAGGGCATCGAGCGATTATACAACGAGTTATCGATGGCTATCGATAGTATAACAGCTTGCGTCACTATTTCATTGTGTTGACCGATGAGTCAATGAACTCGGTTTTTGCACGGTTCAGCGATACTGTTTCATCATGATGTGATCTATATTCTAACGTAAACTTACGTGCAAAGACCATGATAACTATTATCATGGTCTTTGTTACATGTTAGATTCTAATTGCTTTCCTGACGGAACATCTGTCACTTACGTACTTACTCAAGTAACGACTTTTATAATTCCAACCACCCGAACCAGTTTCGCACGTGTAGCAGCAATATCTATTGATTCGATCGCTACCGAACTAACGCAGAGATATGAAGGTAGACTGAAAATATTATCCAAAATTGATCCCAGTCATTGATGAGTCCATAGGGACCATATCTACTTTCACATATCGTATTTTACATTTTAGATACCTACATACAATGAAAACTGTTTATAGCCTAAAGGGGTCATTTCGCCTTCGCCAACTATTATGTTAGTTCGACGTTATAGGTGTGAGTGACCCTAGGGCTGTCAATCTGTTATGCCTTAGCCGCCTTCCAAGGAAAGAGATAGTGTCCAGGTAGCCCTTGTGATCTATTTTGATGGAAACCAGACCAACTCTTATCCGAAATACTTTAATAATGTACCAAATAAATCATACAAGGAGAAGATTATGCTTGCAACTTTCTGAAACATGATAAGCCCGAGACAAAATCTTTTTGAAAGCATGTAAAATTCGTTTATGCCCCATAATTTGATATGTAGGTACACTAACCGACCCTGTTAACCGAAAAATGTGGTTTCACTCTTGCCATATTCTTTGCATATAAAAGGAAAGCTGCAATAAGTACCGGATAAGATATTTAATGCATCACTAATCAAATTTTGCAACAATGTTAAACATCAGCTAAGAGGTCGATTCGCACCATTTTTTTTCCATGTTATGCGAAACGACGCTTCTTATAATACTTTTAGTGGTCAAATGGCACATACCCAATTTATTAGTGTGTGAATCGACGGCACCTTTAGAAACGTTTTCCTAAATGTCATATCTATACAAATAGAAAATTGAAGTGCATGTTTGTATAATTAAAGAATCAACAGTTCTCATCCGATCTTCTACTCTTTCTCTTGATATGGCTTATATTAGCTTTTGTCGGAGCGTCTGCTGATGTTACCCCCTCTCCCCAACTCCGTGAAAAAAGCCTGTAATATTGGCATGTCCGTTAATCAGCATATGTAACGGCTAACATGTGAGGTGAGGACCCCAGTTAAGGTCATTTTTATATAATATTATTGGTTATCAGGCCGGCACTCGTATACAACAGATAATGCCTATCCAGCTAAATAATAGAAGCAATAAATCTACATAATAGAAGTTCGATGTCGAAAATCAGAAGCTGGTTAGGTTAGGCCGTGGCTAATGCGCTGTATACATTTTATACACTCGTAATGTTGTCAATCACATTTTATTGCCTTCGTGAGTATTGGTACCTATCTGTTGGGAAATTGGTTTACTTTGTAAATTGCAGTACAGTGGTTTGTTGCATAGAGAACCCAATTTAAACCGCAAAAGCTACATCCATGACGGGATTTGAACCCGCGACCAGTACCTTTCTAGAGGGAATACTCTAATCAACTAAGCTATTTAGGTAGATACATCTTGGATACCTATTCAAAATTCTCCTATCCATACTAAATTAATACTAAATAATTTGTTGGTCATATTTCCGATTCTACATAACCAAATGGAATCACACTTAGCGCAAATTTAAAGTCTAACCAAGACTTTTCTAAAAGAATAAACCGCATTATAATCTGACAGATTTTGATTTTGATCCATCGCAAACAGACAAGAATTTAAAAAAAGTCATCTATCGACTATTATTTTTGATTTTGTAAAGAAAAAAATAGGGATACTATTTTATGCAATCGCCATATTATTTCAAAATTACTTTATTCTATAAATAGTTTACATAACCATTATGTTTATTGACCGAAAGCACCTTGTTAACCCTACTCAACTAATAGAAATCTCTGATGTAAGATATAGTTTATCATTGGCACTTTCACGCTTATAAACGCAGTAAATAATTGTAATTATTGTAATTTACGTTCACCACAATTGATTATTTACTATCTATTACACGCCGAGAGCTATTAATTCTGTAGCACGCACATTTACATCGAGAGCAATTTGAGGTTTAGACCAATGATATTACATATAAAAAGAAGTAGATGTGTTATTGCGCGAGAAACGTGAAGATCCGAAAACGAGTCAATTGGAACGTTTTGTCTCTAGTCCGCGATACCGACCGGCGCCGGTCGAACGTAGAGCGAGAGCTTCAGTGAAACAAAACCGTTTTGGTTTAAAATAACAAAAATGCCATCGTGTGTGTATAGACATTGCAAAAACTATCACTCTAAAATTAATAAATCACAAGGGATTTCATATCACATGTAAGTATTACTTATTTCAACTTATTAAGATTATATTTCTAACTTGCTTGTTATTCAAATTAAAAATGTCAGCACGAAAATAAAAGGAGACAGCATGATATAATTTGGTACGTGAGCGACAAGGACGCGTGTAATCCGAACATAGATTAAAGTACAGATGAGAATATCGTAGGCAGTAAACTCACTACACTACCTCGCAATTCTAAATTGTTATTTTTTGTAAGTGTGTACTAAAACTATGTGGTTCAAATAAGTTAATGAGTGCGAACTTCACTTCACTGGCAAGTACCTACCTAGGTACTTGTTAAAGTTGTACTATTGGCAGTATAAAAAAACGGCAGCCCGCCAACTGCTTCTGTCCTTGCATACTTCACGCGCTTCCTCTACTGTCATAATATAGCTTTTTTTTATAATACAACTGGGCTACGCCCGCGGCTTCGCCCGCGCGGATGTCAGTCTGCACGTCTTTTGACTATATCTTTGGGTCTACTCGCCCGATTGTGATAAAACATGCGTATGATTTTAAGTGTGACCAAGACCTTACAAACGAAAAATACAATTAAAAATTGTCCAGTAGTTTTTGCGTCCATCGCGCACAAACAGACAAACAGACAAGACTTAAAAAAATATATCGTCGTGTTCAGTATCGTTCATATTATATTTCCCACGTATTTTTTTTAAATATCTCCAATTTATAGACACAGCTGGTTTACAATTTTATAATATTATAGATAACAAAGTGTATCTATACTATTATACACAGAAAAGAGAAGTAAGTAGAAGTGGTAAGTGGGCGTGGCACGCGTGTCACTTGTACGCGTTGTTTCGCAAGGTTTGCATAGTGAGATAGAGCGAGAGAGAGAGATTATCTGAAGTTTTTCTTAAGTCAAAGTTTGTTTGATTCAAAATACGAATCGCCGTAAATATTTTTTTTATCTACAGCAAATAAATCTCTAACACGAACTAGTAAGGTGTATTTTCGTTTTGCAATATGCATAATTTAGGCTAATTTGGTATGGAAGATAAGCGACTGGTTGTATGTGTGAGTTTGGCGACAGCGGTTGGTTCCCCTTATGAATAAGTAGTATCACACTTCCATTGTAGTAGGTATTCTTTATTCCGTGCTATTATAGAATTGTAAACTTTTTTTATTTAGACAGCGAGTCAACAGTAATGTAAATTACATTTGCATTACAATTTTTTTTTTTTAATTAAGTGTTACGCTACATTATATGTGTGTTGAAAAGTAATAATATACACTTTGTCATACTTTGTATTGTAAGTAAAAATATGTCAGTTTTTAAAGATATTATCTGCAAAAGTCAATTTCTACATGATTCTGTAATAATGAAAGAGGATGTCACGACCATTCTTCAATAAATATTTATATATTTAATTTTGTAGAGTGAAGTTTGATTTCTCCATAATTTGTTTTCAACTAAAAACATATCTGTCTAAAAATAGGCAATTACCTCAATTCAGAGAGCTTTGTACCTTCTTTCTCAATAATTTTGTTAGTCTATGTACACCGATGTAGCAACCGCAATGATTGGTGCGTTGAGTGTAGTGTGATAACATTAAATCGAAATGACAAACACTAGCTTTCTTCTTTTTTTATATGGTTTTTTTCATGTCATCTCTTTTCAATCGATTGGTTTGGGAGTGAAATGTAGATGAATGAAAAATGTGTTCGGAACATTTTTTAGCTTGATTTGTGAGCATATGACATATCTAATGTTATAATATCATTGGTTTAGACCATGACTTATGATGTCATATTTTTTCGAAGACTTCCTTTCTAGGTACAGATACTTTGGCTTCTGATAAGAGGCGCCTAGTTGTGGCTGGATACCAAATAGGTACACAGAACAGTGGTTTTCATGTGATTATATAATGATGAAGTGGATTCAGTGATGATGGAAATTGGAATGAAGTGGATATCAATTTCATCAATGGTTTTAGCAACATCCAATATAGAGCCGTTCTGAACCACTAACTTCTTAATTGCGAACTTAACCAAGTTTATCAAGCTTTTATTAATGCGTTATTCGGTAAACCACCTTCTAAATTAAAATTTATTGGAATGGAGACGGTTAAACATAAAACCAAAGGTACGATGTTTTAGGATTATAAAACTAATAGTAAAAGGTCTAATAAATGATTGAACATCTGCATTAGTTAGACAAAACCGTAATCAATTTCTCAGACAACGAAATTTTTCGATCCGAATCAAATTAACAGTCGTTTGCTCCTAATCCAATATAATAAGACCCTGGTCCTTCTTAAACTTGCCCGTTGTTGTTCTAAAGTTATATTGTCTTGAAAGGGTGTAGGGGTCAAATTGAACTGGTGTGGATAATTATGCATGGCCCACGCCGCCCTTGTTCTTCCCACAGTATTGTCTTAAACTCGGTTAAGAGGAACAATGCTTTCACCGCAACTTAAACATTTCTGTTAATTAATGATCGTGCGAATAGACACGAGAATTAGCAAGTTATACAACGTGTTACAACGTTATGTAACAACTAACAAAATAACGAGTATGTTATTCCGTCAAATGCGTCAACGATGTAAATAGCCAGTTGCTAATTGTTGTAACGTTATGATTTTGACAATGTGAAAAGATAAATGACAGCGGGTTAAGTTGTTTTGTTTCTGTCTGAACGTGAAATGATTCTGATTTAACTGTTTCATAATACTGTTGGCAGTTTACACGAATATTGTAATTAATTTTTTTTTTCAACGGATCAATTCTGTTACAAGTTGTTCGATGTTGTCTCTCCATTTCCTTGATTGCTTGTTAAAAACGACCTAAACGTCGGCATCTGTGTAAATAATAAAATAATACCAAATAAATCGCGACAAAATCCGTTAAAATAGTTTTATTTAATTAACTGCTACATATTTTATTTAAAATTTAAATGTCAGCAAAACAAACAATGCGAGCAAAAAATAAACAAAAATGAATTATTGAGAACATCTCTATTGGTCTGTTTGTACGCTTAAATTCATTGATCCTATTTGCGCGTTTTAAATCGATTCTCTGTGCATAATTTTGTTAGATATTCATATAATAAGCATACGCAATGCAATTCATTTACAGGTTAATAAAATAAAACTTATTAAATTTGACATGAAGTAGGTAAGTACCTACCATTAATTCATGAAGCTTTTTTTATGTCGGTCACGTCAATATGACTTCACCTCGCTTGATGGTAAGCTAAAGATAGTCTCTGGAATGAAAGTCACCATTGCAAACACCGATATTGCGATGCGAGTTTAATATAATTATCTATTGTGTTCGGAGATCCTGCCTCATAAAATGTTGAAAGATATGAAAATGAGGTAAGAAAGTTTTAGACATATTTTCAGTTTATATTACGCACCTAAATGGTGTCTTCGAGAAAGCTGAAGTCATTATATATTATTTTATTATCCATTAATATTTCTGCGAATATAGCTGCTAAGCTATAAAGTTATAAATAACTGTTAATTTTGTGCAGAATATACATTTTGTTAGAAAACCCTATTAACTTAAAAAGGAAATATCGAGAAAGGATTCCATTGCTGATATAAATTGGATATCGTTATATGTAAGTATGACTGAAATGAAAACTTATAATAATTTTATAGGCAATGTTGTTTATTACCTATTTCTAGTCATGTTTACTGTTATCTGGTTGAATACATATATAACCAATTAGTCGTATGACACCATACTTCTTTACTTACTGTTCTCTAAATAAACTTAAATACAATTTACGACTCTGCCTACCACCTCAACGGTAAACATGTAATGTACTAGATAAGAAAATGTAAGTTCAGTTTTTAGATTTGTGTCAATATTTTACGAAGGGCATTTTTCAGCCGTTTAATAGCCTCAGATATAATTATCATCATACTGCAAGGGTTTGTACCCTACTTTGTGTGTATGAAATGTATTAATAAGTAATAGGTATATGACATTGACGATTTTGAAATTTATTAACATTAACGATATGTAAGTAATAATGGATGTAAATGATTATGGCAATGTAACACTTGGTGAAATAATGTAATTAGCTACCTAATACCTAACTGTATCTGTGTAAGACATCTGAAAAAATATTTGTATGCCTTTGGCGGAACATAGCAGGTACCACAATTCTGCTGTAACAACACTTTTATAACCTATGTTTTCACAAATAAAGAGAATATGAATATGAATATGAATATGAATATGAATATGAATATGTTTTATTTTTGAGAAAATTATCCGCAAATTGTGATTCGAATCCATCCCAATCCACTTCTTCTTCAACCTAGCGTTAATTCCAGTCGTATCCAAAGCTTTCACCTCGGAGTCCTGGGGTCCGCTTTACCAGTTTCAACTGCGTATTTGGCTGGACCTCGATATTGAATCCATCCGTATGTTCGGATAAAAAAACTATAAGTACTTACCGCCCTATAGATACTGCAGTGAATCAGTAAGTTATATTTTTAAGCGTCCGAAAAAGATATTAATCGTTAGGTACAAATAAAACCTCAAGCGTATGCCCTAAAGCTAGGTATTGTTCAATATTATGCAAAGCTAAATATCACTTCCGAGGCCTCATTAGGTTACGAAACGATTATTATATTTTAGGCTATAACCTGAGGCAAGATAACCAATTGCAGTTAACTAGTCTATACCGCCAGCGATTCACGAGCGCAATGCCAAATCTTTGGACTTGATTTATGGTGAATCAATGTACCTACTTGTACTACTCTTCCCCGGAGCTCCTCCAAGATCTTCGGAACCCAGGCTATTCTGCCCTGCAAGCCTATCGGCTGATTGACTGACGCGGATCTGACTTTGGATTCTTAGAAACCGAGCAATCCAACTTATGGAAAGAATCAAGCGTCGAGATCCTGGACTCCGGTTTTGATGTGTAACTGTACAGGCCCCACAGAGATTTAGCTATGCACCGTGTATAACGCCATCTCTCTCCCTGAGCTGCGTCGCATTTGAATTGCTATAAGAGCTTATGGCAAGGGCGCAGGTTGCGGAATATGCCTGAGGCTGCTAGGTAAGTTCCAAGTTCCAAGTTCCAAAAACAAAGAGTATCCAATTCTGGAAAATCCATGCTTTCCACTACATTTACGGAGTTTTACAAGCTTATAGCTAATACATTATCAAAAGCCCTATTTGTTCACCTGTCAATGACGTAATAAAAAAATATAATTCAATGTTTATTACTTCGATAACGCGACTGCAAAACATTGGAATATTAATTTTCCAGTTTTCGATATTGAACCGAAAAGTTTAACGAGCCGTAGCGTAGAGAGGAGTTTTCAAAACAGTGCTGAAAATATACTGGCGTATAACAGCGTATATTACGTACGCATATAAACTACTGTGTACATAAAACGCATAAATACGCCTACATATTGTACGATCGTTGAAACTACTTACGGCAATATCAATTTGCAACTAGTAGCAATTATCATAATACTCCATTTGGAGGTGGTATTTGCACGTAAAAGTGGAAACTGCCATCAACGCCTACAGTTAATTTATACACAACATTTATGTAAAGGCTTATAGACTGTTGAAAGCGCAGTCATTACAATTACTTGCCCTTTATACTTCGCATTTTGTTGAATATTTCGACTTATCCATCTAATAAAAATAGGTAAAATCACTACTTTTCAGGACAGCGACTTGAAGTCTTCTTTGCTGTAGGTAATTTTTTTTTGTTTATCATATCCAAAAAGATATCAGCAGCTGACGGGGGCACTTATGTCGGACTTAAACCCCATGCCGTTTCGGGTCTTCAAACGCCGGGGTATGAAGTAACCCAAAAGGCATTTCCCTTGCACCCCGGCAGATTCAAAACGGGACTATGGTTAAACTTTGATTTGATACTGCAGCTAATGTTGATTCTGGAGAAATAATTTTCATGATATAGATTGTTGTCCAGAAAAACGGAACAATTTCGCATCCATAATCTCTTTTCGGGAACCCTGGAACAGAAAGCCGATTAAAAAGTCGTCTCGTTGAAAACGAAACGCATTGTCACATTAATTATGAGTCACATGGCTTTCTCACGTTCATGCATGTTTAGGTATCTGTATCCACGATTCCGTCTGATTTCACCGTTCGTCTGCGACTAGTGCAATCGCAAACTGCAGTTGCATTAATTAATGTACAGCTGTGGTTTGCGCCCACGCATGCGTAGAAAGTACTCCACCCGCCTGTCTCTATGTGTCGTAGTTACATGACACTGTCGATAGGTATATTGGGGAGATAACTAAGTAGCTACCTGTTTTACTATCGATGCTAGATACGTGTCTAGGATTAAAAGCAGTAATTGCTGGTACTTGTTAATCGTGTGGAAAATTTCACTGGACTTGGTTATATTCGGGTCGGTCGGGTATGACCGCGGCCATAATAACCATCGTGTTGTGTCCCCGCCGGTAAGTAGGGTAGCCAGAGCTCACTGTTTCCCTCCTCCTCCCCGTCCCTTCCTAGCCTCCCCGCCATTTCCTACACCCGCCCTTTCCCTTCAGGGTCGGCAGCGCGAGGGTAACGCCCTTGGTGTTGAGCACGTCCATAGGCCACGGTAACCGCTTCCCATCAGGTGGGCCGTGTGCTTATCTGCCACCTAAGTGGCTTAAAAAAAAATGTTCGCCTGATGATGGTTGAATAAAGGGAGATGGTAATTAGGAGATAATGTAGTCTTCTACGTAGGTACGTCGGTGGCTTAACAGTGAAAGAATCGGTCTTAAAATCAAGAGGTCCAGAATTTGAATCTTGGACGTTACGCTACCGACGTGAACCCACTCCTAACACAAACCTCCTCAATCAGCGCGAGTGTGACACCTCTGATGTTGCACACGTCAATAGGCCACGGTGACCACTTCTCATCCGGCGGGCCGTGTGCTTGTCTGCCACCTACGTGGTATAAAAAAAGTATGATTGCAAAAATAAAACCCAAAGTCAATTCTCTTAATCCTTCTACAATACTGTTCAGGGATGTAAGAAAGGACAGATGATTTTATTTAAGTTAAGACCTGTCAAATTAAGAGAGCGCCTTGTTGGTGCGTAGTAAGTTAAGTCTAGACCGCTGTTGAACTCCAGGTCTAGAATCTGAAGAAGATATTTCTATAATGTCACGAACATTTATGAAGATAAAACCTTATTATGGTACCTTTAGTAATTTACAATAAACTATGTCAGTCACGTACTACCTACCTACTAATTTAAAAATTAAACACTCACATTTCACTCTTTAGCGGCAGCTAGTAATTGGAGAAAATTGATAGGGTTAACACCTGGTTAAGTAGAGAAACCAACAAGTCTTGAGCTAGTAGAATCATGTTAATACTAATCGCTGCATCTAACTGTCGCATGTTGCGATCTTGCAAATTGGTATCGAATTAACGGCACAGTAAGCGCTTAGGGTTGGCAGCGATCATCAGTTAGGGTTAACTGGTTATCAGCCATAGTGGTACTAGTAGTGTTATGAACTTATGACCCACAGTCAGTGGTGCTAGGGTTATCACCTAATTGGTGCTAGTAGCCTCTGGCATCCACCACTGAGGTATCATCAAGATAAAGTGGCAAGTAAGAATTAGGCTATTGTGATTTTTCTTGAATTGATGACATATAATTTTGTATTCTATAGCGATACTAAAGTACGGTTTTAATTATTCTTAAATGAAAATTGATTGGAATCATGATTTAAAGAAATAATAAAGCAGGACTTTTTCAGGAAGTAGTAAATCATATCGCTACTATACTTAGTAGGTATCTATTTTAAAGACACTGCTAAAATTATAATATTATTTAGCTCAAATAGTATTAGTGGAAGTATTCTTAAAGAATGTTATGTTAAGGTGTATCGTGGAACATGAAAGTTTAAAATTTTATATCCTCATTACAAAGTTCAGAGAATTTATGAAGTGGCAACCCTTGTCTTGATATCTTATCGTTGTTTTGCACTGGCTATCTTAGCGACATCCCACGGGTATCTTAGTAACATCCCGTAATGTAACTAGTCGATAATCCTCGGATCGTTAGACGGCCCAAGATAAATACAAGTATACGAGATTGATGTGCTACATCTATTTCCAATCGGCCATTTAGATACGAGTTCTTCCTACTCGCCATTTATGAAAACGATATCATTTTGTTAGCACCATGATTACGTTGCGAGATATACTTACTTGAGTTATATTTTGTTTCAAATTGTCCAGTGTCCGCCATAGGCTCTTTCGCTACCTTACATTGTCGAAAAGTGGATGTACGTTTTATGTTATAAAGTTTTCCCATACGACTAAAGTTCAGTATACCTACGTTTTTTTTAAAGTCGATATAGTAAAAGAGAAATACTGTAAATATATCAATTAATGATAACTCATAGTGCATTATCACATTCTACACTTATTTTTTTCTTATGAAAGTAAATACAAGTGCATTTTAATCTTTATTGATCACAAGCTTCATAAACAATTCGTATTAAATTGTCTTAAAAGGCCCGAGACAACTTTATGACACGCGTTTGTTACATATAACAATAAAACATTTCTCAAACAAGTACACCTCTGCCACAATAAAACAAAAGGTCAGTGCTTATAAATAATAAATTACACAATATAAAAGTACTTAGTCTTGGTCTAGCTCGACTACTTTCTACCACAAGCGATTGAAGAATAAAGGTCTTAGTCTATGACATCGTTCCGAACTGGGCAAATTAACCCGACGAACACTAGGTACTAAAACTTTGTCGACAGTATGCAAAAAAGCAGCTGCAATCGCAAATTCCCGACCGGACAATCTGAACAATTTACTATTTACTCGCTGCATAATTTAAAAAAAAAGTATCCCAAAAAAATTGCACGGCTGTTGAGCTAAACATTATGTTTATTTTAACTGATTTTGAAGTAGTGTGTCCTAGACAGGAACACAATATCTGAAAAATATTTTTAACATTGTGGGAAAGAGCTCTAAATACCGTACAGTCCAGTCTATTTAATGGTACTTATAATGAGCATATAACTACAATATCTAGATTACGAAATCATTTCATTTGCCTATTTCAACACATTTACGCTCCTAGTACCTATCTTGCGATACACTGAGTTAAGACCTTTATCTTCCGCATGAAATATTTTATTGTAGTTCACTGCTGATTATTCTGGTTTGTAGTGAATCACTCGTATCGCTTAAATATCGATCTAAGTTATCGATAAATTTGAATATTTTATCGATATTACTGGCCGTTATACAGCAGTAATGCACTATTACCAAGAGTTTGTTCTGTCCTATCGATATTATTGCTTTGTAAATGTGTACTTTATGATAGATGGACCGTAAATATCTTAAAACTGATAAACAATTCTTAAATCTATAATACTATGTTATTATGTTCGCTTCTAACGTTACCGAAACGTTTGAACGGGACGCATACGTAAAGAAGAATATTAGGTCAGCTCGAGGTTCGTAAGCCATGGGGTATTACAATATATGACAGACATAAAATCGGATTATCACATTGATATCTACAAGTTAAATAAAACCTGAGAGGTTTTAAAAGTTTTGTTAGTTTTACATTATATTAGATTTAACTTATAACATAGCTTACTTAATTTTTATGAACATCATAGCACTTTATACCTTTTTTTAAATCTCTGTTTCATCAGTCCCACGAAGATATTTGGGCTAAGATGATGAAGATCTTTTATTTATTCAAAATCTGCAGTACATCGCACTTGCTATAACCACAGCCGGGTTAAGTTACATCAAAATTGACGCTCCCCGCGAAGACGTACATACACAAAAATAAAAAAGTGCTTTTTTCGTGATTCCTTGCTTTTTATACCTCTCAGATAACAAAAACCAGCGGTTAACCGTCTCCATATCCTGTCAATGCCCACAACATTAACTGTGTGCATTGTCAATCCTGCAAATACGTAAAAACAGTAAGACCATTTTATTTTATCTGAAACCACTGCTGAGATCCAATGGAGTAACCTTACATAGGTTATAATATTTATCTCCGTGCCAAATTTCATCCAGATCGGTCCAATCATTGCCATGATTGAGTTTTTTTATATCGGCAAAAGTATAGGTGATAACCATTTGGCTTATTTCACTACGTTTTCGAAGGTAACTTTTTGAGTACCTACGCAATTAAAATGATAATAATTCGTTTTTAATTTTTGTACTTTCGTTCGAAATTACTTACTTATGTATTTAGGTGATTTTCGTAGACAAACAAAATAAAATAAATAACTGTACGATGTTCAAAGTGCCAGACGGATACTCTTACGTACATATTAATGGCTTTCTTATCAGTTTTTTACGTTCTTGTCCACCAAGTTTCCTTAGAGATAGTGCTTATAATTTATAGGCTTTTAATGAATTTGGAGCACAATACAGTTTCTCCATTTCGTTATAACGAATATACGACTATTATTATTACATTTTTATCAAGTGTTATAGGGGAACTTTGTAGATGTTAGACGTAGTGACCAAGTTAGAGAAAGGGATACTTAATTGGTTCGGACACGTAGAGAGGATGGACGAAATAAGATTGACGCAACAGATTTATGAGACGGTGGTGGAATGGTGGACGGACATAGGCAACCTAGTAAAGGTCAAAATGTCCTCGGTCGTTTCAAGGAAAGGTCAGGTCCAGAGTACCCGCAACCGGTGTGAATGAATAAAATAATTATGAAAGTATAAGAAGTTGAAAGCGGATCGTAACAAGTGAAAAGTCGTTGTCTGATAAAATAACGGACGTGATCAAATGTAGGCAGGTAAAATGGCAATAATTAAAAGATTTAGTGCAGGGATTAATTCAGTAAGTAGATTACAAACATTGCGGAACTTAAACATGAATTCTGCCTTGTCTAATCTGAATCAAGAGTCCTCTTACAAACCTCTGGTCCTTGGAACCTTTGTAGTACATCTAAGATGAATGGCCTGCAGAAATGTTAACAAATTATCGCAGTATGTCAACTCCGTTTATCTCTCAGCCGTTGTAGCTTTCTGTAGGTCACTGTGATTTATTTAATCATGTGTTTTCTTCGCTTGTTGTAAATAATCTAAACTTGTAAGATAAGCTTGGCATTCACGTGCTTGTTAAGGTATTAGAGAGAAAAAGTTACTGCAATATTACTTAAGAAAATATATTTTTTTATTAATAGCCTCGGTACACATTTGACCAGTATTTCTAGGTGAAATAGTGGTTAAATGTGAGATCTTCCTATCTGGTTTATGATGAAATTCGTTTGACTAAAAGGAACCTATTCACCCGTGATTTGAAAATTCTCAGGAAATCTTTTCGAAAACATGCCCAGGCGGGGAGTTCCGCTGCTTTAACTGTACGCGCAATTAACTTTTTTGTCAAAGCATTTTGTGTGTATAACAGGAATATTTACTATCGGTAGCAGTAAAAGTGAAACGCTCATATTATCTAAAATCTATTCTATACTCAATAGATTCCTATCGTCCAATAAAATTAAATACGCGTGGCGTTTTCATCGTTGGAACTCAAGTGAACCTCACCTGCTACTTGGTACACCTGCCGATTAACAAACGAGGCTCTTTCGCAGACTTTTTTCAGGTTGAAAGGTCAAATGGCAGTCGCCTCTGTACTAACCAACTACGCTTAATAAAAAAAACAATCGAAGCTCAAGCTGACTATGTCGTGTACACAATGAAATTAAAAGGGGCATTACAGAATTGAGCGGCCTCAATCCGTAAAGTAGCGTTACAAATGTGTCAAAAGTGTATCATAAACAGTGTAAGTGTATCGAGATTAGTACGCGGAGTGGATGCTACATCGTGACTTGATGTCTGCATTAACATATTAACGCACTACAAACGAGGGCACTCGCTTGGGTCGCCACCAAATAGACACGATTATCGAGCATTATCGACAAGATCTTGTCGACTACGGCCCCACCCTATGATACGCGATCGATTTTTACAGCTTATTTTGTCTTCATTGTTTTTGTATAACAGCTTTATATGTCGCGTGAATTATATAAGTTTATTAAAGATAAGTTGTCTGTAATGTCTTTCATTAGTATTACAATAATTATATTGTGGGTGTTTTGTAGATGGTAATAGTAAATCTGTTGGTTGGGTCAGCAAATATGAAAACTCAATATTTCCTATTTACTTGTAGTGCAGTAAGTAAGTATAGTATAAGTTATTTATTACGTTCTACCTCTTGTCTTCCAAGTAAAGTCTCATATCATAATCAAATTTACGTACGTTAATCCAACGTGTGGTATTTGTATTCGGCCGTTTTAATTCACATGGTGTGCACACGCGAGCACGCGTCTAATTCGTACCTACATGTGAAAAATTACTTTCGATTAACTGCGATTGGCACGTGGCGGTTCACGTTATGTGTAAATACTTACCATCGTGTCTAACTCGGATTTTTTTTTTATCTGTGCATATTATAATAATATAATAAGCCTGTTTTATTTTCAACTATAAAAGTACAGTTACGTGTAACTATGCTTATTTAATGATCAATAACGTTTATAAAAGGGGTTGCACAGGTCTTTCGCGGGCATTACCTAAAATACTCATAGTACCGTGGAGTACCTAGGTACGTGTATGAGGTCTCACCAAGGCTTGTACAGCTAAGTCTACCTCTCCTACAAGGCATTTGCGGATGAGGTTCTGGGTCTTTCCTCTTTGGATTGGGAGGTGAGATCAGTCATTTCCATAAAGGTCGTTAAAAATCAAATAAAAAGAAAAATTAGGAAATTAGATCTTGGGTGCCACATTGCAAGCGATAGATGCAACCCGTGATGATGATAAATCCCTACCTGCTTACTGAAAATAAATACCTTTGTATAAAGTTAATTAAATCCCACTTCCAATATTTCATTAAACATGATTTTCGATCAGAAAAAGTAAATCCAAGACGGGACTTGAACCCGTGACCAGTCCCTTACAGGGGGAATGCTCTGACCAAGTGAGCTACCTGGACCCGTCCTAGATGTTCGAATTTCTCTGATATTGTTTCCGTAATTCGAAAGAAATACGGTAGATGGCTCCACCGGTGCCCTAAGCCGTTGAATAATTTCTAAAATTGAAACATCTAGGATGGCTCCAGGTTTAAAATTTCATAGAATTTGATTTAGTACATTGTTTTTGGTAGAAGGTACTTAACGAGTATAAGTTTGTTAAAAAGAATAATAGAGACAGTTAAACTTATGTTAAACTAATTAGTCGTTACGCAACGTTGTTAAATAAAGGAAAGGTGGTTAAAGGCACATGGTAAGTCAGCGATGGCGACATGTTGCCGCTCGGTTAATTAATTTTGAGTCGAACTGGTAACGGACATCCGCCGGCGACATGTAGGTACTAGGTAGGTACACATAATTACAATAAAGTCGCAATAAAAGAAAATTACTGCGTAACCTAATTTGTTGTATTGCATTTATATTTTAAACTAAACTACGCTCGCGACTCCACCCGCTTAAACTTGAATTTTCTGCATTTTTTGACTGTATCACCAGTTCTACTTAACCGATTGTGATCAAACATGCCTAAGATTTTATGTCTAACTAAGACCTTTCAAACAAAAAAAGCACATCAAAATCCGTTCAGTAGTTTTTGCATTCATCGTGCACAAACAGAGAAAGAATGCAAAAAATTTTTTTATTTATGCTCAGAAACCGTCATAGAACGTAATCCAAGTATTTTTACACAGTTACTTTACAATATTATACTATTATAGACAAGTACTCGTACCTACTAACAAAACCAAGTAATGCCAAGGCAACTGAGCTATTCCTAATGACGTGTCCTCATCTTATTCAAGTCCATATCGGTTAGTGGTGACTTGGAATCACAACTTTGTATCTATCTATTAATACCTAAGCTCCTAATATAGTACAGCCGTTAGCCGTCAATTTATAGGCTTTTGGCGTCCTCGCCCACGCCCTATTCGCCTGATGCCCGTGTAATGTGTGCCCAATTGGATTGCCTGTTTCTACAGGGTTTAACCTGTAGGGTTGTCAAGTTTCAGTTAAAATATTAAATAGTGGTACGAGAGAGTAGTGAGACATTTTCTGTTATCCTCCATCAATGGGTTACGTGTCAACTCGCCAAGCTGAAAACTCGACCATCTTAATATTTCTTTGATGATAAATTAAGTTTATTTACACACTAGCCTAAGTCCACAGCTGCATCCGAGTGAGGGTCGGTTTTCGAGTTTTTTTGACTATATCCTGGTTCTACTCAAGTGATTGTGAGCAAACATGCGTAGGATTTAATTATTTATCAATCAAAATAATCGCATCAACATGAATGAGAATAGTAGGTTACTAAGAATCAATGGTGAGAGTAAAATAACAGCGGTTTATTTAAAAGTTAGGAAACAAAGAAGAATTTGCTGTAGCTAAATAGCAAAATTCTTGTTAAAAAGTTTCTAGATAATTTTGAGAGGTTAAACCTGGCACTACAATTATTTCGACAACCCTACATGTTGTACAAATGTTGCATCCAATCCCTTCCGCCGTCCAGCATATCGAATGTCCGGGATAACTCGCAATAAGTATTGGAATTGTTGTTTGTTATGTTTTTCTTTTAGTTGAATCGTGTTTTTGATATCGATATGGCAATAACGTTCCATGGCGAAGTCATTATGGACGTCGATGTTAACATTGTCTTAAATTTTGATGGTGTTATTGAATTTATAGTTGGTTATAAGAGTTCAATCATATTACTTGTTGATTGCGTGCATTGAAATATTTTTTAAGTGTCTTACATACTACGTTTTTTTATCTCGCTGTTGACGCTCGTAGCACGCAATCACTACGCTCTGCAAATGCAAGCCCGTAGGTCTGTTCCAACGTGTACTATCTGCTAACACGCGTTGAGACCGCACGGAGAACGCGTTTTTAAAAAGTACTACCTACGTCAGTGCGTTAAAAAAACGTAGAGTGCAAATGCTCTAAGAGCTTCCGCAGAGTAAAACACTAATACATCTCGTTTATAATATGTTGTTACTTGTATTGCCAATGCAGTTCTTGTATTTAGAAAGAAAGAAATATACGTTTATTTGATGCAATTAGTTTAGGTCCTATCAAACAACTAAATTAGCATACATTTTTTTTATTATGTACGAATGCATCAAAGGGATGTCAGTTCAGAATAATATGCCAGGTGGATGAACCTTAGCACCTTGGTATATTATAGTGTAGTGTAGTGTAGTTATGTGTAATTGTGGAAGTATTGGCAGTGTGTGCTATATGCGTAAAAAATCAATATAATCTTATAATATACATCAAAGAGATGTCAGTTCAGCATAATATACCAGGCGGATAAACCTTGGCGCCTTGGTATTTTAAAGTGTAGCGTAGTGTAGTTGTGTGTAATTGTGGCAGTATAGGCAGTGCTATATGCGTAAATAATCAATTATAATCTTATAGTATAGTATTTACTGCTTCTTGAGTTTCTAAAAAGTCAATCCACAGCTGACTGACTAGAAGTAGAAATGAAATCGTGACTTTCAAAGTATAGCGAGTAAGTTTACCTCAACTGCAGCATCTTTGACCTCCACCGCACTAAGATATATAACGTTCTCATCTAAATGTTAAGCACTTCGTTAGCAATCGACATGTAGGCCACAGTGTCAGAGTATCTACCTAATAAATATTCCCTTATATGTAATGTAGGTACTTATTAGTTAGAAATTTATGTTTCATAGTACTAGATTTGACTTGGTAGGTACAACGTTGTTTATCGTGAACACATATTTTTTATGATGAAACTGGTATAGATATTCTATCTCACGAAGGCGGGTGAACAATTAAATAGCAGTACCTGTGTCTTGTAAATACGCGTACATGTGTGTGCGAAAGTTCATGTCACGTCAAAAGAAATTCATGTAGCAGTTAGTAGAACAATAATTGCATTGCAAGTAAATTTATTTTTAAAAACAATGTGTATATTATGTTTTACTACAGTGACAGCTAAACCGCCTTAGTGAAATAGAACATCTGTAGTTATCTCTGGTTCTACTCAACCGATTGTGATCAAACATACCTACGTAAAATTTTAAATTAACTTAGACCTATCAAACAAAAGAAAAACGCTTCAAAATCCAAATTAAAAATAGTCCATCGCCATTTTCGCCATCCATCCGCCGTCCATCCTTTGGATGTCAAGACTAAAAACTGCTTACCCGCTGTCGATAAAGAGGGACGGTGCATAACTGTCTCAACTAATTAGAGTTGACTACAAAAAATACAAAAACTAATAATTTTCTCTCTCTGTTCGTTGTGTTTTCTGGCAATTCCATCTTCCGTAAGTAAAACATAATTGAATTCAAATTCTACGCAACTAAAATTTATCTAATAATGCTTTCCACATCAAGGTTTAATAAGTAATCATACCATGTCACGCTTCATTAGTGAGCACAGGTAAATTGTTCGATGAGCGACTGCACAGACTTGACTCAGACGTACCAGTTGACAGTTACACCGTCCGACATGGCTTGCAGGTTGCAGGGTTGTTATAGGAATCGATTCGCTACAGGACTTGCACTTCTGGCTTACTGCAGTATTTACAGGTGTAAACAAATTTATTCACTAAAATAGGAGCAGAGCACTATTGTTTCTTATAGAAATGTGAAATGACGCGCGACTGGGCATAAAACCGCAAGCCTCGCTTTATCGAGGTTTTATCACAAATAGAGTTACAATCAATTCAAACTTCCTATTTCTAAGTATATTGCAATCTGTTTCTAGTTTAACCATTCGCACTTCTTGGTGTGGATGGTTAAAGTGTGGAGATCTGAGGGGACCTGACAACCTCCTACAACTTCAACCGCAAACCGGCAACATACTGGTTGAAGAACGAGGCTCTGGCACAATCTTACTTTTCGGAATTAGGAGGTCAAATCCGTTAATGCCATTCAAGCGGAGAAGTAAGCGAACTTCGGGCTCTAAACTTAAATTACAACCGGGATAACATCGAGATGATGATAATGTACACGAGCAAGGATTCTGGAAAAATATTGACGTGACAACGTCTTATAAATTGGTTTGCCGGGTGACACTTCAAGAAACTGCGTTACGCTCCGCTCACGTTATGCGCTCACAATGAGAGCGAGTGAGAGGCACGCGTCCCTTCCACTCGGGCATGGTTAGCCCGCCTAAGAGCGAGAGAGACAGACATAAAAATTATTTTACCACTCAAAGTCGTTGTCACGTAAAACTTTCGCCCGTATACCGACTTTACAGGCAACCAATTTTTTAAATTTTATCGTCGCTGAGCAATCGCCTAACGCCGCAACCACGGTTCTAGTAGAAAATGATACGTGTGAGTTCACTTAGTTCGCTTGTCGTAAAACATTTACCACCAAATGAGCCGTGACCGCTCGCGCGCTCGCACATGCGAGCTGCATGTTAATTTGTTATGATGCTTGCGTCTGCGCAGTTTTGATAGCGGTTAAGTGTTTTTAATGTTATTACGATTAGACTTTAAAGTAACGGGGACTTCTACGACAGTAATTAATTATGTTAATTCATAGCTGGCTTTTAAAAATATAGACGCATTTATAAAATAACGCTTCAAGGAAAGGCCACGTCCAGAGTATTTTTTTTACGCGGGGAAACCGTTTTAAGGTCCAAATTTCGTATCTACATCTTTTTAATAAGAGATCATTGGGTTGATGGTTATTGTTGCTGTACAGTCAGGCTCAAAACTATATGATGATTGCACAGATTTCAATCTTATCTCGGCTAATTTAGACCCAGCTAAATAGTTAAACAGCATTGTATTAACAAAAAAAAAATACTTTGCTCAAAAACTAACCTTCAAATTTGATCATCTAGTTTTCACGCTGACTATACGTGTGAATTGCATGTAAAAAGAACAAGCTATAAAATCTTTGTATGTTTTTTTTTCATGCTATAAAGAGGCAAAAGCGTTCTTCGTTTTTTATCATATTTGTTCATTGTGGTTATTAGTTACAAGAAGTTGTTCATTTCGCTTTCTCCTTTGTTCTGACCTAATGTCACTTTTTTGCTGAAGTATCATGTCAGACAATCGACTACGGCTGTCAAGATAACGTTCGATCGCTATCTGTATCGATGTTGCGCCTGCGCCGCTTGGAGGTCAATGGTTAACGACGCTCGGTATGTCACGGAGAAATTCTATTTATGGACAGTAGTTTTGCTTCTTTAAGTGAATATAATTGTATTGAATGGAAATAGAAATCAATTCTTTAAATTTATGATTATTGTTAAATGTTATCTTAATGTACTATTGTTTTAATGGAGGAAATGCTGTCTGTGTGCCAACTTGAAGAAGTCTAGCTAAGGAAATGCTTTCACCTAATAGAAGTTGCTAATAAGTTAAGGTTGTTTAGTGTTATTTGCGTTTTAGACGGAGATGGATATAGAATATAAAATGAGAGGAAGTTATCGTTTATCGATATCGCTTATCGCTATCGTTGTGGAAATGTTCAACATTATTCGCAACACGATTGGCTATTAGGTATCTTACTTTTGGCTTGGTTTTGAAAATTACGTCTCACTTATTTGGACTAAAGGTTTCAGATAAAGATAGTTCGATATGTTGTACCTACATCGTTTAATTCTTTTAAAAAAAGCCACTTCGATGGCGACGAAAAATTAAAACCGACTTTCAACTGCATCAAATTAAAATAGGACAACACTGGAAGAACCAGCTTTCAACTTTCTTCCTGAAGTACCTACTTACCAAACATAAAAAATACATTCGAATTGAGAATCTCCTTTTTTATGTCGGTTAAAAATTAGTGGTATATTGAACGCTATAAGAAGGACACTTCCTATAGATTTTATTAAGTCAAAAGCGTCACAGTAAGTAAATTGTTTATTCCCGATATAATTTACATGATTATAATCTAGCCAACATAACGTAAATTAATCTAAATTTGATTACCGCTTGAATAACATACCAAGGGGCGTATTCGAATGGAAAGTCGCTTATCAAATTACTAACTATCGTCTTACAATTACGGTTATTCACATAACTCTTCTAAAACAGCTTAGGTAGGTACATTCTGTAAGAAAATATAATAAATCACGAAATACATATTTTATAGTTAAAAGTGAATGGCATAAAACATTAATCATTTTATACCTGTAGGTAGTGCGAAATAACTTAAAAAAATAAGCTCGTGCCACACTGAAGTCGTATTGGACATGACACGGGCTTCCTCAGAGGGGCAATACTCGTAATAAAAAATTATTCAAAATTCAGCCGAGACTGACTAGGTTAAGGTCTAGTTTCGATCTCATGTCGATCTCCCAAATGTCAAAAAGTAAAATAAAAAAATACCTTTTTTGACATTTGGGAGTTCGATAGGTATGAAATAGAGACTCACTCTGAGACTGAATTTTAGACATATTTTTTATGAGACTTGGCAAAATTTGCAACGACACAATAAATAAAAACGTCTTATTCTTCTGCCGAAGAAGGTATCCTTGATTAATGTAGATTAAAATCGAGAATGTTCTCTGGAATTGTATATTTTTTGTTTATTTATATTTATTTCTAAAAAATAATTTTCATTTTACCTACTAGTTTCCCAGATGAACTGCACACTGTGATAAATACTAGAGTATTGATAAATGCTTGTGATAAATAGTAGATAAATGTAGAGCGTGGATGCAGCCTAAACCGCTCTCCAAGTACGACCGGCCCTTAATTGGCGTTTATCTCTTGATCTAAATCTCATATTAATTGCGTATTTAAGTTAAATGAATTTCGATTAATTATTTTAATTACTGGTTTGAATAAATAAGGTTTTGTTACCTGTTCAAGTTTGTAGTAGACTATTTCAACATACTACAGTCTTTTTGTGGAAAGAACTTGACTGAAATTACAAGTACTTACGGTAGTAGTGAAACTATCACTTTAGACTTTTTAGAGTGAAATTATACTCTTCTACCAAACATGACGTCAGATGAGTAAAACGCTTGGGATTCGACATAGCCATCTCTGATTTTTGAAACTCTAATGAAAGATCTTCATCAAAAATCTTGTAATGGCCACTGATTTCATAAGAAATATTTTTATAGTCACATTTAATAAAGCCAATATTACCTACTCTTATTAAATTTCTCAACAAAATTACAATCATCATCCACTTAATATCAATCATCCGTGTGTCCCGTAACTATCAAATTGCATTGGTAGGCAACGATTATCGATATGCAGACTCCAATCTAATATCACTGAGCGATTATTAAAGGAGTCCAAAACAGTTATAGACAGAACATTTTTATAATTGTAGAGGCAGAATTGCCGAACATAAATTGCTTCTTGTCAAATTAAAATTTTTTATTGGTATATAAAACCACTTTCATGTAATAGTAGCCAAATTAATAGAATACAATCGTCCAGAATAAATCAAGCTCGAATTAATATTCTCCAAAAGAGAAAGGATACAAACACGACCGTCTGTAAGGTGTTACTTATAAAAATGAAATGAATTTATGTGTTTAGAAATTTAAAATTCGAATGACAAAACTTGTAATGGCGTTTCCGTAGCGAGATGCGCTAGAGTTGTCTTGTACTGATAAAATTAATTGCTGATCGATTTTAATTGCGACTTACTTTCTAACAAAACATATCGGATTTATTTTAGATGTTATCATTTTAATGGATTCGTGTTAATTGCGATTCGCTGTTATAAATCATTTTGTGCAATAATACCTGTGGATTAATATAGCGGTTGCCATAAAAGGCTTTTTCTAGAATCTGCCTGGGAAGTAAGTGCCTAGACGCATCTCACGGCGAGTGGAAGTGATAAAAAAAAAATTATAAAAAAGCCATTTCTTACTCGAAAGCGTCATGGTACTAAGGTCATAAAACGAAAAATACTTTCGTTTTGTACTTAAGTATTTTTTTTTTATTTTCGCCTAGATAGATTGGTAAAAATAGAATGATTAATTGGAGTCTATCGGCCTCTGGCTGGAAAAAAACTGTTCACGGGAGTGAACAACACTTACTCGTAAATGATATAATTTTATTACTTGAACTTGAACGTATTACTTACGTATAACACGTTAACAATGAACTAAGGAATTAATAACGTAATTTCTGTATAATTTTTGAAAATGTAGTAGGGTACTTTCTGCGTAGGTGCTGTATGAAAATTCGTTTTGCTGCAATGCTCGTACTAGGAAGAACGAGCGAAAGTACGCCCTTCCTGGTGCGAGCGGATTATTGACAGTATGCAATCTTTTTATGGCCTGTTAAACGTCATCCACACATTATTATTTATCTAGATGGAATCGTCTTTCCGTGTAGGTATAAGTGTGCGTACAAACTTTTACAACCTTTTTTTTTTCTTTGCGGAAATCCTCATCGATACCCCCGATAGAATAGATCGAATAGAATAAAATACAAGGATGCAACCCTAATACTGAGATGACGATTAAGACTTAATCAAATATACCTACTCGTATGTATTAACTAAATGTAGTGGATGGTATATGGTCACTTCTAAACCTGTCATTATAACCTCATCCGATCGATTTATGCGACGTTGCCACTCTGCCAAAAACCGTTCCCACATAATCAATATTCCTGAATTACTTAGCCGTCTACAGGCCTTAAATAAACTACGGCAGAGCTGCGTACGTGAGCTGTCGTAATACATAACTTATATGGAATTAGCCCGACATAATCCACGGTGAAAGGAAAGTAGCGAGTGATATTAAATCTTATATTTGAGTATAACAATGGCATGTAAGCTGACTGTCCAACGTACGCCCCCTGTCCAGTAAAGTGACTTCGAAATAGGGTTGTCAGAAAACATAATTATTTTTTATTATTTGTTCAGTGTCTTTTATATTTTTTTATACCAGTTAAGTGGCAGACAAGCACACGGCCCACCTGATGGAAAGCGGTTACCGTGGCCTATGGACGTGAGCAACACCAGGGGCGTCACACTCGCGCTGTCGACCCTAAAATGTTTCTTTAGTGTTCAAATATCCACGGATACCCCAGCGTGTGGTTATACATGCTGACTTTTGCGATGTCTCTTGCGCGCTTCTAGCATTCCTCTTGCACTTTGCTTGGCTTACTAGCTCTATGCATCAGAGGTGATCAAGAAGTAACCTTTTGTGTGTAATTTACGAAGCGTCGTCGCTTTATTACATTTTTGTATGAAAACATTTTGAAACGCAGACGAGCGTGCTGCGCTTAACCTCGCCGTGAGCTTCCATTATACACCCTGCCTTTTCTATGTAATTAACGACTTAACCCGGCTCTTTATTCTTCTTTCTGATGTGCCGACAACAGATCAGGTGATCTGTAAAACCGTCACAGCGCAGTATGACGTACTTAATCTATAATATGTAAATTCGTCAAATTGCTCAAATAGCTGACGTATTTCTTCTAATCTTTGTCATGAAAAACAAAAACAGTTTTCGCATATCAGACTGGTCTTAGCGACATATAATTCTTTATGTTTTATTTGCAAGTAAAACGCACAGTGATTCTAATGAGAGTAAAAATCAAAAAACCACTTGTGACAGCAATTTAAAAAACATAATTTAACATAATTTATGTTTTTTATAGACGATAGAACATTCTAATTCTCGGTACAAGTGGGACGTCTAGGCCGTAAAAGTGTGATACTCTGGTATATAGTAGCTAAGTAGTAGTTATGAGAGTGCCTGAGGCCTTACCTCAGGTGTAAGCCTTAATACCTCTCATAAGCCGCATATTATCAGCTGTGCCCGTTCTTGTTAACTGTTCGTTTAATACCTAAACTAGGTACCATAAAATTGTTCTAAAACCAAGAAATTTACGAAATGCACTTTATTAAAGAGCTTTTTTATTGGGTCTCCCTTTTTGTTAAGTCGTGTAGTATATACCTAAATATATTGTCATAGACTTGAATTAACCAACATATCTACATACATACACCCTTTTTCCCCTCCAGGGTAGGCAAAGACAGACATCAACCCGATATTTGCGTCTGTCCTTAAATACTCTACGAGTTTCCTCTACTGTCATAAAACCTTTCATACAGGCTCACCGGTTTCGAGTGCTTTTGACCTAGCGTTTTATCAATAACCCACTAATTTTGAAATAAATTACCCATTAACTTAACATTATGTTCTGAAAACACATAAAAACACTTTTTATTTATATCACCAACTACAATGTACATGCTTACATATTGTAAACAGTACAATGTTGAAAGCTGCAATCATTCCCACTCACCAATTACATTGTAACTTTATTAAGCATTAACTCTTTCTTTCATTTAAATAGGATTAAAAGGATCAGAACAAATGAAAATCGTAACAAAAGCGTTGCTACGTAGCCTACTTCAATTCATTCGTGGGTAGACCGGTAGACAACCTTAGACGGTGATAATCGATTGTTATCGACTCGAGATATTCATATCGATAACGTTATTACGTAATACGCTACCAGCAGGTGGTGTTTGCATCGATATGGAATAACGAATCGATTGTTACTATCTGCGTTTATATGGTTATACCGTTTTCGGTATTGTCATAATGGATGGAATTATTTTTAAATTTACCACAGATAGTATATTTAGTAGCGTTCAAATTATAAGTTTTTAGAATATTCATAAAACTCTTTTATTTTGTTGTTAGTTTTTTTTCCTTATTAGGTAAATAGACAAATATCCCCTCGTCTGTTGATTATTTTACGCGCTAAACTACCGCGAAGGAACCTAATAATTAAGGATAATTAATTATAAAGATATGTTTAGTACTATCAATACATAATGAAAAGCTCATCGGCGTCATCGAAGCCCTATCGTTGACTATTTACGTAACCTCGACGTTCATCGACGAGTCACCCGGAAAAGGGCCGATGCCGATCGACGGGCTACGCGACGCGCTAATAAATCAGACCTTATTATCTCGAAGCCAGGTAACGATTCCATAACGTTCGAAGTACCGGGGCTATATTTAATGCCCGTACTCGTAGCTTTTTCAATTTATCAGTGTATATTGGTAACGAGCAGAATACGGTACGGGAGTTTAGCCAACAACTCCTGCGAATTCGTCAATGACTTTAGAGGTTATAAAAATAAAGTACATAACTGATTTTGCAGAATTGCTACAAAATTAGTTATTTCGACAACCTCGTTTATTTAACAAATTACAAGACTTTTTATATGGTTTTAATGGTTTTTTTGTTCACATACCGTCTCGCAAATATTATCACTGTAAAACATTTCGGACTTTTGCGAATTCGTTTCGAAGCGATTTCACGATTAGAACGTTAGTTTTTCTATAGGCCTGAGTCCCGAAACGAAAAGTCATCAACACACAGCCCACACACAGCTTGCTCGCCATCCTAATGATCCGTGTGTCTATCTCGTTAATTATCATGTACCGATAATATCATTTTTAAGGCATATTGTCTTTTGTCTTCTTACTTTCGAATTTCGTCCTCCATACGAGGCCACGTTATAGGAAGTCTTACAAGTTTAGGGACTATCTTCAAAGTAGGTAAGGTACCTGGGTTTAAAAAATCTTTCACTTTTAAAAAGTCTAACGTAATACCGTTCTATTCACCCTTGGCAAATTTATTCGAAATCATTAGTTTATATGTATAATGGCGAAACCACACTTCGCTATTCGCCTTTATTCACATGTACCTATTCAACGAAGTAGGGATGGCCTATTCGTATATATTTGCTTTATTCGCACAAATATTCGCCCCAGTCGCTCTTATATGACGAATTGTGAAGGGTTTAGTTGTCTGACAATTTCGTCGAATATATTAAAGCGAATAGCGAGTAACGAAGTGTGGTTCCGCCATTGACTGAAGCGCGAAATATCTCCTTGAGCACTTACATAAACAATTATAGACATAAAAACTCTATTACAGAATCTGTTCGTTTTTTGTCCGTTCTCATTGTTGCTAATGTATTACGTGATGCTGTTTTCCAATTGTTATTTAAACTACTTGTAATGTTGTTTAGTAAACGATTGCGTGGAGCCATTCCAATGCAGTTGAAAGGTTGTTATACAGACTTCTATTGAGTGGGGTCTACTAAGGTGCTATACTAAGGGGAGACTATGAGTAATACATAAGTAGGTATATGAGGTATGGAACCTTTTTTCCGTGCAGGCACCCGCGCCCAGCGGGGCAGGTTATATCGGACTCATACCGACTAAAACTGCACGCCGTCTAGGGTCCTCTGACTAGGGTGTTAGGTGGCCAATAGAGCATTTCCCTCGCACGCCGACAGTTATGGGATCCTACCAAGGTCTTTGTCTGGTGATTGACGCATGAGACTCTGGCGCAGGCTTTCCTCTGTGGGCTGCCAGGCACTTAATTTTTAGTGCCACTACTTCTACTCTACTGAACCATGAACCTTGCTTAAGCCATGTTTGGTTCGAAATCTGTTCTTAATACAATTTTGTTTGTATTGCCCATTAAATTGTTACGACGTTATTCTGCGAAACAGAAAACTATCTCAATTTATTTGCATACAGAAACCATTTCGCCGTCAAACATTTATCATCTGTAGAAATGTGTATCATTGTAATCGGCTTCAATTTATTATGCGTACTACTGTATAAAAGGAATTAAACTTCTCCCAAGTTCTCAACTAACAAAAACGCACTGTCCGCAAATAAGTTTAAAATAAAAATAAAAGTGATTCCTTTAGGTGCGAGTAAATTGCCGACGGTTACACACCTGACGCAAAAAAAATAGACAAGCATTCTGTCTCGCTGGACTGACGGCTTACTCTACCAACTAACTCATGAAATATATTTTTTTATTAAAAAGTTCTCTTCCACCATTATGGCATTCCATTTACACTTGGTCTTAGCTTGGGGCAAGCTCAGGCTTTATTAATAACTGTCGCATTAACGGCTGCGCAGACGCAGGTTTGAACGCAAAATAATAAGCATATTGTCTGCAACGCCTGGGGGATTATAAAAGCGCTTGTTGTGCTTAGAAGTGATGAAGGCAGATAATATGGTGTAATCTTTTTTAGATTTCGAATAGTGCACTAAACTTACACAGGCTATTCGATATAATCCATAAATACTCACAGCACTGAATGCGATTACAAGATGTGATGCTTTTATATTTATTTATCACACCACAAAGACTTCCTACTATAAGTACATAATGTAACGCTATATTATTATCTTTACATAATTAAGAAATTGTACATATTCAATCAAAGACATTTGATGAGATAACTATTATGGTGGATCTACACTTTGCTATTCGCTATTCACCTATACTGAATTCAACGAAATTCTTATAAACGACTAAACCCTCCACAATTCGTCATATAAGAGCGACTAAGGTGAATTAGGCTATTCGTGCGAATAAAGCAAATACACACGAATAGGGTCTATTCCCCACTTCTATTTATACACGTAAACAAAGGCGAATAACGAATAGCGAATAACGAAGTGGGATGCCACCGTTAAATTTGACAGTCGGTTGAACATTGATTGTTGGTTAAATATATATGAAATAATGAACTGAATAACTATACTTAAATAACTATCGATAATAATTGAATAATAAACTTTCTTTAACTATCGATAATAATTGAATAATAAACTTTCTTTAACTATCGATAATTGAATGATAAATTTTCTTTCACTATCGATCATTGAAAAATAAAGCCGTCACTGTAGCACTTATTGGTGTAGGTAGTGGTGACCCCGGTCCTGAGACTTTACCGTAAGCTTAACATCAGGCGAGGTGAAGTCATTTTGACGCGTCCTATATAAAAAAATCAATCAGCTGAGGGCCGCCACTGTAGCACTATTTGTGTATGTAGTGGTGACCCCGCTTTACCGTTAGCTTGCCATCAGGCGAAGTGAAGTCATTTTGACGCGTCCTATATAAATAATCTAACAATGGTAGGTTTAAGAGACTAAAATTATTCCGAAAATTAACACTCCCTTGGAAATAGTTGCATCTGCAACTTATACCAAACATACTTCAACACGACCCGCTTTCAAAAGAAGCTCCTTTAACCGTTTGTCATGACTTGGAATGATATAGATAGTATTATTTTATCCCCTACTCGCGAATCGGGCGAGGACTTGTCGAGCCCGTGGTGAGATGAATAGCACCTTCGTAGGACACAGACGGTTGTCCAACAATTTATCGGCACCTTGTTGTGCTTGTATGATTTGTCGACTGTACCTACGTCCGATAACGAAGAATACTTGAATAGTAAACTGAAGAAACTAAAGTAATTTATGTGGTTTGTCCACTCACGAGCCGATTAAGATAATGTATTGCAATTGAGAAATGAGATAATACATAATGTTTACTATTGCGAGTACATTTTGAGGAGGAGTAAATATGGAAATATTTTGTTAGTTTGCATTTTATGCGCTACTGAACCGTACAGTATACGATTACGACGATGCAACTGACGTGAAATTTATAGGCGTAGTATAGCAGTGTCGAGAGGTGATGTTGCAATCGGTTAATAGATTTTGTTTACATTTTGCCGTGTGAAACCGTGATGGGTCTGCTAGTATCTATATAAAAACAGTCGCTCCCATAAAATTCGTATAAACATATGGATTAAAGTTGGCGTGTGAAGGTCTACTATAATAAAAACGATAACAATTTAATCATCTGGCAATGCTAAAATAACACGTTTATTACATACTAACTGTTGCCTGTGGCTCCGCCCGCATGGATGTCGGTTATCGCGACCAAACATAGCCTATGTTCATTCTCGAGGTCTAATCTACTCCTGTACCAAATTTCATCAAAATCGGTTCAGCGGTTCAGGCGTGAAAGCGTAACAGACAGACAGACACACACTTTCGCATTTATAATATTAGTATGGATCGCGTTAAAGCATTTGCTAGTAGGTACTTACCTAATTTATAAAACTTTTAAATACCACCGACTTTTAAATAAAAAACCCTTCGCCATTTTATAAACGCAAAACGAATAAAATGGCGGCGAAAATTGTTACTCGTATAATGAACAAGCTGAAATAAAACTATCGAAAGCATGGCGTTTCATTGTGTTTTGTGGTTGTAGATAAGTTGCTTAGCGGGTCGCAGATTGTAATCCCAGTGAAATTAACACTTTCTTGATATTGTTCGAGCACAAGAGAAATCTTGTACAACTTATTGAAACACTGTGTAAAACGTTAAAGGGGTTTCTTGTTTGTATAGATTTTAAATGTGGATTCTTTACAACATAAATATATGGGTTCTTCGTTTGAGACAAACTTGTCTTGAATCTGGATGAATCTTTAAAATTTTCGTGTTAGATATAATACGTAATTAGAGAAGGTAATGTGTTAAGTTTAATAATTATTCTTATTTGTTAAAAATATTCAAAACAGAGGGGGCGCCACTGGAATCTACTGAATGCGCCCAAGATTTACCTAATAGTCTATGAAAACAAAATATCCAGAATGCTAGGGAATTATTAATGAAATTCCTAACTTTAGTTTGGGGCGTTTTTGGGGCCCCACTAAGATCTTTAGGGCCCCACCAAGATCTTTGGGGCCCAAGTCAATTTCAGTTTTAAGTCAGTGGTGCACCTCCGGTTTGATGGGCGAGGATTAACAAGGTTTGTATTGACTGTCATTTAAGTGTACCTATTGTCTTGAAGGCTCAATTATATTATTACTGATCAAACTTCCCTACGAATTTTCCCCATACCCACTGTAGTTACCAACAATAAGATCGAGACATAAAGCTAGAACATCTATAAAAAGCGTTATAAGACACTATAAAAATAAATGTGCGTTAAAATCACAAGATTATAGAGCAGTACGACGCTTGCGCAGGCCAGTTATTGTCCCCATTGTTAGCACGTATTGAGCAAAAAACGTATTGTCGTTGCCCTGGACAATGACCATTAATAAACTAGTTTGGAGACTTTTCACGTCTTTTTTTATAGGTCGGGTTGACCCTTTGGTTTTTAAAATAACTTTCATTTTTGATTTCGTCAATTTGTAGAGTGTTTGGATAAGAACGACTGTATGGGCATTTGTTAAATCTATTAATACTTACTTACTAGTAAGTTTACTACTAGTTAAATAGATACCTACATACATAGTTTTTATATTTTTACTAACTATATCATTCTACCTGTAAACGAAGAATAAATTTCTTTTCTTTATTGCCTTCCTTTTTTTTTTTTTTTTTTTTTTCTATCCGTGGCGAGTATAAAATTAATATCTTATAGCGAATCAGATATCTCACCTCGGATTCTTCTGTCGAGATACATAAACACTCTTAAACACCAGTCGGGGCACTTTTTTTCATAATATGGCCAAAAGCGTAATGATATGCAACAATTGTACAACGGAACGGACGGAAGGCATGATTGTCAACCTGTGTCTCATTCCTTCTCACTCGTCAGCACATCTGGCAATAAATTATGTAGGACAAAAAGGAACGACATATTTTATACACAATTCTAATATAAGACATAATTCTTAGCCTTTCCCCATTGTACTACTAACCTGTAAATCTTTAGAATTCGTTTTGACCTTTCTGCATTACCAAATGTTACGAAAATCTGGTTTCGCCTATATTCCAACCTATTATATCGTTGAAATTGATTCTTATTGAGAAATAATATTGTAATACTTAAAGTTACATTGTTGTTGTTACGAATATTCAAAGGTCTTTTGACGACCTATTCGTATTTAAAACAGTCTGTTCTAAATAAAGCAGGTGTCAGATATGCCGACGCATGCAAATGATGGTTTTATTCGCCATTTGGTTTTATAACGTCCTATAACCTATTAAAGGATACTCGGAGCTGTACTAAAGGCATCGAATTCTGTCGTTAAATGTAATTTGTAAGCTTTTGTATGTTGGTAGGATATTTAGTCGTATCTAATCGTTGGTCACGTAGGTACTCGTCATGTTGCATGTTGGGGTCATATATTACTGGTATTGTGTACGAATAATCTTGTGATTTTTCGCGGAATACGTGGAATTTGAAGCAATAAACTTGTTTTACTAATTTTTCTTGATTTTAATTTTTTTAATGCTAAATCTTGTTACGTAGTGTGTACCTATAAGTATGTTAGTTAGTCTTTCACGCAAAAGATTAAACGGATCTGGTTGAAATTTGGCTCAGAGATAGATTACTTATATTCTGGAATAGCACTACTTTTTACTTTCTAATTTACAGGAGGTAAGGTATTATTAAATTTAGGGTATATTACCTACAACTAAATCATCCTTATACGTATCTAATTCCCAGTAGTTAGTCAACTTGGCAATTTTGTCACCAGCTCCATGTCCAAGTTAGTAGCTACAGATAAATCATTCGTGAAACGGTAAATTCCTTTCTTAAAAAAATGTATGACATTCTAAATGCCGTGTAACATTTGTCCAAAACCATATGCCACAGGAAATACCACATTGCTGTGTGAAAGAAGGTGACAGGCGGCAAATCGTCAGCCCTTAACAGGAGCGAGATCGCGCGATCTACCTTATAAGGGCAGGGAAAGCGAGCAATTAAACTGGATGATTGACTGAGCACGTGGCCTCACTTACGGCAATTGTACTTATGTCCTAAGCGCTAAATGCAATATTTTTCTGATGTGTGACAGCAGATTATCGCACTAACGATAGCGTAGGTACGGAACTTTTACAGCAACGACTGCCTAAGCCATAATGGAAATTCCTCCCCCCACTGGCCAATGGATAGGACACTACGGTATCTCCCGTCTGAACTGAGCAGTCCGACTGGGGTAGTAGGTACCTCCGCCTATAGAAGACTGCGGCCATAATAACCATCGTGTTGTGTTCCCAGAGCCAGGTAGCCAAAGTTCACAACCCTCATCTCCCCAATCCCCTCCTCTGGTCTCCCCCCCCTCTCCCAGCTCCTCAACGCCCCTCCCCTCCAGGGTCGGCAACACGAGTGTGACTCACCTAATGATGCACAAATCTATAGGCCACGGTGACCACTTCCCGTCAGGTGGGCCGTGTGCTTGTTTGCCAACTAAGTAGTATAAAAAAAATCTTATGTGAAATATATTTAAATGTCCTTTCTCTCTTTAGTATCTGATGGTGTATACCTATATGGTAGTATCTATACTACAACGGTCTTTAAGTTATTTAAAGCTTTAAGTTTCATTGTTAATTGATAACAATCTCTTAACCACTTACGCAGTCAGTACGGATAAAAATTTAAAAATAGCCTGGCGCGTCACCCAAGTTTGTGTCTCTATTCATTCTGTAGTTTTAAGATTCTCTAAGGATCAGTTCAGATATAACAAAGCGTAACAGATTTTAAAAATTAGTTATTGTGCAGCAGTTGCCGTGGCCTATGGACGTGTGCAGCACTCGTGGTGTCACATTCGCGCTGCCGACCCTGGAGGGGAAGGGTAAAGGGAGTTCTGGGGGTAGGTTGGAGGGGGGGATTGGGGCAACGGGGGTTTATGGAGGGAATGGTGGGGGGGGTGAGCTCTGGCTACTCTACCTACCACCAGGAACACAACACGATGTTTAATTATGGTCGCAGTCTTCTGTAGGGCGGAGGTACCACCCCAGTCGAACTGCTCAATTCGGACGGGAGATACCGTCGTGTCCTTTGTTGTTGTACCAATTGGCAGATGAGGTTGGCTTGAGCCCCGAAGATGTCAATGGGGCCCTTGCATCTAACCACACACAGCTTCTTAGTTTGCGTAACGAGGTGTGTCAGTTGCGATCACTCCCATCTATATTGTATGTAGCAAGTAAAGTGCTACACACCTACACTTACAATTAAGGGTAACCAACACGCGTGCGTTAGTGTTGCACAAATGTTTACCAACTACTTAAGTCAAAGACTTCTTCAAGCTTTGTTTATAAGGTAAACTCACCAGTTAGCATATCTTGTACCATTATAAACTCATGCCGTACGCGGAACAATAACGACGTTGAGAAGTGACTCTTGTTTTCATCACTAACCCTTTAAGTTAAGTGGTTTTATTACATCACTTGGAAATTTAAGGCATTTTTATGGATATCCTTTGTATATTGACTTCTAGCGTTTGACAGGTTAATGGTGGTCGTAAAGTTCCGCTAGGCACGCGTCTATACGGCAATTGTGGTTAGAGCATGTTTAGCACTATAAGGTTATACTCATTTGTAACGTAATATTAAATTTCTCTTTTACAAATGTGCGTAGATTTCCTTTTTGAGTTCAATGTTGGCCGCAAACACCATCGAACGGATTTTTATGAGGTTTTTTTTTTTTGAAAGGTCTTAAAATATTACACATGTTTGACCGCAATCGATTGAGTAGAACCGGCGGTATCATCAAAAAACGAGAAAACTTACGTCATGGCGGGCAGGATTAACAAAAACTATAGTAACTTCAAATCTGGTGTTACACAAGCATTAAGATAAAAGTAACGGACTTTTTTTTAAATGAGGTAGGACACGACGGTATCTCCCGTCCGAAATTAGCTTTCCGACTGGTGTAGTACCTCCGCTCTACAGAACACCGCGGCCATAATAACCATCGTGTTGTGTTCCCGGCGGTAAGTAGGGTAGCCATAGCTCACTGTACCTCTCCTCCCCCCTCCCTTTCCTAGCCTTCCCACCCCTTCCTAGCCCTCCCCCTTCCCTGCAGAGTAGGTAGCGCATGTGTGACACCCTTAGTATTGCACACGTCCATAGGCCACGGTGACCGCCTCCCATCAGGTGGGCCGTGTGCTTGTCTGCCGCCTATGTAGTATAAAAAAATATTTTAAAATATGCAATGTTTTTACCACTCTGACATTAATTTTCGTGAAGGCATATTGGCTAATGAGCAATGACAGTTTTCATTCCACTTAATTCATTTATCATGCGCAATTCGAAATCAAGAATTAAAACCACAATCGATATTTCATTCTTGTAGAACATACTAATCTGACAAGCTGACAGCTGAATCACGGTACACGGAAGCAATGTGTACAAGTCTAAGAGCCTGCCCTGCCTTCCTGACTTAGTTTGTATTGAACATTACTGAAAGTATAAAGGAGTAATTATTATACCTAATGACGTATGGGAACCGCAGCGCAGGCTTTCCTCTCGGGTTTGTGGGTTCGGACAGTAGTTTAAATCAATATCTGAGCTTTGTTTATTTTTATTTTTTATATTTTGTCACGCAGTGTTGCAACAGGCCGTCAAGTAGAGGCTAACCATTATATCACTGTCGGTGTATGCAATGGGCATCCTCTTCCTGAGTCTTTAGCTTGCTATCAGGCGAGGTGAAGTCATATTGACGTGATCGATATAAAAAAAAAATTGTACTCGCAAACTCCAAGTTGAGTCAAGTCAAGAGAAAGAGTAGGTAGGAGTGTAGGTGCCAAACATCGTCCGAGAATCGTCATACCATGTTATATTGAAATTCATTTATCATAACTGATAGGACTTTGTGATAATAAACCTAACATAACGGTAAAAGATCGATAAGACTGCCGTGCAATAAAATTGGGAATGAAATCACTACCTAATATTTATTACAATTTTGTACCGTACTTACAGGTCTATATGTGCCAGACACAATTATTGAGAATCGTAATAATATCTTTTTATTATAACTGATAGCATTATTCCTAACAATAAACCTGACAGTGATAATTAATCAATTATAGTACCGTGCAGTCATTGATGATATCACTATACCAATGACAAGATCTGAATCTGGCAGAGCCAGAAGAAACAGGCGAAATTCAGTCTTAGGACTTGGCTTTAGAGATTTTTGACATATGAGACGTGGATTCAGCTGTTATTGTCCCAATAGTGGTGTTTTGGTTCCCGGAATGATTAGCAAAAACGACCAATATTTCCAAAGTTTTCCTAAGGAAAATCGTTTTCTGAATCAGTTTCTGATATCTATATCTATGGTAACCATCGCTTTGTCATACCATTTTAGTAGTCTAAAAACACAGCAGTTTGATGCACTGAGTAGAAAAATGCGTCTACTAAACATTTCTAGTAGTGCTGCAAAAATATCGTAAAAGTTAACCAATAATTTGCAGTCTACGCGGCATATACGCAAGTAGCATATAGTACAAGTATAAGTACATTGTATACAACACAAGAAATGATAAACGATGCATTGGTACTCCAAAAACGGAATGCGATGAAGCGGGCTACGTTTTTGGCAAAATGTTTTATTCATCACTGCGAAAGAATATAGCGGAATGTTTTTGCTCTGTGTGTGTTCTTTGCCATATTTATTTTTCAGATAAGTATATATGGTTTAAGTGTGTAGTTTTAGCGCTGTCAACAGTAGTTATCGTTGAACAAGTTCAGTGCTCTCAACTAGAATTCGTAGATGGTTGTAAAAACAGATTTGGTATTTTAGGAGCGAGTAACTCAAATTAGGAGGCCTTTATCTATGAGGAAGTATTTGGAACCTATAACACTCGCTAGTTGCACATAAATAGTTTTTTATTGTATGTCATTGAATAGTGTGCAATGTCAGGGGTTGGTAACCGTTTTTCTAAGAATTGTTTTCCAGTAAGTAGGCAATTGTGTTTACGTTTATGTTGGTAGAAAAAAATGCAGCTTATTTTATCCAGTGTCTTTAGTTTAGTACGTTGTGGCACAATCAGGCTAGTCCACATACTACGATGATTGACTTGGTCTCTCACATCACAATAAAAGGTGTCGGTGTCGTAAAATTTGTCGTATGAATTTACCACGCCACCCCGAACTTACCTCTATCGTATAGATAATAGCACAGTTCTAACCAGGAGTTCTAAAAAAGTATGCTTGCATAGTGGTGAAATTTCTTCAAATAGACGACAACATCTAGTACTCTGGATATTCAAAAGTTGGTAACCGCCTAGCCTAGTATGTAAAAAAGTGCGAAATTCGAAACTAATAAATTCACAATGTTTTTGGTGTTTATCGAAGTATATCAGACGCGTTCGTTTTTATATAGTCTGCATAATCTAATTTGCTTCTGGGGTGTCATGTCGGCTTTGTTTCTACTCTATCGCGTGCGTATCTACGCCGAATACTTATTTTTTATTCGAGTTTTTAGTGTATAATCTTTGTACCACTGGAAACTTCCAACACGTCCAACATTTTCGTGCACACATGTACTTTTTATAAAACGCAATGCACAGTGTGTAAAAAGTTAAAAAAAAATGTTTAAAGTGTAAAAAGTACAGTAAGAGTGTGTTTTTGTTTAAATAATGTGTGGTGCCGACGCACGCAGCCGCATGCCGATCGCAACAGGATAAGCCGCAAGTAATTCGTTTCGTCCAGAAGTTCGTTTACACTTTTTAAATACCATTGTCTATAATTTTTTGACGCGCAATTATTTTGGTTAATTGGTACATCAACAGTATCACGCACTGACGTATCCACGGTATCCATCATAATGTTATCTGGGTTTAACAATAATAAATATTCTAGGGCAATCTACACAGCGCTATCTAAACCCAAAGTAAGCATGCATATGAATATTTGCACTGAGCGAAGTTCGTACCCGAGATTTCTGACGTAGCGATTTTAGCAATACCGACTTCTTACTTTTTCCTTTAAATTAAATTTCCACAGTTTCAATAACTATCTCCTGTTTAAAAAAGTTAGAGTCGCGAAGTCAAGCGAAGGATATATGTACGTAATTACAACACTATATACTTCTTGAAGAAAATACGAACATATCTTTACTTTACTTTACTAGGTACTTAGAATGTCCTTATTTGCATCTATCAGATTTCCTTGCTCTAATAAAAAACCTTGTACAGAATTACGACAATTCAACACTAAGAAATCCAAACCTAAAACGCCAAACGTGTTCCATAAAAACTGGTCTACATTTATATTATGCAATAAATACCTAGAAGCACTTCTGTGGGTGAAAGTGAGTATGTGCATAGGAATGCGGACTATGCACATCCTTTCCGACCGTCTGTCACGACCTCAGACGTTGCTACTGGTCACAAATTACTTTCTTTAAATTACGGATGAGAAAGAGATACGAAGGTTTTAACAGGGTTGGCAGCGTGAGTGTGAGGTCCATAAGCCACGGTGACCGCTTCCCATCAAGTGAGCCGTGTGCTTGTATGCCACCTAAGTGGCATAGAAACATGGAGGTTTACACCCGATATATTTCCATCCCACTTTCACGCCTCGAATACGAACGCTTTAACATGTCATGGCATTTCCTAGAGTGCAATTAAATGAGGCTTTTTAGCAAATATCCCATTCTCTTTTATGCCGAGATTTATAAAGTTTACAATTATTTATTGATGTACAATTAAAAATTATATTTATTAATAAATTTATCCACTTAAATTTAATTTTCAATAACCAATCTCCGGAGCTGTCGGCTGTCGCTAATAAATACAATTATCAACAAAAATAAATAAACCTCGGCTGGCGTCCATAATGTCATCAAAGAAAAGTAAATTAAGTGTACGTGTGAAGTCACAACACACATAAAATACAAAAATTACTGAATAATTGAAAAATAAATCTCGGAACTGGTCGTAAATTACATCGTTGCGTGTCGATGGAGTGCGATGTGGGCTTAAAGGTCTCTGGTACTTAAAAAATAAAGTAATACCTACTTACATAAAAGTACAAAGTAACATACAATGTTATTCCAGACTATAATCTATACCTGTACCAAATTTCAGCCAGATCTGTTCATCCGTTAGAGCGTGATTGAGTAACAAACATCGAAACATCTTCACAAACTTTCGCATTTAAGTATAATCAAAGACAGTCTTTGGTATAATATTAGTAGGATAACTTTTTTTCCAACTTTTTTCCAACTTTTGGCCACTTTATACACTCCGGAATAGTCAAACAATTGATAAACTTGGATAGGTAGGTAGGAATAGGTTATTTCTTAGTACCTAGTTAATCAGCTGGTTTTGTTGGCTACCTGTACTGTCCTATTTTGAACCTTTGAAGCAGTTTACAAACGTCTACGTCAGTGCGATATTTCTCGAGTAGATATTATTCATGTGATAAATAGAACAAAGTAGAGAGCTATTACTCAGTATTAATAATGTAAGTATTTCTGCTTCTAAGAGAATGATAGATGTTAGTTGAGTGAAGGAATAGATGGAAAAGGGATTAGTTTACTGATGCATTACGATTAATCTCTAGTTAAAAGGAGGTAGGGCATGACGATATCTACCGTCCAACCTGAGCAGTCCGACTGGGGTATTACCGCCGCCCTACAGAAGACCGCGGCCATAATAACCATCGTGTTGTGTTCCCGGCAGTAAGTAGGATAGCCAGAGCCATCCCTCCTTTGTCCACCCCACCCTTTCCTAGCCCGCTTCCCCCTTTTTCAGGGCCGGCAGCGAGAGTGTGATACCCCTAGTGTTGCACACGTCCATAGTCCAAGGTGACCGCTTTCCATCAGGAGGGCCGTGTGCTTGTCTGCCACCTATGTAGTATAAAAAAACGTTCTTTCGGAATTAGGATGGGTTATAGAAGTTATGAACAATCTATTATTGAAAGATATTGCTGCAGGGGCTGTAATCGAGTAGGTTAACACATTGCAAATTGCAAAGATAAACAACACTAGCCAAGACAGTCCTAAGATAGGTGACAGTTCTTAACACATTGAGACCCCTCCACGCCTCGGAGAGCACGTAAACCCTTGGTTCCTGTTGCTATACGAATATCTATGACACAAAATTAATTTAGAACAAAAATTCAGGTTCCTGGGGAGATCCTTCTTAGGGTAAACCCGGGTACCTGGTGAAAGACTCAGTGAACGGCACACGCGGTTCTAGTCGGTTCGACCCTTGGTAAGTAAAAGAAGGACCTCACAACTAAAATGTTTAGCACTCTACTCAAGCAAACAAAATACCTTGAAAATTTTCCACACTACGAACAATAAACGACAATTGCATTATACTCGTAGTGTTATCGCACCAATATTCGCATAGATCAAGAGCTTCCTGTTGACCATTCCATTTGATAGTACTTATCTACTTACGATAAGTAGGTAACCAACTCTGTACCTAAATATAACATGTCTACGGTATAAATATTTCTATTTAGCTGGATTTTATTATGTACCTAGTGAGGCTGAAAGCACTGGTGCATTTCTAAGCGATACCGCGCTTAGCGGTCTTAGGTTTTTAGAGTGGATGTATAGGGTCCCCTTCAAGATCTACGGGACCCGAGTCATCTTTCCTACAAGCTGGTAAATTTGCTTCTTAGCTAGAGGAGAGTGGACCCCAGGCTCCAAATTGCGCCAGATGCAATCGAAGTTGGAGCGCGGATAAAGAAGAAGGGAACAGAGTCAAACCTTACTTAATACGACACAGGCAGGGATGGGGTGTGGTGTCGCTTGTATTTCAGTTCTGTGGGAACATCCAGGAACCATACGCCTTCCTCCTATACCTATACCCTAATGATAAAGTTATGATAAAATCATCTTCATCATAAATTCTTGATAATTATGTTAATTTACGACAAAAAAAATTAGCATAACAATTAAAGTAATATCTATTTTATAGAAATACTCAATCCATCATGATTCTGCATCATTAATCATTTTGGTAAAGGTCAAAATAATGATAATAATCAGAAAGATAAACAAAACATAAATAAAGGAAGCGAATTCCGTAAAGAAAAATAGCGGGTGATTAGTACTAGATATATTTATTTTCAAGTACCTACCTACAGCTCGCTATCTAAAATTTATTGATAAGATGATAAGAATGTATCTTGGCAGAAAATAAAATGATATATAGCCTATAAAGAACAACGTTTTTGTACACTTCCCTAAACAATAGCAAGGTTTTCGCGAGTCCATTGAGTGTTAATTTTCGATCACGTATAGCGCAGTTTTACCAGCCCCCGTAGACAAGTGTCATAGCGTAAATCGCTAAGGAATCGAATAGATTAGGTCGACCAATCACATCCAAGCTCGTCGTTGGCGTACGATGCGCGCGCCGCGGCGGGATCACGAGCTGTGCCCGTAGCCAAGTGGAAAAAGTCTAAATCGCTATCGTATCGTATCGAATAGAATAGTTTAGGTCGACCAATCACACTCCAGCTTGTGATACCGCCGCGGCGCGCGCATCGTACGCCGGCGACGAGCTTGGATGTGATTGGTCGACCTAAACGTTTCTATTCGAATGCGATTTACGCTACGGAATACACTGGCATTTGTCTACGGGCCCAGGAGTGTGATTGGTCGATCTAATCTATTCTATTCCTTAACGATTTAGACTTGTGACACTTGTCTACGGGCCCTAGTTTTCCAGGATATTTTAAGCGCTATTTAGACCCGTAACATATTTTCTTGTAAATTACATAGATGAATTTTGTCAAGTATACTAATAATATAAAACTGAAGAGTTTATGGTTTCTTCAAGGCGAGAGATTTCCTTAGTCTAAGGAAATGTAAGGCTTAGACGGTTTAGACTTGAAATTCAACCAAGTACGTGCTAACAATATACTAGGTACTTACTAATATTATTCAACTTCAACGCATGTAATGTTTCTTGAGCGATATAATCAAATAAGTTGCAGCGATCTGCCGCGACGAAGTCTCTGTTACGAGCCGCGCAATGCGTGCGCGTGCGCCGATCCAGCTTTGATTTACAACCAATAGCCACATTGTGCCGCTTCTTAAACTATGAAGTCGGCAAAACTTAACAATTAGGTACGCAAACGATTACGAATTTGTCTCGTTATCCAATTTTAGTACTATTGGTTCTAAATGAAAGATCGTTTTCATTTTTAGCTTTTAACGGTACCAAGCTTAATTTATTAACTAATTAAGTAAGATTGAAATTTAGCAACAACAAATATTAAATCATAAATTATAAGAGGTGCTTGGGTAGAGCCATGTTTTCTTGGTATGAGTTACACAGTCTGTCAAAATCCCGGTAAATGTGCTGATTTTGACTGGACTTTTACATTTTCACTTACGCAAATAAAAGTCTTAGGCTACTTTTATTTCTGAAATACATTTTTCAGCAATTTTATCACGAATTAAGAGACGGGTGCACAAACTTAGTTGTGATATGATATATTAGTTACAGTTATAATTCTACAAAATTAATAATCATTGAGTCTCAAGTCCCAAGTCCTCAGTTTATGAGGTGACATAATCCAAAGGTTACCGTTTGACTGTACCCAGGCATTGCTGGTCAAACTATAAATAATTTAAGTACTAGGCTTGTTTCCGGGTCTCAAACATGTACCTCTATTTACAATTTTTGTTTCGTAATCCAATTCAATAAAACTGTATGTACGTAATATGGAATCTATAGCTACTATTGTAAAATTGTGAATTGGTTGTGGTTAAACATAGGAGATATTATGAAAATATGTCGCTTATGTTACATTAATAGATACTAAGGTACTAACTGCGCTGAATTAGAAAGAAAGAAAGAAAGAAAATGTTTTTTATTGCGGATGACTCAACATGCACACATATAAATAACAAAATCTCAAAACAAAATTAAAAAAAAAATTGGTTGCCTGTAAAGTCGGTATACGGGCGAAAGTTTTACGTGACAACGACTTTGAGTGGTAAAATAATTTTTATGTCTGTCTCTCTCGCTCTTAGGCGGGCTAACCATGCCCGAGTGGAAGGGACGCGTGCCTCTCACTCGCTCTCATTGTGAGCGCATAACGTGAGCTGAGCGTAACGCAGTTTCTTGAAGTGTCACCCGGCAAACCAATTTATAAGACGTTGTCACGTCAAAATATATATATATATATAATAACAACAATATCAGCATCTGAATGGAACGTGAATTTTTCGTTTTTTTTTTCTTTTTTTACGCGACCACAGACAAGATAGACAACCAAACATCCATTGCCGCACACGTAGACAGAGAAAGTTTTTTGAAATTGTATTGTATCCAAAACGTTATCCCATCTTCCTCCATTAAAGATTGAAATTTTTCAGCCGTATTAGGTACACACGGCAATATGGTCCTACAGTGTATCAGATTAGTTATCATTTATGTTTGCTGTTTTTAATTTTTTACTAACGATTTGTTTCTTTTTTTTACAGGTACGTACGTGTCTTGGAACTTAGTAAGAGAGCTAGAAGATTATTAAACAAATTCAAAATAAAATTTAATTTGAATGAAACCAGCTGTAAGTATTCCAATATGTCTGTATCTATGTTTAAAATGCCGTTAAAAGTTTCTTGGTGTAGTAAAAACCTTTTACTTAATGCAGAAGGTTTTCTATAACTTCTTAAAGATTTGTGTAAGGAAAAATAATAAAAACATCATGCAAATTAATGTTTTCTCAATATTTATACCTACTATATATTTGACTCTACAGGACACAACTTTACTCTAAAACGGAAAACTTCTTTGTAAACGCTCAGAGAGTCCTACATTAATTAATATCTGACAAATTTTATTTTACCGCTACTATCAATTTTCTAACTATCGTAGTCGTGCTACCATACGGTTCACGTATAAGCAAAGAGCGTAAATTATATCTTCGCTACCGATTGATATCAGAGATTAAGTTTCTTGAAAATCGATGTGTACGTCGAATGGAATCGATATCCGTACGGCAGCAATTTAAACCCTTCGATAGTAATCATCTAGTTATACTAGACCCCCACAATAGTTAGGTTTCATACAAACTTTACGAAGAAAAAAAATTGGTTGCCTGTAAAGTCGGTATACGGGCGAAAGTTTTACGTGACAACGACTTTGAGTGGTAAAATAATTTTTATGTCTGTCTCTCTCGCTCTTAGGCGGGCTAACCATGCCCGAGTGGAAGGGACGCGTGCCTCTCACTCGCTCTCATTGTGAGCGCATAACGTGAGCGGAGCGTAACGCAGTTTCTTGAAGTGTCACCCGGCAAACCAATTTATAAGACGTTGTCACGTCAAAATATTGAATGCGTTTCTTATAAAATGGTCAATATTAAAGACCATTTGAAGTATCCGCTGGTAAGTTTTCCTCGGTGTTGAGCAAACTCGCTTTTTATTATTTAATCTCCGTTTGATTACTGTCGTTATTTTCACTAAACCTGAAATACATCATGGTAATGAGACCATGAAATTTATGGTTTTATTAGATCGAGATGAAAGTATCGATAGCAAGTTATGTTATTATTATTTTACAACGGACTTGAGTCATGATTTTTACGTTGAACTTTAGTTAGTACTACCTATTAGGTATTCTGTGCTTAAGTGTTTTTGAAAATCGTACAGTCAGCTTCAAAAGTCTAGGATTATGCATTTATCTATATATGGATTGTAAATTGCATACGTGTTTGAAAAAAATATATAAATCACCCTTAATAATCAGAAACTTTATCTAAAAGGAAAGCGGCCTGAAACATATTCTATCAAAGCTAATTCAATTCAGAGGACTTTCTAAATGATGAACAAAACTCATTTGTGGTATGACAAGTGAAATTACCATCGCCATTTTGTGTGGCTTTCACGGGCGAAGGCGCAGTGACATTCAGTCTCTATCTAGATGGGTCCAGATTATCGCGTTAAGCCATCTGCACACTACCGGAGTGGTTTTATCTGTATACTTAATGTCCTGCAATGGATTCCTAATGGACCCGTTTATGTTCGATGACCATTGGACGTTTTAGACCTAATAGCTTTGAAAGTTTATATCCGTTTTCTGAGCGTAAAGGGTTAGTAACCATTTTGAATCTAGAACAAACATTTATTCGATACTTAGCAAAGCAATGTAACCATTTTAAGTTAGCTGAAAGTGCTTTTAAATGAAGTAACAGTGGTTTACTCCTACACGTGTCCTGTGCTTATTTTTAAACCGTCAGAGCTGTAAGGTACCGGACACACTCAGGCTAAAAACTAAAAACTATTTCTTTCCGACATTCAAATACAGTAACTAGATGTGCAGGGCCCTACCAACACCTTTTTAGTCCAAGCCAACCTCACCTGCTGGTCGATGCACCTGTTAAATAACGGACGAGACTCCGGCCCAGGCGTTCCTCTGGGGGTTGGGAGGTCAAACGGCAGTAACATATGTTTGTCCGCATTCTAGAACTGATATTAGAAGTTATGTTTGGTTTATGTAATATCACAGATAACTTGAGCGTTGGCTGGGGGGCGTCCCACCTTCCGTTTGCAGCTGAGCTGCAGTCTCCACTCTAGGACTCGTTTGCTCCTTTGCGAATTTAGCGAAATTTGGCAACTATTTAACCCATAAATGCTCGTAGTTTATTAGTTTTTCAGTCATGTGTAGTTAGTTTTCCCGATTTATTATGACTGCTCAGCTCTCGTAGTAGTTGGTAGCCTTCCTCGATAAATGGGCTACCCATTTTTCAATGCCAACCATTCTTGAGATTAGTGCGACAAAAAACAAACAAACAAACTCTAAAATATTAAGTAAGATAGCTTGGCACTATTCATAAGATCTATGGCTAAGAACCTAATCAAGTTATTGAGATTACTATCAATCAACTTCTAATGGGTCTTGTAAACAAGTTATGACATGATATACACATGTATGCCGCATTAGCAACATCAAAGCCTAATACGACCAGTATCGCTACTGTTTAGGCCTACGTAATGTCCTGGTCTATCGGATTGAACCATGCGAGCATTAAAGCGATCCGATCTTACTTCGTTGTGTCACTGTTGCAATACATATCTTGATTCAATAACCGTTTCTGTTTTGTGACAGAAAATGTTTGGATTTATTATTGAAGTTTATACACGTCGTTACATAAAATATTATGTATCTATCAGGTGTTGCTTACATCCATAGGCCACGGTGACCGCTTCCCATCAGTACCATGTAATTTGTTCTAGGAACAATCGTCATATATTTTGTCATTTCAACGAGTCGCACATAAGAGAAGGAGTAGAATACGGAAGCTTGGATTTGGGAATGCCGCCAATAGACCAGAATGATAGTAGAATGTTTACAAACAAACGCGGTCACTTTTCACGGCTTACGTCACACGTAACGAAATCAGTCCGCTGCGTAGACGCACTGCTTTGATGTCACCGATTTACGATAACAACTTGCCGCTCTATGTTTTGACGCACGTCTCACTTCCTTGTCTACTCTAAAATTAATGGACCAACTGTCTATTATAATTAATTGAGTGTTTATAATACTTTGGTGTAAGTGAGATTCCTCTATCGTACAAACTTTTAAGTGGCTCATAGATTTTGTGTGTAATATCAAAACGCATAAAACTAAATTTTCAGGAGAGCCGAAGAATGTTTTCGTATCCTTCACAGCGTACCGTTTTAAAAATAAAATTCGTTCTGGGAGAGGGGTTGAGGAGTTTGGGCGGGGTTTGAGGAGAGGATTGGGAGTGATGGCTAGTAATATTATATACACTCGAGAGCAATGAATCCGGGTCACTTAAAGAATGTTAAAAATCTCGGAAACTAAAAATGATAGGTTAATGCAATAAATTGTATTTAATAGACAATGTAATACTCCTTAAATGAAAGTAAAAAAAATATGAGTCACCATACATTTTATTAACACAAAATTACATAAAGAAAAAAACTGCTGATCTCTCCTTAAAACAAAAATAGGAAACATGAAATTTTTGAACTTTATTACGATTTTCTTGAATTTTAATACTTCGTATTGCCTCCTCGTGCTTCCATTACTGCGTTTACGCGGTTTGGCATGCTGTACACCAAGTTCCTTATACGATTTTGGGGAATATTCTCCCATTCCTCTGTGAGAGCAATTTTGAGCTCACGAAGCGTGATTGGGGGAGGGTTTCGTTGTTTTACGCATCTGCCTAGCTCGTCCCAAGCATGCTCGACCGGGTTGATATCCGGACTGCGCGCTGGCCACTCCATACGAGTAATGTTCATCTCTTGAAGGTAGTCATTCACAATCCTACCTGTATGAGGTCGGGCATTGTCATGCATAAATATAGCATCCTCACCTAAATTGACCATAAATGGACCAACGTGATCATTGAGGATTTCTTCCACATATCTTACGCTAGTTAAAGAGCCGTTTTCTATGATCACCAGCTCTGTGCGACTTTCAGAAGAAATTCCGGCCCACACAAGTACAGACCCACCACCGTAGGCTACTTTTTCTTCGATGCATGCTTGCTTGAATCTTTCCCCTGGTCTTCGATACACTCTGTGTCTTCCATCGTGCTTGTAGAGCATAAATTTTGATTCGTCGGAGAACATAACTTTTGACCAATCTTCAATACTCCAATTTACGTGGCTCTGGGCATATCTTAGTCTCGAAATACGATGCCCACGCTCCAGTTTAGGGCCGTTTGCAGGTCTAAGGGGTTTTAAGTTAGATTCAGCAAGCCGACGTCTTACTGTCCATGCACTTGGGTTACTTCCTCCGAGGCGTCGAAACTGATTGGTGAGTTCAGTTCCTGTGAGAAAGCGATTTCGAAGCATGGTGTTCACCAAGTATCGGTCTTCTCGTGCTGTGGTACACCTGGTTCTGCCCGTTCCTGGTCTGCGTAGGTTAGAACCAGTTTCTTCGTAACGTCGGAGAACTCTTTGTACTGTTGACAGCGACACACCGACAGTCCTGGCTGTATCGCGCTGACTCCGGCCGGTTTCCAGCATTGTAAGTATTCTGGTGCATTCTTCAGGCGTAAGCGACATAATTTCAGCTTGAATAATGAATATAGAGCACTATCAACATGGTTTATGTACCCACATAAATGACAGATTACAAACAAAAGCAAAACCAAATGCTGTAATTTCGTAGTTCCATCTTCGAAAGTGGCCCTTTTTCAAATTTGATTTTTTTATGATATAACTTTACAATAACTAAGAAGTTTTAATACCTTCATTTAAGGAGTATTACATTGTCTATTAAATACAATTTATTGCATTAACCTAGCATTTTTAGTTTCCGAGATTTTTAGGATTCTTTAAGTGACCCGGATTCATTGCTCTCGAGTGTAGTAATAGTTTTTGCTAGCCTTAGAAACAGCAAAAAAAAACTAGTTTTTTTAATAAAAGCCACACTGGGTTTTTAAATTTGACAGGCGAAGGGTACTCTGTTATATTTTAACGTCGTAACACATACCTACCCTTTGATTATAGTGAGCATAAAAGTTTTAAACTTATTTTAGTAGCAATGAACTAGAAAGAACAATTTTAAGAGCCAATAAAACGCGACACACTTTCAGAATAACAAAAAAAAAACCATTGACCTCTTTAGTGACCCTAAATAACTCCTTTAAACAAAGTACAACTCAATAAAACCTCAAAACCCATTAAGAATGGAACAGTGTTACCAACTCTTAAAAATGTTTTCCCCGGAAACTGAAATCAAAATTTTGTAAACCCCCAGTAAATAACCAGTTATGTTATTAATTGTTGGTTTTTTAGTAGTGTTAAATTTTTCGATTTTCTCCTACATTGTTAAAATCATGCAATTAGAAGTTAAATAAGGATAAATAACATTTTGTGGCCGTAATTTTTTATTGCCAGGCTTGTGAAAAAAAGTTTCACAAGCTTGATTCGGTCATCCAAAAGTTTACACCTAGGTGTAATATGGAAAGTCCCTACAGTAAAGTCCCTAGAAATCCCAACTCACTTATTTAGTTCCCTAAACTAGGGAACTAAGCCCTTAGTTGGTAACACTGGCAAGTAAGTTTTTACGCCGTAACGATGTTCAAAGCGCCTCAAACAGTTCGGCCTTGTGATAACGAGACCAATGGCTGGTTTATAGACCATTGTTGAGCGCTAGTTCAAGTTTAACTCTTGTTCCCTATGACTTCATTTCGTGTGGAATTACCTACGCGGTTTTATGGTTAGAATTGTTGCTTTATGTAAATTGGAATAGGGCACTTTTGAAGCCTATTTATGTCACTGTAAGTATTATGCGCGTGAGCATTGGGTTCAGTGAAATTGTGTTATTGGTACAATGTGTTGATAGTTTCTTAGAGGAATGCCCGCGCAAAGGTAGGTTACGGTTTTCCGGTAATATCTCTGGTTTTAGTTAACCAGACATGACGGCAGATTTTAAGTCTGACGAAGACCTATTTAATAGAAATCCGCATTAAAATACGTTCTGTAGCTTTAGCGTGCACCCCGAACAAACAGATAAACAGGCGAACTAACAAGATCTCAAAAAATAATTGTATTCATAATAGTTACTTTAACATAACCCAATTATTTTTTAAATAACTCCAATGCACATACCTAATAATACAGCAAATAAAAAAAGCAATATTAATAACGATATTATGGGAAAACAGAAAGGACATCCTGCTATAATTTTCTCGTTTAGTGCAGTATTTTCTTGAAGAGAAATCAAGTTTTAGAACCATAACCAATTCGAATTTTATAGCGTCCTGCAATAATTTTCTTATTAAGTCGAGCAATCCATACTAATATTATAAGTGTGAAAGTAAGTCTATCTGCTTAAACCACTAAACTGAATGTTTAGTACAAAGATGGACAAAGGCTAACTGTTTTTTTTGTAGTTTCCCCTTGCGGTTAATCCACCTTGAGAGGGAGTTTATTGTGTTATGGCTCATTCTGCAATTTGATACAGAATATAATATCTTAGGGATTGGTTATACAGATCTTAGGCATAGGTTAACTGTACTCGAGGGGGCCCATCTAGAATCCGGAGATGGCCCGGGTCAAGCCTGGTTGCGAAGGAAATGCTCTATGGGCCACCCTGGCGTCAGAAGACCCTAGATGGCGTGCCGTTTTAGTCGGTAAGAGTCCGACATAACCTGCTCCGCTGGCCGCGTGGTGGGTATCCATGAGGATTTCCGCACGGAAAAAGAAAGGGATATACATTTTCTGTCTTAGGGATTGGTTGTACAGATCTTAGGTATATAGGCTAACTTTTTATCGCTAATAAAAGCACCTATAACGTGAGACAATAAAATATGGCGATACGTAGACGCGAATAAGCATCAACCCTTCAAAACTATCCAAGCGTAAGAATAAAAATAAAACACAAAATAATTACACCAAACGGATGTCGTATAGGCGTTTCACACGAATGCGAATCTTTTGAATTAATTGCGAAACACCTAATGATTGAAACTAATGACCATACTATCCAGTAATGATGCCTGTAGATACTAATGTATGAAATTAGCATTAGTAATTGCCTGTGTCGTTTAAGTTGTCCAGAAAATGAGATAGTGTTTGTAATACTGGTTTAGATTAAACTGGCATTGACCGCTTACATCGTAAAGGAGGCTACTTGCTTAATTTACTCCATCTAGTCTAGCATTCTTTTAATAGTCGATAGAACTGCGTTTGACCACTATATCATCTGATGATAAGTGATGATGTGATCGATGATGGAGTACGCCTAGAAGCAAGCTATTCACTCTTGACTTGAAGTAGTTGAAGTCTCCCAGGTTACAGGAAACATAGACTCAGGCAGGACATCCCACTCCCTTTGATAGTCATATAGCCATTTTGGAGATATATAAAATGGTGCCTACTTATAAGCCTTTATATCTGCTGATTGACAAACCTCGCGGTCAGACAACAATTGCTCACGTAAAAGTCAAAATGAACTAACTAAGAAAAGGACGAGTAAGAAAGCGACGGAGGTCGCGGAGCTATGGATACAACCTGCGCTCGCATGATTTAGCCAAAATCGATTCATGCGTCATGCGTGACTTAACAATCACTTAGTAATACCTATCCCTTTGTTATAATATAAACAATGTCTCTATTTAACTTTTTTATCGTCTGTCAAACTGTAGGACAGTTTGTTGGATCTCTGTATTACATGCTTCCCGTAGCCGACACCAATTTGTAAAGCAAATCGACCAAATCATGTAATTTATTGAATTCAACTAAAAGTAAAGGAATTTTGTTCACAAGAAATGAGAGTGTATTTACTTTTTTTGAATACGTTAGTAGCACGAAATAAAGATGCCTACTATACAGTTAGTAGGCGTAGGTATGTGTCACTCGATCGGAATCTTTAATGACATGTGTGATTTAGCGACTGCGGATGTGACTGTCAACTCTATTAATTATGAGCGAAATGTCGTTTCTTAAGCCTAGCGCGCACGAGTTACTTTTGTCACCGTGATTGTTATATGGGGTTCTTCAAGAAGAGCATTAGGTTTTTGCAGGTCGGCAGCGCGAGTGTGACGCCCCTAGTGTTGCACGCGTCCATAGGCCACGGTGACCGCTTCCCATCTAGTGGGCCGTGTGCTTATCTGCTACCTAAGTGGTATAAAAAACAATAAGGCCAACCTCCCAAATTGCGCACTCAAGCAATCTCCCAATGAATATTATGAATTTAACTTTTATATCGGCACAGACTGAAACAATAATTCTTGTCCCGCACGTCGCATAAATCACAAGCCAGACGTTCACTTAGCAACATCGGTATCGAGTGAAATCGCCGATGCATAAGCCTCTTTGAGCAAACAATAGGCCGATCGTACACCACCAATTTTTCTGTCAGCGGTCCGCGTTAAGCACCTTTTAAGGTTTTTGACGTACATCATTTTTACAGCCATGAATATAGATATATTCAGATGACAGATCGGCAAAGTAAAGGTCGATTCGATTACTTTAATCGAGACATCTCGATTCTTATTGTTTCCAAGTTCCGCGATACGAGACGACTTAATCGGTCTGCCATTTCGGGTGCGTCATATTTTATCTGTGTTCTACGGTTGGACAAGAGTGAAGGATAACAGTGATTTGGTATGTAGATGTCACTCGTAATTATACAGTCTCTTTGGGTGGTTGTCCGACGCAACATCATAAATATTCGGTTGACAAAAGAATCGTAAGATTGCGATATATCTCCATTCGATTCCAATATGTGATTAAAATGTATCCGATATATAGAAATCTGTAGAAAGCAGAATATTTTGTTGTTAACATGCCAGTGCGAATTTAGGTGGTGCGAAATATATTTTAGTAATAAAGATAAAATATTTTAATTAACGCTCTTAGAAACTGGATGTTTTTAAGAAATATTTATTGAAAATGGTGTAATGGGTACATATAACGGCATTAGAAAGATCTCTTGACAAGAATCTTGTAATGCCCCCGGAGGTAGAAAACCTGGAACATGTAGTGAAAATGATAGTTGACACTCGAATATGGCGACAGGTACTTTTAGTGGTCACTTCACCAACTTTCGTTTAGTATTATCCCTGTTATTCTTACACACTAATAGGGAAACTATATACTTGATTGCAAATGGACAACGTGATTTAAAACCTAATAATAAAAAGCTTTGTGTTCAAACATAATGGAATCCGAAAATACGAATACATTTTAATTGAATAAAAAAAGAAAATTAAGCTTTTTTGTATATATTTGTAAATTAGATACGTATAAAAAATTAACAGATTGAACTAACGCAATCGGTCGTATCATAATATTGACAAGTAATCCTAAAAAGGAAGATGACTCGGCAATATTTCAGACACCCAAATGCCTGTTTGACCTGTTAAGAACACTTTCATTACTCATGCTTCAAGCCCGACACAGTGACAAAGCGTCTACTCAATGTTATGCAAATGCGGGTAGGCAACAAATTTGGTATTACACTAACTAGTGTATGCCCATGCGCACATGCTTTCACTCTCGGCAGACCGCGACCGGTCCGCGATGCGTTTCCGCCGGAAGGGTCGATAGTCGATACAGCGGTCAATGTTGACCTCTCTATTTGTATTATTTATCGATACAGATCTTGTTTAGTTTATGTACTTATGTAATAGTTGTTTGCTCTTAGATAAGTTTCTTGTTGATTTATTGTTATAAACCTTTCTATGGCTTTTATTATTAAATTGGATTCATTATGTGATTTGTTATCTTGTTTTAAAATTAACTTTTCTGTTTGTGTTTTATAATTTATTTTCATAGTATTAGATATTTATGTTTGTTTTTCGAGTTGTTTAACTATAATTATATCAAGTCACTTCTGATTAGACCGTTTGAGATTTCATGTGAGTTTAAGTAGGTTATAAACGTACAACTACATATTATAACTGCTCGGTTATCATGAAAACTTATGTCATCGGAAACTTCCCTCTTGTCATCTAAAATTATTCTAAATACACGGTTAAAACAATTAAGTTATGAACGTTTTGATTTTGGTTTCTTAGGCGGCGGTGTTGTAAACATGCCACATTAATTTGTTAAGTCCAGCTTAGTCCATACTTTTATAGTCCTTATGTCGCAACAATCAGCAGTGTACCTACTAAAGCAGTACCTTAACGTGTAACCGCCTTTGCGATATTAATCTGAAGGTTTCCTCAATTATTTTGAATTAGAACTTGTTAGATTGGTTGAAATGCAGTTATTTCTGATATTAACAAATATGAAATAACATTATTTTTTTATGAATACTAACACAATTAATTCAAACAAAATCTTACAAAACGAGTTGACATCGTTTACATAAACATTATCAACAATAACCGTTACAAAATGATTTTGCAAAACAATGCAAACGATTCCATTAATCTATTACCAAACTATCGATAATACAATTGATAGCACACCTACACCACTATCTTGTTTTACAGTGTTAATGTAGACATAGTTGTCTTGATTCCGATTCCAGTTTGGTTGTGTGACACCGCGTGGGAGGTCAATCATCGATATTAGATAATCGCATTAGGTTTACAAATGTTAAACTGATACGAGTCGTTGAGTCATTTAATACGCACGAAATTGTTACGTCACTTTTGAAATGAAGTTTCATTGACTCGTGAAGCGTCAAATAGTAGACGTTTTTGTTATCTCAGAACCAAAACGACTAAAGCGACGTTTAAATTACGAGAGGCTTACTGATAATCTGATCTAGGTACTGAATGGCTTGGGCCGAATGATTTGAGGTGCTTGGAAGTTTTTGTACTGAAAAGAACTCAATGACTTAAGATTCGATTTTCGTTCTAGCCTAACAGCCCTCGATCACCTATGCCACAAAACTAGGTATATACGAAAACAAAAAGATTATGTTGTGTAAGTATAGTTTTTATTTTTTTTATACTTATTTTCATAGTATAGGTACTTTTTTTCGTGATCTATATAAGTTTGCAACAGCTGCAAAGGTTTCATTCATAAGTTGAACCCTGCAGGGAGACAAAAAAGGCTAGACTCTGAAGGCCTTGTTGCTACCCCATACACCTCGTGATTATACAACATAAACTATATCTACGTGTAAAACCTATTCGTAAGTAGGTACAAATTATCCTAATATTTCAGAACTACCAAGTACCAAGGTCTTGAGTAAATATTAAATTCTTGTTTTCTGGTTTTATTAGCTCAATTTCTCAACTGGTGAAAGGACGTAATATGTCAGAACAATTAAAAGGACCAATGACAAACGGTATGGCTTTGTGTCAGCCCGGCACGGAACCCGGCAGCGTTCAGCGGCCACGAATTATGGCGAAACACGCCGTGAGCTGTGTCATGCTTAATTTTGGTACAGATTGTTACTTAAGCCTTTATACAACAGAGGTTAGACAATGTTCTTATAATGAACATAAAATTGTCGTTAGTTAGACTAAGTTGTATTTTATTTGCAGCTTAATAAAATAGCAAGTAATATTGTATCACTGCTGTAAGTACCTACTTATTGTTTATTTTTTTTATTGTGATACAGATATTCTATCTCATCTCGAAGGCGGGTGAGAAATAGTAGTAAGAGTGTCTTGTAAATACGCGTGCATGTGTGTGCGAAAGTTCATGTCACATCAAAAGAAATTCATGTAGCGGTAGTACTTAGTAGTAGAACAATAATTGCATTGCAAGTAATTAATTTTTAGAAGCAATGTGTATATATACGTTTACTACAATTAAAGCTCAACCGCCTTTGTGAAATAGAACATCTATACTCGCTAATACCTCTTTTTGGGTGTTTCTACAAAGATCTGGCAGGCCCAAATCGGCTGGCACACATGCTAATACGGACGACTCTGGCGTAGACTTTCCTCTCAGGGTTGGGAGGTACCCGACAGTCGCTCCCATAAACTAACCAATAAAGGTTACACGTTGTTGAAAGACATACCTGCAACATATACCTTCCATACCTGCATTTGAAGTCGGTTAAAAACCGGCCCCACCGCTACCTAGTAACCTTGTTTGCCAGTTGCTTAAATTAGAAGAAAAAAAAACACATAGGTACCTACATCCAAAAAAAGAAGGGCCTATTGAAGTTGTATAATTATAATTACTTCGCTGTTGTGCGCAGGGAACTTCAATTTGTGATCAATAGGAAACACAATAAGTGCGCTAATTAAATTTTAATTAAAATCTATATTGTTAGCAATAAAATTAACTAAAAATTGGTACGAGCGCAATCGCCTTTCAAATCTTTTGATTTAGTACCGAATTCCTTCTGGAATCAAGTACAATGGGTTTACTGAAAGTTGCACAGGCACCATTTTGTTTCAATTACGTTGGTAGTACGGCCTATTCTGTTGTACTTCGATTTCAATTAAGAATTAAACTACTTTGTGTTTAGAAACCTTGATATGTTTGAGACGTATGTAATTCTTATGACAATAAAATTGGATGTTCTGCGTAAGATTCAAATTATACGAATTGACTCTAATTTTGATACAGGAATGGGTATCAAAGTATCACAGGTCCATTTGCTACTAGTTTTAAATATTTATAATTTTGACGTTTTGTAAGTGCCGCTTAAAATGGTCTATACAGAATAAATGATTTTTGACTTTGACTTTGACTACAAAAACTTTAAACTAACGGAACTAGATACACTAGTAGTAGATATAGTCAAAAAAGCGAAAACAGGGATAGCCCTGTTTTCGCTTTTTTACTATATCTCAACTTCTACTCAACGAATTTTGATCAAACATGCGTAAGGACATAAGACTGACCTTTGAAACAAAAAAAAAAACACATCGAAATCCATTCAGCGAATCAAATCCTTTTTGCGTCCATCGCGAACAAACAGACAAGAATTCCAAAAAAATATTTGTGTTTAGAATCGTTTGTGGTCATATAACATAATCCAAGATTTTTTTTTTAAATATCCAATGTACACACAGAGCTACTTTGCAATTTCATAATGCTATAGAAGTTTAATAATAGTTACTAAATGGAGATATTAATTAAAATATGATAATATACAGCTCCAAGATAGGTCTGGGCTTGGATATGGCTAATTAAGTAGCTCTCTCTGAAGTATCATAAAATATTATATTTAGTCATAAAATTTTAATTAAGTATTGCTTTGTTTCATTGGTCGTTAACGTTTTACTGTAGGTTTAATGTCTTATTGTCATTATTTATAGGCTCTATCTTCTTAACATATACATGTCGCTTTTTCAATTTCGTATTACATCATGCTCGCACGCAACAACTTAGGAAGCCGACTGTAGTCGTGTGACAAAGACGTTTTGTCACTACCGGTTACCGACTCAGTTTCCTTTTTCATCCGATCGCCATACCCGGGGTCCGTTCTCCCCTTTTCCCTTCCCTCCCTTTTCACAGCGTAGTTCCCAAACCCGGGTGGGTTATCTCGAGTCAGCATAAGTCTGTGCAGCCAGCAGTGTCCCGTTAAAACTTCTGTTCCCTCTAGAGAGTTTTGCTGTGTCTTTCTTATCAATGCTCTAAAGGAAAATCTTCGACTGTCTCAATAAAATTTTGTTACACAGCAAAGTGTGGTGCCACCATTAATTACAAGATTTAAAGTTATTAGGTTATTGTCGTGACAACAGAATTGGGCCCAACGTGGCATTTGCACAAGTTTGTTGGAAAACGTTCCTCGAAAGTCGTTTACCATTAATTTTGTTTGCACCTCGGAGATTTTAATTGCTATTATTGTGATAACATTAATAACAAATTACGTAACTGCGATTTATAGTTATTGATGTTTAGAAAGTTTTTAGTGGATATTATTTAAGCTAGAGACGGAAGAACATGTTGAAAATTGAGGTAATAATAAATTTTATTTGTGTAGAAAATCGAAATTCGCTGCTCTACTATGTAAAAAATATCTGGCATGTGATCTTGGGCCTTATTATAGGTTGGATAGTCTTTTCTATCCTATCATTTAGTTCCTATAACATAGACCTACTTGTTATAAAGTTTGTGGAGATGTTTGTATATTTGACTGTTTGTTGCTCAATCACGCTTGAACGGCTCATCGGATCTGGCTGAAATCTAGCACAGAGTTGCGACGGGGTGCGAGGGAAATGCTCTATGGGCCACCTTACACCCTGGCGTCAGAAGACACTAGACGGGCAGTGTGCGGTTTTAGTCTGTAAGAGTCCGACATAACCTGCTCAGCTGGCCGCGGGGTGGGTATCCATGAGGATTTCCGCACAGAAATAAAGGAGAGACTGCAGACTCAATATTTATTCCAGGACCCTTTCCTTACATTATACAACGATTTGAGGTATACCTAATACTTGAGATATTATCGGAATAAGGTTTCACTAACGTTTTTTTCCATTCATTTATTTATTCAATAAACTTACCGTATGAATATTCATATTTGTATTCGCAACGTCTTAATTAAAGCCCAACGTGTCAAACATTACACCACCAAATTACATCACAGAGTTTGTCACTCCGGATCTGAAATAGATTCTGCACTCTATTAAGCTTTTAATGTGATAATTAAAAATTCTTCGCCATTAATCTATTCATAAAACCGCTAAGAATTTGGTAATAGATAACTTGCAACTTAGTTTCTTTTTATTTTACGTCAAAACGGTAAGGCGTACGGCAACTTACAATAAAATTATGATAAAGGACCTATTTCAGGGAAAAAAGGCATGTTGAATGAAATTTTAAGCAATTGCATGCTAACTATTTCCAATGATTTTCTGATCGGAAAAAATGATCATCCAGGACGGGACTTGAACCCGTGACCAGTCCCTTACAGGGGGAATGCTCTGACCAACTGAGCTACCTGGACCCATCCTAGATCCTAGGCGCCCTAAGCCGTAGAATATATCGGAAAATTTCGAGCATCTAGGATGGGTCCAGGTAGCTCAGTTGGTCAGAGCATTCCCCCTGTAAGGGACTGGTCACGGGTTCAAGTCCCGTCCTGGATGATCATTTTTTCCGATCAGAAAATCATTAAAAAAGGCATGTGTTATTTCAGACTATAATCAAAGAATTCATTTAATTAAAACGAATATAGAATTATTATTAAACTATCTTAGAAAATATTAAGTATGTACAAATTTTAAATATAATATAATCTATACCTACCTACCTGTACCTATTACATTTCAGGCAGACCTGTTCAGATATAAAATTCAGTAACGCCTTCACATTTGAAATATGACGTCATGCTTGGTGACTTTTATTTTTCAGAAGGAAAAATGAAGTCCAATTGAATAAAAAAATAATTACATTCTAAGATTTTCGAAAATTTGTTTACATGACTCTGGAATCGAACCGGTTAAAATGCAAAAAATAACATCCTTTACATTCATAGCGGCAATCTATATAGGGTCAATCATAATGATAAAATCCCTCTAACTACCATGGTAAATTAAATGGAGGGAAATTCATGAAATCTTAAATTTTGAAAGATGTAGGTAAGTATTCGTACTATTTCGTCTATTTTCGTTCCTGTACATTGACTGTCTAATTCTTGCCATAGAAAAGTACCCAATTATTACCATCTCCAATCACTTCCATCGCAACCTCAAGCTTGATAACTCTATTAACTTTTAAACTTTCGCGTTCCATACCTATTATACGTAAACGAGAATTAACGCGATACACGTTAAAGGTATATACATACCTTTGGATGCCTGACGTTTCGACCAGGTTACACCGGCCGAGTCAGCCTGTGACCACGGCCGGTGTAACCTGGTCGAAACGTCAGGCATCCAAAGGTATGTATATACCTTTAACGTGTATCGCGTTAATTCCCGTTTACGTATAATTGATAACTCTATACCCATTTATTATCGTGAGGTTGAAGTCGAGGCCGTTATTTTCGAACTGTAATAATACCTTATCTTTTTTCATTTGACAAGAACTGTTTCGAGAACCGATAGTTATAAGTACCAGTCTTAAAGACCTTGTGTTAACTAAGAATGTAGAGAAATTCAGGGGTCTGTTTCAAGTGGTCTTGTCGCGAAATCGCCCTTTAGTCACGCGACGGCATAGTATTGCAATTAAACGATTAGAAGTGCTTCTAATTGCAGGCGGTTGGTGATTACCATGTCTGGAAAAAAATAAATGGGTTACGCAAATATCCACTTTTTGTTTTATTTTGTCAGCATAGAACGAAGAAATGAGTCATAGTTTAAACACATAGGAGCGAATACATTCTCCTATTTGATGTAGCAGCGTAGCTGACTGTTATCTGCAGTGTTATTTTCTAAGGAAGGTGCCAAAGGACCTATTTAAGTGATAAGGTTCTAGGCTTAATCGGGCAACGTGCAACCAGCCTATTACGACGCGTTGCCCGATTATTAAGGCCAGTGACAAACGCAAGGCTGTGTCCTTAGAGAATAGCACTGCTGATCTCGTAACTCCGAGCTGAAGCGTCAGACCCTCGTCCCTCAATCAAAAGACTTGAAAGTGAGGTTGGTCTGACTCCATCTTTACTCATTAAAGCTTTTTAGCGATCACATTTAAAATTAAACCTTGAAAAGGGCTGTTGCAAACCAGCTATAGGACTATCTTATGAACTTATTGCAGGGCCACGATAGATCCTAGGCCCTTAGTTCATTGATAAGATTAGATCACGTTTTAAAAATAAGTTGCTGAAGAGTATTAGGTACATGTTTATCTGCATTCTAGAACCGATAACACAAGTTGTACTTACTTTGGACCTAGAGAACGCTGTGTAGAATGCCGTAGAATTATTATTTATTTATTATATGAAGTCATCTACACTTATTACTTGTGACAGTTGCTGTAATAGACATAACAAATTAGTACCAATAAAATCATTCGTTACCGGTACTAAAAGTGTTACTTAATAATCAATTACACGTATTAGTTCTATTTTTATATTATGCCTATATAGTCGTAAATCAGTGAAACATGAAACTAATTGCTTGTTTAGAAAGTCAAGCTCAAGCATTGATGTATCAATTAGGTACTGCTTTAAAAGGCTATATTACAAAAACAGCTACCAAACATGAACCTGTAAACTTATGGATGCAATGCGTTGAATAATACAACTGACGACATCCACTTCACACTAGTCAATTACACGACAAACGTTGTTCGATTCAGTCAAGTTGAGTAGCAAAAATAAATACAAATACAGCATCTTGTGCAATGAAATGGTGTAAAAACCGTAGTGACAGAAAATATCCAGGAATAGTAATTTCAATCAAATTTGGGTAACACATTGAAACCCAATATTCACTTACATGGTTAGCCGGTGCCATTTTTGTGATACAGCCACGAATTTAACGAGTTCCGTACATAGATTTTATAGGTCCATGCTAACAAATGACTATTAAAATGTGTGTCATACGCTCAGTGGTCATAATATTGACTGTGAAAGGTATTTAAAAAATTAAAATGTTTTCGATTTTACCTAATTAATATTCGATCGACATTAATTAAGTTATTGCAAAAAATAAAAAGTATTTTTTATATCTGTTCTGTTCTTCCTCATTGGATTCTTTATTCGTATAAAATACATATTAATTACACAATTAATTACATAACATAATAATTAGCTATTTATATGTATATTGTCTACAGCTTTCTTTTCAAATAGGTACCCGCTTTATGTGGTGTAAACTACTTATAAAATAACGAATTAGGTTCAGTATGCACTTTGCCAAGGAAAGTTCTGGGGAAATCTACTAGGTTTTGCTCAAAGCATCAACTTCTGTAAGTAATGTAAAATTTACTCAAAACATCATTTTACCACTAAGCAATCAACAGGGACAAAATACACTATAAATCTGCAGATTTTTTTGGCTGCGATGTTAATTTTAATTATGTCAATAATAGTTTATTTATAATTTTATTATATTTTCGAATGATCCCAGGCAAAAGGGACATTTCTAAACAATGCCGAATCAAATGCGTCCTTATGAACAAAATTATTTAGCAAATATTTATTTATTTTTCTATGAAACCTTAGAAACCTACTTTTGATCTAAGGAATACGGCATTATGTATCACTGCAGTAACACTTCTAGTGGGAAAGACGAACCGATGTTCGGTGTTTTACAGAAGATTCAATAAAACTTTGAACCTCCAAAAGAATTGCTTACGTATAGACGCTACGAGAGTTCGAATTAGATATAAACGCAGTTGTATCAAATACAAAATATATAATAGCTAATGAGCACCGACATTAACTTAAGAATAGACGTTTCAAAGTCGTCAAATTACGCGTGTGGGTCATTGTAAACCACTCAACGGTTCCAACAATGGATTTGGTCGTTCATAAATAATAAATAATCGCTGAGCTTTCTACAACATCGCCATCTATCATTAAGCCGTGCATTAGCATTCGTGAGACGATTCTACGTCACTTTCACTGATCATTTCGGTACCAATTATGTAATTTAGGATACCACCAACTTGTGTCAGGGATCTTGTGTATTTAGATGATTGATTAATTGCCTGTCAGTGCTATTCGGAACATTCAACATGGTCGTGCAAATATGTTTCGCTTTTTTGCGACAATTTTTTATTTATGGTCATGGTTATGTAGTAGTAGTAGTTTAATTTGTCGACTATGTGCTTCTTTTTTAATTTTTTTTTTCATTCAATCTTACATGAATTCTTATTGCATTTTTGTACTTATTGTGTAAGGAGTTATGACTCAAATTGTTTAATATAGCAAAATAAATGAAACTAGCTATAAAGTCAATTCACGAACAAATTGCAGCACAAATTTATAGATGTTTCTGATTATTTTTCTAGATGTCTAGACTAGAAATTATACAACTTCCACAATAATATTGTATCGTAATATTATTACAATTTAACGCAATCTTGTCATATCGACTTCATCTTTCAGCTTCGACGTGTGTCGTTGCGTGTTTTATTGTAGACCCAATTTCTTAATATAACATGCTCTACCATGGCCTTATAAGTTGGCAAGTTATTGCGTGCATTGTCAATTGGATATTATTTATTGTGTAGATAACAGCTCCCACCGTTGGCGACATTACATGCGATATAACGGAGTAAAATTCCTTTACGGCACTGTTCCTGTCATGTCCCCGTCTTAGTTACCATTTGAACAGCTATTTTATATCGACGTCAACTATTCTTGTTTAATGTCAGGTTCACACGACGCGACACGACGGTGATAAAATTCATGTTGCTTGAGACGAACTGAGTCTGTAGGTACATTGGAGTGCCTGTTTGTATAACTGCATTTGACTGAGTTTGGATGTATAGACGTTACGGTACATATGCCAAAACAACATTGTTTGCAATTACGTCTTTCTGTCCATTTGTTCCGGCTGATCTTTGAAATGGCTAGACAGATTTTGATGGATGGAAGACAGCTGATGTAACAATGAATAAATTGAGCCACTTTAATTTTGGTAAAAGACCTAATAAAAAATTCGGGTTCCGAATAAAAAATTAAAACCTTTAAAATATAAAACCACACGGACAAAGTCATGCGCACAGCTAGTTATTTTATGGATTTTCCTTTCATGCTATCAATAGATTTTTTGATAAGCAAAGTACTTACCATCAAGGAAGTATAGTACTTGTAGAGGATGCGTTCGCGCATGTTTCCAATTTGCATTTCCTGCACATAATTTTAATTGAACGTGGATAAAGACAAGTTTATGGGCTTGAATTATTGTTCAATGTAAACAAAATCAATTCGCTCAATACATTGTAGCATGGTGTGAACAAGACATATTGTGATTCATACGACCCTTGAAGATGAAAGTTGACCAGGCGTCAGAGATTTGACTTGATGCCGGCTGGTGTATGGTCCCATTCGCGTTAATTACTTCTCGTGTCGTGGTCATTGTCTCTGAGATCACCCTGTTGATTCGTTGAGGACTGGCCACACATCGTGAGATCACAATCGACCCGATTGGGAAACGACTCCAATTAAGGGAAATTGTCGAAAACTCGCTTAATGATTTATATTGTACGGCGATACGCTGTCGTGGTAATTAGCAAGGTGTGCGCGTTGTAGTATATGCGCGTACGCAGAGCGGAGTTTTTCGCACATCGCCGTCGTTATTCGTTTATTTTTACGTGGGAGGTTGCGTGTGGATATGGATGTTTTGGTAGGATTTATAGTCAAGTGCGATGATTATCTGAAGTGAATTTTGTAAGGAAATTGATAATCTCCTACTTCGTTTATTTTCTTAATAATCTCCTTTATTTATCTTTTATTTCCTGTAATACAATATTTTTTTTAAACTCGGTTCAGAAGCTCTGCTATAGATAAACTGGCTGATGGCTTCCAACTCACCGGTTCGCTTATCTTTGAATTCTTGAAAAATATTTTTGCAACTGAAGTTTCTGAAGACCAGCTAAACGACATCGTTCGTTTACCAACAGGATGACACCAGCTAAAATTATATTTTTTTTGTCAAGGTCTGATAATTCGGATATTTTTTTACAATTAGTCACAGCGATGTAATTCAAAAATTCGATGAGATTATATTTTACACATTTTTTTCCATTTATGCCTATTTTGCACAAGTTTCACCGTAACACAAAAAACAACTTATATCTTGACTTATAGTTGATTTTTGTGTTACGGTGAAAAAAATCTATTGAGAAAATATATAATATAGTGGAAAAAGTCTTAGTGTGACTTCGTCCACTATATTATATCTATTGTCAAGTCCAAACTGCGCTAAGTTGACAGTGAAACTGAACGCATAATTTTGCGATAACCCACGCAAATTATGAATAGTTGCTGAAGGAATAATTTCGAAATTACAATGAATTTATTTCATTGTAGTTTCGAAATGTATTATGTAGTAGTATTATGTTTTACATTGCGATTTCCTTCCTGGTATTGTGTTAGATATGCACGTGTGTTTAGTGTTTAATCTAGATGGAAAACAAAATAATAATGTTGTTCTGAATTGTGGAATTTTCCGTTTGGATATAATATCCCTCCCCCACCTATATATAAGGAAAAAACAGCACTGGAATGAAAATTTTGGTACCTCTAATTTATTATGGTATTTATTTCATTTTTATTTATTGACGTCATATACATTCATACATATGCTCACGTCTGTTTCCCTTCGGGGTAGGCAGAGACAACCACCCGCTATCTACTTCTGTCCTTATTGACGTCAACTCAGAAAAATTGTGCTAGAAGTGATTTGAACCACGAACGCACAATTGGAAATTCGCTGCCTGAACAACACGCGCGCAGCTTTTCCTTTTGCGGTATAAGATTAATTAGGTTGCTTCAGTTTAATCCCACATTTAGAAAAAGGAAATTAAATCGAAATTTCGTACATTTACTGACCTTTTAACATAGTGATTAATTAAAAACAGTAAGAATCTCGGCGAGATCAAACCTACGATATCCGACACCCGACTATTGGCATATCACGCCACCGCGGCTCTTCGCGTCTGCGCCTGCGCTTATCCGACATCACGAAATAATAGCCAATTGTGGATCCGCCAATTAAACCATTTGCGTGCAACTGTGCATTAGTCATTTACATGAAAACAAATTTTTGTTTATTTTTGTCTACAGTGGTTCTATTTTTAAAAACAGATGCATTTTTTTTTCTAGGTACGAAATGACTTCTTTTGTTTCTGGAAATTGTTATCAAAAAAGAAAAATCAGTAACCTAAATTACTAGCACTCTCCGTAAAAGCTCCAGTTAAGTGGAATTTCTTGAGTTTCGGTAGTGTATGGGCCACGATTCAAACCCGGGACCTCTCGTTCGGGACTGACTCCATTTAAATTGGATTCAACACCCAACACGAGGTTTGAACCTGTGACGAATCCGATTCTAGGAGAAATCTGATTAACTGAAATACTTACGGTAGCCGAAATTCGAGGTCTATACGAGTAGGTATATACATCTTGGGCACTTCATTAATTGTAACAATACTGCCCTCATGTAAGGCTGCCCCACTCGGGCAACTCCAAATTCAAACATAAACTCCCTAACAACTTACTGCAAATGAACTCCACCAAACAAATGAACAACAAACATCAACAAATAAACATCTAACAAATAATGAACTTTTAAAACAGTCTGTCATAAGGGACACAAATAATGGCGATCAAGATACAGTAAATATTTACATGTGGGTTGTGAACGAACCAGGAACTGGTCAACGAATGCCCGCTGGTGAATTGAAAGTGAAGCGATAATTCAGGGTACACCACCGGCAATTATTTTTAATTATTTTCGTGTCAAGCTTTTTGAGGATATTTAATTAATGGTGTTCGGTGCAATTTGTTAATAAAATCTTTACAATGGTAGTACTGTCCGTTTAATGAAAGTATACTCGGTTTAAAATAAATACTAATTGATTACCTACTCTTTTAATGATTTCAGAATGAGTTCGTTGGTTTATTTTACCGCACGTTTAAGTTGAACATGATTATTATTATAACAAGAATTATTTCAATATTTTTCAGTCAATTAAATGAAAGGAACTCATAACTATCAATCATTCAGACAAAAAAAATGATTTCAGTATTTCAGTTGGTCAATCGGAATAAAGAGGTAGACTCTATTTCAAATTTCATCGAAATCATATTGAAGAAATGACAGAAGACCGAAAAGAGATAAATAAAAAGATAGGTTTGTATGAAAGGCTTAATGATAGTAGAGGAAGCTTGTGAAGTGTGTAAGGATTTAAGGACAGAAGCAGACTGGCGGGCTGTTATCTCTGCTTACCCTGGGGGTCTAAATGCAGAGTTAAGAGTAAAACATGTTGAAACATAAATTGTAAATCGAACAATCGCTTAAAATTTGACGATGCAATTAAATCTCAAGCAAATCGGTACTACTATTCTATAGTGTATAAGATACTTAATGGGCAATATTGGGCAATAAAAAAGCAAACCAATCGTAAGACCTGATTAATTATCGTATACATAACATATACCAATACATTTCTTGGAACCACACAATAATTGTATAAAAATTCCTTGCCCATTCACGTAACTCGAATTGACCGGAGTAGTTAAGTTATTATATAGTTATTGTTTAAGGTTCGACTACTTTAAATGGTATGTTCAAGAAAAAAAAACTTTATTCGATTCTGCCACATAGTACAGTGGTTACAATTTGTTGATTCAGTACGCCTCGTTTTGGTAGCATTGCGAAAATGTAATTTTACAGCTATTTCAGATATGCGGTTCGTTTTGGTCAGATAAAATCAAGCCCTTATTATCAAAAACTTTAACTTAAAATTCATCTTATGAACTTATTATTGAGTTCACTTTACCGTGAAGACAACAATCCTAGACTACGGATGAAGCTGTAGCAAAACCTATTCTATGACAAAATCTTAAAGACTGTTTTTGTCTGTAAAAGTTTGCGTCTAGAATGTGAGTTTGCATTCTTTTGCGTGTGACATTTAGATGCACTCGTCGAGGTTGAAATAATTTGCTGATATAATCTCGAACGCTGGACTCGAAACTGCCAAAATGGAACTGTCCGATCATCGAACTGTTAGTAAGACTAGTTGGAATAAACCTAATTCATCGCTACTCACGCAGCAATGAATAATTACTCTGAAAACCTCTTGATTGAAGTTAAAAAGTTATGTAGTCTTTTGGTTAATTTAGTCAGGTAATGGGGCGTCGAAGCTGTAAACAATCAAACACATATTCCTAGGCTGCGTAGATTCTGAAGACCTTGCAGACCTTTTTAGTTCCCTTTGATGTTCAGATAATAAATTAAATGGTGCTTAATTTCTAGGTTTTGCTAAACGCTAAAGCTAAAGAGTTTATGTGACATGACAATATTGGAGACCTAATAGGTATATTAAGTTCACAAGTTTTTGCATCTCAGTCCACATTGACGAAATATATCATACGACACATAATAACTACGTACGTATTTCTGCAAATAAGTATTTAATTTCAGTCAGCTTTAACTGTAATCGGTATGAGCAGATAAAATACAAATAAAGAAAACAAATAGACATAAACTCACGCCTATATCCCCGAAGGGGTAGGCAGAGGTGCTAGCACCCACATTTCGCCAGTTTATGTTTAGGTCCCAATGTAATAGGTGGCGAGCCTATTGCCATTAACCGTGCACTTATAAACCTGCGATAAATACACATATAACTTCGAAAATAGACTCAAATGCAGAAATATACCTCTGAATAACTAAAAACATGCAACATCGCGCAATACAGTGGCAATTAAGTTGACAACTTAAACTGCTATGCATTAAAATATTTCAAATAAGGTTATGGTGGTCCTCCTTCAGTTCAGTCGGCCACATCGATCCGATGTGATTAGTACCGAATGCGCTCTCTATGGCGATATAAGGTTTCAAGTGAAGCGTCTTGTTGCAAAAAGGTCTAAAAGGCTGTTATCCTCAATACAGATTTACATTTTGTACAGAACGGTTTGTTTTGTACAAAAAGTTGTAACAATGGAATCGACGTCTCGGTCACTTGTACAGCTGTCCATACTTGTGAACTTGTCGGTCTTTCTGTAGGCGGGACATGAGCATTGGCCAAAACAATATTATAATTACTTCCACAAGTTAAATACGACTATAATGGTTTTAGTGTATGGTTTAAATTCTTGAAAGTTTATTTATACGTTGCCTTTATTGTTAAAAGTCGTAATATATCACTGAATGAATCAGGGAACATGGTGTTTCCCTGATATGTTTAATGATAAATTGCTCTCATTGTTGATGTTAAAATTGTAAGATTACGAATAAAGTAAGACAGTTTTAAGGCCTAGGTTTTGAACATAAACTTGTAAGATACCTTCTATTAAGTTCAGCCTATGCACACACAGGTTGATTGTGATATATTTTCCTTACTTTTGGGAACGTGAGCAAATTAGAATAGAGAATATCTAAGGTTAGTTAAGCACTCCTTCGAACCCTACAGAAGAAAATCACAGTTATTTGTCTAGGACATTGAAAGGCTGCTACCCCAGTGGGATCGGTCCATACGTACTGGAAGAAGCATCACCTAAAAAACTTAATTGTCTTGCTTACTAATTAAATTAATTGGAAACAAAAGAAAGCAAGAAATCACCAATATGTGCAACCTATGATGTAAGTTCGCCGGATCACCGCAACACTGAACGTATTAATCATCGCAGAATGACAAGATAATGCATTTAATTATATTATACAAAAGTCTATGGACAGACATAATTACTAACAAAATATCGTTTTGAATCTTACGCAATTATTGTGTAAGAGATAGTCCATTTCATCGCACGAAATAATTACGGAATTCTTTCGTCAAAAATAAAATACAGCCTTTGTTTGGCGCATATTGTTGGCAACAATGTAACGGGGAATTGTGTACAGGATAAACGGCAGGCGATGAGCGTTTTATGAAATACTAGCGGTTGCTTGCGGCTCCGCCTGCGTGAATTTTGGTTTGTTTGTTGTTTGATTGTTGACCATACATACTCTACTTCTAGTCTCTCTATATTAACTTTCGTCAGGTTATTTTCGAAAATGACGAACTTTCATACAAACTTTCATCGCCTATTTGAACCCCTTTTTTATCGTGCGGAAATCTCATACCACCCCCGTCGGCCATCGGGGATGGTTATATCGGGATCGAACTGACTAAAACCCCCCACTGTGCCCCCTGCTAGTTAGAGGGACACGTGGAGAGCCTCGGAGCAGTCCTCTAGAGGGCCACTCCCACCCCGGCCGGATTGGCCGCAGGCAGCAGCGTCTCCCGTGGCGCCTATTTGAACCCCTTCATGCCCTTTTGGTTAAGTTGCGTGCATGCTGCTAGCCAGTCTTACTTAGTTTGTAGTCAATAAAGCATTAGTTTACATCTAAAGGTTACTTCGTGCGTTCGAATATTTAGATTACCTTTTCATAGCTAGTAATTAAAGCGCTTGTATTTGCGCAGAACTCCAATTAAATATAATTGGAATCAAGATAGGCACTTCCTTTCCCGTTGTTTTTTTTTTAATTATTATCGTTAGCGGTTAGTGACACCGGCAATCAGCCTGTATAATATCGAGTTTAGTCAATAGACTAATAGACTTCTTAATTATTAAGTTCTGTTTCGTGTGGTAGAGTCATGTTTTATTAGCGCGAAACTATCGAACTTCCTAATATATGTACTTAGCATTTTATGTCAGTCAATCAATGAACCTATCGAAGTCCACCTCCCGATCTCCGCCTTCCGCATCCAGTCTATCCCAACACGACGGTATCTCCCGTCCGAAATGAGCTGTCCGACTGGGGAAGTACCTCCACTCTACAGAAGATCGCGGCCATAATAACCATCGTGTTGTGTTCCCGCCGGTAATTAGGCTAGCCAGAGCTCACTGTACCTCTCCTCCCCCCACCCCATCCTAGCCCTCTCCCCTTCCCTCAAGGGTAGCTAGCGCGTGTGTGACCTTTGGTCCATTGGTGCACACGTCCATAGGCCAAGGTGACAGCTTCCCATCAGGTGGGCCGTGTGCTCGTCTGCCACCTACGTGATACAAAAAAAGCACACGGTCCACCTGATGGGATTATATTAAACTGCTAAAGTTAAACATTTGTAAAACTGTCTCATTAAGTATAACAGAAGCCTGTTTAGTTACACTTGAAAAAAAAAATGTTTTTGAAGGTGGAATCCGATGTTAGTAACTTAAGTTAATTTTAATCCAACTGACAAACATAATAATATAAACGTTTCTTAATTGTCACATCACAAGTCAGATTACATCATGTCATTGACTTCGTTTGCAATTCAATTCCAATTAAATTAAAATTATGTGTCAAATTACTTACAATTGAGTGCACGAATGGTGTAGCGGTGTAAGATGTTATATCACTAGTTGGAAAGCGGACCACAGACTTCGAGGTGAGAGCTTCGCGAAGATGATGATGTTGATGATCACCAGCTATCACTGCATCGTGTGTTGTGGATTTGCCAACCAATTCCATCTTTTTTATAGTCGGTAGGCTCACATTTGACCACAATCTGACCTGATGGTAAGTGATGATGTGTTCGCCTATGGAGCACGCTTGTCTAGTAGCAACCTATTCAATCCTGACTTAAAGACTCCTCTTGCCAGAAACCTCATCTGCCGGTACACCTATTGATTGGCGGGAGAGACTCTCTGGCATAGGCTTTCCAGTCGGGGTTTGGGGTCGTAACATCTAGAATAACCTATGGAGATAGCAAGTGAGGTAGATTTGTCCCCGAGGGTCTTGGTAGGATTACATACACCCATAAAATGTCATAAAATAGCCTGTTTTTTTACTTTTGAAAGTCATAAAAAGAAGTCATAAAATTTGTTACTAATAGGCGATATACGATTCAGTGGTTAAAAATGAAAGTGGCGAGTATGTAAGACAGCTAATGATAATATCTTCCATGTTTAATACCACAAACATAGGTTTGCGGTTATGACATGGAAAGGAAACTATATGTTTTGGTTTAATCTGTGAATAGCAATACATATCTAAATAGGTACAGTACGAGAGGACGAAGACCGACAGTTCGACTAAGATTAACTTTGGAGTCGATTAGGCGTCACCCGGGGTGCGAGAGCAATGCCATATGGGCCACCTAACACTTCAGCATCTCAAGACCCAAGACGGTGGCGAGCGGTTTTAGTCAGTTTGAGTCCGACGTAACTGCACCCGCTGGTCGGCAGATTATCTGAATATCCTAGGAGATTTCCGCACGAAAAAATATTGTTGGTGAGGGTAGTAAATTTATGTGAAAAATCTTTTAATGAAAAAGTAATTTTGCGAGTTCAATTTCAAGTAGATTATTGAATTAAAGTAGGTAATGTAATATAAACATTTAATTAATACTAATTTTGTCTCCTTTTTTGTTCCAGGTACATATGGCACGCTTCTTCCATTTGACAACGACAGTCTAAAATAGTTGACATTTCTTGTAAGTGCAATAATTTTAGTTAACTCACTAATATACTTGAAAAATCCCACAAGGTGTCTATCAGGCATTTTGCAGCAGTATACCGCTACTAAGATTTTCGTTATATAAAAAGTCACTAACACTTTGCTTGCCCTGGGAATCGATCGACGATTGCATGCAAACCTTATTCTACTGGTTCAAGGACATTTAAATAATCATGCAACAAGGGTCAAGTAATGGGCAGATAACCATCTTAGTCTATGGTGACCATGGTTGCTGAAAAGTAACTGAAATCTCAACAATAGTTAATAAATAAATTATTGTCGAGGTGAAAGTGATATAACATAATGGGGGAGATATTTAAAAACGCGAGGTGAAACTCGTAGGATAAATACGGAATAAACCAAAAATTCGTGGCATTTATGCGATTTTCATAAACATCGAATATATAATCTACCAAAACAGGTAACTAATAACCATTACTATACCACTATATCTTCGTAGTACCGGGAATTAACTTTGACCTTGTGACATTTCCACGTGCAATAAAAAAAGGTTTTGTCCGTTTGGTACTCCTCAAACAAAAACTACTTCGATATCATAAAGTTTGAATCGTGAGCGCATTTAGTCGTGCCGCACGGCCGCAGATTCAACACCAACCGCCAGATATCCACCGTTTAATTGGACATCACGGTGTTGTGAGCACTCAATACAACCGCTAAATGGGTTCTTTAATTGGTTGTTAGAAGAAGGCTTGAACTTAATCTAGTGCATAGTGAACTAACTGAAATATCTAAATTGACAGATGTCAAAATTGACAGCTGTCAATTTGAATAATAACGCAATTATAGTACATGAATCACAGTTTAGTTTGTGAATAGACCACAATAAAGTTCACTTTTTAGGATTATTCCATTATCGAAATACAGAATCACATACCGGATCTAATAATAAAATGGTTAGGTTATTGACAAAATTTCATCGCAATCAAATGAACGGTACGGCGGCAGTGCGTAAAATACAAACAAACATCTATAAACGTATCATATTATATACCTTTGTAATAAAATAGTTATGACATTTATAGCCCTACAAAAAGTCGCCCGTCTGCCTAATCAAAATACAGGGACATTACATCACAACCTGAACTACTACCTAGCTATCTTGAATCATAACACAGTTTAGTTATCTCAATCGACTCATGTATCACATGACGTGGGCCCCAGACCTACAGGGCTAAGCCAACCTCTTGACTATTGACGGATGAGGCTCTGGTGCAGGTTTTCCTCTCGAGGTTGAGAGTATAAACGGCAGTCTCTCCAGTCAAACTAAAGGGAGAAGAAGTAAACGTATCCCGAACTTCAAGGTAAAAACTTCTGTTGCAACCGGGAACAACGTGATGGGCCGACAGCAAATAAAATTCTAACAAATATTAATAGCTATTTATGTTACAATAATTATGACATTTATAGCCCAACAACAAGTCGCCCGTCTGCCTAATCAAAATAAAGGGACGTTACATCACAACCTGAACTATTACTTGGCTATCTTAAATCATAACACGGTTTCGTTATCCCCATGGATTCATTTATAAGGTCACGTGATGTAACCAGCTTCCGTACACCAACAGAGTAAGATTAACCATGTAAATATCAATTAATGGCTTGAAGATTTCCGACTTAACTACAAGCCCTACTGGTACCCATTATTGTTAATTGGTTTCTACTCGGACAGTTAGCTTCAAAAGTGGATGATCATTTACACATTTTAATAAATTGTTTATGAGTAATTTCTTCATTGTATTTTCTTGATGAAAATGCGCGTCAATTCAAAAAGTGGTTTCTGTTAAAACATTTTAAATTTTCATTAACATATAAATGAACAATTTATTATTAGTTTTTAGGTTTGAAATAAGTGCAATAGTCATCTACTTTTGACTGCTGACTATACGCAATTTAAGGGTTACTAGCATAGAACTCTTAATAATAAGACAGTGTCTAATTATTAAGAATTCTATACTGTCTTATTTCGAAGAGTTCTGTGGTTACTAGTTTCGAAATGAAAATAACTAAGATGAATTATTATTTCTATTAGGTGCTCGCTCTGACGCAACAAGATTGAAGGTGCACTAATATATTTGACTAACTGATAGATCTAGTTTGTCTGTTTAAGATTCGTAAAGGCCTGGTGAGTTGAATCTAAGCATTTCAGGCAATATCATCACTTGAGTAACATTCATAGTGTTGAATTCGTTTATAAACACCGGTAACCGCTTACTATCAGACTGGCCGTCTACTTGTTTTTAATCCCAGTAGCAGAAAATAGCACTCATGTTTCGCACAAACTACAATCCTGTCTTGAAAGCGTTCTGTGTAACCGCCACATATGTCCGCATCCTTTTAAATACTCGTCGTTTATTCCATTTTTAATCAATTGAATAGGCATTAAATTACGGAAACAGAGTCTCAGGAGTGAAACTTGTTTATGCCTTTGTTAGCGGGGTTCGATTCCCGTGTCGTGTCGGTGTCGGGCGATGCCTGCCGATAAATCGTGGCCGACACCTCAGATACTACAATGGGGAAAGAGAAAGTCACGAGGAAGTATCGTGAGATCAAATAGACGGGTTACGACAAAAATACGCGTAAATCTTGCGGATTTACTGTCTCCCTCATTACCTTCGCCGTATTGTTTTCTAAATGAAAACGTATGGCGTTTGTAATCAAGCCCGACGGATACAAACTGCTGGGCAATCTAGTAAAAGCATAAACGACTGGAAATTGTCGAGTTGACCGCTTTAAATGGTGCTGCTAATAAAACCGTTCACACCCTTCCCTTTCAGAGAGAGAATTTTCATAAGCTAAGATTCCGTAGACTGTATAAACTTGTAGGTATTTCAGATATGTTTACTGTCAACCCTTATGCGTAGATAATTTGTATTAAACGAATGCTGTTGATTAACAAGTTCACACAGAAAGTCAGGAAGCAGAAGCGCGTCGGAATGTTCGTCGTTGATCGTATTGCCTCCTTTGGTCATGCCGTGACAACCGGCCATATGAAGTAGCTCTCCAACTAGGACTACATCAATTCAAACCGTACCATCATTATTTCATAGCGTTACACTTGATTAATAACGACAATTTACTGACCGGGTCTTCTAGATTCCTTTATAATTGTATCAGCTTTCTTCCATCTGTATGGATTGCTATCTGTAATTTCAATCATTTCCAGCCGATCGAACGTTCCTTATCTTGTTCTAGTATTAATCTATTATCATAAAATGTGAAAGAGGAAATAATATCGATAATTTATTCGCTTTAAGTTGCAATTTTTGCTGCTAATTCCGCCAGTTTTCACAAACGAATTCTTTATAGTTAGGACATAGAATAACTGTGTCAGTAAATATTGCTCGTGAGGCTTATTATTTTCTAAGTACCACCAGTCGTATAATGAGTGGTCGGGAGGTCGTTATCTCACCGCAAATCATCCCCGGATCACGGAGTCGTCAATGCGACGATTATTTAAATAAGGCTCGAGTGCATAGAGTCGCACAGACACGATACCGTTGGCTCTACGTGATCCTAGAGTTGCACCTAGCGGCACATCACTAGCTGTCATTATCTGCAAATTAACTCGGTTTCAGGATGTGGCACACTTTCGCGTTTCAATACACAATTCTATTTTCGGTGTTTATTGTATCTACTCGAGGAAGCCGGAGAACCTAGAGGATTTGCGCATAGAGCTGATTTATTTATGGCGTATTGTGGTTAAACATCATTATGCATTTACAACTCGCCTTAGATTGTGTTCAAGATAATAATTCCATCCTTAGGACTCATGAGAAGTGTATTGCTTACTACGTTAATCAGGATACCGTAAAAGGCTCGAATAAATTACAAGGTGCAGAAAAAGCGGTCATATTCTTTAGCTCTGATGAGAGTTGAAAGGTCTGTTTTTGTTCAGGGTAGAAAAAAATATATGTACAGGCATGTGGGGTGTAGGCCGCTGGCTGTCAGATCGAGGGGTTGGGATGCGGCGGCGGATCGAGAGCTCTCCGCCTGCGTCAGTCTCGCTGTGGCCTGTGCGTACAGCGGTCGTGGTAGGGGGCGTCATTACGCCGCTCGCGTTCTTGTTATACGCGGTTCGCCATCAAATGCGCACGTGTCGTCAAAGGTACAACGCTGCTTTATTTACACAGTGAACACCTGTGACCACGCAAATATTTGACGTGATGTGAAAGACCACTTGGTTCGATCTATTGGTGTTTTTAAACTTCGACTTCCAAAATTGTGTTCGTTTAGGCGTGCTTACTTAGTGTCAAGTTCAGTACTGTGGCTTGTGTTATCGACGTTTCTTAGAGTTGAAAAAACTCTTTGCATGTTTTGAAGTGTTCAAATACAAATTTCGGCGACAGCCAAAGCGTCAGTAACGATAGTTGGATGAACGCCAGCATCTCCGGTGCTAAGGTAGGGAAAACTTGGTTTTGTAAAAGACAGATAAATCATATAAAGGTATATAATTAACGTTATCGGCGCCAATAGACCTTATCACAAACGTTCTGCTTAAATAATACCGTGCAGTAAAATATACCGTTATCAGAATTTTACTTTTCAAACAATAACGTTTAAATATCGTATTTCTTTTCAAAACTTCTTGTATATAGATCAAAAAGCAGCCAAACGCCACATGTAAAGATTGTTGTTATAAATTTATGATTCAGGCTATAAAAAGTTTTAGCAGAACAACCAGATGTGGCGACAAATGAATTGTTATGTTTATCACTTACATTCAGCTCTCAGTCGTTGGCGCTTTGTTAAATAAAACAACAGCTGATAATATCGGCTGTAACACGACCTTATTGACTAACAATACCTACCTATATATGAAAATTTGCACTGCACAATATTCTGTAAATTATCTTAATCTCTCAGGAGAATTGTGGTATTCCGTTGAATCGAAAAATTGCTCAAAACTTTCCACGTCTGGAATATACTTTTTATCTGTCAAGTTTTATATTTCATTATCATTGCTTGTTATCATTCCTTTATCAAGGACATCAGCACGGAGTTTAGTCTTATCTGTTCATGCGATGTTTTCTGTTTAGTACCTACGAGTAGGTACCAACTGATGTTAGTAATCTATACCTGTAATTGTTACATGACAAATAACTATTTTGGGCTGTTAATTGGTCGCTATATGTTTAGTCGTATTGAATTTACATAAACTGCACTACATTTGTTTCTTCTTCTCTTCTCTTCTACCTGCCGTATGCAGGTACATAAGCACCAATCGAAAATTTTCAAAACTTTAAATGAATGGGAATTCTAAATACATTTTATGAGAACATCAAAATGCAGGAATGGGTATAATAAATGTCAAAGAGTATTGAGAGTTTATTGTATGGCGCAGTTTCTATTGAAATAAATTAAAGAGACTTTTTGACTAGCACATTAGGTTATCAATTGATTGACGATGAAGAGGGACAGACAGACTGCGCGCCGCGGACGTGTCGCGACTGCGGTTTTGCAAACCCAGTCACGTCTGACACACTCGAAGAACCTCTTTCACTCCTAACAGTCCCTCACGGAACCCATATCAACGTGGGTACACTAACCTAAAATATTTTAGCCGAGTGCCCATCGCCACTATCGCGAACAGACACGCATTTCCTCTAGTTCAATGAGCGCGAACCTCAAGTGCCAGAGACGCTTCTGACTCAGGTACTTCAGAAGATTCGACCTCCCAGAAATAGATCGATTCGTGTACGTCTACCCCTTTTTATTTTTTGTTTGCTAATCGTCACTCATTCAATTACTCGGTTGGCCTTCCGCCAGGATATGGACGCCAAAGCTCGGTCTACTTTTACGTGAAGTTGTATTTTTGAAATGGTAACACGTCTTCGGTCGCGACCCGCGGCTATGTTTAGCAGGCGCCGGCAATTTTTATGACCGCGAATGCAACGCTTGGCGACAATTTACTTTACTAAATATTTTCGGATCGTTTTACATCAATCTTCGTGGACATTGAACGTGGCTTCATTAGACTAGTCGTATTCTGAACTGTTGCTAAGGAAAATAGTTTGTCGTCTTAAATTTATGACTACTGCATTCGATTTTATTTGGCAAAGATGGAATGTGTATCTGAGGGGCAATTATTTCTTGTTATGCGTGGTAGTTAGGTACACGTTATTGTACTAATATATTATGTAATATTTATAATTGTTATTTATAGATATTAATTATGTAAATAATACTATGTACCTGTATAATATTTATTATACCTAATCGGTATAATAAATTATGAAAAATCTTTTTTTCAGTTAAACGGTTTTTTTTTGCTCACTAAAGATTTCTGCCAAATATCGTACCAATCTGACAACTGAAAGGGGGTCAAATTTCAAATACTAGATTTGACCCAAACAAACAGGTCAAGTTAAATAAAATCGTTTAAAAATGTACCTATACATTTTCTTCAATCCTTTGGCGGCTTATAGTGATTTTAAGTGTGATTTTTCGCGAACTTCTAGTACCTCCCAGGAATATAATAAATGGTATCGCCGTGAAAGGTATCTAAGTTGAAATCTTTCATATATTACTACGGTCGGTAGGTTGGTTAGTAACTCACACTGAAATTGTTTTACGATTGTCGACCGTAGTGACGTGTTTGCTCAAATCAATTCTGAACAAATTAGTGTTACGCGTTTATTATTAGTTCTCTTACACATTTACGTAGATATTATTTTTAAGTCCATAGTTTCCGTAACCTTGAGTTATGTTTTTACTTACCGAGACCAATTATTAACGACGGTCATCAAACTTGTCAGCCTTTGTTCTTATAATCAATATTGTCTGAATAAAGAACCAAAACAATACTTAGAGGAGAGTACGGAGAAGGATATTTATTCGTGTCATTAGGCCAACGAGTGGTGAACAATGTGCCCGGCGAAATAATGGTTAATTATTCATGTCATGTCGCCAAAAAAGTGAAGCGAGAAATTCGAGCCGACCGGTCTTGGTGACCTATTCGTGTTTGACTAATAGAAGTAATCAGCTAAAGATTTAGTTTCACTTTCCGATCCTGCATCTGATTAGAATTAAATTAATCCGTGAATAGCCTTGGCTCAGTTTCTGTTTTGCCAACTAGAATTAGTTAGGTATATTCAATCGCTGTGTTCTACATCTAGTTAAATGCAGTTTGCAGTTTTTGAGACCTAAAATTTTGATGATATATTCATACATTTTTATTTGGAGTTAGCATCTCACTGAATACTCGAACTTGAACCGAAATATTAGGTTCACCATCAAACCTGGTCCACAAATAATATCTACTTAAGTACATGCACTTACACGAGTAGAAGTAAAATAAATATTATACAACCTGGTATCTAACATAGTTGCACTCTTTGGATCACTTGAGAGAACAATTTCAGCTGCGCAGTATAACATTACTGTGCCAAATTTAAGCGTCCATCATGACAAAAAGACTCCAAGACAGTTTACAGAAGATAAACCTTCAAACGAACACAAATATCAGCAAGACAAAGAGTATTTGTTTATATTTGTCATCGTTGTCACACAAAGGACCGTCAAATATCCGAATTCTTCAGAACACCGTTCAATAAATTGAAAACAAACGCGAAAACGTGTCGCTGTTGCGACTCTCATGAATAAATGCATTACAATTTATCGTTGCATTGACACCAATATGTCATACGAGTGTAAAGAATATGTTAAAAAAGTGGTAAAATGATGAGGCTAGAAAATCGGAACATGATCCGTCGAATATGGGCGAAATACAGGTTCTTCACGATGGTTGAAATCATCGAATAACGGGTAGTCGGTAAAAAACCTCCATTTCCCACATAATTGACAGGTCCCATGTGGAATGTGGTCTGGCGAAGATGAGTCCCAAAAGGAAAGATGCCGTAGAAGGCACATCGGATGCCTGCATTAAAATAGAATATCAATGAATATCAAGATTCCTTCAGACTGCTGGTTCCAATGGTCTGTATACAAAATACCTGAGGGTCTCGACATTTTGGTCAATGAGGCAGCAAAAATAAAAATACTTAGATGCGTAATTACACTTAATATCAAGTAATTGAATACGACAATTGGAGTGCAACTCAACTTATTTAAGATGGTTCACGCAACTACACATAACAGCTTATATTTTGTGCAACCTAAATATGCAAAGTTATAGTAACATGGCGTATTTAATGACGTAATCGGACTAACTACTAAGAATTTTAGTTCTAGGAAGTACTTTATGTCCTTAAGAATTTTTATTCGTCATAATAATAATCATTTGTTTATGCCTAATACGCTTCATCTATAAGTCAAATGAGGCCTACGACATCACCACGACCGTGAAAATGATAATCGAGTCTTATCTTAGAGCTAAAAAAGTAAGGTGTAACACCTATTTTCCTCCCAATACTAGAAATTGCGGCAAAAATCTTGAGCTGAATTGTTAGCTTATTAGAATATCTTCTGTAAGATTATTCACAGTAAGTAAGTATGGAATAAACATGTAAAAATTTACAAAATTGTCCAAAAAAATTTGTAATGGATTTTGTAACAGCCATATCTTTGCATGGATGTGAAAAACATAATATGCAACATAATATTATCAGTTATCAGCAACGTCCATTCAAACTGACATATAGAATATTAAAAGGCTTATACAATAATCTAGTTTATCAAGCCAGTTTCGAATAATCCACGTGCATAAATGGCGTGTGAAATTATCTGAATTATTGTAATTAGTACCGAGTTGAAGTAAGCTCTTTATGGCTAACACTTAGGGCCGAGTGGTTAACGGTAGCGTAATCATAACTATCCCAGCCAAGAGAACGTACAGCAGGCCATTTGGGTTAATGGTATACAAAGTTCCTGGTAGACAATCTTGATGCGTCGTACGAGTTCAAGGTCATGGGTTTTAAAGACACGAAAGCGGTATTTCGATTGATGAAAACAAAATGATAACAAGGCCAAGACAAGAAAAACTAACTAGACTAAAACCAAAAAAGCAAAAATATTGATGGTTTAGAAAGAAAGACATAAACGTCTATTTGATGCATATAGGTCACTTGAAACAATTAAACTAGTAGGTACACGTTTTTTTATTATGTGTCTCACGAGTGTATCAAAGGGGTGTCAAGACTTACTTATAAATTCATCCCCATACCATGGTTACCTTAAGAACTTACACTCAAGAGACGAGAATATGCAAAATGATATTGTAAGTGCTACAAGAATCCATAAGTTTTCCATAAGATGTTTATGATATGAAGCTATAGAGCACACCTTAATAAGTGTAAAATATAAGCACATGTATTGTGTGAACATGGCTACACCAAATCAGAACACAGTAAGTGACATTTTTTCTGAAGTCACTTTTCTGTAAGACAAATAAAATCTGCTTACAATCTCACTATACTCAGTACTTCACCTATTTTAGATAAAACTGCAACGAAACTGTGATTTATTTATAACAATATGTTACTACCAACGCTCGTAACTGTTTCATTCCCAGTCGATATAATTGATGTGGATGACATCATAATTTGTTGTTGTGAGTCACAACAACGGGACAAGTAGTTAGTGATAAAAACAAACTACGATAGTATGTAGTACTACATTCTTACGAGCCGTCTCTTATCCATGGAATGTGTGTTATGGTTAAATACATTCTCCTTCCAAGAAGGGAATTCTTCAAAAACGAAATTTCTTTGAAATAATAATATGCTTACTGATGTAAGTTACCATCCTTATGACCAAAGCTCTCCTTGGACTTGTAGAAGACTGCTCCTGGTACTAATGTGTACCTTAATGACTTTATTTCTTAGCCCGTTCAGAGAAAATGCATGCAAGACCTGTTCCTCCTACGTAAAATAGTACCTATAGTCATAATAATATATGAACAAGATTACAGTGTAAGATAATATTCTAACATCGCTATCACGAAATACCAGGCACACAATTTGCTTTGCAATGTAGTGCTACTAGCTAAAATAGTCTATGGAAGTTTGTAAATTTTTATTTTTTTATTTTTAAATCCTATGATTTTTTTTGTAATTCCTGACTCCATTCTTCAATAAAATTGTCTTGTATCAAACCATGGTCCATGTATCCATCATTTCTTTTTCTGCGACGCTTTGCCGAAAAAATATTCTTCACATATATGTGAACAAATTTTTCTGAGTGTGAAATAATCGTTTAATGGAATGGAATATGTTATGTACCTATTTCTTTTCTGTGCCTTTAAGGTAGCTAGTAGTGAAAATAAACTAAAGTAATGTTTACGATATGTAGGTATTTCAGTTATAATAGAATCAGATTCTGAAAAGACAAAAATGTTCGTATTTACAAAAGTTGTGCCTAATTTTCTTCAAATGTTTATATAGTTACGTTTGTGTTTATGTCTACAGTAATGTTTAGGAAATGGCTCTGCCCTTCGTGTACTGGTAACAGATAAACAAAAATGCTCCAGATAGCTAATGGAATCAATTTGCGCTTGAGGTGATAACACGCATTGCTGGCTACTTGCCACTTATCAACTTTCGTAAACCGCACCTGAGACAGTTGTTGCACTACTTGATAAAGTTTGATTTGAAACTAGCCACTAGATTTTCCACAATTTATACGCGAGTAGGTAAGGACATACAACTAAGTACATAGTTGCCTTATTTCCTCGCTTTTAGAAACTCCGGATTTCACCTCACTGGAGCTATGTTTATTGCCAAGGCTGGTTGGGGTTTGTAGGATATCCTTTAGGATACACTAGATTCCCTGACCATACAGGTCGATGTGACGAAACATTGGATTAAGTCGATTCGGGCCCGATGACTTTAACATACTAGGTATAACTTACAGAGGTATTAAAAAAACCATGCTGAGGGTCCAATCGATTTTTGAATTTCAAGCCGTATTTTCTTTCAGAATCTTAATTGCTTTTTCTTCTCGGTACTTTACGGATCTACAATAATTATCAAAACGTGTGTGTCTGGGGAGATGCAGACAGCCGCGACGCATTCAGCATCACCATATTAGTCATTTAGAAATCGTAAGAGTGCAATAAACTAAAGATAAATTCGTCTAACTGCGCGTGCGGCTGATTAGCGTCTCGTCATGCGCAGACGCACTGATGGTGTGCGTTTAGTTGTCACCGATGATTATCTAAGTCACGCTTCCATACACAGCACAGAATTGTGTTATACATGCTGCTGGTTAATTTTTTGTGTTGCGACATGGATATAACTGTACATACAGGTATAGTATGTTTATATATTGTTTGCTTTGTTTAATAACATAGGTGTAAACTAAATGATCAAAGTACGTAGGATCTGCAAATAGGGTATAAAAAGTTACAATGGTGTGGACCAAATGCAATTCGGCTACATTAACAGCGCCTTCAGTCACTCGGTTTACTTCTGCAATTGTGCCGGTCTTGGGCACGGCAGGAGGTGATCCATCGTTTACACAGGTGCACCACAGTCGCAGCCTCCAGCCCTCGCATCCAAGTAGCCCCATTAGAGTAGACCTGGTTTGCCCAGCAGCAGCTGTTACATATGCATACACAGATCTGCTGCAATTGGCTTAAAAAAAAGTCATGACTTCTTTATTGTATTTAATACATTGAACATTTAAACTACTTAGTGTTGTTAAAACATTTTTTAGTGTATTATTACTTATTATTAATTTTTTCAAAGACCTTACGATCAGTAAATGATCTATCACTATGCTATTAAAGGCTTCAAAGATTAATCGTTATTACCATATAAGGCGTGGTGGACCCATAAAACTTGTACTTGGCGCCTAGCAGATCTACTTACCCACTTACGGGTTTACATGGTATATGACATACACATATACTATATGTAGATTGCAATGTTTACGACGGGATGTAGCAAATATATAATGATGGTGACATTTGCAATTTGTATGCTTGATATTGAAGCTAGAGGAAACTAAAAGGCCAAAAGATAAGCTCTCAACCAAACAATAGTTATATCGGTTTGCTTTGGCAATATGTCTGCTTTGTTTGTCGAGATTTGAATTTCAATATGTTGACTGGTTGGTTTGCGGTCTGATGAGGTATTTGGGATGTTGATTAAGGCATACCTTCCACTATCCATTGTCCTTCATATGTTTGAACTATTTACCCAACTCAGTTGGGGTAGGTTTTCAGTGTAACTACAACACGAACAAACTTCGATATTTGCAGTAAAGCGACTACCAAATAAACTCCACAACCCATTGGTGATATCAAAGTTCTGTTAGACCACGTTGTCGGCCTTTTTAGGATTTAAAACCTACATAGAACTTGTGGAACTAGTATCCGTAACGGATGCTACTTCCATAAGTTCTATGTATTAATGTTCAAATTGTTCAGAGAAATAGTATTATATTAATAAAAAGACTGTTCAAATGTTGTAGTCTACTCGCACTTGGACACAAACTAGGTCTTCAAATTAATCTATTCGCACGTAATTCGCTGTACACCTTTTTCTTCTTGTTCACGATCTCCTCTCACCGCACCGGTCTGCCGGAGGAAATTTCTTTCAGAAATAAGCAGTACCATCGTACTATTCTTTCCACCTTCCATTTTCTGTATTAATTAACATTGTGTGTGCATAAAATATTAAATAAAAAAAAAAATTATGCAGTCCTTTAGTAACATTGGATGACGCACAAAATAATGTTACACTGTTCTGTGGATTAGCGAGTTAGCAACAATGTCTCATATCTCGTGTGAAAGCGTAAGTTTTAACTGATGCACCGCTTTTTATAGCTTTTCAATTCTTCTCTACTCAAGCTGTGGAATGGTCGCAGAAAAACTTGTCAATACCAGGTTCCATATCTGTTATGGAAATGAAAAAAGTCGCCCGGTCCACATATCAGATCGAAACGAAAGGTGTGAGAAGATAAACGAGATTAGGCTTTATATATTGCCAACTACAGCCCTTATTTATGTTATGATATACGATGTGCTATTCTGATATTAATGAACGTTACTTACTTAGCCAATTAAAAGTTTTTTCTTTATTTCTTTATAGATGAATTACGTTTTTATGCTACTATGATGAAAGATAGGAGTACGATCCAGTTCTGATACTAATCAGTTACCGAAGCTTATGGAGGTATGATACATACTTTGGTTATACGCAATCTTAGCCTAACCAGGAGATACATACATAATATGCTCACGCCTTCTTCCCTCCGGGGTAGGCAGAGACAACAGACTGCCATCTGCCTCTGTCCAGACATACTTCACGCGCTTCCTCTACTGTCAATAAGCCTTTCATGCAAGCCCACCGATTTCGATTGAGCGATATTCATGGTACTAATTGATTGAAACTGCGATCTACAACTTCTGGTGTAAGTTTAGGCCTATGGATTAGTAGATATTCTATACCTTCAAGAGTCAACTAGTGACCTGTAAAACTAATCTTCCAAGGATACTAAATATAAATTTAGATTGATAACCACGAATGTACTTCGAATGGTAAATCTTCCTGTACGGGATATGGCATAAACATATTGCTAATTTCTCATTGGCAACACTGCAAATGAATTATGGCAAGTAAAATAGTTGTGCTGTTGACAGGTACGGAGAGCCGTGAGTTATTAGACATAAGATTTATTTTTGCTTATCACTGGCAAGGCAAGTCACAGTTAAAGGCATTAATTATATTCACTTGCTGTTTTTCCTACGAACGTGTAAGTAAGTACAGTGAAAGAGAAAAAAATTTACTGCGATAGAGGCATTTGAGAGTATTCCAGCTTCGGTAGGTCAAGTTGTAAAAGCTGACACTAATCGCGGATGTATTAGGTTAATCGTGAGCATTGGAATGATATATTTCAATTTTCTGCTACCGGAATTATATGTTTACATGGCGTTGATGGTAATTTATTATCTGTAGCTGTGTTAATATGTAGTAAATAGTAAAATTAACACGTTTTATACCTTGTTGCTTAGTTGAAGTGTTTATTTTACATCAAAAACGTAACGGTTCGCTTCTACTTCACATGTTATTGAAGCGCAAACATATACACACAGATTTAGTTTCTCATTGTGTGCTGTGCTCTAATCCTTTTTGTCGCTCACTGTACGAGTTTCATCAAAGATTACAATGTTTTTCTTTTCTTTACAAATAAACCTGCTCACAAACTTCAAACTTGACAAGATCACACTGAAGATAAAGTCACACGCAGGAAATAAAAGAAAGACGAACATATAATCTTACATGCTCACTTCCCGTACCGGCTGTAAGCCAGGAGCTCAGTGAAATCAATGAGTTATTACCAACCATCCATTATTCATTAATTAAGGTACAATCGAGGCCACCATAACGGGCCATCGCAGGAATTATGGCGAGTACAGATCTTAATGTAATTTATGTATCTAACATAAAGTAGTCGCGGTACGCGAAATGCTAAATGCTATTTTGCAATGGTTGAAAGCGAGGTCGGTTTGAGCCGGGATGAGATATGCTGTGTTTAAATATAGAACTAGATTTATTTTGATATTTGATATCGCCAAATTACAAATATGACAGTTGACATGTTGGCTTGTTATGTTTATCGAAAATATATCTTGAAAAATAATATCATATCTTGGTGTATACTGCCAAGTACACTTCAGGTTTAATCGTCACTAAAGGAAGTCATAAAAAGGCATAGTACAACTGAGGCGTTGGTACAAATGCAAGTACCATCCCTACCCAGCCTTCCCCCCCGTTCGCTTCAGAGTAGGCAGCGCGTGTGACACCCTTCGTGTTGTACACCGCTACCCATCAGGAAGGTCGTGTACTTGACTTACGTAGTATAAAAAAACTAAAAATATGGGAATTGTATTCCGCTGAATGATATGACATAGTAACCCAAGAAATTAACTGTATTAATCAGGTGAATGATAATACTTGTTCTATATGCAGAGAAAAGGCTAAAAAAAGCCGCCACGAAAAGCGTCGATGCGTCTATCTCTCTATCAATCTTGATCCACGTCTTTATTTTCTCGAAGTAATATAAACAAAAGCGCTTATTGTAAGAGCACGTCAAATCGTTTATACTACGCTCTATTTATAAACGTAGAAAAGGATATACAAAAGTATATAGTAGATTATGTGATAAGAAATGATACAGAGCAAATTTAAAACCAATTTTATGAATAAATTTGAGGCTAGAAACCAGTCTTTTCTATGGATTGAGAAAATTAAAATAACATCTAGAAATTGAAAGTGCCGTTGGTGGACCACGTATTGGTAGGCATGATGGCTCCCCTTGCGCATAAATTTGAATTATACCGGGCTATTTACTGACCTAAGAATGCAAATTTAAATATCCGACTTAGAAGTTATTTACGGCCTTAGGCACTGTGCCTTCTCTTCTTTATCATGCCATTTTAAATCTTATTTCCTTATTATAGATAGCAAATTTATGTGTAGTATATTTAAAGATATTACTTTATAATCTTCTGTTTGAGGATCTTACGGAAAATAGTTGAAAAAGTTGTGAGATTCTTCGAAAACTGCTTAATGAAATACAGTCTCATGTTTTTATGTACATTTGCCTTGAAATGAAACCTACTTATGCGAATTTCTTTTGGTAATGACTGTTGGACTGTGCCACTAAGGATTGTCATCTGCACATTTTGAACAGTAGTAGTATTTTATGTTGAAAACTTTTTAATTTCTGGATCGCGCTACTATAAACTGGCATTAAAATATTATGAAATCCGTCAACGTTTATTTCATTTAGGAAGTGTTTTGGTGCACACAAGCAGTTATACAACCAACTCAATCGTTAATCTTCAGATTACAGCATATCATGTTCGTTATCGATAACTTTTAATGTATACCACGAATGTTATTATTTTAATCATTAAATTTGATAAACTCACTAAGTAATGCCATTCAAATGGCATAATTGAAATCATTATTAGTGAGATTACTTAATTCATTCCGACCATTCCAAAGAAATTATGTGTTAATCTAATTTTTTGAGACACGAGGTTAAGGAAAAGCATAACTCTCAGCTTCCTCAATAAATAGAATAGACAACATAATTACAGTAGGCATAATTTCGGAAGTTTTACAAATTGTAAAACATCAAAAAGTGTTCTATTTTCCTTACTCAGACTGTTATGCTGAACACTAAATCAAACGCATTATGAAGTTTTGACATCTGCGAAATATACCACGTTTCACTAAAATATGCTTGAAGTAAAGCCAACCAGCACAAATTATGAGTTACAACGGAAATAACTGGAGATACATAACAGCTTATATTAGTTTCGCAAATTGTTTTTCTTTTTTTTTTCAATGTGGTTGCCAAAATATTTGAAATATGTAATTCAGAGTTCTTTTTAAATAGAATTGATTGTATATCCTACGCATGGAATATTGGCATTGAATAAGAATTATTTGTTACGAACCAGGGTCTTTTCTTTTTATATTATAGACAATTCGCCCACTTGAGAAATATGTCTGAGTTTCAGTAATATTTATAAATGAATGCATTCAACAGATACATAGTCATCCACACTTAGAACAATCCTATCTAATTTATAGTGTGCGAATTGAGAATTTAACTCATTGACAAAATTAGGAAAGGTATTCACAAAATTAAACCACTCCACGATGAATGTAATCTATGTAATGAAGTGATAAATAGGGTCACTAAAAATCATTAAGAAGATAGTGTATCAGCTCAGAATACTCCCTAGTACTAAGTACTTTAAGCATAGGTATGATCAAGTGATGCTTCCTTAATTCAGACAAGAACTAAAACTAGAAGCAAATAAATGCTTTCCCATTTGAGAGTTTTAAAATGCAACACCTTTATCGGGGTCATTTTATCAAAAAATTTCGCATGTGAACCTTATGATCTCAAGTTCTCGGCCAACCATCACGCAATGTCAGATTGTATCTACTATGAGTAGGGTGATCAGTTATCATAATTTTTTCGGACAACATTTGGGAAGTTATTATCATGAAATCAGATATGTAATAAAGTTTATTAGTGTCGTTAAAGTAGTTGATAAAAATATAGTCATTATGACTAAAATAAATAGGGGTCTCAAATTTAGTAAAGTAACTTAATGACAACATTTTTGATTAATAGATATCTCTGGGATAAGCGCGCTGCCACTCTAATGTTGCAAGTCTTAATAATAAAGTGTATGTGACTATCTTTTTATTAAAGGTTCTATGGCTGAAACTATAGCGCATTTGTTGTTTTAAATAACAAATAAGTAAATATCCCGTAAACGTTTTACTCATTATTTTATTATGAATTTGATGTAATTTTATCAATGTATTTTAATAAATGCATTTTGTCTAAAATTTAAGTTACCTATCTATGTACATACCAATTTAATAACGATGGTAGTCACTATTAACAAACCATCATAAATATATCTTTAATAATACTATATTCTCAACACAATAGTCCTGTTTTATAGCTGCACACATGGTAACCCTAAGTCTTTGACCCGTGCATGTCGCTGCACGTCAGCCATAATGTTCGGGGGCTTATTCATCATCCTATCTATCTTCACACATCGATTGATATGCAGGCCGTGTTTGTGGGTCTTTTTTTACTGCACACTTTCTCCAGATTAGACGCAAGAAATTTCATGTGTAATCGACGTTCTTATGAGGTCATGACGAATGATGTTGTATGTACATTTGTTACATACTTACTTAGATTTTTTGTTATTGTACCTATTCATTGTTTCGGTGTAGGTTTTGCACGCAACGGAGTACAAATTTATTATAAGCAATGGAATATTTTGTGTAGATATAGTTATGCAATATGTAAGTATAATTTGTGTTTTTATATTGTAGTTTAAGGTGAAGGAGTCGGCCTTACGATCGAGAGGTACTGGGTCAGTTTTCCGGCCATTACATTACCGATGTGAACTCACTCCTTAGCATAGATCTTAGAACTCTTAATAATAAGACATTATTAAGAATTCTATGGCATACATCGAGGGGAAATATGACAATAATTGTTTAATAAATTTTCAAATGAAAAGTTGCTAGTTTCCAACCCGAGCTAATTTTCGATAAGTATCTCGTGTGTTAAAATAGCTTACAGCTCAATAGTCTATGTTAGACTTAATGATGTGTTGAACAAATAACTATTGTCGCTTGACATATTGGGCAGAAAAAAGAGAAATTTCATGTAACGGACCTACACTCGACTTGATTGATGATGTTTAATTACTTTGTTCTTCTTAACGATTTAGAGATAACTTAATTGTATTAGAGCCGACCATTAATCAGGGTGTTTATCTTAAATTAGAGCGTTGCGAAAGTAGATACAACTACACGTATTTGTATCGTAAATGCATATTGCAAATAAGTACGAAGTAGACGGTGATAAAGCCCTCGACAACATACCTAATTTAAAAAAAAATGGGTTTGGGAACCACGGTGTTCCCTTATTGCCACCGGAATAGTGGAGGCCTTTGCGCACTGCTGCCTGTAATCCTAGAAGAACCACTGCTAGGAGACCAGAGGCTCCACACGGCACCCCAGGCCTGCGCTCATAGAGGACAGAGGTCGTTGAGCGAATTCCAACACAATTTGTTTGGATTCCTTATATAAATTTCCTTTTGGAGAAATGTTTAAGATCATCAATCTTACATTATCTTACAAATTCATCAAAGATTATTATCGACAATAAACGTATTGTTGATAGTAGAGAAAAAATCTTTCAGGTATTTGAGAGTTCCGACCTTCGCTAATCATGTTTTCTTTGACTTGCCATTGACCTAATGAAACATTGAACGAATTCACTGCTCGCAATTGTCCCTATTTAATCAGACGTCAAATCATTTTATCTCGTTTGCCCTTGTTGTAATGGCGAAAGAGACGCAATGCAGTAAATAATATGCATTTGTGCGATCGATAGAATGTCAAGGGGAGCAAGCTTAGAGAAAATGAGAACATTATATCTCTTCTGTATATTTAATACGCGAAGCGAAAACTTCGAGAGTATTTTATTTTACCGTTTACTTCTTTGTTTTTTAACCAATTTTCTTTTTCTTTTGTTTGGTGTTTTTAAGTCTCACTTAACTTAGACTTTCCACAATTATTTTACTACCAGGGTCGCTACGTAATTTTATATTACACCCTCATTTTAAAACGAGTAGGTACCCACTAGTAACCGAAATCACAACTATTCTCGCCCAAAGTGGTTCACATTGGTAGTGTAATAGTCAGCAGGGAACTCTCGTTCGTAAGGCCGACTAAGGAGTCAGATAAGGAACCACTAAGCTACCGACGCTTATACCTCTCCTATATTGGCTATCCTACTCACTAAAAATTAACAGAAGGATACCTACATGATAAAACTGCCAACCTCGCGAGATCTCGATATTGGCGAGATCTCGCAGTATTGTTATTCACGATCTCGCGAGATCTCGCTGGAGCCCCAATCTCGCGAGATTTGCATTCCCTAATACCTACTGGAATACAGTCATTATGATTCTTTTGTATTAAATCAATCTACATTACACTTACGTATAATTATTTATACTGGACAATAAACTTCAAGAGTAATAAAACTAATCCTTATCTACAACAAGCACGTTAACAATTTTTCTTTTGCAATTTTGCTCGATTACATTGGAATGTCTGGCATAATGTCCTTATCAAATGTACTATCGTTCACAATCAAGTTGACAATCGGGGGTCCACTTATTCAATCTCCATTGAATCAGAACCGAAGCCGTTGACATGCGGGCTACAAATTATACGGGACGGGACAGCACCGGGAATATACAAATTAGTTAACAACTATTCAAATGATGGCTGATTTATTGAGCGTCCGTGAATATCATATTTTGATTGGAAGGTTACTTGCAAGGTTATTTATACGAAATTGTAATTGAAAAATAAATTTTGAACGTTTAAATTTACAAATGACGCTTTCATGAATCTTTTAGGTATTCTTCACCCCGTCGAAATCTTCAAAATGGTACACGGTTGCTGATAGACGGTGCCAGGCTTCCCTCTGGGAATTGTGAGATCAAACGTCACTCGTTCCAGCAAAAACCAAATACATCAAAACAAGATAAAGAGCAGGAGACCAGCTTATGAAATGGTAGAACATTTCGATCTGTACGACTCCCTAACGTGACTAAAAGAAACAGAAAAAAAATCCTTTGGTGAACTGGTGTGTGTAATGGGGACCCCCTCCTGAGACTTTACCTTTAGCTTACCATCAGGCGAGGTGAAGTCATTTTGACGTGACCAATATACAAAGTGTTGATTTGCATTTGAGCATCCTTCACAGGAGCGCTTGAGCTACTTACACTTCTGTAACTCCATAAAAGTCTGCCCTTCAAACTCTATGAAACATTGAACTCAGCATAAAATACATCACTAAGAGTTTCCTAATTCCTGCAAGGAATTGCTGAAAAAAATTCACATACGAACCTTAATATCGCACATCATATAATAAGTTGCCTAATTATAACTCGGCATAATTATGAAAGTCCAGTCTCTTGTAGTCCCATCATAACTTTCTACTTGAATAGTTCCTTTGAGATCCAATGACCCATTTTCCTTCTACCTGTGCCCACTAGAGTATAAACAAGACTTCAAGGTCATTTTTATGTTGGAAGCAGCTATGTCTCCCTTGTGAGTCCTTTCAACCTTTCAGTGGTCGCCATTTATAAACAGGGTTTATGGGTCTCTTGTGTACCCTTATGAAGATTGGGTTTATTTGTGTTATGTGGGTTGTATTCCTGAACATCAAAAGGTATGCATTTACAAATATTGTGTAACCTAACTAAAGGTAACCAATATGTTTGTATGAAATGTATATTATTATCTACTACGAAAGATATTTGTGTGGAATTTTAACGTGAATAAACATAACATAAACTCACGCCTATATCCCCGAAGGGGTAGGCAGAGGTGCTAGCACCCACTTTTCGCCAGTTTATGTTTAGGTCCCAATGGTGACGAGCCTATTGCCATTAACCGGGCACTTATAAACTTGCGATAAATACACACATAACTTCGAAAAGCATATTAAAGTCATTGGTGTGTGCCATGGTGAACCTGGGATCGAACTCGAGAACTCGTCTCAGCAGTCCATTACCCAGACCACTAGGTTACCGCGATAAGTGTAAGTAATAAAAAGGTATTATACGAAGCATGGATGCTAGCACAATCAACTTCTGAATTGGCAAGCGTCTGATGGTTAAGGAGCTACGGTACTGAATTTCCTTCTGAGAAATAAAGACACAATGGGCACAATGATGTAGGCATCTTGTCAGGAATAAAGACCTTTGTTTAGTATGATTCAAGCGGTAATGTGAAGTGAATGCTGCCTTTCTGTAAGACTGAAGCCACTTTTCAGACGATCGTAACCTACGTCGTAACGGCCCCCTGCCTTCAGAATTTTTTTGCTTGATTGGCTACGGTTGAGCGAGAGATTTCCTGGTGTTGCAAGTTTCCGTATGCAATAGTAATCACTTAAACATCCGATTTGAACACCTCACTTTTTGAAGTCGATTAAAAACCTAAAGTTTTTAATTCTTCAAGAAGGGCATCAGAAGGTTTTTACAAGGTTGGCTGCGTGAGTGCCCCTAGTGTTGCTCACGTCCATAGACCACGGTGACCGTTTTCCATCAGGTGGGTCGTGCGCTTTCCGCCTGTCACCCTACACCCCACCGTCGGCGAAGTGGCGCGATGCTCGCCTCACCCATGGGCGGGCCATCTTAAAACCGTAGATGGCCCGGGGTCAACTGGGGTGCGAGGGATATGCCCATTGGGTAACCTTACACCCCGGTTATTAAGGCCCGAGACTGCGTGTGGTTTTAGTCGGTTCGATCCCGACATAACCACCCCTGATGGCCGACGGGGATGGTATCCATGGGGATTTCCGCACGATAAAAAAAAGGTGGGTCTCGTGCGCTTGTTTGCCACCTAAGTGGTGTATAATGGTACGTTTACACGCTTGTCAAGCCTTGGCAAGTCTCGACAATCACAAGCGTGTAAAGAAGGCGTTTGGCTTGGCTTGCGTGAGCTTGTCGGCGCTTGCTTCCGATCCAGTCGAGTGTCGGTTTTTTGACGCAGATCAAAGGGCGTTTGCGGCAAACGCTTGCGATGCATTTACACGTTGGTCCGCGTTTAGTAGCCATTGTGATATCGCGGCGAATAATACACGCTTGCTTGGTCGTGCTAAAAAAAATAAAAATGAGTGGCTGGTCGAATGAAGAGAGTCTTTCGTTTCTGGAGCATTACCAGATGGAATCCTGCATCTGGAATCCGAAAGATGCAAATCATAAAGATAAGAAAATTCGGTGTCCGCCATGCTTGGAAGTAGGTTGTAGACTGACGCATTCACAAGCGTGTAAACGCTTTACAAACGCCAAACGAAATTTGTGATGGCTTGGGGCTGTTTGCCGTTTGCCAAGGCTTGGCAAGCGTGTAAACGTAGCATAAAAATGACGACTACAAATGTTCTCATTGTGTCTTCTATCCCACATTTGTTATCAGTATTGACTATTGTCCCATTTCGTATGTTTGCATAACCGCTTCGTGTTTTCAAAACATCCATCTTGCCTATCTCACGTTTGAATATTTACGATAACGATTCATACACTCGCAATATCTTATCAATGGTTTTATTAATATCTAACTTTGTTTATGTTTCATTTTTATTGCGCTTCATGTCGTATGTATGTTTTAAATATATGACTTTCGTCGTACGGGAGATAAAGTGTATTCAATATAGATAAGGGGGATACCCTAACGCTGATTGAACGATTGATAGATTGAGATAGATCTCGTCTTGTTTATCTTGTTTAATAATTAGCATCACCAAAAAGAGATATCCAATGTAACACAGCCGGGGTGCGAGTTAAATGCTTTTTGGGCCACCTTACACCCCGGTGTTTGAAGACCTGAGTGCGGTTTTAGTCGGTTCAAGTGAGACATAACCGCCCCTGCATGCCGCATGCTTCAAGATGCAAGCTTTGGATATAACCAGACGATGGTGAAAAACCACCACTAAGCCACCACCCTCTTTCTTGACAAAACCACAAGCTTTTTTTTACAGTCGATAGGCCCGCGTTTGACCACTATCTCACCTGATGGTAAGTGACGATCTTCAGGTACCTACTCATAATTTTCTTGTACTTCAGTACATAAAATGTACCGTTTATTACTTATGCAAAAATAATCGAACTGATCTCTATCTATTTTCGTTATTCAAATATTGACATATTGAAAAATAAAAAAACAATTATTCACTGGCCATAGCTAATCCATTCAATGCGCTCAATATGTGATGAATTTGAATTTAGTATACTACAATATACAGTTATTGGCACAGCGAGTACGACAGGATACAATACGGTGTACGTTAATTGTGCTCAGTGCGCACGCGCACGCAACGTTTCCGCTGCACACTTGGTAGATTATAGTGTTTGTGTGATGTATTTTATTGTCTGTGTGGCGAGGAAAGCGAGTATATTTTATTGCTATCGTACACGAAATAATAGTGTCAGATGATTTGACTAGAAAATACTCAATTACTCAAAAGACATTGTGAAAATTGTTAGAACACATTTTATCCGTGGATTCATTAGAAAATGTTTTGAAATCATAAATTATAACTTTCTAGAGGAAATATCAAAAACATTAAAATGATTCAAAGACTACATAGCGAATATATGACAGGTAGAAATAAAAAAATATAATACAAGTAGAAAATTATGTTTCATAGAAACTAATAAACAACAGCATTCCCAAAATTGATAACAAATTAATCCCAAATCGATTTTTCCATTTAACGTAAAAAATATTTCTCCCCTTTAAAGTCCGTTATTTCGGTTTTATTATGCAAATACAATCATCTGTACCGTCCCTCTTACACCCTTTAATTTCATGTTCACCCCTTTCATTGTCCAATATTGCATGCGTTGCATCAATTCACCTCCCGCTGACATCGTTTTGCCGCGCATGAACTGTCTATACCATACTCACATAGACTCAAAAGGAATCGAATTTACCTAAGTCAAAGGCTAATTGTAACCATATTTTTAAATTTAGTTATCGTTGATGCAAGTCAACCTGGGCGTTACCTTCATGTTGATACCTAATTTTATCACCCCATAACCCACTCAATAGAAATTTCGAGAAGGCAATAATGGTTTTACTGCGAAGCATGCAGTCGTACCTAATTATTATATGTGTGCATTGGTTTAAACTATTAGTGATTCAAACTACTAGTAATTTAATGCAACAATATATATTAGAAACGCTGGTTTACTCGACCTTGCTTGTCACGTTTCTTCTCATTTATTGATTCTGTTTATGCCAACTGTTTACTTCTTCAACGTATAGAATAATAACTAAATAAATTACTCAAAGGAGAAACTGCACTGAAGCAACGAATTATTGCCTAGTTTTGAATTCATGTTTGTTTATCAGAAAAAAATCTAAAACCTTATTTTCACAACTTTCAGTATTGACCAAATCAGTTAAAACTTGCGTGGTTTGTGATAGGTTAAAATTTGTATAATTTATTGACACATACATTTTTTAGGACTTAACCATTTAAATATCAAACACGTAGGCCTACGTTCGAGTCTGAGATTTAAGTGGGGTACTTAGGTGAAACTAAGGGAAGCTTCTGTATAATCATATTCATCAGGTATGAAACTGAGTTCTCCTTTCAGCAATCCGATCAACAGAAGCATAAAAAAATAAATTCTGATATCTAGTCGCGTTACACAAGTTCATCTTAAAATACCTATTCTTTGTAAATTATATCTCGTAGTAATTCAGCCGCCTATGACGCAGATGCGCTCCATTATAAACATACAAAATAGTCCATTAAAATACCTTCAAACATCTATAAAGCAACATTAAAAGTAAAAGTCCCTTTACACTCTCGACGTCAGAAATAACTTTGAAATATGAAGGGTTGTAGAAAGTTCCCCTTGTGTCATAACTATATATTACGTGGCTATGGGTCGACAATTTATTGGCTATTTTATTACAATTGTAGAGAAAATTTATAACGTGATAACTTTCGTATTCTATTCGTTTATAAAGCGGTGAGACTTGTTGCAAATCCGCACGGATTTTTGATAGCTATTCACGGCGCGGTTGCGGGATTATTTTAATAGACAATATGTATATGTAGTATGGGCTTTAAGCCGCATTCATGTAACGCAACTATTGGTAAATATTTATCTGTTCATTTCTAGTTCGTGTTGAAATTGTATGAAGCACTTTGATCAGGCACTCCTAAAGTCCGAAATGAATAAATATTTTGATATTTATATTTATTTCGTAACAATAAAACGATGTGATAGGGTTTTAGTGTAGGTATATCCAGTAGCGAAGAGGTGTGCATGTAAACTCGTAAATAAAGCATTTGGCATAATGTGGATTGTCGGGGCACAAACCAATCTCACTGGTACGCCGGGTTTTCCACTTGGGGTTGTGGGGGTCAGGCGACAGTCGGCTTAGCTTGGTCTTACTCGTCTTTCATTACCCCTTAAGTGTCGAATAGTTTCCATTCTTCCCATTCAATAGACAAACATTACCTACACTGCCTACATGTTCCTGTTGAGAAATAATTGGGGTGTGCAGTGTGCATCCTGCATTCGTAATAAACGTCGTTGCTAGGGCGACCGGGGAGGGTTTCTGTCCCTCAGAGGGCTGTTGTCTGGATAAGCAGAGGGCAGGAGGGCTGTGGGCGCGTGTCAGTCACGTGCTAATATTAAGCGTGCATCCGATGCACAAAGCAGCCGCAGCATGATGTGTTTATTAAAGTCTGAGAATATGCAATTTCAGGCTACATCATTTTACACTGTATGTTATTTACACACACACAGATAAAACTGTGTAGGTACGTTAGTTACGTATACACATATGTAAGTAAATCGGGTGTGCAATTTCAGAGTTATAGGTACACGACATAAATTTATCGATATTTATTTATTTCGTTGTTTTTTACGTTTTAGTAATGTGTGGTTTTATAGTATCACCGCTATGTAATTGATGGGTTTTTAAACATAATTTTTTGCAAAATGTGAACATCCAATTTTTCTCTAGTATTGTTATTTATCGTTGAGAAATTGCACAGGAGAAATGCTCAAACTGTAATTATTGCTTCTATTATTTATGGTTATGTAGGTACATAATAAATATATACTCATAGGTATAATATGTGTGTATGGTGTATTTGCTTAGTATAACGTAACATAGTGTTGTGAGCATGGTTTTCCATACCCATATCGTTCTGAGTATTTGCGATTGTTTTACGCAATCCTTAGAAAGTAAAGAAACATTTGGAGAAACGATTAGTATGTTTAAATGATGTGGGACGTTATTCAATAAACTCGTTGGTTTTTTTTTAACGTTTTCGCTTACTTGTGTACCTAAAAGCTAAAACACATAGGTAATTACTCATTGTTGAGAGAAAAACGCTTTAGAAAGAAGTCAGTTTACTATTACTTGTATAACAGTTAAACGTTTAAGATGTTGAAAACTGGTCCTAAGTTATTAAGTTAAAATTACGCGAATAATTTATATTTAAATCCAGGTCTTCTATTCGTTATATAAAGTCTGTGGGAATCTCACAGACTCATAAAATCATGTTTTTTATTAGTACTAACGTGAAAATAAACAAACCGCATGGCTGGAGATAGACAAGTTGTTACCGGTGCCAATCAATATTTTTAGATAACAGAGATTCTAGAAGAATTTATCAAGGAAATCTGCCTTCTCTAGATTTTAGTATACTTTACCATAATTTCGAAAAGCTTCCCAGGGATTTCTAATTTCGTTAAGATTCAGGGTATAAGAACACTTATCCAGTCTTTGTCATAATGGTATCGGTGACAATTTCCAGACTTTTCTCAAAAGTCTGGAACTTGTCACCGACAGACTTTTCGCAAAAACATTGCCACTTTAAAACCTAGTAGTATTCGGCCAATTAGTCACCGACAGTTTCTAAAACGCTAAATGAGGATGATTTCAATTATAAAAAAAGATGATTAATTCCATCACCATATTGTTGTTGGTTACAAAGCGTGACCCGTGCTTTGTTGGATAAAAAAAGAAAAAAAAGTTCGCCAAATGTGTACAATGCAAGCGCATGCGCTTTGTTCGTATTGTTTGACGCAGGGCGGCGATCACAGTCCCTTACTTTACACCCTTTGGCCTGATATTTATGCTATTATGTCGGATCATTCTCACGGGATTTGCTTTTGGATCATTTAGTTTCTGGACATTTGTTCTGGTTATTAGATTGGCAACATTTTATAAATAAAATATTCCCTTGAAGGAGCGTATTTTAATAGATCATAGATTTCGCTGTCTTGAACAAACATCACATTGGCTTCAGTGATAAATTTCTTGTGAAATTCCCTATTGGACCCGCTACTGTTTTCACTTCTGCCTTACCGGAATGACGATTTCAATATAAACTACGCTAGAGAAAAAAAATTGAAAATTAATTGTGAAGTATATTTGCGTATTTTGAGCAATTGCTTTACTTGAACGTACGTAGCATAGCTTAAATTACAATGGCCATAAGTGTAAATACTTACTTCGTTTATTACTATTCGAATGTTCGGTTAACTTTAATTCTATATAATGTTCGCATTAATATAACATTTATTTAAATGAATGAAATTAAAAAATGTAAATAGCATAAGTCGCATTTGTCATGTGTGATAGATAAGCTTTATGATTTCGCTACCGATTCTGTACCCGTTGGCAGATAATCGCCTAACCATGACTTTGACATATGACTGGATTATTTTTTTTGCAGTTTTACCCTTGGGATTCTTCAAATCTTTCGAATTATACCCTACACATTTTTTACAACTGTTGGTTTTTAGTACTAGTGGTAGTATCTAAGTATATATCTATCTATACATATGTACATAGAAATGAATCTTGGAATACTTTGTGGAAATTACTTACGGAAATAAAAATAAAGACAATTACACGGCAAACTGGTTTAAGCGGGCATAACCGCGGGCACCAGCTAGTTTATAATAAATACTATTACCACAAGCTCTTTCAAAACAATTTCTTAGATTTAGTTTGCACCGTGAATTAAATGCATTTAGATACGGGTGCTTTCTTAATCTTAGGCGGTATTCTAAAGCAAGTGTCTTTTAACCAGACCTGTGTGCATCAAATGGCTACTCCAGTTCGCTAGAGCTGACTATTATTATTCTTATCTATTTAACATTTATGTTGAGCTTTCTTTTCTGATGTGACTCCTGCAACCTTTAATTTCACGAGTAATATATATAGATGTAATTTTGATGATGATGATGATGAAAAACATGCAGATGGCAGTCGCTCCACGGAAAATATCGAAGTTCAGCCGCATCACAGTTGGACTGGAAAGCCGACCCCAACTGAGTTGGGAAAAGGTTCAGAGAATGATGATGATGATATATAGATGTAATTTTGTATACTTTTCTTGCTCAAATAAAGCGCTAAAGGCGTGTAAATATTAATTACAAAACTATAGGAATTAAAACATTGTTATCATTTAATGTTGAGCTCTCTCTGATGTTACTCCTGCAACCTTTAATTTCACGATTAATATATATAGATGTTATTTTGGACACTTTTCTTGCTCAAATAAAACGCTAAAAGCGTGTAAATATTAATTACAAAGGAAGCTACTATAGGAATTAAAATGTTGATTGAATCATTATTCACTTAAATTTGTTGTTAAATGAATGAAGTAGACTACGAGCCTAGTGCAAGACGCCCCAACTTGAATACGCAGGGGACACACTCCAGCGCACACCCTCGACACTGTGTAGGAATGCTCCCCTCCCATGGCACGATGGCACCTTACTCACCGCCCGTGACTGCACATGGCGGACCTAACAGTCGGTACATCACCTGTTGTTTTTGTTCTCACGAATGTTACTCAATATCACACCCTTTAAACAGTTTAGTAACCGCTATACCACGACATGTAAATGTCATTTATGTCGGAAATAAGGACGGTGTAGTTGAAAGTACTTGAAGAGTTGTTTAAACAGTTGAATTGTGACTAGATATGATGGAATATTGCACATTACTGGTTTTTACTATTGGATTACTGGTGGTAGAAATTTGATGGCACAAATTTGTCACGAAAATCGGCCGGGTAGGTACCACCGTGCACGGTTGCGAAAAACCCTCCATAGTAATCCAATCTCGGTTGGATTGCGTTCAGGGATCAGCAAGTGCATAGCCGGGCAGGGAGGATTGTGGTCGCAGCACTAGTGGGACCGGTGGGTGTTATGCAGTGCTGCGACGACAATCCTCTTTTGATGAGGCCGTCAAACTGAGTGCCATATTGTTAACATGGTACGTGTAATGTAATGGTGACTCTCTTTCCTGAGACTTTACCTTCAGCTTACCATCAGGCGAGGTGAAGTCAAATTGACGTGTCCTATATATAAAAAAACACTGCGGTGTCTTCCTAAGATCTTCGTGGCTTAAACCTACCTCACCTATTCGCTGGTACAACAAGGCTGTAGTGTCGATCTCTTGGATTTGGTGTCTCAGGCAACAGTTGCATTCATAACAGCGGCAATTTAACAGGCGAACCACGAGCACCAAGGGTAGTGCCTCGGTTGGTCAGCGCTGAATGAGGGTAATGCACCCCTCATTTTCACCCGCCGTTTTTTTTATATTAATAGTGCGGTATCGTATCCCGGATATAAGTTATCTCCATAGCGAATTGCACTAAATCCTTTGAGCCGTTACAAATCACTTTGATAGCAATTGCCAATAAGCTCATTACCATTGCATTCACTAAGACCAAACAATGCGTCTTCAGTCGGTTTCATATCTTCAGATATATATAACATATCCATACCAATATTATTAATGCGAAAGTAGCTCTGTCTGTCTGTCACGCTTTCACGCCTGAACCGTTGAACCGATTTTGATGAAATTTGGTATAGGGGTAGATTAGATTAGACCTCGAGGCATAGGCTATTTTGGTCGCGATAACCGACTTCCACGCGGGCGAAGCCGCGGGCAAAAAAGCTAGTAGTTAAATAAAGCCGTGCTGATCACATCACCGGGAACTCGTAATCTAGCCCATCAACTAGGCCACTATTCGAATCCATCGTGTTCTTCAGTGATCACGACGGTTGACCGTTCCCATGAATTCAATTATTATCATTCCCACGACTGTTTCAGCTATTATCTCACCGCCTCTACTATGAGTAGTGATACTTTATATATCGTTACTGACGGTAGTCAAAACATTGTACTGTTTATTTTGAAACCTTTACTGCCGTGAATAAGATACTTAGTTGAAGTTCAATATATGGTAATTAAAGATCATTGTTTTATATTAAGGTACGAATGGTTGCCGCAATGACCTCAGTTTATGAGGCATAGCCATACATAGATTTTTGGCCATTTTGATTTAGATCTAGTGCCAAAAGATTGTTCTTGTGTATAAAGTATTCAATAATATTTTTTCACACCATCATTCATTGGTTCCCTCTGATACAGTTGAATTTTTCTCTTTTGGCATGCAATGCTGATATCGACAATTCTGTAAATTTTAGACATAAGTACTTTTCCATTCTTTACACGAAATCAAACAAAGCCAGACAAAAACTTCAACCAAATTGTATCCCGTTTCAGATTTATTTAACTGTAAAATCCGTGAAGTCTTTTAATAATCTAATTTTTTATAAATAAAATAAAAATATTTGTCATACGACTGCGTACCTTTGCCGATTTTCTTTCTAAATGATGTAACACTGCGCCAAGTACGAACGTTAGAATAATCTATTACTACAACAGATGTACGCTATTGAAAGCCATAATAGATAATGATTCAATTGCCTACGAGTTACCTCAGATCTTGATTTATCTCAACAATAATGTTCTTTTAAGGTGTACTTGATTGACTTTATAGCTTAATCTTGGTATTGAAAAGTATCCAACAGATGTTGTAAATAAAATCTTACGTTTTGCACATTACGATAACTCATCAATCAAATTTGAGAGCAACATTTACTTTATACTTTCATGTTTTTATGCATATAGAGGTTTTATATGCAATATTTTTCACTGTATGTCGATACGTGTATAGGGGAAAGAGTCATTCCAGCTCGAACAGATTGACCGGAATAGTTCAGTGAACCAAAGAGGAAAATAATGAGTTTGTTTTTCGTTTTCTTTTAAATTAATTGTCTAAGGATCGCGGGGACGCCATTGATGGATCACGGGACGTTGACTCTTGAATTACGCAAACAATGTACCAGTATTGAGTGCAGTGGCAATATGATATATTATTTAGGCCTTTTGAAAAGGTAAATCTAAATCCTAACCAATAATACACCCATATTTTCCCGTTAGTTGAATTCAATTTCATCATCATATTCATATAAAACTAGTTTATACGTACATCTTCATAATACTAAACATTAGAGCAGACTAAAAGGGGCCATAGCGATTGCATTGTAGTGCAATTTGTAATAATCTTCTTGCGATCCCTGGCGAGTGCTGCCTTGACCTAAAACGGCGCGCGCGCCGCCCGCGGCGAGGCACACGCGTGCAGTCGTGTCAGAGGTCCACTGTGTGTACATGTTGTATGACGTGTATCGATCACGGAGATGGGTTATCGATAAAACTCTTAACTCGATAAGTGCAACACTTTTTATTTTATGGTGTTTGTTATTCATGTCCATGCCAAGTCATTTATATCATGGAGGTCATTGTAAAGTTATCTTTACCGGTTCGATCAATGAACTTACAAAGATTGTTCTTTGTGGATGACTTTGGGAGTGAACATCCTATAGCTGAATTGACGATAATATAATGTTACGTTTCTATGAGAGACAATATCTCTCCACTTGCTACGATCCTGGTGTACGCCTTTCGTTTCTTCTATTTTGGGAACTCTTGACCTGGCCTTTACTTAAAACATCTTTGATCCGATTCCCTTACGTACGTCTACGAGTAGACCTTTACCGGATTGCCCATTCACCCTCGCCTCATAATCTGATTCGTCAATCTTCTATAAATCTAAATTTGTCCAATTCTAAAATTATAAAAATAAATCTTAAGACGGAATGCTACTGATAGTTACCTGAGGCTCCTTGACAAGTCATTCTAACTATTTCAATATTGAACCACATTCCATAAAATTGCGCGAGCGTCAATATTATCTCTTTCCTTGGAGAGCGACCACACATCATGATTATTCTACCTACTGAAGTGTATGTAAATAGGAAACAAGTTTATTATTGAATCCGGATTAATGATCTTTTAGCTTTAAATTTATTGACACCAACGTATATAGGTATAGATTGTACAGTATCTATCTGGCTTTGGCTGCAGGAAGTGATATTCCGGCTTTACCAAACCGAAGTAAACCGATCTTAGCTGGACTCGCACTGAAGTAAGAAAGCGTAGGTACATAGCCTTTGGTTATCATGTACATCTCTGGAGTTAGTCGTTTTTGCATGAAAAAGTAACAGACATGCATACCATAACCATACTTACAAACTTTCGCATTTATAATTAATAGTAAGATAGGATTATTATAGATACTAGCGCATCCAAGAGTGCCACTAAGTCAAACTTCAATACATTGCGCTATACCAGACATTAAAGAGCTAAATACGTAACCTAGATGACTACGCCGCTTTCCGCATATATTTAGATCAGTCTCAAATAGCAAATATTTTCTTTTTGTCTCAGCAATTGTATCGCCTACGTAACGGTGTTGCAGATTTATCGCCAGGAACCACGCTTGGATCGCGGTGCGGTTGAGTGCCTGACAACACAATAGCTCCTCCATTTCTAGTCGTACCTAGTTTAGAAATAATTTCAGCTTTGTTAATAAAGGTTAGACTTACCAATCTACATTGCATAGCTGATGGTATTCTTGTAACGACATAATTTGCGATATACCTAACGCCGATTGAGTCGTGTCTTTCACTGCATTTGTTTTAGCTTCTGACCGTGTACCAGTAAAAATCATTGCAGTATCATCGGCATAGGAGAAAATTCGGGTTTGATTGAAGGGAATATCACAAGTTCGTTTGTACTATAAATAGAATGGGACCCAAGACGCTTCCTTGAAGAACACCACATGTTACAAGATCATTTAATTTCAATAGTATTACTTTTGTCTGAAATATAATATAGAAGTGTGAACTATAGCTACTTCCAGGTAGTGCATATATTTATGCATATAAATAAACCTTTGTTTGTTTATAACAACACTATTCATTCGTTTAACCATTAAATTTTGCCCAATTGTTGTTAGCACTTGCGCGAGGATTTCTGACAAAAAAATATCAATACAAAAGGTGTATTCACATCGCAATTACTTCTGTGTTGAGGAATGTTGGACCGTATCTTGTTCGGTAGTGAATATTATTTGTACGGCATCTTTTAAGTACATCAACTTTAAGGACAGTAAATATAATTATGATATCAGCAAAGTAATCTGTCTTATTGCATACAAAGTACGCGTCGATTTCGGCCCCTTTAATATGATATTTTTAATACATAATATCGGTATGCCAATGCTTCAAATCCTTCCATGTATTTGAACGTAATAAAAATTACTAAGGCTTGTTTCTATAAGTTTTGTTTTATTAGTGAGAATAAAGACTCAATCAACAACAGTCAACAAGTGGACGTAAAGTGACCTGTAGAAATTTACTCAATAGTATTCGTTGCAGAACATTGTTCCATAGAAAGTAAGAGTGGATGCACCATGAAAACGCATTAGATCGCATGCTGGGTACCTATTAGTTGAGGACCACGCGAACAAACTCGTGAACAAGTCTGGTCAACAACAAATCTGATTGAACTTGACAGTCAAACCTGACTGTCAAGTTCAATCAGATTCCATTTATTAAACATCAAAACGGTAAGTACGAGTACTATTGCAACTTCTATGAAATAAAGCGATTGAAGGATAAATTCACGTCAAAAGCGCAACATGAAAAAGGATGGGTATGCGAATTATCAAAAACTCACACCATCAAAATCACATAACGTCAAATAGCGCAATGTTGACGTCACATTTCTAGATGGTCTTGTCAAATAATTAAATTAGTGAATTCGTGGATGATTAAAAAAAATAAAACGAGAAAATAAGGACGGATGAAAACTCTTTTGTTATTTTTTGACAATCCAATCCCCAGCATGATAGACGACCTGAAAAAGATAGCTGGGATAGAATGGATACGCAAGGCGGAGAATCAGATGCTATGACCCACATTGTGAAAGACCTGTGTACAGCAGTAGACTGCATTACAGTAATCGAAGATGATGATAGCAAAGTACCTGATTGTTAAAGTGTTTGGGTAAAATTTTTATTATAACGTTTTTTTATACCTTTATTCATATTGCCACGAGACAAAAATGTACATTCGTCCATATTAAGTCTTAAGAAATCTATGTATAAGCTGACGTCTGAAAATGCAGCAGTAGAGTTTCTTGCGCCGTTTCTTCTCCACTAGCGCCTAGGAAATGGTGGTAAACTTAGTATTAAGTAGTTTTTTACGTCAAAAAGGTGTAATTATGTTGCACTATTTTGAAAATAAAGAAAATAAATAAAAACGATTGCTATGCATACTCGCTCGCGTGTATCGTTTTATTAGCCAATGTATTAATGAATGGGCCATTTCAACATGTGTACATAATCTATCTTAACCTTTAAACTTCGACATATTTTATCAAAACGCATTAATTCACACGATATTGTATATTTGTTTTTCATCGCATAAGTCCCGAGATTAAGTAAATTCCATGACGTTTATCTTATTGTTATGTCATTTAGATAAGCAGACAGTAGGGCGAGCATGAAATTATATTCAAACAGTAAGCGTACTGGACTGGAGACAGTTAATATAGGCATTACAATCCTATATCGTGATCCGGTGTTTGACCAATCGTGTTTGTTAGCACATTAATAATATCACCATGCACCATGATGATATTATTAATCATCAGTATGGACCAGTATGGAATGCTTAATACAGTCCATACTGGTTGTCTGGAAGAAATCGCAGACAGCGATAAGACCGCCCCGCCCTTTGTACATTTTTTTTTTATGTATACGCTTTGTTTGTATCCTGATGGTGTGTGCAAGAAAGAGTATCTATCTATCTATCACATATTCACATCAATATCATCATTATTATTGACTGGATCGCGATATATATTTGATGTCTCCAGTCTTGCTATACGAATATTATAGCCTAGCCTACTAATCGAATGAATTTCGTTCACCTAAGACCCTCTAAATTCGAACTTTCTTCTTTAGTCGTTGCCCGCGGCTTCACCCAGGTAGAATTCTGTTCCCGCTACTCATAAGAATCTATTTCAAGAATATAAAGTAGCCTGTGTTATTCCAAGCTATAAATCTATCTCTTTACTAAATTTCAGCTAGATCTGCTCTGTGGTTAGTGTGTAATTGAGTAACAAACATCTGAACATCTTCACAAACTCTTGCATTTTGTAATATTAGTAGTAAGTAGGAAAGTATTTTATCAATGTTTTTTTTTTCTTTTTTTATATAGGACCGCCAAAATGACTTCACCTCGCCTGATGGTAAGCTAAAGCTCTCAGGACTAATATTATACAAAAAATAGATAATCGTATAATTTTGCGAGCTGTAGCAAACATTTTGGATTCAACATTAAAATTATGACGTAACATTTCCATTACTTCACCACAACAATCACAATACGATAGAAAACACTTCCTAACAATGGTTTGAGAGATAGGCCGTGGATGTAAAGCAATTAACATGTCCACATTACCGTACCGAGCGTGGCGTGAGTCACGACTGGCTACCGTGCGCGCGCGCAACTCCAACCAGCAAACGCGTTTACCAGCCGACAAATTCCAGTTTCCGAACAGAAATTAATCTCCTAGTTTATGTCAATATTTGTACGGCTTTTGAGAATACATTGACGACCTCTGTGGCGTAGCGGTAGAGCATTCGACTGCTAAATTAGGAGTTGCAGGTTTGATTCCCGGTTTGTGCAAATATTTGAGTGCATGATTATTTTCATTGATCTAAATGATTATATGTACGTATAATATGAATTTAGGTTACCAAAAAAAATCTACCTATGATTATCAGCATTCCAGAACCCAAAACACAAGGTAGTTAAGCCATGCTTACTTTTTTGTACCATTTAAGTGGCAGACAAGCACACTTAATGAGAAGCGGTTCCCATGGACATGTGCACAGGTCACATGCGTGCTGCCGATCTTGTAAAATCCTAATGAAAATCCACACATTGTAGTCGCTCGGAAAAACCACAGCACATTATTTAAGCCTAGATAACGCTATGAAGAAAAAAAATTCCTCAGCCACGCGACAAATTCCAGTTTCCTAATTGAAGTTGCTCATGTTATGTCAATATTTGCACTGTTATTGTCAATACATTCGAGTATTATGGAATGACGAGGCGTACTAATCTTTCTGACTTTTTTTGCGTGTCAGCGTTGTGTGTGGACTTGACCTTAAAATGATTGTAACGCGATAATAATTAGGCAGTATTACATTCACACCTTACAGTCGCGCGTTCGATGACCACGTGGGTTGTTGAATATAGCGTGTTTATTTTAGGCGAGACGATTTTAACTGTTTCAAACATTCGCTAGGCGCAGTGACCAAAAAAGGATTTAGTCTCGTATTTGTATACCTTGACGGATGTGTGTTGTAACAGTAAAATTAGCTACAAATCGAACAAAAATATTGTCAATAGATCCACCGATTGAAATGCGTCAAATGTGTTATGATGGATTTTGCTCGTCACATAATGTATGACGTCAGATATATATATAGTACTCCTAGCTACAGGTTGCATCAGAAATTTCATATTATTATGAAACTTGTGTCCTTATAATACCTACCTACCATGAGTCGTAGCGTTTTCACCTCATTTTATCTTGAAGTAACTGCGTAGCTACTTTCTATATCGTCATCATCCTAGCGTTTCATCACCTCTAGGTTGAATACGAGTCTTTAACCTCGGAACCTGGGATCCACTACTTTTTTCCTCTTGTTTAACTTATACGGTTTTTATAGGCAAGACTACCGTCTGACATCCCAAACCTGATTGGAAACTCTTCATCAAAGCCTTGTCCATCAAGCAGCAGGCATACCTGTGGTATCGGCTTGCAGGTAAGAGAGTAAGGTCTTGATTTATAATCCTCTTCTTACCTACTTTCTTCTTTCCTGAAATTTTCGCAAAAACATCTAACCAAAATCAACCTACTTCCGACACGCATTTCGCATTTCTTTACACTAACCGGCACAAAATGACGTAACATAATTTAGTTACACCCCAGTGGGCGCGCCGGAACAGACACTTTTGTCAACATTTTTAGAACTTTATCTTTTCTGAAACGAAAGCAAAGTTCCGGTCTCAAATACGTCGGGCTTAACAGAAACAGTTAAATTTATTGTTGTTGGGCAATATCCATTTTCATTCAAACGCCAAAATAAACAAGAGTGTTGGAGGGAAAAGTGTGAAAAGTGGAATGCTAGCAAGATAAGCGCTTGGATTTTTTTTATACTACCTAAGTGGCAGACATGCACTTGGCCCACCTGCTGGTCACCGTGTGCAACACTCTTGGAGAAAAAACCACTCTTCGTTATGAAATTCTTACAATAGTATTTTTTGGAAAGATTTGCATAATGATCTCATTTCAGTGTTGCTGTTAATGTAACTACAGTAATTATAATGTAACTATGTTAATTACATAAAGCTAGAATTTGAAAATAGTTACTTAAAATCTAGCTCTTTAATTTTTGTAACATCATTTTTATATCTTCCGCATTCATCTGATTCTAATAACTTCGCCTGCCCGCCTGCCTGTCGTGATTATTTTTACACAAACCAAACAACCTGTATACTTTATATGGATCTTGATACTTTTATTCGTTTACTCATTACTGTTGGTTGATAACTATTAAATTTGTTTTTAACGTGTAGGTAGGATCTTTGAAGTCGGGCCTTCTCGGAACGTGTTTTCCTCAATGCTTAGGTGAGTATCATAGCTTACTGGCTATTTTTAAAAAGTGTAAGTACTTCTGAACGCATCAAACGACTTCCTAGAATAGAAAAAAAAAACAACAGGAAAATGATAGACGAGTCACATTTAACGAGAAATGCATTGTTCAAATCAGAAGTTAATTCAATTAATCGCGATACCTCAGCCTTATCTGTGACTCCTACCAATGCTATCATCAATCTTAAATCCTCATAGCGGTTTCCTGGTTATGTCCAGAGTTTGAGCAATAAGCTCAAACTCAAACGTTATTGATACGTATGTCGGCTTTTCTGGGAGCAAAACCGTGTGACCTCCCAACACCGAGAGAAAAACCTGCGCCATGGCTGGTCTGTTGTTTAGCAGGTGTACCGACAATCAGGTGAGGTTAGTATGCGCTCCAAAGATGTAGATAGGGCCCTGCACATCCCCTATGCTATAAATGACATAAAATATATAAATACACGGTATAAGTAGGTACTTTATAAAAGAATGCGCGTGACCCAGTAAAGCTGTTCAAAATAGTATCATTAATTTCGTTTTAATCTAAACCGGAAAGTCATTGTATCAAAGAAAACCAGTCCGAAAGAAAGCTCACCGATAAAGCCGCGTTTACGTAACCGGCCTTTTTGTTAGCCAACTGTGGCGCTTCGTCATCAAAACATCTTAAAACTGTGATGTTATCTGTGACGTTTCGTAACCGATTGTGTTCCATTGGTACAAACTGGGGCCTGATTCAGTAAGCTACGTTTCTAAAACTTGTGATTTCAAAGCTTACGATAACTTAAAGAATGATATTAATCAAAATCCAATTTGAAAAAACTGTGAGTGATTTTAAAGGTTTAATAACCTCATGAAAACGTAAGTAGACAGTTTTTTATTATTCTTCCTTCTAATCGAATTTTATTTGAATTAAAATCTTCGGGGGTTTGCTTACTCCTTTTCCTCCTTTAGATTTGACTTATAAAGCTTTTGCTGTTTCATACCAATTGAGTAGCAGACGAGCACATGGTCCACCTTTGTCACACTCGATCTACCTGTTAAAAATACAGAAACCGCCCAATTAGGTAAAATTTTATTATTAACAGTCTTTTAGATTATTATCTCCTTGCTATTCTCTCACCACTTAAATCAGGTTAACATTAAAATGTGTGCAATCTCGAAGATCGAGCCCATTAGACAATTCTTTTGTTTGTGGTGACTTGCGCTCTTTGTTTACTTTTCTATAATATTATCATTCATTTCACTTTCTATTTTAGCACGTTGCGTTGCCTCATTCGATTATGGTGCAGCTCAATCGGCCTCGATCTTTTTAAGTTAAACTCGATGTAGTATGAGATAAATTTATTTTACTGTAGCCTGCGTATAGTGCGTATTCCTGAAGGGTTTTTTAAAAGTTACTTTTTTTTAATAATTTCTCGCACAACAGCCGCCTCCGAGGCAATTCAAAAAGTGATAATGTGAGCTACTTCTTGATTGAATTAAATAACAAAATATATGAACTGACGAAGTGATTGACAGACGTAACTCTGGCGTAAGATTTCCTCTCGAGGTTCAGACCGCACTTGCTTCCGTCAAAGCCAAGCTGAACCGCCGATCCCCAAGTGTCCCCAACGTAAAACAAGCTTTGGATTCAACCGCGATTAGCACTCAAATGATGTTGATAATGATTTATTTATTTATTTAATCTATGGAATACTTAGGTAGGTACCTACAGCAACATTAGCAAAAAAAATTCAAACATCTCAGACTAATTAAAAGCTTTCACATCTAAAAATTTTGATGAAAGTGTTATTCAGAATACAGTGTGATCTACGTCACAATTAAGAAAGACAAACTTGTTTCGTCCTACCTCAATTAAAAATATCGTGAGTCAACTGTTTCAGCCAAGAGTAGGTATTATAATATTTTATGAATTAATTAACCTAGTGCGAGTCCACTATTTTATCACACAGTATAAAGTTCTGTTATCGTAATTATCTACGGCTAAATCGCTCACAACCATTTCAAGTCAAACAAGCTAATTTTGTCCGTAATATTAGTTCTGTAAAATTTCGTAATAACATAGATTACATCTAAACGTTGCCGGTTTTGTTGAAGTTTTGTTATCTAAGTTTCCATTCAGCCGATTCTTAGGCCGTCCGCTGCGTTTTGCCGGCACCCGGCGCGGGCACCTGTAGTGGGCGGACGCACGGCGTGCTTTTTCATGTAAATTCATAAGGCAACCATGCGTTCCCGCCACGAGACATCTTTTCTACCACATCATTTCATCAAGTACACACGCAGCTATTTATCGTTGCAGTTTAAACAGAACAGTGCGTTCGTAATAATTTCTTGTAGCATGTTTCCACGCAACGACGTCGTAGACGAATGCTACCGGTGTGCGCACCGGGTAGTCGCACAACGTAGCGGACGGTCTTAGGTATTTGTTTCACGCAACTACTGATATTATCTGGCTTGAGCTATATTTCGCTATTGTTCAAGTTTAATTCATTTATATGATTGTTTTGAATTCTTATTTTGTTATGTGACTGGCCAGAGGTTGCCGGTAGCTTTGTTCACAGTGTCACATAGAATTGATTTTATCAGTCTAGACCAATTTAATTTATTCATAAGTATTGACTAGTACCGACTGTATTGGCCAACTAATACTTGACTTTCAGATACAGATTAATAATACCTATAGAACTCCATTACCTAAACCGTCACTGCTTAAGGTGGGTCCACGCTAGGCGAACCTCGTACGAGCGCGCTGCGAGCATTTCGTTCGTGCTCGGCTGCGTTCCGACTTTTTTCGGTTTTTTGACGAACACAAAGGATTTCGAGGACAGTGATCGTTGTACGTCCACACTTGACACGCGAACGACGAAGCGTACTCGGCTCGCCTAGCGTGGACTCACCTTAATAATAAACATCCGTAAATGTCACTGAAAAAAATACGCATGAATAATCTTATAATTATGTAAGCATATCATTATACTTTAAAATTCTGACATACTATTTAGTTACAATAAAAACGAGTATAAGTGCCACTGTATACGTGTTTTTATACCCGATTGGCTTAAGCTATGACTATATGTACCTACTCGCAAAAAAAAACAAAATTATCTCGTTTCTTTTCATGTTATGATTCACGATGTATCATTCGTCTTCGCTTAATCGAGATAATGTGCACAATACGCTTTGTTCAGTCATTACAAATCTTATCTAACAATTTTATTGTCTGTAGGTACATTTTTCACTTCACTGTCGAAAACGAAGAAAGAAGCACTACTGGTATCTTCTGAACTTCACCTAGCATAATCAGCGGGGTGCAGTCAATAGGCAGACTTAATATAAAAAAGTATACCTTCAGGACAAATTCAGCTTCTGACCTAGAGTAGAAAGAGGGCAACTATTCTGCTATACTATGTAACCAAGAGTATATCTAGTTTCCATGTTAGGGTTTGGTAGCAGTAGGTAAGTATTAATACTACTTAAGTGTTTCGAGAAACTAAGTCTTTAATATTATGATTTGAAATTAATTGGAAAATTTCATCAACATCTTCGCGTTAGATCCGGCCGCATCCAAGACTCTCACCTCGGAAAATTAATTGCAAACATATGAAATTTCCAAATTAATTTGCAAACTTGATACGTTTAATTAGCAGGTGAACATATCCTAAACCCTTGCATAATCCACCCTTAAAATTTCAATTATTATATTTTGAACTAAGGAAAATACGCACCACCTATATAAAGGTATCAAGCGCTTTGTAATTTAGTCCAAAAGCCATTAGCAAAATGACGTCAACTTATCAACGCACAATAGGGATGGTATACATGAAAAAATATATAAATACTTGGTTCTACGTCACTTGAGGTAAACACCAGATGTTGATTTCCCGCCAAAGTGGATCGATAACCCGAAGGAAACGGTTAGCACTTTAGATTGCCTTGGGAAAGCAACGTATGGCATTGAATATTGATAATGCGGGTCGATACGGCTTCGGCACAAACTTTCAGTTTATGTAGGAAAACTTAAACCTGAAATATTTTTCCGCTTTGAGCTTATAAGCCGGTAAAAGTGCTGTAGATAATAGACGAATTCTTTGTAAATCATGCTGCTTTTCCTGTCCACAAAGAACTCTATCTTTTACCTGTTCATGAGCTGTGAAACCGATTTTGTTACAATTTAGCATGGAGATAGTATATAACACGAAACATAACTTCTGGGTAGGTACTTTTTGTTTCTGAAAATATTTTTTTTTTGCGATAAAAGTAGTGCCATGCGAGTCAAGCAGCGAACAAAACAGATGAATATACACAATACAAATATTTGTCTTGCCAGAAAGTCGATCCCAAGATCTCACAGTCTCACTTAAGAGTAAACGTTTCCGGGACTAATCGAAATCATACCAAATCATTATTATATTCAAAGGATAGTGAAACTAGCAATACTGTTCATCCAGGCTATTTTATTGCGTTATATGAAAGGCTTTTAAATTAGCTATAATAAACATGACTTTCGCATATAAATGACACTAATATTATTGAACCCAAGTCTAATAAACATCTGAGAATTTCTCCTGTTAAGTAATTTTATTCAATACCAATAAAACGCATATTAACTTTACAATTGCTTTCTAAATCTTATGAAGATTCGCTATTCGCATTTGTAATGGCGTCATTGACTGAATGATTGAAATTTTAATACCAGCTGTGTCAGCGTTTCACATTGTAATAACAACTATGTGGTTTAGAAAAATAGGTAAGTACCTTTGTTTAGCAAAACAATATAGTTCACCATGAAAAAACCAAGTGTCAGTAATTAATCATTTTCAAATTTTAAGAACCTTGATAGTAACCAAGGATTGATGTAATTGCGTGTGTTAAATAAAAACATGAAAAAGGAACATGATCGTGCACGACTGATCTGCCAAATAACGAATAAATAAATAATAAATAAATATTCTACGACATTCTACACATCACTCCCTAGACTCAGAGTAAGCTTAGTTTAACTAGCTTAATACAATAGAATATAATACAATTTACTGTAGACCAGTAGAACAGAATAGAAGGTAACTATATTATATTACATTCTTACTAATGGTATTAGTAGACACATTATGAGGTCTTAATGCTATAAAAAGAAAGGTAGGTATGCAAAATGAGCTCATTAATAACTCGGAAAGGTGAAGAAAACTCAAAGTTCATGACTTCTACAATACTTAGTTAACTACATCTGAAGAGGTTCATCAACATTCTTACAAATGGTATTAGTAGACACATTATGAGGTCTTAATGCTATAAAAATAAAGGTAGATATGCAAAATAAGCTCATTAATAACTCGAATAGGAGAAGAAAACTCAAAGTTCATGACTTCTACAATACTTAGTTAACTATATCTGAAGACGTTCATCAACTACAACATAATTCGTTTAGTGACTAGCGGCTTGATAGCCTAATGAAGAATGATCGACGGAACACATAATTGCGTGTGTGGATCTTGTTTGAATTTTATGCTTTTGCGACTGTTTTTTTATATTTAGGTAGTAAACAAGCAGACGGCCTATGAAGTGAGCGGTTATTATGGCATGTGTCATAGACAAAGTAGGAGGGAAACGGAAGGTAAGGGGTCTGATGAACCTTACGAAATATAACAATTGCTACTTAGTTCTACTGACTAAAGCACTTATGAGGTCTAACCAGTCTCCAACATGGCGAAAATATGGTTCTAGATCTAATTTCAACATTTTGTGAACTATATATTTCGAACCCCTGTCATGGGACACTCATGAGATGAGATGGGAGTTAGGATAGCTGATGTATTCTGCTTTAGAGTTAAAAAAAATTTCTTTTTAAAAGTGCTACTTAGGATATAAATTTTACATACATACACAATGCTTACGCCTTTTTCCCTCCTTTTCTTTTTAATAACAATGCTTATGTCAGGAAAAGTTTACGATGGTAGGTATGATAAGCAACTTGCTGTTTAGAAGCAAAAAAAAAAATAAACAAACATGGTACAAGGAAGATATGAAGGAAAATATCTGTAAGAGGGGGCGGAAAAAACTTTTTGTTTACAAATACTTTTGGAAATAGCAAAGTTAAAGAATTGCAATACGAGGGTGAATATTAATTTAAGATCATATCTTAAGTCGACCCTTGCGGCATTCACCAAAGTTGGGCTGAGTTTAGATAAAAAATGTACTCTCTATTGTGAAACATTTTTGTTTGAAAAAATGTATTGTTTAATAAAAATTTGCTAATACCCGCAGTTCTGCCCGTGCGGAGGCCGGTTATATTATCGCTTGATTATATCTCCGGTTTTACTTAACCAATTTCAATAAATTAGTTTGACTAAGACCTTTCTAGTTCAAAAAGTACATCAACATTGGTTCAGTAGATTTTGCGTCCCTCATGAACGAACAGACAGGGATGTCTGCTTTGTCAAAATCAGACCAGTGAAAAAAGTTGATTTTCAAAATTTTCACTGTCCGGACTGATGTTGACTCCAAGTTTATTTTTCATTTTAATATAGATTCTTTAGTTCTTTCTCTAGAACAACTAAGTAGCTCTTAGAATATTTTAGGAGACTGACGTTATACCACACAATATAAACACATCCATTACTGTTGTAAGCGTTACACGTTACTATAATGTACCTAACTAGAAAATATCACGTGGCGACGCGTGTGCAGAACGTGATTTTACTAATGCATTTACCTACATGATGTTATGGTATTAAATATCAAGGCCTGATAATCCTGTCCTCTAGCATACCTAAGTTTGCACTTATTTTTTGCGTACGTGGGCCCAAAAAAATAAAGATGAATGATATCTTCGTCTACCAAATCTATCAAAGAAAAACAGGCAAATAAAATTATCACAAAACTAGCTGTTACCTGCTGCTCCGTCCGCGTGGCATTCGGATCCCGTGCCTGGAATCTGTGTTGTCTCAGACTACAAATCTATCTCTTTACTCTTCTGCAAATACTGGGCCGATTTGGACGGGATATTCGCTGCCAAATATTTAATTTTATAAGGCGTAACATAGGCTCCTTTAATTTTGGAAAAACAATTAGGGTTCCGCGTAAAAAAATTAAACCTTGCAACGTTTATGGAAACATTCTTGTATATAAAATACTGTAAATAAAATACTGTGACTGACTACAAATTGTGGAACGCAAATCATATCTACAACATCAACAAACTTATTACCAATAATTGTATATTAGATTTGCAGATTGTTCTGGTGCATTATTGCAGTTGCACCACGGTTCTAGAAATAAATGCATAATTTCAATAGCCTTCGAGGTTTGTGCCATTCTAAAGATAGATGTCATTATTTTTGCTAAACAGTTCTCTTTCGTCGACTAAAGGCCTTGCCCTTTAGTCGACGAAAGAGTACTGTTTACTTCTGATATGAATCAGCATTGGTTAGGAGAACCAGTAATAGCCGTGATTCTCACATTTTCTTATATAAACATATACCTACCTACTATGTCCGTACCATCCACTTTTAACACTTTGTAAGTAAGTATATTAACTGGCCGATGACGAACACTCAGTCGCTTTGTACCAAACTCATGGAAACGAATTGGGAGTATTATTTTATTTAGTATATTATATGCCCAATCTCCCCTAATAGATTCCTACCAGGTGGCATTCTGGCATAAAGTTCCTAATTGCCACCCGATGAAAACGGGTATTTATTACCTCCGTGATTTCAATTCACGTCAATCAAAAATCTTAGTGATCATGAAAAAATAACCGTTAAAGGTTGAGGCCTGGTTGAGGTTCCGCAACGCTCCACTAGCGTCTTAACCTTCTAACATAATCTGGTCTAAAAAGTGCTAATTTACGTAAGACACAGCGATGAGGTCGGGTTCAGTTTTGGGCCGTGTATTCAACTTCTAACCATAGAGCTAAATATATTTTTTCAATGCAATGCAACTAAAAAGTTATTGAACACTTAATAAAGTCTATTTTGTGTCTGGCGCTTTACTTAATGGCGTCCTTAACATTAATATTTACTCTGAGATATTTAATAATGATATTATTATACAGCCGTTAAGTGTAGTTGTTTGCATTTATAAGTAAGAAAATTTAAATTTCCAGCTATTAACATAATTGTATTTTTTTTGTTACAGGTATGCAAAGTTATGTTAATACGAAAATTATGAAGAAAGATATAAGTGTGAGTAGTGATCTTTAATTTCTTCTTTTGGAGTTAAAAATTAGGAATGTGAATATGTACAGAATCCGAGGCTTTTATCCGAATGCGCCAGCAAGGATGTTCTTCGTGTATGTAGTTTCCTTTTTCCTCTCTATAGGCATATCGGCTGGACAGTTTTCAACGAATAAGGTCTCAAATTAAAGGTGATTCATGTGCATAGTGTCATAGGGTACATAATGACACGAGAGAAAATTGTTAAGATTTCTATCCTTAAGTACAAAATTAGTACGATTGTTTGTGTTTTTTACTCCATATTTAACAGTAAACACTCCATACAATAAGGATATCTTTCAACCCACGCAGTGTTATGTGATGTTATAACAGTATGCCACCAATGACTCACGTTGTCACCTTTTATTTTTAACCATTTGTATTCTGCATCGAAACAGTAGGTTCGTGATTCACCATGTCGGAACTGTGAACAGCAGTTTGTGATGTTTTAATAGTTACGCCATTTATACGTATAAACTTGTCCCAAAATATCTACCGACATTCAAAGGAAGAACGACGGGTTTGGATACTTTGAACGTTGATAAAATAATATCCGAAGAATATTCTATGAACATGATATTTATCATCAGACATCTGGCCTTTACGAAATTCATTGGAAAAGCAGACAATATATATAGAAGATTTTTCTAGATACTCACATTATACAAACGGACTTGCTGAACATAGAACTAATGGACTTATAAAAGTAAATTGTAATTTGTAATTTAATTTTGAAAATCGTTACACAGCACCATCTAGACTCAAACTAGACAAATTTTGTCATTATGGGTTCTGGGATAAGGATAATCACCCCTATATACATTTTTTTGGGAAATACAAACACACGGACAAATACAATACAAATATTTGTACTGGGTTGGAATCGAACACAAGACATACCTTAACAATTGCTAGTTTGCCTATACGCGATCCCCACTCAATCCCAGCATTGTTTCATACACACGTAATATTTACTGTATCTTCAAACTGTAGCGTCTGCGTCCTACCGCACATACTACGCCTTTGTGGTTCGTTGGATGCTTGATGCTGCAACTACACACAACAACGGCTTTAGATAAGCTAACAATCGAGAGTAATGCAAGATATTTCACTGCGAAATATTAAGTTCTCTAAGCAGATGTGAGCTGTTATAATGTTATTAAACCTAATTTCCACACATTATGTACTGTTACTCATGCTTTACGACATTTTCGGCAAATGGGTTTGCGGTGTGCGGAATTACTGCTAACCGGATCAATTAGCAAAATTATTTGGTCTGCGAGTTGTTTCAATGGCCCTTATTCTATTTGCCATCGATTACTAACCGTAGAAAAAGTGTGATTGTATCACACCCAAACGTCATTTTCTAATCTTATCAAATTATCGAAAGCAAAATAGTGTATTCTAATTGCCATACGATTGTACCGTGGTTTCGTTCTGAAAATAACTGTCAGTAATTATCACTTTTCTGACAGTGATCATTTTCCCGGTTTTAATTTAGAGGTATGATAATTGATAAGCTTTGCGTATAATGCAAGATGAAATAGTGTTAATTGGTTCCTACATCAATATTTGGACTTGTTTTTCCATGAAAATCGCATCCAAACTTTTTGGAATTTCATATAATTTCTGAACTCATAATGAGGTGACTGTGACATTCAGACATTGTCAACTACAGTCATTTGACAACGACTTTGTTTACGGTTTTTTTGCCGTTTTTTTGGAATCATACCTAAATAACTTAAACCAAAATGGATGAGTATTATTTATTATATTCCGTCGTCAAAGGAAATTGCAGAGAGATGCATCAGATCCGCTGTCGTTAGATCAGAAATTATTCATACGAAATTAAAGTAAGAATTGTTTCGAAATTGGCACTAAAAGTTGGCAAAGCATGGAAGAGATAGGTACCTATTGGACGTTGAAGGAAAATATGAAAAGCAAATATTATGGGGCTGCCAGTTCAAGAGATGGGAAGATGAGATAAACGCCGTAGCAGGCCACACTTGGTAAAGACTGGCCAGAGACAGGTAGGGATAGAAGGCATTGGGAGGCCTATACCAATAGGCAAAATACCCTAAATATTGTAAATCTAACTGTAAGTGTCATGTTATGTGTAATGTCTGAAATAAAGGCTTATAGGTAACTATTATTATTATTAAAGGATTGTTTCATTTTCTTAGCCAATCCTTTAGATTGAAACCTATTGAGAGATCTAATCAAAGAGCTGCAGAAATTAAGTTAGTATTAATCAATATAGTATACTAGCTTCCGCCCGCGGCTTCGCCCGCGTGGAATTCGGTATCGCCACAAAGTCTATTTTAATGAAACGACTCTCCACTCGACTTTCCACTCCGCTGTTCACTCCACTCTCCACTCCACACTTCTGTTTGTTCGTGATGGAGGCAAAAACTGCTGAACAAATTTTGAAGCCGTCTTTTCATTAGAAAGGCCTTGATTTTACATAAAATCTGCCTTAGGTTTGATTGCATTTGGTTAAGTAGAACTGGAGATATGACCAAAAAACGATTACCAAACAATCGACTCCCACGGACAGAGTCGCGGGTATTAGCTTGTATAAAAAGTAGCCTATATGTTATTCCACATTTTAATCTATCTTGTTACCAAATTTCAACCCGATCTTTTCAGCTGTTTTTGCGTGAAAGAGTAACAAACATACATCTAGACATCCCGACTGATCGACTCCGTGGGTCGACTAATCGACTCCGTGAGCGGAGTCACGGGTATTAGCTTGTATAAAAAGTAGCCTATGTGTTATTCCATACTTTAATCTATCTCGTTACCAAATTTCAGCCAGATCTATTCAGCCGTTTTTACGTGAAAGAGTAACAAAGATATATCTAGAAATCCCGACCGATCGACTTTGCGAGCGGAGCCGCGGCATAAGCTTGTATAAAAAGTAGCCTATATGTTATTCCAGACTATAATCTATCTCTGTACCAAATTTTAGCCAGATCCATTCAGCCGTTTTTGTGTGGCAGAGTAACAAACATACATCCATACATCCAGACATACATTCTCACAAACTTTCGCGTTTATAATATTAGTAGGAAAGGGGGATTTATTATGTACCTATGCATGCATGTAGGATCAGATAAGTAAAAAACAACATGATTCTTTAATATTTTTTATTATAGCTAAGATCTTTTATTACATCTGCAAGCTTGTAAAAACGAATATTATATACCTTATACCTGTGCTTATACCTTTTAGGATTTTATGAGAAATATCATGCAATCAACACAGCAAATGTAAAATACATTTTATTTCTTCTTCTTTGAGTCAACGGCTAGATTTATTTATTTATTTACATTTTAATGCCACATAATCTTGTATATTTCACTACTCTACTTTTTAACTTTCCTTCATGTTCTTTCCTTGTTACCTATGAAAGACTGGGTATTCTTTTCACATTAAACGTTCATACTAAACTCGTGTTATTTCTTATTATATAATTATATTCTGCTTTAAGTAATCGTTTTACAAAACTTCCATTTACCTATTTTTCGCATAAATGACAATGATTTGTTTATTTTCCCGTATTTGACATCAATGTTTTTTTTTGCAATTTATGGCAAATAGGAATTCTTCGACACCTAAACTTCTTTTTAAAAAAAATTTGTACATACTTAATATTTTCTAAGATAGTTTAATAATAATTCTTTATAAATAAAAATTCTAGATGAACTTAAAGTAATAAATAGATTTAACGTGAATATTGTACAATAATCTAGTTATTACATAAATTATTAATAGGTAGGTGTATGCCAATGTCAAACAAAGTAAACCAAAATAAAAACTCCTTTCAAAATATCTATTATCGGGCACGTCAAGTTTACCAAGTGTGGCGTAGTGGTAGTGAACGCAGCCGCTGCGCAGGAGGCGCGGGTTCGATCCCCGCTCAGTGCAATTATTGTATGCATGAATATGGGTATTTGCATTGGTCTGGTCGTGCCTCGGAGAGCACGTTAAGCCGTCGGTCCCGGTTGCCATACAAATATCTATAGCAGTCATTACGGGTAGTTTGAGCCCGAAAAGGTCCAACAACAACGGTCTAGCTGCAATGCTTCGATATCGCCTAATTTCACCATTGGGTTGTGAAGGACAGATGGCAGTCGCTTCACGGAAAATATCGAGGTCCAGCCAAATCCACAGTTAGACTTGTAAAGCGGACCCCAGACTCCGAGGTGAAAGCTTTGGATGCGACTGGGATTTACACTAAGTTGAAGAAGTCCAGTCTTACCACAGATTGTCTAGTACTAGCTATTGCGCGCGGTTTGGCTCGCGTGGATTTCGAATTCCGTTTCAAATTCCTTTTTTCTTGCGGAGGTTCCTTCGGATACCACTTGTGCCGTGTGCTTGTCTGCCACCTACGTAGTATAAAAAAAACACCCCCATCGGCCAACAGGAGTAGTTAATTTTGACTCGGACCTCATAAAAACCGCATGCCGTCTCAAGTCTTCAGTTGTAAGATTGCTTAGAGCATATCCCGGTTTAAAGATGGGCTCCTCAACCCCGCGAAAGGGGGCCCTGTGCCCTCTGCTAGTCAGAGGGATACGTGGCGAGCCTTGGAGTAGCCCTCTAGAGGGCCACTCCCACCCTGCCGGATTGCCCGTAGGCAGCAGCGTGAAGTTTGTTTTTTATTGTATGTACTTTTCCGGAATAAAAAGTACCCAGTGTGGTGCCCAGGATATTAAAGAATAATTATACCAAGTTTTATCGTAATCGAAACGGTAGTTTTTGCGTGATGCCTGAACAAACAGACAGACAGACAGACAAAAAAATTATAATCACATTTTTGGGTTTGGTGTCGGTCTAGTAACACCCTCAGCCGTTTGTTTTTTTGATATTTTCAATGTACAGAATTTTCACTTCTACAGATTTATCATAAGTAAATAATATAGATTTGGTAGACTGACATTAGCGTAAGACTACCAAGTCTTACGCTAATGTCAGTCAACCGCGCGCTTAGATTTGTCGATTAGAATCCCATGTTTTTCTGTCATTTTGACGGTTTGGTACGATTGTAGATAGACTCTATCACGTTTAAGACGTGGTTAAGATGGCCAAAAATTTTCAAATATCACAGTCTGTCAGTCCAGTCTTACGCAAATGTCAGTTAAATGCGCGCGCATAACAATTATAGTTTTATTTCACAGCCGTATCACGCCCGTATCGAGGCTCGATACGGTTACGATGACAATTTACACTAGACGTTTGTACCATTCCGTGACTTAATCGTAATTTTCGCGTGATTAGCGCAACCAATGGCAAATAGAATAAGGCCCTTGATATTATTTATTTATTCCAATCGGCATGTAATCTGTCATGGTTTAAGAAGTGTGAAGATCAAATAAAAACGGTTTAAATTCTTTGTTCGAAATTAACAGCTGATATAAAAAAGTAAACAAAGATATTTCAAAGCAATCAACGGATTAGACACGTCATCGAATTAGTGTGCATTTTTTACGTCAAAACTTGTCAAGCTACAATGTGGATGTCGAATCGTCTCGGCAGTAATAATGTCCTTGGTTTCACCGAGAAACAGTTTTAGTCATGGCTCCGGGTTTATGATTTATGAGTTAGTGAAAGCGTTCTGATGCAACAAACCGAATAAAAACCCCTTTTCAGCGCAACTTCGTGATTGATGAGGGCCTATTCAAGTGTTAAATCTTTTAGTACCTTTTACTGGAGGTCATGGAACTCGATTGTGAGGTAGAATAGGCATTTATGCGATTACTACAAATGGTAATATGGTAGAAATGGCGTTGCGGTCAACGACTTACCGGTGCCGTAATTTTTTATTTGCAGGAAATTACATCATTTGTATTAATTTAGCTGCGATGGAAAGTGTAAAATATCGAGTTGGAGGTGTGGGAGCAATTCATTAATCAAGTTTGATGATGATAAATTAATTACAGATGTGTTTACGATGTGCGGTAAAATATTATTGCCCTACATATTTTTTGTTATGCTAATAAGAGCTACTGCTGCTAAAACGTTACTTTTCAAGTTAATTAATGACTTGCATGATGATAAATAATGCTCATATTTTCACTTTATCTAATTTAGTTTATCGTAAACCTATTACACTATGTAATAGGTTCATGATATAATATTCTAGGAGAGAGAGCACCAAGAAGACAACCTGGGAAAGTTTTTTAAGTTGGCAGTAACTGAAATGTCTCTCGTCCGGACTAAAACCATCCCATCTTTTTCCCGTGGCCCCATGGGTGTCGTTACAAAGGGTCTGAAGGGTATCTAGAAAGTCCCTCAGTAAAGATGAGGTCCGTGGACGGTATAAAGCAAGAGCACATGTTAATAGAGCGGTTTGTCGTTAAAGCAAAAATTGGACATGATTAAGCGCGCGAATTTTTTTCTGTAACTCGACTTGTGGTTAAAGACTTCCGCTGTGTCTGGATATTTATTTCTTTGATTATACCCAGGTATCGGGTCATATACACATGCATGCAGAATACAGTCAGCTGGCCTTGTTAACCGCTTCCATATTTCCATTTAATAATAAAAATAAATAAAAAGTGGGTTCAGTAACAGTTAGAACGGTTAAACATATATTTTGACATACATACTTAAAGGGCCGGACATGGTTTCGAAGGGTCTGCGCAAGAGTGTACCTAAATCGCTCATCAATTTACACGATGTTAACAAACACTGTGTAGAAATTGTGTAATAATTGTGCAAGTCTTGTATCAAATAGGTACGAGGAACGTAACGTCACTTATGACGTTACGTTCCTCGTATCCGGCGCATGATTTTTGTATCTGCAATGGATAAGAATAGAACACCCTGAAATACATCAGTTTTTATTACACGTGTAGAACATTTTGGTAACATTATATTTGGAAAGGCATTAGGTAAATCTGTCCGTTAGGTAACCCATTACGTTACGTTATTGAGAAGTAGTCATCATTTTCTTTGCGGGAGTCCTCGTTGCATCCGAAATTTTCACCTCTGAGTCCGGGCTCCGCCTTCTGACTTTTCGACCTTACTCACCACTACGCACGGTTTTGGGTATCCATGGTTAGATCATTGGTACGCATGTCGCATGAGGCCGATAAGGAGGGAAGTGCAATTTCCTTTTAACAGCGACTTTAAGCAGCGGTATGCTGCTATTGTGTATTTGAGAGGACTGCAGGTCTAATGGTTAATTAATGACTGTGATAAATTTTAATTAGTGCGATCATGTCATCACGGTAATAAAGTCCCAAGTTTCTTACATTTAATCATCTTCATCGACACAACAAAACCAAGCAGTATTATCAATGAAGGTAAATCTAATATTATGTCGTAAAACCTGCAATTATTTTCTGAATGTTAACAATGCCCCTGGATACACAATTCATAGTTGACTATAGTGAATTTTTTTGGACCCGAGTCAGCTATATTTGCAGTCATCGTTCTGGTTTCCTTCATAACCAACGCAATGTCTTTAAACTATTGTTAACTTTAGAACATATAGATTAGGCATGTTTACGCGTTTGGCATCACCGCAGTACCAAATCGGAGGTACTAAACCTATTTATTTAGTGGCACGTCTGTTCTATTGTCGATCTGTAAACAAGAAATTTATTGATCTGACGGTACAGTTACGATTTTCTATATTAATTCGAGGTTGTCAATAAATTAGTACCTACTTAGTGTTTTTTTTTATTTTTATAAATGTATAGGACACGTCAAAATGACTCCACCCCGCCTGATGGTAAGCGAAAGGCAAAGTCTCAGGACTGGGGCCACCACCACATACACCGGTAGTGCTACAGTGGCGGCCCTCAGCTTGACGGCCTCATCAAATGCTTTTTCACGCCCCGCTTAAAGGCCCCGGGACTATAGGAGGAAGGAAACACATACGCTGGTAAAGAATTCCAAGCCTTTATGGTGCGGCAAATAAAGGAGGCACCGAACCGCTTGGTTCTTGATGGAATTGTGTGTACCTGCAGGTCATTTAATTAAAGAAAAGATAAAGTTAAAGATTTATAAAGTTCACTCAATGATTAGACCCGTTGTACGAAACAATAAATTTTGAATCGCTGTTTCCATCAACGAACTGACGCCCAACTTTTTACAGCTGTCATACAGAAGACGGACTTATCTTCTAAAAAGGAATCTCTATGTCTGTACATATAGCCGTCAAAATGCATTAACTCAATTATTTAGTCAATGCGTCTACTGAAATGGTGGAGAAATACCATAGGAAAACGATCTTCCCCCATACCCGCTTCGCCGCCATACTGTGACATGATTTTTATTTGTCTAGCAGTATACAGTTATTGTTTATTCAATTGACTTGAAAAGTGATTTTAATGGACTTATAACGTTATTGAAATAACCTACATGTGTACATAGCAATACATTAAATACTTTACACACTGCTTTTATTTTCAGGAAAAGTATAAATCTCAATTAAATTGTCGGAATGTTTGTATAACTTTTTCATCTCGACAACATTAACTCAAGATTTAGTGTAACTATTTATATATTTATTGCGGAAGATAGACATTCGATGGTGTAAACTAACCATTCATTTTCCATACCACGTTTTTTAATTCAGAACTACTCGTATGTTTATACCATTTATAAAGCGCCTGCCTATGGGGGGAGCGGGGATTTCGATCTCTAACAACATCTAGGTCCACCATTACCAACCCGCATTAGGCCGTCGAATGTGGATTAAGGTCTAAACCCTCTCAGCTCTCTCGTTAGAGGAGAGGAGACCCGTACCCAGCAGTGGGACATAAATGGGTTGCTATCATCAACCTGTAGGTACTGTTACCTTGCACAAAGTATATTTCGGTAAACCACTAACAACATACTGAAAAGTCACACGGTAATTTTTTTCGATAAAATCTGTTACCTGCGCAATGCGTATTAGCTACATGTGCCACTATATCCACCACAAATGCCGTTATAAACTAGCACTAAACATGCCTCTCAAACATACACACATTGTCATTGTGTGCGTACTGTATAAATAAAAAATTAACAAGCAATTAACTCGTCTAAACAGTGAGTTGTGCAACCAGTGTTACGCCGAGTCATTGCACTTGGGAATTTATTGCGCCGTGACAGGCATTTTTACAAAGATCCAGAATGAACAGAAGGATAACTTTAAATTGCCCTTGAGCGTGTGGCTATGCATAGGTGAGCCTTCTTTGCTCGAGTGATTTTGAACGTAGACCCAACTGCTCTACGTATAACATCGCTTTTTTTTAAGACTAAGAAACCAGATGTCCTGAGATTTTATAGTTATATTGATCAAGCTGCAATCTAGTTAAGTATTCTATAAAGAAAACCCTTAAGAAAAAGCCTTGAAAAATGTCCGAGAGACTAGATAGTGACAAGCAATTCTAGTAAATTTCGATCGTCAATGACTTCATGTGACTGAAATAAGATCTGATTATGTATTGATGTGAAATAAAGTGCTTATAAATAAGTAAGTTACGCAAATCTCATAATTATGAAATATCAACACTCTAAGTGATGAAAATCTACGATGCTATGAAAGTTTAAAATTGACTTTCTGATCTCTGTTAGTGATAAAGTTCTAGAGAATGTAAAAAAAAATATTTTGAATGATTATTTGGGTTTGAATGACTATGAGATTTCATAAACCAACTACTGTATTCCTTACTCCACAGTACATTAGCATAAAAAATAAATTATTGAAACAGTAGGCTGTACGCTATTAGCATATAAACCAAAAACGAAAGAATGGAACGGACGCATTTGGTCGAGCTTATTTTTTTTCTTTTTAATTTTGTACTGAATTAACATCTAATTACCTTTTCCTGCTGCTTCTATAAAAGACTACAGGTTTTAAATCAATCGATATACAAAAAATCGAATGAAAAAGTGGCATTCTGCAATGAATAAGAACGTCAGTTACATTGCATGTAACAGCGTCCGCTGCCTTATGCATGCGGGGATACCCGCACTGTTTCGTACCAATCGTATGTATATTTTGCAAGAAATTCGCTAAATATTATTTGCACGAAATAATCGCCCGCGTGCACACGCATGGGGCAGCGAACCGAACGCTCTTAGACTGCACAGACGACGCGCGGGCAAAAGTCGTCACTAAATATTATTTCCTAAAAACAAACACCTGCAAGCGTGCACGCGCATGAGGCAGCGGACGCCCTTAGACTCTACACAGACGGCGACTGTAATACTACCTAATTCTTACGATTATACGGCTATTCCGTAAGCTACCTACCTAACAAGAAAACTGTATATTATTTACAGTAAAAGAAAGTGTTCGAAATTGATTGCAGTTGAAGGACAATCTCAACGAACAGTTATAAAACATTTAATGTGACTATGTGACTACTTCTCTACACATGCTTTGTGATTCTTCTACGAATCCCGGAGATAAAAAGTTGGTGACAATCAGAAATCTTGCTCTATTAATGATTGAAGACTGGTTTGTTCCCTTTTTTATTGGAATACATCGAAGATACAATTACTTGTACTTAAGTTTATGTGTACTTAGCTTGTTAAAGCTTTTTATATACCTACTACCTACCTACTGCCTACTACGGATAGTGGAGGTTGTAGTCACGGAGTTTTTGTATGTGCTGTAATTGTAGCTGATCTTACTAATGTGACTACACATCATTATTCTCCGAACCTTTTTCCCAACTCAGTTGGGGTCGGCTTTCCAGTCTAACTGTGACGCGGCTGAACTTCGATATTTTCCGTGGAGCGACTGCCATCTACACACGCCAGGATATTTTATATTAACTGTGATTGTTGTTGAAATACCCGGCAATAACCACTTCATAATATTATTATAATATTATTTAATAGAAGAACCACGAGGTTTGCTAAATTGAGGTGGGAAATTGATTTATTAATATTACCAACTCTCCTAGTTTCATTCTAATTTTTTTCGTTGCGGGTTCCAAGACTTTTTCTGAGACTGGAATGGCGGCCCATGTCTTCTATACTTCACTCTTGCTTCTTACTATAAAGTCAATTGAGGGGTTGAATATTAAAAAACAAAACTTCCCAAGTGTAATTACTTGGTGTGTTTGAAGGTCATTGCTGTAAAAATCCTAGCGTATAGGAGTTCAGTAGTGGGCATGTCGAAGAGATAGGTTTACCTTTACTAATAATAATATATAATAATAATATAATATGTAATATCTTCACAAAGTGTGAATCAATTTAAGAACAGACTGGACAAGCATTTGAAGTCTAAGTAGAATCTGGCAGAGAACAATGTGATATAGGCATTATCAGTTGAATCAACTGCTGCCTATTACCAATAATAATAATAATAATAATGACTATTATTATAATCGCCACTCAGTCTCAAGTGTCTCAAAGACAAGGCTGATATAAGAAAAGAGAAATCCATATGTATCAAACTATAGATTTAATTAACAGAACGATCTTCAACTTAATCTATCTGACGCAAGTTGCTTCATATTTCTAGTATATTAATCCTTGATTAACGTTCAATCGAATAGTTAAGACTTGGGGTTCGTAGAAAAATGAATGAGGCTTAATTGGCACTATAGTCGATTAAAACGGGATTGACAACATAATCACCGCAGCACTTATAGTCGAACGGAATCACCTCTCAAAATAGTTTTGTGTAATGATTTTTTTCCGATTGTACTCGAACAATAATGTAATATAGTTATAGTAGGCATAATTATAACTATTATGTATTGTATTTATATAAAAAACTTAATATGCAAAGAAGCTTAATGACCAAGGTATCGGATTAGCAAATAAGTGGATAGGAATTTTATTCGAGTTTTACTCACATCAATATAGATTTTAATATAGCATTATCAGGAGAAGTTAGGTAAGTAATAGATTGTTGCTAAGTTGTTTATTTCTGGTCGCGAGTCCTGCAGTGCTATAGGACACAGCCTTGCGACAGCGACGAATGTTTAAGTAATAAAGATGAGTGTTAAATCAAACAGAGCAGTGGCTACAGGCCTTAATAATCGGGCAACGCGCCGTGATAGGCTGCTTTATCACGACCCGTTGCCCGATTATTAAAGCCTGGAACCACTAATCTTTATCACCTAAGCAGTTCGTCGCTTAGGTGATAAAGAACTGCTGTAGTGAGGATCACCAGAGCTTCTTAGCCCGTCATGTATACGCATTTTTGACCTAGGCTACTAGTTTCACCAATACGTATGATGCGTTTATAGACGTCGGTCGGTAACTGCGGTAACCACTGTTTTACTCGTATATCTAGTTATACCGTATGTTTACCGTTTTGCCTAATCCAATCAAACAGTTAAAAAAAAGTAATCAAATCCATCAGCGTGTGCGCATTGTTTCCGAATATTGCGTAAACAAAAACTACTACACTTAGCAAATTACTAGCGTAATACCGTCGTAATTGGCTACGACTATGTAACAATCGCACAGTTTGAATTTCAGTTACGCCAACAATGAGCAGATAGTTGTATACGCGGTCGTAAAGTAATATTAATTAAAATGAATATGGCACAAAAGCGGCTAGATCAAATCGTTTCAAAGAATTTGTTTTATTATAATGTTGCGTCATAGTAGAATCAGATGTCTACGAATGTGTTACGCGTTTCGTTTTTCTATTAAAATTGTTGTTATTAAAAAAAACTGAATAACAAATCTTCACTTGCAATGCAATTATGTTTTAATTAAAAAAAGTGTTTTTAAACCAAGTTTTTATTAACAAGTTGTTTAACTCAAAACGAAAATAATAATAGTATTTGTAAAACAGGGTTGTGCTGATTTCGAGAGCTTATATCAGCCAAGAAAATTTCCTTCGTCAGTATTTTCTGTTTACGCTACAAGCTTTTGAAATAGCATCTTATGCTGATGCTGTTTCAAAGCTAGCTAAATTGCTAGTAGCTTGTAGCCTCCCTATACTTACATTTATTTCACTTTACAAATGAACAACAGTTGCGAATGTTGCGATCCTCACTAGTAAACCTAGATATTGCAGATCTAGGTTATATTGAAATTTTGTAAGAAGATTATACAATGATATTGTATTGTATTGTATTGTAAGGGGTCCATACACCAACAGTGACCTAATTATGGTGGCCCTCAACCTGACGGCCCCATGAAAGAAGAGGTGATTGTCGTCGCAGCACTGCGTGACAAAGCGCAGATATTGGTTTAGACTACGCCAATGACTGCCACTGACTGACGCCACCACTTCAAGCCCCGCTGTAGGCAAGGTGAAGTCATATCGGAGAAGAACAACAGGATATGCAGTATCAGACGGCCGGAATCTTACCACATAGCTAAAATTATATTAACACCATGGTTACGAGGAGGGCCCAAGGTGGTTCACCCAACAGAATTAGCATCGCTAACGGAGCGTCGGTAAATTTCTAACTTCCGCAGTTATGCTCTGTTTAGTACGTACTACTCTTGTTTGTATGTATTTTGTTGCATTATAATCACTATACATGATTTGGGTTGGAAGACTAGTTTTTTATAGTCCCATGTTAATAATGAATCCAGGTCGAATGCCAATAGTAACACGATTAACAATGATTCGCGCTGATTGGCGTAAGTGTGTAATTTATTTACTACCTTTCAATTTCATGTATTTTCACTTCTTTGTTTGCCTATTTTGTTGGTAGTTTTTTATGTGCCGGATATGTTATATGGAATTGTTATCTGATTGTTATACCGGGTGGATCCGAGATTTTCACCTAGGAGTTCAAGCTCTACTTATCCTTTATCATGCTTTTGATTTACCTTATGTGGCTTTTATGGGAGTAACTGCCGTTTGATATCTCAATCTTGCGAGAAAAGCGTGCGTCAGAGTCAAGCAACCGGAGTACCTACCGGATTTTGGTTAACTTGGGTACTAAAGGCCTTGATGCAGATTTTAACACTGACACATAAATTGTTGTTTTCGATCGATCGACTAATTTAAATGTAACTGATTTAGAAGTGAGCTCTAGAGTTTGTGAACACATTTGTATGTACACAATTCTATAAAATCTACGCTGCAGTAGATAACTCAGTAATCAATAATAACAAAACAAACTACTTTAAGCACAATATGTTCATAATATTAGCATAATATATTTACATAGACGATATTAGTATTTACCACGTTACTGAGGATATCACGGATGGCCAACACGTGCTTACAACCTATGACGTCACCTCTGAATCACGCTTGTAGTAGAACAGCAATCACATGTATGAATTGGAAGGAACACGGTATGCGGAAACGTTAGCTAAAAACTACATGTCTCCTACTGCGGTTGAGAATAATTTCTAGTTTCTAAATAGGTGTGCCGTGAACACATATTTAGGTATGTACTCTATCAGAGACATATACTGCATTGTATAACACAGAAGTTATATTTATAGTCTGGTCTTGGTGTTTCTGTGCCTCGGCGAACACGTTAACCCGTCAATCCTTGCCATACGAACATCTATGGCAGTCGATACGGGTAGTAGGAGCCTTAAAAAGTAACGCTTCATAATTGAACTGAAAAACTGATCCCTAATGAGTTGGGAAAAGGGTTCGGTGGATGATGATGATGAATATTATAAATAAAGATCAAATTTTGGGAGTGTGTTTATACTCGTAAGTATGTTTGTGGTAGTTTTAGGAACTAGGTACTGCTAATATTCATGCTACCCCTCCCGCTAAGCTGAATTGTTTATATTAGGAGCCGGTTCACGTCGATAGTGTAATGGTCAGGATTCGAATCTGGGACCTCTCGATCGTAAAGTCTTAACCACTAAGCTACCGACCCTTATATGGTACGTTATCTCCGATGGTCATAGGAACTATATTATGTGTAAACACTAAATTACGATGGTTTGAGTTTAAATTGACTCGTAGCAACCAAAGCTGTTCAAATGCGGATTGCTAGTCTAAAATTAAGATGTTATAAGTACCTACTTAACTTTTTTTTTTTTTTCCGTGCGGAAATCCTCATGGATACCCACCGCGCGGCCAGCGGGGCAGATTATGTCGGACTCTTACCGACTAAAACCGCACGCCGTCTAGGGTCTTCTGACGCCAGGGTGTAAGGTGGCCCAAAGAGCATTTCCCTCGCACCCCGGCAGTACCTACTTACCTAAGGGTACTTGAAGCGCTCCCTCATGGCATTTTACTGCCGTCTCCAATTAAGTTTGTGAAGAATACTGGCCATTGCAAACTAAATATTTCAATTACATTTAATTAATAATACGAACATAAAAGGTAACTGCCCTCATACTTGGAATACTTAGCATCATTTCACATGTGTTTATTTGTTTTACATTTCGCATACAAGAAATTCCATAAAGATTCAACCGATTTTGACTTCTGTTCCAATATGGAATAAGACTATAATAGGTTGTATCGTACTTAGTTGCTAACAGTGTCATTAACACTTCTTCATACGAGCTGTGATTCATATACTTACAGTGATTGATCAAAATAATATTTAAACAATTTGAAGTTCATACATACATTCAATTATTGAGGAAAATTGTTTCATTAACGTTTTCAATCTATTAATATTAACTAATATTATTAAGAGGAAAGATATGATCATTTACTAGTTTGTTTGCATTGAATACGCTCTTAAACTGCGGGACCAATTTAAAAATTATTTTTGTGTTGTGTAGCCCATTTATGGAGAAAGGTTACATAGGCTAAATATCAACACGCTATTATCCAGAAAAGCGGGGCAGTAGTAATACAACAATGTCAACAAATCTGGCAACTTTCCATACATTATTGTAAAACTAATACATTATGAGCATGTTATGGGATAAATGTGTGCCACCGGGGGTGAAGCAAGTCACGGGTGAAGCCGCGGGACACAGCTAGTTATCAATATTATTATCATGTCTTAGTATCACGCCTATGCGTCCTGGAGTGATAAGCAGAGTTGTATTAAACACCTATATTTCGTTATCTGGTTTTGTATCCTATTTGTATAGTAATGTCGGCTTTCCGAATCGCTAATCAAAAAGTCTTTCGTATATTAACGCTGATATAATGTGGGTTTAAAAGCTGCTTAATATGTATGGGTATCTGTAAGTACCATCAAATATAAGTACGAGCAAACATCCGGAATCGCGTATAATATAACGCAATTTTCTTATCTCGACAAGGTCGACAGGATAAGTGTGTTCTATCTACATCCTATAATTTTCCGCAACTATATAATGTTGCTATGGACCAAGAGCGGGAACTTACAATGAATTGATAAATATTAACAACTAACTTAATTTGTCACACGTTCATAGGCCACGGTGACCACTTCCGATCAGGTGGGCCGTGTGCTTGTCTGCCACCTACGTAGTATAAAAAAAATTACTAGACTGGACTTGCTACGGGTTGTGTTACCCTGCACTAGTTTTCACATCTTCCAATGTTCATAAAGTTATTATTACCCATACAGACGCTACCTATGATATCCACTAGGTACGTGGCCCAGAAGAATATTATGATAAGATCATTAATATTCAACTCTTCAATACATTCACTGGTGCATTTGATCAGAATATCGAAGAAACCGGATACATGAACGGTCGTAATTTTTTACAGTAGATAGGTAGGTAGGTACTACTACTTATATCAATATTCGTTTCCGCAATCGAGCATTGATTATAAAAAAAATATAAGTAATCTTGTTTAACAGTTATGTCTTATTCTATCAGTAGCAACTAGGTATAATTATAATTAAAATTTATGATTTAATATGCTAAAATATGAAGTTAAATGTAAGAATGATGACTGATGAGTTAAAATCACCACAAGCATAGTCTGACCCAATTTGTAACGTAATATTATTACTTATGGTGCAAATATATCTGTCATGCGTATTAATCAGGGCTGTCAACCAGTGAATACCTAGTTAGAGATTCAAATATTTTATAACATATCTGAAGCTTGTAGCATTATTGGTATATGTAATGGTGACGCCCATTCCTGAGGCTTTACGTTTAGCTTACCATCAGACGAAGTGAAGTCATATTGACGTCTCCAATATAAAAAAGTATAATACATTTTATTTTACTATGAAATTATACAGAGCTAAAATCTAATGATTTTATATATTAGAGGTATACCTATATAACTCTAAGAATTGAGGCTCGGTAAATTAACTTGATAATGAAAATAGATTGATAACGACGATAATTATGTTTTTTCATAATAAATAATAAATAATATAAATATTCTACGACATTCTACACAGCGCACCCTAGACCCAAAGTAAGCTTAGTTTAACTAGCTTGTGTTATGGGTTCTAGAATGCTGATAAACATACTTATATACTTTTTTTTTTGTAAATACATACTTATTATACATAGAAACACCCAGACCAATGCAAATAGACATATTCATACATACAAATATTTGCACTGAGCGGGAATCGAACCCACGCCTCCTGCGTAGCAGTCGCATGCACTACCGCTACACCACAGAGGCCGATAAAAAAGATAATAAGCGATTAAGTTGCCTTATGTTTACGCTGCATCAGTTCGATCCTTAATATTACTTTTTTATTTTGAGATACACAAAATATTGAATGGTGTGGCAGCCCTGCTCCCAATTTACTATGAAACGTTGATTACTAATTGACAGAGTCATAACTATTTGCGTTAATCAGTGGTATCTTTCTGATTGGGAATCTTATTGCCAGATTTTGTTTCAATTTTTTTTTTGACAAACTGGTTGTGTATAATATACCTACCTACTATTAACTAAGGATCTAATACACAAAAATAGTGTTCAGATTGAACTAGTTTTCTATCGAATACGAAACTTGGGATCCTCAACTTGGTACTAGAAAACATCCGCCATATAATTTGCCGTAGTTGCAAAATTATGAGATATCCTCGTACCTACTATGCTATTGTATTCATATGATTGATTATCAGGTATAAATACCTATCTTTGAACAAACATTACAAGACATCACATTAAAATCATCATTAAATATCTATAGATGTGTGAAAATGCCATAAAAATGCAAAAAGACTGCCAGATCATATTATTTGCAATAATAGTACATAAAATACATTATATTATGTTGAATGGCTCAGTTTATTGGCATGTAAATAATTAAAACGACGCGCGTCGCGACGCCACGCCACGCAGATAAATTGTCAAGTGGTAGGCCGAGGTCTCATCTCTTGAAACACTATCTTACACCATGCATCATGAATCATCCTAATTCTAAACTTCATAAGAGTTATTTTTGATGGACAATTTGACAGAAATAACTTTGCATCTTATTCTAGATTCGCTTACCACTGCACATTCGTTTTAATTAACAGTGCTAGTTCAACAGCAATCATATTAATTACTCCTTAAGATCTTATTTACATTGTCAACACCGAATGTAACTCGAATATATCTGCGTTAAGATGTGAAACGAGACGTAAAGTCCAATTAAACGATTGCTATAGAACTGAGACATTTGAATAGTAAGTAAAACCCTTTGATAAAGGTCTCGGGAACGGACAGTGGAGGTCTATTTTTACATACGCTCGTACGTTATTCTGTAATTGGTAAAGGACTCGGTGAATGCTGTTTTAAAATAGAGAAAGAATTTGTATACAGAACAGTTTTGTCTCGAAGCGGACGACAAAAAATGCTACTTCTTTAGTTTTGTATTCTTTTTCTTTAGTTGCATGTAGGTTTTTCGTATTCGTAAGTGGATTTATCCATATTCGATTGGCGAAATTGCTGTAGCTGTCACTTTATCGACACTATTGTGCGTGCGAATAAGTAATATTTTATGCCTTTAGGAATTTGTGACATCATAAGTGGTTAGCGATATTTATGGACTGATTAAAAAAAAGTCAAACAAAAAGCTGTTGCCTTCAGCGAATATTTTAAACTTTTCATCTCGTACTCTCTTATTTCTTCACATCTTCTAGCCCTACATTCTACGTTATTTAATTTTGTCAGATCATATTTTTCAGTCAAATCTGAGATCTGATGAGAGAAAGATCTTAGATCTTTGGTTAGAGCGAATGTAAAAAACTATGCAATTCAAATTTACCTACTGTAAATGTGCTAGGCTCGCTAACAAATTCTTTCATGTTTAATTATTTTGGACTTTTAAATTAGGTAAGTATTTTTATATCATGTATGTTGTATGTGTTTTTGTTCTATCTTTAATTGACTTCAAATTAAGGGAAGGAGGTTTTCACTTTAACTATAAGTATTTTTATGGGCGGTGTTTGTGGTTTTCACTAGCGTCTACAATATGGGGTACTTTAAGAAAGGCATTAGATGGTGTTTACAGAGTAGCAACGCCAGGGTGACACCCCTAGTTGCACACGTCATCAGGAGGGTCATGTGCTTGTCCCCAGCTAAGTGGTATAGAATACAAATACAAAAATATTTACATGATAACTATCAATCCTATTGTTTTCTATGATTACATGTATATAAATTTCTGTCTGTAGGTCTGTAAGTACCACGTTCCGGTTCAAATATCACTGAACAGCTGACCGCTTTGTGTTAACGGCTTTCTCTATAATTATAATATTAATTATGCAAAAGCAATCTGCTGTGAAATTGCGTTTATGTTATGAAAGTTCCTATTTTGTAATGTCCGAAGCGTAAATAATAGCTTTTACTGTTTATCTATATAGGTATAGATACTAGCCTATGCCCGCGTCTTACTCCGCGTGGAAGTCGATTTTTGCGTTTTATTAACTTTTTGGTCCTACTGTGCACAAACATAGGTCTGTACGATTTCAAGTCCGTCCAAGAACTTTGAAACAAAAATGAACTGCGTCAAAATCCGTTCTGTAGTTTTTACGTTCATCGCGAAAATCTGATAAACAGACATCTAAGTATCTCGCTATACAGTCTATACACGGTGCTATGGCGAGATAAATGTCTCTCGCCCTGAGTTGAATTTGCATCATACTTAAATTACTATGTTGAACTCATGGGAAGACCCCTGTTGATAATAGGAGCCTTTATACTAAAATCTGGAGATGATATGATATGTAGAAATAATTTTCAAGGCTAGGCACTCGATTATCTTATAAGGTAGAGACACTTCTTAGCGGATGACAATTGTATAATGGGCGTTTCAACTACACTGTGCCCTACTTCTCTAGACCGGTCCTCAAAAAATAATAGTTGTTGTTGCTCATTGAAAATCTTGTTTAAAATAATTGCACTTAATTTAGCAGCTTTAATAACTTAATCGCACTTAATACGGCAAAGCGTAAAGCAAAAACAGCGACGAAGGCTAGCGTCACATAGCCGGAATGTGTCTCTGAATTCATATTATTAATTCAAAAAACCCAAAATGACATACAATGTAATAGCCTAAAATTCCATAATAGTGTTCCACATTCCACATACCTACATTCTGAAGTAATCGATTAAAAGTTTCGCGGATAGATCTGTAAGAACGATATTGATGCAACTTCTGAATTCCAGATCGCAATATTTACGATTATAATTTTCATAACGCGCCTAAATCCATTGAAAAGACACACACGTAGGTACTTCTTAATGTTCTTAAGTAAAAAATTTAAGCCACACAGCTAGAGCCAAAAGTAGTGCGATTATTATTATTTCCTCCTTCTTAAAAACATTCACAAAGGTATAACATATGACTGCCTACAATCAATCTAATTTTTTATATGGTGTTAAAGAAGGTGACGGAATTTAAGAATGAGAATTCAGGATATTAATATCGAGATATGCCGGCTGTGTGAGGCCAGCCTTATAACAGCTTCGTAAGTTTGAACTGAAAACTGTGCAGCTTGTAGCTTGATATGACAGTGAAACAATGATTATAGGTGGCGGTAATTACACCGATTCACTTAATTGTAACTTGATGTCTCAATCCGCCTTAATAGCAGTTATTGGGCGCAATGTCGAACACCGATTCATTTAAGATAACGTGCATAATAATTACAACAGTAGCTGATGCAGTTCTAATAATTATACTATCTTAAGATCACGTTGGAATTTCTTTGAGATCTGCTAGAGATAGGCGATAGAGCGTTGATTAACGTACTCTCGACTGTATATCTCCGTACCTTTTTTTTCATGCTTAAATGCCCACGGATACCTCCCAGCTGGCCAGCGGGAATGATTTAGTCGGACTTGAACCGACTAAAACCGCACACTGTCTTAGGTCTACACAGACACCAGGGTGTAAGGTGGCTCGGTTCATAAGATATTTTTCTCCCCTTCTCAATAAAAAAAATCGCTAATTATTTGTATAAGATACAACTAGTATATCTTTGGCCTCAAGTAGGCAAATAAAAATACTTTCATAACTATGTATTCTTTGCTGTTATTTTAACAATGCGAGCGATCGATTACCATATCTGGCACGGCTACAATAGCAATTATTATTCGGCAACACTGCCAGGTTTTAGAACAACATTTTTATTGAAGCTTTTATGCCAGTAGTATAATATGTTAAGTATCTAGTACATAATATATGTATATCCCCCGCCAATATTAGGCCAGCTCTCGCATTTACTGATAGTTATTACATAAGTAAGCCAAGTATACGTAAGGGTTGTAATTTATATCACCCTACAGACATACCTATTACGTAGAATTTTCTGATTAAACTAGGTATTCGTGTATTAAATTAGAAGCACCAAGAAACCTGCCGTCAAGCCGTCAGTAACAAAGCTATTTTCGTCGACACATAAACAAAGTACTTCATGTAACTAAAAAAAACTAGAAATTCTTCCTGAGGGACTGCAATAAATTAATAGAATGTCAAAAAAGGTAAAGGTACTTACACACTCGAAATGTCTCAACACGCGATGTGTCAAGTTTCGCACAAAATGATTGTAAGTTCTCATAACTTCGCATGTACGAACAAAAAATTACACGAAGTTTGTATTTTTTTGTTTGTACTCTCAGGTAAAGAAGAAACAGGTTAACATATCATGCAAGGGATCACAAAAACTGATGGTATAGCTTGTTTCTATTTATTTTATTGTATTGTAATTTAATTGTTGTTTTTATTGAATATTTTCATGTATTTGCATTTATGTGTGATGTTCTTACTACATCCATATTTGCTGAATAATAAATCCATAGTTTTGACAAGAAACCCATGACACATTTTGTTAAATTTATTTATTGAGATACAAAAAAAGAAAACGAATGAATATTAAATTAAAATTAATATTAAATGTACAGACAGGAACATTATCGAATCTTTTCACTTATCACCGAGATCAAATTTTATTTGGATACAAAACAAAGGATCCAGTTTTGAATAACTTTACGTATTTGCAAGTCAAATGAGCAACTACCCTTAAAACCGAAGCGCATCTACCTTGTTTTGTGACTAGCGCAGTGTACTACATCTTAACCTTTTTATTGATTCCAGTTTTATTTACGAGTCCATATAATTGGCGTCCGTTGGACACTTTAAAGTGAAATAATGATAGAGCGAATACTGCACGCACTGTTAAGGCACTGTTATTACCTGAGAAATGGGTACCAACGATCTTTGAATACTGGATACGCTTGTCTGATTAATACTCCATTTGTTGCTAAGTAAGATTAATAAGGTATAATATTCAATTGCGAGGTCTTACTGTGAGGCGTAATTTTGCCCTACTCACTAGGATGAGTTACATACTGGTTATTTAACTTGTAATCCTTCCTCTGTTGTAGCAACATGTATAAGTAAGTCGATTTCGTTGTTAAGAACCACTTAAATACCTTTTTTGTTTTTTAAAGGGCTATGATTAACGTTAATGCGATGGAAGTAAACACAGACTACTTGTATACTCGTAATGTTACAGTTTGAGGTTTTAGTATATTTTTTTTGTTTATTGCCATAGTGTATTGTCGGCCATATTTACATCGTCTTGAATAGATTGATTTTTCATTCATTTTTCAACCAACACATAGACCGATATTTTTGTCTCCCTCATTTTGCCAACATAATAGCACTCCATGCGAGCCTAATGCCGTCAACTGGACTCTTTTGTGGATTGTATGTTCACTGTCGGCAAAATCCATTGAAATTCTCAATTTAGTGTTTTTCTCACTATTAAATGCTTTGCAATCTTATTATAAACTGAAACGTAATTACGCCAATTCATTAACTTGTGGGAAACCTCTTTGTATATTTTTTGACATTTAATTAACTATATGAATAACCATATCTTATCAAAGGTACGGGAAGTTGCGCAGTACTGTACGCTTGTTTACGAGTGCCTAATTGACAGCTAGTTCAATGCCAAATCCCATTGGCAAAGGAATACCGGCGGCCCAGTTCACACGAACCGTCTGGACAATCTGTGATCTAATTAGCAAGGACGTGTCACATAATTTACATAATATGATAATCTATATGCATAATATGCATAAAGACAACTAGTATGTTGACGGCAGAATTTTATGTTATTTGCAGAATTTTGATAAGTACGATCTTAATTGTTTCATAGAAATATATGAATAAGGAGAGCTTCACTCAATATTCTATAATACACATTTCTAAATTCTTATCCCATGAAACAACTTTTTACGTAGGTATACATGACGTTACATAACCATATGCCTTAGAGTAGAAAAACACTATATAACATAATTTCTTATTGTTCCTTTAGTGTGTATTGATGCACTAATTTATTCACAAAACGGTCAATATTCACAATCTAAATTCCTATACAATATTTTTTTAATACTCGTACCTACATTAAACTATCGTTTTAATAAAAATGTTGTTTGGAGCTCAGACTAGAAGAATAAGTTTGGAGCTTATGCCGTTCATGTTCGAGCGCCGTATTTGCCATCTTTCAATTTACTCAAATAAATTATTACATCACTGTTGTTTTCACCAATCACGTCCACAGATGGAGGTATCCCTTAATGAAAAAGAGCATAACAGTTTATTTTCATTAAAAAATCTCCCTGTAGGTATGACTTTGGAATGAAGTCACGCTACTATTGGCATTTAATTCTACCGGCATACGTTTATGGAGGCAATATTTACCATTCGATTATCGCCGCTTCTCAGTTCGATCTAAAAAATTGAAAAAAAAAAATAACATCGTGATTATTTTGACATTGATTAATAAAACATTTAGTTTATAATTTTCTTTGTTTCAAATGCTACGGTCACAAATTTACATATTACGTTCTCAGATGCTATCTTCTACTGTATTCGTGTCGACCTTAAACTGTCACAAACGTACATACCTTCCGTTGAGGTCGTGTACTTTTTCTGTTACAAAGCAACCGCATTTCATGTGTAATATGCGGTTATATGCGTCTACTGTCACAAGACGGCATTAATTCACAATTTACTGGCCCGAGACGCGTTGGTGACTAATTTCACCAAGGCCAAAGACGATCCATTATTATTTATTACCTTATAAAATCATTGCTTTCAAGACTATCGAATTCCAAACCTTACTATCCTAAAGATAGAGTTCGTTTTTAATTGGAAAGGTTGTAATTGAAATCTCATTTGGACCCTTTGCTACGACTGTGAGTCAGAAAAGTGAATTAATGTGGTACTAAAAATAGTGTAAGCGTAACCCAGCTATGTGCAAACAAGTACGATTGTGAGAAATTTTCTTTGTGTCCAGTATCGAATGTCACTTGATGGGTTCGTTGCAAAGTATTTGTCACAATACGGACAGTATTGCGGTTATTGTTTTGTATTTCCTCGTATAGTATTCATTCTTCTAAAGGTGAAACTCGAGTTGCCGTGCGATTCTGGTATCATCAAAATTGTCTTGTGATAATTAAACTTTAGTACTCTGGATATGAAGTTTTTCTGCTGCTATTCGCTAAGGATTTGTCTGAAGTAGAATGCTAAGTTCAATTCTTGGAATAACCTGATCTTATCACTATTTAACTTTATGCGCGAGCACATAGACCTGTAATTATAAGCTTTTATAATCCACTGCACATTGCAATGCTTTGTGGTTAAATGGTATACAATTTCTATTGCAACCGCCTAACCGCACGAATGCATCGCCGGATGATACGGTGGGTGAATAGCTTTATATTAAGTAGTCTGTACTGGTATTCGTCTGTCAGTACATTTGTTTGTGTATCGCGCCGTACAGTATTACAACATTCTCATATATAGGGAGTTTTAGCTTCAGAATTTGTTGCAGGTTCGGCTGTATTTTCTATTAATAAATCTCTGTGTTTTGTCCAACGCTCATGATTGAAATGTGAAAGTAGAGTGTCTAGTCATATAATAGTTTGATTATTTTTGTTTTAAGAGTCGAAAAATCTGTTTAAGGTTCATTTTATAACAATACTACCAATATTATAAACAGGAAAGTTTGTTACTCTTTCATGTAAAACTGGTGAAAGGAACTGGCTGAAATTTGGTAACGTATGGATATATTGTTGTGGTCGAATAATTTCCTCAAAAACTATGTATCACGCTAATAATATATGTTTTCTTTATCGTTAGTGTATACTTTTTATAATATTCTATTTTGCATTGCGAATAAGACGAGTTTAATAACGCTTTTGAGATTGTTTCATCACTTTCATTAGTAGAAGTGTACTCACGAACCCTATCGCACGTCCTTTGTGATTTGAAGTGCTCTACACGATCATTGTTGCGACTCTGAAGTTCAATAAGGGACCACTCCTTTGAAGTACTGCCCGGATTGTCATATGATCAATTTTTATTTCATTGTACTTTAGAAGATTTGTGCTACATTTTGATTTTATTTTAAGTGTCCATTTGAAAAGATTGTAAGTCATATAAATTGAAATCTGATTCAGTGGTCAAGGGTATATTAAGCTATTTTGTACCAGTATCAGAAAGAAGGCAAATTTTGTTGACAAACTTCTCTCTGATCGTAACGACGATTTTGTGTCATTAAATTCATTATACGAATGGACTACACTAAGTTAATAATACACTTAGTGATGTCTCGACCCCTTTTCATAATAAGACTTATCCAGTACGCTGCATGGTTCGCACTCCACTAACTGGCGCCCTACTGCGTTCTCTCCTATTTCTTTTTAATCTTTTGTGCAAAGTTCACCTGCTGTGCCTCGCACATGAATAACGAGGGCGATATTAAGCTGTTATTATTTCAGTCACGACTCGGGACCTAATGTTGAATGATATACTGGACATATTTTTAGATTTGCGAGAGCTCTGCAGAATAAATTATTACTTGACCAACCCTTTGTCGTTGTGCGGCAATTGGAGTGCTATATGAAAAGTTCGTGAAGAGTGAAATTATAATAGATATTGCTGTCTTCATGAACATTTTTGGATCGTGGATTAAGATGTGCTGCGTTATCTTGAAAATTAATTAAAGTTGAATTTACCGATGAAACTAAACTCTTTCGGAATCAATATGAAGAGATGTAAATATATAGATAACCTCTCGAATTTAACAACTTTGACTCATTCAAAAACAAAGATGAAAATGTCATCATCTGTATGAGTCATCGGGAAAGCTGTTCAATTGGCGAGAAGCCTCTTAGACTTTCTAGCAAGTTTAATTTATGTGGTTAGTACGCAATCGAAGTCTGTAAATTAAATTAGCTTGTCCATTCATGTCTTATTGGTCATTGACTCCTTCCACCTCTATGACGTCATTAAGGCTTAGCCTTTAATCTAATTTAAAACAACTGAACTGCTCTACTACGTATATATTTTAACACATTTACTATTTCTAATCTAATAAGGAATATCTGTTGTTATTTGTTATATACACAACAACTTGACGTCACGTGTGTGCAAACCTGATAAGCAAATATGTACCTAGTAAGAGTGCAGTAGTAATACTATTGGATGTAGTTATTTGTTCGTTTGTATTTGATTTGCAAATATAGACATTGGGTGTAAATTTGAATGACATTACGATAACATACTGTTATGTTAAGTGAACGTGTATTCAAGACTACGGCAAACTAGAAATATTGAAATAAATAATTAGGTATAACGATCGCATGGCTTTCAGCTTTTATCGTCTATTTTTACCTGCAGGGTGTTACAGTTTTCTAAAGATCTTCAAATACTATAATTACCACAGTTAGTGTTTGTTATTTGTCACAAAATTGCGATTTCAGAATCACTACGGGTTCAAGAGTAAATAATATGAATGCATCATTGTACCAATTAGTGATTTTATATTTATACACGAAATGTTGATCTATGTATTTCACCTTAAATGGTTTGGTCACATGCTGAATTAATGATATTAAATACAAATAACAGAAAAAAAACATGATGGACAATGATAACGATATCCAAATGGATGTAATTTCAATAAATATTCTTGCTTGCTTCTAAGTATTCCCAGTGCAAAACCTTACCGAATAGCGATTGCGTTTTCTATTATCTAAAGTCAATCAGTACACAAGTGTTGCTACAACACTCCCACGTATAAAGTAGATATCAAATATTCACACATCAATTATCACAATTATCACCTGACTATAACATAACGTGACTCCCCGACCTACGACAACACCCAGGTTATTCACCCCGGCACTCACTTGACAATCGCCCAGTAACACCCCCTTGACGATCTAGCGCCCCGAGCTGACGAGGCTGCATTGAAGTACCTTCGTCTCCGAGACTTGAAGATAAAACTGCACAAAGCATCGTCAAGGGTTTTCAGCGAACGCGGTTCTATTTTTAAAATAGGGTGGGATGCATTTTTCGCTGCAGTGCACTTTCGATGGAGCGGGCTTTTGTCTGTTGTATGAGACTGTTTTTAAACGACTGAAGTTTTAGCGAATATAACTCGTATAATATGTGGGTGGAATAAGTTTTGTGTTCGACGCGAAACTCGTTGAGTGGATGCAGCATAAGCAATGGCGAACTTAGACATTTTCCATATGATGTTCTAATTTTGACCCTATACTCCCGATTAATTATATACGATATATAGTGTATACGACCATACGCGACTAAGCCAATTATAGAATTTGGTTTTATTTCTGTAAGACACAAAAAAACGGTGTCTCAAAATTTGTCACTCTTAAAACTCCCCCGAAGCAGGCTCCAGCATATTCCACCTATATTGATAAATCCGCCACTGGGAATAAGCCGATATCATAACTTATACGTGCGTGAGTGATTTATAAATCGATCGTATCAGGCAGGTACAGGAAGAGTAGCAAAAACTCTGAATCTGAATATTTAAATAACTAATCCGCCTTCATTGCATAAAAAAGTTTAACGTAAAGCTTTTAAATGTATGTATTATACAAACCAAAGTAATTTGTGTCAGTTGTAGCACGACTATAGAATATGAGTGGTTCGCTATTAACATTGCAAAGGTAACACTTATGTACAGGGCTTCCGTTCTATTTACACATGTTCTGTGTACCACCTAATGAATTCACTACCGACGCAGATCAAAAGATATTCACCTCCGTGCCTCGAGCTGCAAACACAATTTGAATAGGCATTCGAAAAGCTCCTTTATGTGTTCAGTAATAGAGTTCAGAAGACTGAAGTCTATCGAGAACCTCAAGTCCGTCGAAGTAGTGCCATAAAGGATAATGTTCTTTAATCCTTTAGTAATAAAGTCTGATTAGGGATCTGGAAGTCTAAAGTTGTAGTGTTGGCAAGCAATACGTTATTACTTCCCTGACTGAATAATAAACTTACTCTTCTCATTACCACAAACATGTAGCAATGCCAAATTGTAGATAGATACGAAATACGTTTATGCTTGACCTTAGTTATCCTGTTTGCAGATCTTACGACAGTAATTACTTGTTATTCTAGGATCCAAGATATCACAAGTATATCTTCTTACCCGACTGTGGTGAAGCTAAAAAGAGGATTATATCGGTATATGTCCTAACTACTAAATGATTGAAGTGAACGTTAAATTAGTCTTTATTGCGCGTAAAGTTTCCAAAAGTACTGCCGTCTTCGTCGAGGCAGTCGAGGTTTTTGATCTATTGCAAGATTTCCACCATATTCTGAGTAGCAACCATAAATAACTTGTTTTTGTTTATCAAACATGTTAAAAACATCATTAAGCATTAAATCATCTAGACCAAAGTTCAAAGCTCATAACATTAAAATGTACCATAAAATCCCAATAAGAAATCTACTTTACATTAAAGGCATTCCCTAAATCACACATTACGAACAACTCAAGGATACAAAATATATAGTGCGTTGGATGAATGTGCAGCACGTCCTGATGGCTTCCGGTGCGCCGGCGCCGTCCCTCCGGCACTCTGACACTGACCCGTTCCCACGAGTCCGTCAGGAAGCTCGCCAGTTATTAATGTCGGCAATTACTACTGCTCGGAGTAACGAAGATTAGCGTATCTTCTTCTAACTTCTGTGTATGTTTTGTTGCTCTAATAACATAATAAACTTAAAAACTTATCAGTTATTTAATTGCTTGTTGAATTAGTGTCAGCTATGTTAGATAGCGGTTACTTTTGAGGTTGTGGTATACTTTTATTGGGTTAGGAGAAAAGGAGGTTGTTAAATGTTAAATCGTTGGAAACACGTATGTGAGATGTTACTATTATAGTCTTTTTATAAGCTAAGCCTCGAAAATTAGGGTCACCATTACAGATCCCGATAATGCTGCAATTTCATGCCCCACTTAAAGGACAACATGTACTATGGAACGCATTCATCTCGTAAGACGGCATGTTACATTGTGACCTCAACCTTCTGAAAAAAAAAACCCTAAGTAACTTCATGGTACTTAAATTCCACTTCTTTCGTTCGTATTTAGTGCAGGTCCGAATTTTGCATTTATGTTCTATGGTAGACCCCGGTTTATACAGAAATTGCATACCCGTCAACCTAATCACTACTTCTATCACGATACTTGTCACCTACCTACACCTATATTATTAGTCTATAATCTTATTAAAAACGTGTTTTGCCCTTATAAGACTTCCGACGACTTCACATGTCATCCATATTTAGACGCAACGTCAACGGCTCACTATTTCTGCTTTAATATTACATTTGATTTGTTTTCATGTCATTCAGATAGCATTGTCAACATCTCAACAAAATAAAAAACCCGGAACCGTGCTAATATGATGACGATGACGATGTGAAAAATAAAAAATTGAATCTTTGAATACACTGCGTATTACATCACAATCACTGGACATTCCCAGTGCTCAAATTGCTGGATAGACTAGTCTGACCAAGGAATGGGAATTAATATTCCCATTCATTGGTCACGTCCACTCAATGCACTTTAGTAATAGTGTACCAATTTTGCCAATGCTTATAATAAAATACCAATGTTTTTTTTTTCTATTTGTTTCAGGTATGTTAGCAGTATTGGCAGAATGTTACAACAAAATCATTCCACATTTTGACTTGCAATGGTTTGTATGTTTCTTCCTATTTCCTTACCTATTGTAATTGAAGTAAACACAGGAAGAGGTAATTTATGGGTGGAGTATATTGACTGATTAATGTTCTAGCTGTGAACATTAA